>CM022298.1:336114745-336714745 GCA_011799875.1 Thinopyrum elongatum | reverse complement strand
GACAGGAATATCCTCACCGATGCTCCCCTTACTTCGTCTCATTTAAAGCATATCACCTACGCTGACAAAGGAAAAAAGCAAGGTACTGGGTCTAGGTAAGGTTGCTATCTCAAAGGATCGACACATGGAAAAGGTGATGCTTGTCGAGTCCCTAGGATACAACCTCATGTCTGTCTCAATGCTTTGTGATCTTGATATGATTGTCATCTTTGGCAAATATAGATGCATTGTGCTAATGGAATCTGACAAGTCCAAAGTCTTCGATGTCTTTAGGAAAGGTGATTTGTATATAGTAGATTTCTCTCTAGGTCCCTCAACCAGCCATATGTCTACTGGCAAAAGCTTCAGAGTGCTGGCTATGGCATCGACGACTTGGACATGATGGAATGAGGAATTTGAGCACACTCATCAAGAAGAAGCACATCATTGGCGTCTAGGGCGTCAAATTCGTCAAAGATCACCTTTGCGGTGCTTGTGAGGATGGAAAGATGACCAGATCCAAGCACTCTGCGAAGACAATCATGACCACTACTCGTCCCTTTGAATTACTTCATATGGATCTCTATGGTCCTACTCATTATGCTACACTAACCAATGCAGCATCACTCTACCGATTCATCATAGTTGATGATTATTCTCGTTACACCTGGGTGCATATCATATCTTCAAGACTGAAGTGCAGGGTGTCTTCAGACGATTCGCAAATCATGCCATGACGAATTATGGCATCAAAATCAAGCATATCAGAAGCGACAATGGCACCGAGTTCAAGAACATAGGCCTTGATGACTATCTTGATGAACTTGGTATTACTCATTGTTGGTGTACACAAACCAGGGGGTTTGTTTCCCCATGACTTGTGCACAGACCAGCGCGGCTGCCGGGGACGGACAGGTCTTGCCGGGGGTCCTAGGCTCCAAACCAAGTCATCAGCTAATCCCAAGATTCTCAGAGAAGTCTCCCTTGTCAGCCAGGCAAGGCCGGTAGGATCAAAGCTACGGCTAGGATTGAGACCAAGCCGCGCCGGTGAGGTCTCCAAAGCCGCCAAGGCTAAGGAAAAGCCTCAAGTCGAAGGCCCGGCAAGCTCCGTGCCAGCAAGCCACCACCAGTTGCCACCGCTCCACCTCACCGAGGCGCCAATCGCTAATTAGTGTGGTGTCGAGCCCTCAGACACCTAGGTGGATCCTGTCGAGCATGTGGCAGCACGCTGGGAAGCAGATTGCGTTTATTGTCACCCGTCTTGATGGCATGTCACGCTAATAGGAGGTAGCTGGATAAGCGGCGCGGTAACCTTGCCGGGCTTCAACCTCTACATGACACCTAGCAGCACATTTAATATGTTTTGTCCTAACTGCCAGAGTTAGGTGGGATAGCTCTATATCAGTCTAATCACCCCTGTAATGACCTTTTTGCCACTATGGTAACCCCTTAAGCTATAAAAGGAGGGCCAGGGCAACATTAGAAGGGGTTCGAATCTTTGCAACCCTCACGCATAGGCATTCGTGTAGCTGCTCTCTTCTCACCGCTTGCCGAGGGAGAACGCTCTGTGTACTTGTGCCCAAACACCACCAATACACCCAAAGGTAGGAGTAGGGTTTTACGCCTCCGGGCGGCCCGAACTTGGGTAAAATCATGCGCTCCTTGTTGTATTTGCTCTTTGTGTCAATCACCACCCCTCGCCGAACCAGCAAAGGGGCTCCTTGCCCCATAGATCGCCGGCTCCACGCCGACATCTTTAGCCCAGGATGAGCATTGATGTTGCGAGTGGATGCACCATCAAGTTTGAAGTGTCCTATTGGATGGGCACCTTGTCCACGGCCGTCTTGGTCGGATCTGACGCGCTGTCGGGGAGTTTCTCAGTTTCTTCAGGGACCTCTTGGATATCCCTGGGGGCTTCTTTGCGCTCCCCATCAGCGACAATCCTGACAACCTCTGCAGCGGGATCTTTCCCTATGTTTGCCACCTCTTCCAAAAGTTCTCCTTCTTCGAGCGAGGGGGCTGTGGACGGGATCGGGGGCAGGAAAGGAATGAGGATCGAAGGCTCAAATCAAGGACCAAGAAAGCAAATATTTTCGGAGAAAGGGGTTCAAAAGTAAGTGGATTACCCACTCGTGTCCGTTGAGAAAGGACTTCCCTTTCCACTGCAACATTTGTTGCCGGCACGCGATCTATGGCTACCTCTTCGGCAGAGGTGGCCCCAGTGCGAGCAGATCCTGCAGTGGAGGCCCTTGCCGGTGAATCCCCTCCCCAGACATTGGTCGATGGAGACGCCTGGGGAGTCGCCCCCTCTTGGCGGGTTTCTTCCTGGTGGCCCCCCCATCTCCTTGCCGGCGATAGAGGAAAGACCTCATTATCCCCGCTAGCGAACAAGGTCTGTCTCGCGCCCTCGCATAGGGAACTGGGCTGGGGGCTGAGTGCGGTGGCATCCGTAGTGCTCCTTGCCAAGCCAGTGCCCGACGCAGAGCCCGGATCTGCTGTCGATTTGGCCCACTTGGCCCAGTACGCAAGGGTCTCTTCGTACCTGTCAAGATCAACAACACAAGATTAGTTGGCAATCGAACGAAAAATGAGGGATGGATCAACAGAAGAAGTCAAAGTTTCCCTTACTTTGGATCGTCAAGCATGGTGTCTAACTCGTATGCCAGAGGCAGAGGTGATTGTCTGGCTCTGTTGAGCACTGGTGGAGGCCTGCTTGTTGGCGGAGCCGGGCTCGCCGGTGGGCTAGGATCAACTCCTATAACAACCCATAACAACCCATTGTCGGGAGGGCAGAGTTGGAGCCCGGGAGAGGCGAGCAGATTGGCGGCACGCCACTTCCTCGTTATTGCCTTTGGTGGTCGTTTTCCTCACTTTGGGGCCGGCCCGCGACGAGGAGCGGACCACCGGTTCCTGGCTGTCCCTCTTGCGAAGGCGGTGCCGTTGCTCTTGGGCCTGAGGGCCCTACTCGAGCCCCTCTCCCTTGTCAAGCTCTTCAGCTTCCTGGGGCCCGGTAGCCTCGGCCCCGGCAACCGCGGCCCCGATTTCCTCAAGCCCAGCAACCTCATCATCGACGTGCTCCTTGTGCTCCTCTTCTGAGGAGTTCTCGTCGCCTAGGTTCCCCTCATCGTCTTCAACAACCGCCGCTCCCCCGGCGGCCTGCTGCCTCCTGGCTTCTTCAAGCCTGCTGAGTATGTATGCTTTCTCCTCTTTAGTGGTGCCCTTGGTGAAGTCCGTCTCTTTCCTGGTGGCCTTCTCCTCCAAGCGAGAGACCCATTCCATCTCATCCTCCAAGGTGGGCAACTCCTAGTCTGCCTTGACTCCATTGGCGTTGCAGTTAGGCATCCACTGGAGGATTTGGCCCACGGCGGAGTTGATGTGCAGCAGGATGACTCTCGCTGGCAGGTGGAAGGTGCCGATCTTACGGAACAGCTGCTCACACAACCGGGCGTGGCTCATGACCGTCAAGTTATTGCCAATACCTGGGTAAAGCCGCATCCTGTCAGCTGCATTCTTGTACTCCCAGGAAAATATGTCCCTCTTCTGCAGCGGCGCAATGCGGCGCCGGAGGTAGTCAGCTCCCACATGCTCAATGGTTAACCTCACAGCTTTGAGGCGAGCAATCCGGTTCAGGGCCGGGCGAAGCCTTGCATCGGTGGCACCCAAGTTGCTATAGTCATCACCACGCACCACGTTCTCAGTCCGCGGAAGGTAGAATGGCGGGGCCTCCTTGTCTTGGATCCAGCACCAATCATTCCTCCACTCCTCCCATTTGCCGTGCAGTAGCCCGCCAAGGTATTCCCAGTCCTCCTTCTTCCCCCGCAGGATCCAAGATATGTTCCCCGAGAGATATTTATCCTCAATACGGAGGATGTAGAAGTGATGGAACACACTACTAGAATCAGCTGCTTTGCCGTCTGCCATAGCAAATGGCAAAGGCATGTTTGGCGGACGGCAAAGCCTTTGCCATCTGCCAGCAGACGGCAAACACTCCGGCTGAACTACTGCTGGTAAAGGCCGCTTTACCATCTGCTGGCGGATGGCAAAGAAGGAAAGTTCTTTGCCGTCTGCTAGCAGACGGCAAAGCTTGTGGATGGCACAAAAAAGGTGACAGCCCCGTTAGGGGGCTAACGACGCTCTTTGCCCTCTGCCAGCAGATGGCAAAGACCTTTGCTTCTTTGCCGTCTGCTGGCAGATGGCAAAGACCTTTCTTGTTTGCCATCTGCTGGCAGATGGCAAAGACCTCTGCTTCTTTGCCGTCTGCTAGCAGATGGCAAAGACGTTTGCTTCTTTGCCCAAATAGGCCAGCCCAGGTTGAACAGGCTGCTGCCACGTGGCCTGTTTGTCATCTGCTAGCAGATGGCAAACCCCTTTGCCGTCTGCTAGCAGACGGCAAATTGGCTATATAGCCCCTGTTTTTTCTTAAATTCAATCAATTTCATAGATATATATATATATATATATATATATATATTCATTTCAAAATATTTCAACAAGTACATGTAGCCAACATATCCCTGCCATATGTATCATCCAACATATCCAACACATATATCATCATCCAACACATATATACACCAAATGAAAAGTCCAACATATCCAACAATTAAGCAAAAGGTCCATATACAATATAGCCACCATCCATCCATACATATATACGTAGCAAGTTTCAAATTAATCATCCTACAAAATCAAAACAAAAAGGAAGGACAAGGAGAAGAGTAGACTCCAACGCAAGCTTCCGTGATCTGAAGCAAATCTACAAAATGGGAAAGAAGAAAGTTAGAAGAAGACTAGTAGAAGAAGAAGAAGAAGAAAAAGAAGCAGAATTTTTCTTCTCTTTCTTTTTGTTCTTCTTATTGCTTACTTGTGTCATTTTAGAGCTAACCTAGTTAAATAGGCCATTTTTGACCTAAATAGGCTAAGTATGTCATAAATGAAGTAAATAAGCTAAGTATAGGTCATTTTGGAGAATATTAAGTCATTTTGGAGCTAAATAGGTCATTTTGGAGCATATTAAGTCATTTTGGAGCTAAATAGGTCATTTTGGAGCATATTAAGTCATTTTGGAGCTAAATAGGTCATTTTGGAGCATATTAAGTCATTTTGGAGCTACATAGGTGCATTTTGGAGCTACATAGGTCATTTTGGAGCATATTAAGTCCTTTTGGAGCATATTAAGTCATTTTGGAGCATATTAAGTCATTTTGGAGGAATAAATGCTAAGTATAGGTCATTTTACAGCTATCCTAGGTTAAATAGGTCATTTTTGAGCTAATTAAGCTTATTATGTCATTTTTGAGCTAGCTAAGCATATTGAGTCATTTTGGACGAAAAAATGCTAAGTATATGATTATGTCGCTAGTATCCATATGGCAGAGAACCCGGGCCGACATGACTAGTCATAGAACCAAGGTGGCACAAACCTACAGGGACAGGCATACATGACCCAGCAATGCACGTGTCAGTCATCAGCGAGTGCAACCAAGTCGTAGCAAGCTACAAGGACTTCGTTGATACACCGTGTGACATTTCCCCGTAGGGACAGACACAGGAGCAAAGAAGGGCACATGCCGGTCAATCCATGTGTTCCGGAGCAGTAGCGAACTACCATGGCTTAGTGGAAGCACTAGGAGGCATTTCCCTGTATGGAAGGCTACCAAAGGCACACGACTAGGTCATTTCTTAAGCTAAGTATGCATTTGTTAAGCTAAACACTTGGGAAAACTTACCGTCATCAAGGAGGTGTAGCTGTAGGACCGGTCGCGCCAGTGGCAGACGGAGAAGCATCGGTCGATGCTTGTCGGGAGTTCTGCTGCACCAAAGATCATTTCCAATGTATCATTAGCATGATGCAACTCAAATGTGAAGACTAGTAACTAATGACCATTCAAATGAAACTCACCGTGCCCGCCGGAACAATGTCTGGCATCGCCGGAGGAGTCGTGCCGGTCTTCTCGCACATGGTCTGCACATTTGGTTTTGACGAGTCAGTCATATTAGATACTAATGTAAGGAACATTACGTGCATGATTTGGCTAACATGCAAAAGAAAATTACCGCGAACATCTCGTATAGGGCCCGGGTAGCCATCATGTTCCGGTTCCTCTCCTCCTCCAACAGCTTAGCCGTCTGCTGGTCCCTCTCCGCTAGAAGCGCCTGCGTGTTCGCTCTCTCTTCCTCAATAGCAGCCTGGGTCTTCGCTCTCTCTACCTCAATAGCAGCCTGCAACACCACTCGTTAGCATTGTAATAATCGACGGCCGCACACACAATGTAATGGAGGAAAGGTATCTGATTCCGTATAACTAACCTTGAATTGGAGCTTCACTGGCCGTGCACGAGGCAATATCTCAGGATCGGAGCTGGTCTGGCGCTTCTTGATCTGCGGGAGAGTGCTACTACAACGTATCAGTCCATTCCCAATGGCTAACGAGCCATGGGACCTCCCGCCACCAGATATCATCACGAGCTCTGGATTAAGAGGTTGGCTCGGGTTAAAGTCCGGCCCTTTCCTCGCCTTCCCCTGGTCTCTGTACATCACAAGCTTGTGGTGGGAGGTGGGGTTGGTGAATTTCTCTGGATCATCAAGGTCAGACTCAGAGAATGCCTTGGCCTTCTTGTACGAGGCAGTA
Organism: Thinopyrum elongatum; assembly: GCA_011799875.1. Taxonomy (NCBI): domain Eukaryota; kingdom Viridiplantae; phylum Streptophyta; class Magnoliopsida; order Poales; family Poaceae; genus Thinopyrum; species Thinopyrum elongatum. The sequence goes on along the minus strand of CM022298.1, from coordinate 336,708,135 downwards.
TTGGACATGGCATAGAGGTCGAACAGCTCTGGCACTGGAGCCTTGTTGTGTCGCGCCTAAAAGAGAGGAACAGAGTATTAGTTAAGGGCTCAAGCTAGCATGAAGAATGAGTTTGCATGAATCATGAATCAAACCACATACCCAGTTTTCCCCGAACTGACGTAGGTTGACGCTGCCTAGATGGTGTGGGACACCTTTCATTTGGGCACGCTTGTTCTTTGCAATGTCATGGACGGAGCGCCATTCGGGAGTGCACCACTCTTCCACCAACGCCTCCCAACAGTCCATCCTATCCGCACACCATCTCGGGGGCACCTAAGTTAAGCAAGAGAAATTTGAGCGCTACGCCTACGAATCAAATCAAGGAAACTAAGTACAAGGCCTTAAGAATAGGTAATTACCTTCATGTACTTCTCCTTACTTAGATACTTGACGCGGCACTTCCCTTTTTTCCTCCTAATACCAGCCGAGGCGAAGTAGTCTCGAACAGCCTACGTCCGAGCCTCGTGCCGAAAGTTTTGAAGTAGGCGCCTGCACTCGGTGTCGATAACCTGAGCCACGGCCTCCTCCTGTCCCTCAGCACACCTGTAGAAGGTCTGCAATCAAACAAGAAAACACGGATTAGTACAATCACTAGGGTTGCCAATCAAAGAAGAAAACACAACGTAGACAGCAAAGGAGAAATTACCCAAAATGTCTGGATCACAATGTCGGCGACCGTGTGGCACTCGACATCGCCGATCCTATGCCCCGGCAGGGCCGGGGCAGCCAAGTAGTGCTCCCAGGTCATTCCTAGCTCTCGAACCCGGCCCTCACCGGGCAACGTGACCCACCCCGAGAAGCTCTGGCGACAAATCACACCAAGGACACTGTTGGGCTTGCGGACATTCGGCTCGTGTGTCCAAGACCTGCAGTATGACAAGGCCAACGCATTAGATATTCGAAGAAACGTGAAGACAAAAGGTTAAAAAAGAGTAAATGCACTTACTTCTCCCCGCTAGGCGCAATCAACCACCTCTGGTCGGGGGTCGCTGGGGTGTCAGGGAGCTTTGTACCACCACGCTGGTAGACTTTGCGCCCCTCAACCCACTCACCCTCGCTATAGCTATCAGAGCTATAGCCACCCTCAGCACGGCCACTCGACTCTGGCGAGTCCTCCAAAGGGTTCTGCTGCGACTCAGCATGATCCCTGCTAAGCTCCGGAGTATCGTGGGACGGAGTCTTGCGGGACGAAGGCTCGGTGGCCCGACGCTCGTCGGCCTGAGGCTCGTCGGCCGTAGTCACGTCTGCCAAAGGCTCGTCGCCCCGAGGCTCATGGACCGGAGTCCGAGACGGCTCCACCTCAGGCGGAACCATCTCAGACGGATCACTCCTGTGGTCGGGTGAATCAGCTGGGGGTGGCGGCGAGGAAGGTGTAGCAGCAACCTTCCTACCTCGCCCGCCGCCACGTCCACCTCTAGGAGCCTTCTTCCCCCCCCCCCCCCCCCCCCCCCCCGACCTCTCCCGGCCGAAGAAGAAGCGACCGCCGGTGGTGTCTGCATACCGAGATCCAGCGCTCTCCGGAGGCTTTGGGGTGGAATGGAAGTACCCCTCCCACCACGCGCCGAGGAAGGAGCCTCAGAGCGCTCTCGACCCGCGCCCACCATCTGTCAACACCTGCAATGACAAAGAGTAAACGAAATTAGTACAACATAAAAAGAATGAATACCTGACATGAATAATATGTATATAATTTTAGTGTATCATCATCATGAACATAATAAAAAATTGAATACCGAACATGACCTAATTTATAATATATATGTTCGTAATAATAATTGAATACCTGACATGAACTGTAATATTAATCTTCATCGTCATCATTAATAAATGCATCATCATCATCGTCTATATATGCTTCGGGGTCAATAAATGCATCATCATCATCACTATCAGTAATGACATGCTCATCATCATCAATAAATGCATCAACATGTGGAAGGCCTCCTGTACATAATCGGTCAAGCATTGACAGGTCATCCGCAGCAGTAATCTCTTCTTGTTCCGGCTCTTCTTGTTCCGGCTTAGGCTCAGATTCACTGCCGCTGTCTACTTCAATGTTCTGGGGTGAAGTAGAGCGGTTCTTGAAACATTTTTTGGAAAGACGTGTTTCTTGGAAGAATTCTCCTTCATATGTGTCTGGGTTAATGTGAGGTTCATAATCCTCTTCATTGGGGGGAGGTGGTCTAACATGTGGCGGCACATCATAAACGACATCCCAACCATTCACATTTGGATCACTTTGGCAGGCCCACGGTAGATAGAAAACTTGGGTCGCCTGTTGAGCCGTAATATAGACATCGGGAACATCCAAATGGGTGCTTTGTTTGATTTCGACTAGCCCTAGATGTTCATGAGTCCTTCTAGTCTCCTTCGGCTGGAACCAATAACATTTGAAGACTACGACGTTCGGTGGGTTGGCACCATAGAATAGAAGTTCATAAATTGCTTCAACTCTTCCATAATACTCGGTATCTCCTTCGCCGATAGCAGAGACACAAAACTTTGTAGACTTTCGGTCGGCCATAGATAGCTCTTTGCCATAGGTACGAAAGCGATACCCGTTGATGTCGTATTTGTCAAATGAACGGACCTTATAGTCAAAACCATTAGCGACTTGTCTCAATTCGGCGTCCATAGACTCTGAACTAGCCTACAAGTTTAATACGAAAGGATTGTTGCATTAGCCAAAAATTAGAAGAAGAAATGAAATGGTCTAATGGAAATTACCGTTTGTTTGAACCAAGAGATGAAACCGGGATAGCCGCCTCCATACATTGCCAGAAGCTCATACTCTTCAACGGAATCCTTTTGGATCACCGCTCCATACGAGAATTCGACGACATATCTACTGTATCAAATATCCGGGAATAAGAGCAGTTCAAAGGAATTAGAGGTTGCGAAACAATGTACCGAGAACTTACTCGATGTACGGCCGCACTTCTGTTAGGTTGTTCAAGATATACAACGTAATGGTCCGCCATTCGTCGACATCCAACGATAAGGGAGTATAACCACCGGCTGGTGCGAGCTTCCCTTTGAATAGGCTGAGGTTGGATCCACCCTTTTTAGGGTCGCCAGCATTGTACTGAGGCTTCGGATTATGCAAATGACGATTTTTGGCTTCGTAGTGTGCTGTCACGAAGTTTGCCGCCTCCTCAGTAATGAATGCCTCGGCCATCGATGCTTCAATTCGACGTTTATTTTTACATTTTTCTTGAAGCATCTTCTGCATCCTCTCAGTTGCGTAGCACCAACGATTCTGCACGGGCCCCCCCAATCGTGCCTCGGTCGGGAGATGCAAAATCAAATGCTGCATTGGATTAAAGAAGCCCGGTGGAAAGATCATCTCTATCTTGCAGATCAACTCCGGCACCAACTCTTCCAGTTCTTCTAGCAAGCCAGGCGATAGTTCTTTCGCACAAAGAACATGGAAGAAATAGCTCAGCTCTGCCAGTACTAGCCATTCATCCTCAGGGATAAAGCCACGCAACATCACCGTAATTACCCGCTCAAGCCATATGTGCCAATCATGACTCTTGAGACCAAATATTTTCAATTTTTCAAGGCTCGCTCCCCTCTTTAGATTCGCTGCATACCCATCGGGGAACATCAACTCCTTTTTCACCCACAGGAGTATTTCCCTCATAACTGGCCTTCCAAGATTGAACCATGCCTTTGGCTTCATCCAGTTCTTCTTTCCTTTCGGTTGTCGCATGTTTTGTAGCGGTCTATCACATAGAGCCTGCTGATCGACTCTAGCCTTAGGATTATCCTTTGTTTTCCCCTCTATGCCGAACAATGTACCAAAGAGGGCCTCGCCGACATTCTTTTCAGTGTGCATCACATCGATGTTGTGTGGGCAAAGGAGGTCTTTGAAGTAAGGAAGATCCCACAAGCATGTCTTGTGAGTCCAGGCGTGTTCGGAATTATACCCCTTGAAATACCCTGGACGCTCCGGATCTGGCTCGAGAGAGTTTAACTGATCCAGGGTCTGTTGGCCTGTCAACGCAGGTGGTGCAGAGTTTTTGACAACTCTACCTTTGATGAAGTTCTTCTTGTCTTTCCTGAACTTATGGCGAGGATCCAGGAACTGTCTATGCATGTCGAAGCAAGAAAACTTGCCACCCGCCTGCAGCCGACGAAACTCAAGAGCTGCCTTGCATGTGGGGCACGGGAACCTTCCATGCACACACCAGCCAACGAATAGCGCATACGCCGGCAAGTCATGCATCGAGTACATGTACCACGCACGCATTAGGAAGTTTTTTTTTGCAGCGGCGTCGTATGTCTTGATCCCATTATCCCAAGCTTCTTGCAGTTCATCATTAAGTGGATGCATGTACACATTCATATTCTTCCCCGGACAGTTGGGCCCCGGAATTATCAACGTCAGGAAAATGTTCTTTCTTTGCATAATCTGTCCGGGGGGGAGATTGAGTGGAATGACAAATACAGGCTAACAACTGTATTGGGCTGCCATCATACCAAACACATTGAACCCATCCGTGCTTATGGCGATTCGAGGATGCCTTGGATCTGCCGCTTTAGCATTATGTATTGCATCGAAGCGCTTCCACGCAAAAGCGTCCGATGTGTGTACCAACATCGGCTCCCCATCTGCATCTAGTTCGGTTATTTTGCCCAATTTGTGCCATGTCATCTGTCTGGCCGTCTCTTCGACCATGAAAAGACGTTGAAGTCTTGTTATGATTGGCATATACCGAAGAACATTAACTGGGATTTTTGTCTGACTCTTCTCACCCATACCGTTGTCTACCTCAACATACCTGGAAGACTGGCAAACGGGACAATACTTCAAGTCCGCATACTCAATCCTAAATAAGGCACATCCTTTCTCACAGGCATCTATCTTCTCATAGGGCATCTTAAGTACACGGAGGATTTTGTCCGACTGGTACAGGTTTGCAGGCATTACATGGCCTTTGGGTAGAAAGCGTACAAATAGTGTCATCATCGCGTCGTAGCATTCTCTGCCCAAGTTGAATTGAGCCTTCAGAGCCATTACTTGTGCGATGGCATCCAGCTGGCAAAGCTCAGTGTGCTCGTGGAGAGGACGTTTTGAAGACTCCAACATATCATTAAGGGCCTTTGCAGATTCCTCCATCTCATCGTCCAAATCCCGAGCATCATCAAAGTCTTCCACCATGTCTTCCATCCCGGTACCATGCTCGTCGGTGCGACGACGGCCCTCCTCAGCTCTGGCACGTTGGGCAGACTCACCATGAAATGTCCAGACCGTATAATTAGGCGTGAAACCCAACTTCTGCAGGTGTTTGATCATTTCCAACTCTGACTTCTTATGAAAGTTGTCGCAGCGGACACAGGGGCACCAGGTTGTTTCCTGTCCATTTGCAAATGCGGCTCTCACAAACCCCTTGGTTTTTCTCATCCATTCATGGGTCATGTCTTTCTGACTAGTGTGACCGGTGTACATCCACGCACGATCACTCATCTTGCCTAGCTACTGGACACACAAGAAATACATACATAATTCAGCAAACCATATTCATCAGTTAATAGAGTTTGTTAGTTTTATTATGTCCATGCAACCTAGACGCTAGTAGGTAAAGATAGGTCCTAATCCCACCCGAGTATGTGTAGATTGGGTTAGTTTTCCCATGCTCTGCTCAGGATCCGACGCAAAATTTCGGCAGCACCTCCCCGTTGTTCTCCTGATACACGTCTCGGCAATAAGCAGAGAGGATGTGTACCCGGAGAACAACAGGGAGGCACTGACGAAATTCTGCATTGGATCCGGAGCAGAGCATATGGGAAAACGAACCCAATCTACACATACTCGGGCTGTCCATGGATAACGTTGGACAATTCGAAAGAATCAAGGTTATAAATATGCAAATGCGTGCATATTTATAGATGTAACCCTTTCGAACGGGAGACGCATAGTGGTCACGCATACTGATGATTGACACCTATAGCTAGCAAGTTTCATCGGCACGAAGACTGGAACAGAGCAAATGAAGGGGGGAGGAGGAGATGTCATTTGTGCTCACCCACGAACACAGGAGCGGAGCTCGTCGAACGCACGGGGAGGTCGTCGAACACCAGACCCTCGCAGCAACGAAAGAACTGCACATTTAAATCCAGCCGATCAACACAAATATATATGATGTTTTTCTTAACAAAATCGGGAAATATACTTCCTAACTCATAATTCACAAATATATGACCCCGTCGGCCTCTGGAAGGCCGAAGAGCACCTTTTCGGTCAACAGGAGGCCGAAGAGGTGTCGGGGGTCGGGGGTGTCGTGTCTGGGTGGCGTGGTGTCGGGGGTGGTCGTGTCTTGCTGGCATGGTGTCCGGGTGTCAGGTCGGGGTCGGGTGTCGGGGGTGTCGGGGGTGTCGTGTCTGGGTGTCGTGGTGTCGGGGTCGGGGTGTCGGGGTTTATATTGAATGCATATTTATCGATGCGACCCTTTCGGACGGGAGACGCCTAGGTTACGCGACTTGACGTGATAATTAAATCTAGTGACATAAAAAAGAGCATCATGATGTAGCTCACCCTTGGATGTAGAGGATGTAGTCGATCAGCAGGGGGACGATCGAGGACCAACAGCTCCGATGTCAATAATCACTCCACGGATATGCAACACCACAAATTATGTAAATTCCACCGAGTTAAAAAACAATTAGGTCATCACATCACATACAACAGAAACTGGGTGTTCATTGAACTTTCTCCATGTACAACATTTATCGATTAGCACATAGCAGGGCCAAAAATATTTTTTAGCAAATCATCTACCTAAATCAACTACTCCTACCAGAGCAATGTACAATGTACAGAGAAATACATCCATCTATTGATCGATTGTTCTCTGTACAGACAAATACATCCATCTATCGATCCATTCACTTGTCCACACAACTATGTGTTTCTATGTACAGACATTGAACAGCATGACCAATTCTATAGAGACAAGCACATCCATTCACAAGTGTATCCATCCATTCTTCCATCCACCAGAGAAGACAGAGAGGAGAGGAGAGCTCACCAGAGGAGACGACCAGAGCGAACTCCGGCGTTGTGGCGTCAGGCGGAGTCGGGCGGAGCCGGGGCTGCCGTCGGGGCGTCGTGGGTGTGGGTGCCGGGGCCGGGGCCGGAGCAGCAAGGCCCGCCCTCGCCGGCCTTGGAAGGGAGTCCGCTGCGGGGACACGAAGTCGGGCGGGCAGGGGCGGTCGGCCGGAGGCGAGGCACGGCGGGGGTCAGGGGCGGGCTCGACGGCGGGGGCCGGAGGCGGGCGGGGCCGCCGGGGCCGGAGGCGGGGGCGGGCGTGGCGGCTGGGGCCTAGGCTAGAGGCGCGCGGGGCCGCCGGGGCCGAAGGCGGGGGTGGGCGGCCGAGAACGGAGGTGGGGACGGCCGACCGGGGCTGGGGGCGGGCGCGGCAGCGGCGGGGGTCGAGGCCGGGGCCGGTGACGTGGGCGGCGGCGGTGGTCGGGGCGGCAGCTGGGTCGGGGCGGGGTGGGTTGGGTCGAGAGAGAGGGGGGAACGAGAGGTGGAGGTGGGGACGGCCGACCGGGGCCGGGGGCGGGCGCGGCGGGGAGGAGGGGGCGGCGGCGGGCTCCAAGGAGGAGGGGCCGATGGCGGGCTGCGGGGAGAGAGGGAGAGAGAGATGTGAGAGAGAGAGAGAGGCGCGGGACACGGGAGAGAGATAGGCGCGGGGCGGGAGGGCGAAAACTAAGCCCCCCGTTTGCCGTCTGCTTTTTATTTTTTATTTTTTCTTTGCCGTCTGCTAGCAGACGGCAAAGAGGGTGACCGTTAGCACGCCCCCGCCGTGACACTGTGGGCCCCCCCTTACGTCTTCGCCGTCTGCTGGCAGTTGGCAAAGAAATCTTTGCCGTCTGCCAGCAGACGGCAAAGAAGTGGCCCGTGTGACCTAGGCAGTGCAGTACCCCGTGGGGCCCACTTTGGTGTTTGCCGTCTGCTAGCAGACGGCAAAGAACTGTTTGCCGTCTGCCAGCAGACGGCAAAGAAGTGGCAGATGGCAAAGACCCTCTTTGCCATCCGCTGGTTCTTTGCCGTCTGCTTTGGCAAGACAGACGGCAAGTAGCCTCTTTGCCATCAGCTGGCAGACGCCAAAGAGCTGGCAGATGGCAAAGACCCTGATTCCAGTAGTGACAGGTCCGCGTTGGGGATGACTCTTACAAAGTTCTCGCATAGATGAGCTGAAACCGCCATGCATGTCATCGCGTTGGGTGTGAAATCCAACATGCGGAATCCATAAGCATACATCATGGCGCTGAAGAAATCAGAAAATGGGGAAGAGAGGCTGCAGTAGAAGTACGCGCAGAAAAAGGGATATGCATCTGCTGGAATCTTGGGCCCATCCGGGAGAGGCACTGGTGCTCCATGGCCGCCCATGGTCTCTCTCCCCCACATGAATGCGTACCTCGCAATCAGGGTGTTGGCATCCAGGTCCGACGAAGAGAAGATAACGTTCTCCCACCGCCGCTTGTCCAGCTCCTCCGCCTCCTTCCTCTTCTCCTCCGCCCCCGAGTCCACAGGCTTGGTCCCTGTTTTCCCTTTACGGCACTCTTCTTGTGCCCCATTCTGAGCTCTGAAGGAGGAAAGGGGATCTGGGGAGATCTGAGGACGGGCAGTGGCGGCGGGGGTGGTTTCCGTCGCAAGGAAGAAGATGAAGCGGGAGGAAACGGGTGCGAATGAGCAGCGCCCCTTCGCGGTATGTTTTTATTGGGAATACGCGAGGGGGCTGGCTCTTCGCTGTTTTTTCCCTGATAAATGCCGCTCTCACGGGCGCACTACCAAATAACTGTTGCAAGCCCACATTCCCACAACCCGCAGTAACTGCGCAGGATGGACATGTGATTGACGGGTCATCATGGTCAAAGCTGCGTGGGCAGCGGTTTTTTGCCGCATGTCTGTGCACTGTTTGGGCCTAACCCAATGACGCCCCTCGGCACGTATGGCTCAGGCCCGGGGGCTCCTGTCGGTGTACACAAACCAGGGTGTTTGTTTCCCCCTGACTCATGCACAGACCAGTGTGGTCGCCGGGGACGGCCAGGTCTTGCTGGGGGTCCCAGGCTCCAAACCAAGTCATCAGCTAATCCAAAGATTCTCAGAGAAGTCTCCCTTGCCAGCCAGGCAAGGCCGGCAAGATCAAAGCTACGCCTAGGATTGAGACCAAGCCGTGCCAGCGAGGTCTCCAAAGCTGCGAAGGCAAAGCCTCAAGTCGAAGGCCCGGCAAGCTCCGTGCCGGTAGGCCACCACCAGTTCCACCGCTCCACCTCGCCGAGGCGCCAGTCGCTAATCAGTGCAGTGTCGAGCCCACAGACAGCTAGGTGGATCATGTCTAGCATGTGGCAGCATGCTGGGAAGAATATTACCTTTATTGACACCCGTCTTGATGGCGTGTCATGCTAATAGGAGGTAGCTGGATAAACGGCGCGGCAACCTTGCCGGGCTTTAACCTCCACATGTCACCTAGCAGCGCATTTAATGTGTTTTGTCCTAACTACCAGAGTTAGGTATGATAGCTCTGTATCAGTCTAATCACCCATGTAATGACCTTTTTGCCACTGTGGAAACCCCTTAAGCAATAAAAGGAGGGCCAGGGCAACATTAGAAGGGGTTCGAATCTTTGCAACCCTCACATGTAGGCATTCGTGTACCTGCTCTATTCTCACCGCTTGCTGAGGGAGAGTGCTCTGTGTACTTGTTCCCAGACACCACCAATACACCCAAAGGCAGGAGCCTCCGAGCGGCCTGAACCTGGGTAAAATCATGCGCTCCTCATTGTGTTTGCTCTTTGCATCGATCGCCACCCCTCGCCGAACCAGAAAAGGGGCTCCTTGCCCCATAGATTGCTGGCTCCATGCCGACACTCATGAGCTATCTGCTCCTTATACTCCTCAGCAGAATGGAATTGCGGAACGCAAGAACAGGACACTCATTGAGATGGCACGCACTATGCTTGATGAATACAAGACACCTCATCGATGGTGGCCTGAAGCAATTGATACTGCTTGTCACATCATCAATCGGGTGTATCTTCACAAATTCCTCAAGAAGACTTCATATGAGCACCCCACGGACAAAACACCCAATGTAAGTTATTTCAAAGTCTTTGGTGCTAAGTGCTGGATTAGAAATCCACATCACAATTCCAAATTTGCACAAAAAGCACATGAGAGTTTTATGCTTGGTTACGGAAAGGACTCGCATGCCTACAGAGTCTTCAACACCTATCACAACAAGGTTGTTGAAACTGTATATGTGCGGTTCGACTAAACTAATGGCTCGCAAACAGAGCACCTGCCTCCTGTGCTAGATGAAATGCCTCCTGAGTAATCTATCAAGTTGATGGGCACTGGTGAAATTGTGCCCAGTGAAGAAATAGTTGAAGAAGAAGTGATCATTTCCCGTCCTGAAGAAACTGCTGCTCCTGAAGGAAATGACTCTGAGGAAAATGCTCAACAACAAGGCCCTAGTCCATCTCATCCACGAGTGGCGAATGAAGTGCAGATTGAGAAGATCCTCGACAACATCAATGCACCTGGTTCCCTCTCTCTCTCAAGAGCTTCACATCTAGCTAACTTTTGTGGGCATTTTGCATTTGTCTCTATCATAGAGCCCACCAAAATTGATGAAGCATTTCTGGAGCCTGAGTGGATTCAGGCCATGCAAGAAGAATTGCAATAATTCGAGCTCAACAATGTGTGGGAGCTTATGAATCGTTCTGATCAACGTAAGCACAATATAATTGGCACCAAGTGGATCTACCGCAACAAGCAAGACAAAAATGGCCAAGTGGTAAGAAACAAGGCCTGTCTTGTAGCACAAGGCTATGCACAGGTTGAGGGTATTGATTTCAGTGAAACATTTGCACCTGTTGCTAGGCTTGAAGCTATTCGTATATTGCTTGCATATGCTAACCATCACAATATTCTCTTATATCAAATGGATGTGAAAAGTGCATTCCTCAATGGTAAGCTTGAGGAAGAAGTATATGTTGCTCAACCACAAAGTTTTGAGGATCCAAAGCATCCTGACAAAGTCTTCAGATTGAACAAGGCACTCTATGGCCTCAAGCAAGCCCCACGGGCTTGGTATGATACTCTGAAGGAATTCCTGAAGAAAAAGGGTTTCAAACCCGGTTCACTTGACCCTACTCTTTTCACTAAGTCTTATGATGGTGAATTGTTCATATGCCAAATATATGTTGATGATATTATCTTTGGTTGCACTAACAAGCGTTTCATTGACGAATTTGCATATATGATGCGTGAAGAATACCAAATGTCTATGATGGGAGAACTGAAATTCTTCCTTGGTCTTCAAATTCGTCAACAACCAAATGGCATCTTCATTTCTCAAGAGAAATACCTCAATGATTGCCTAATGAAATTTGGCATGCAAGACTGCAAAGGCCTCAAAATTTCAATGTCTACTAATGGTCAACTCGGCACTAACGAAAATGGTAAAGATTTCAATCAGAAGGTATATCGCTCCATCATTGGTTCGCTTCTTTGCCTATGTGCATCTAGACTAGATATTATGCTTAGCATTTGTATGTGTGCCCGATTTCAAGCGACACCGAAGGAATCACACACCAGGCTGTGAAACGAATTCTCTGATATTTAGCTCACGCACCAACACTTGGATTATGGTATCCCAAGGGCTCATCTTTTGATCTAGCTGGATTTTCTAATTCTTATTATGCTAGAGATCATGTGGATCGCAAGTCTACATCAGGCACATGCCTTTTCCTCGGACAATCTCTTGTCTGTTGGTCCTCAAAGAAGCAAACTAGCATGGCACTTTCCACAACTGAGGCTGAATACATCGCCCGCTGGTGCCTGCTGCTCACAGTTGCTATGGATGAAGCAAACCATCAAGGACTATGGCATCAACGTGAAGAAAGTCCCTCTCTTCTATGACAATGAGAGTGCTATCAAGATCGCCCACAACACAGTGCAACATTCCAATATGAAGCATATTCAGATTCGTCACCATTTTCTTCGTGATCATGTGCTGAAGGGAGACACAGTCATCAACCACGTGAAGCTGAAGATCAGGTCACCGATATCTTCACTAAGCCTTAGATGAAAAGAAATTCTGCAAGTTGTGGTCTGAGCTAAACATCCTAGAATATTCAAATGTCCTTTGAAGTGGACTCACATCCTAACGGTGATGCATTTTTTATGACTTTGATGCAGAACACACGAAGTAACATTTTTCTTCAATCAATGAAGACTAACCCTCTAAGTGTGAAGAAATTAATGAAGAACTCGACTCTCAGAACCCTACCATAATTGTACGCGGTGTCTGTAGTCATCATAATTCTTATACGGTGGGTAACGCCACCACCTCATTATGACATTCTTCAAATTTGAGTGTTTCTTCATTTGCAATTTCGTCATCTTTTCAAATTCGTCATTTGAGGTAATTCTTCATTCCTTGAATTGATATATATGTGTGTGTTTATTTGAGTTTTTCATGTCCTCAACAGCATCCACATATTGCTAATTCTTCAATTGATTTCTTCATCTATGTGGATGTGACCGGACCCGCTCCCCTCTATGCTAAACTCAACCCACTCTATTCACAAAATCTTCATATGCGTTCTAGTTGACATTGTTAAAAGTCTTCACTGTGTCCTTGACAGCTGAAGAAATTGCGAACACATTTTAAATCTCAAAAAGTATTTTGGTGGTTGCCACTTTAACTTCATCCCATGCTTCACATGCATGGATAAGTGCAAAAATGCATGTGTGACGCGTGTCACAGAGATGCGAATGGTCAGGGGCTTATCCGTCCAAATCTTTCGGACCACTCTGTTTTCACTACGGCTATAAATAGCCTTAACCCCGTCGACTTCATTTCACTTGGCCTCCCTGCTCCTGTCGCTCTCCATCCTCAAACCCTAGTGCCGCCAAAGATGAAGAGCTTCACTGCCTCGACTTCTTCGTCAATGTACTCACGCCGGACGAGGATTTCTTCACATCCGCCACCGCCGTTGACGTCTTTCATCACCGAGTTAGGGCACGGAAGATCTGAGCTGACGATTTCCATTGCCTCATCGTCCAGTTCATCAAGTTCATCTCTGGGGTAATTAAATGCTTATTTGCTGCCCCTTTTTGATCTTCACTCTACTCAAAATCTTCAAGTGCTGTTTTTACCACTCTTTCAATTCTTCAGCACTTCCTTTTTTGCCAGTCTTGTGTATTTCATCAAAGTTATGCTTAACAACTAGATTCCTCAATTGTGCAATTGCTTCAATATGTACAACTCTGGAACCTAAGTCAAGAACACTTGATGAAATTCTTCAAGATGATAAGGGTCAATTTCCTCAACTGGTTTATATTGAAAATATCTGAGAACGCATGTGACTCTTCCCAGTTTCCTCGCAACTATACTCTATTCACAGGTACAATGTTTGCCGATGAATCTCTAGGTTCTCATCAAATTAATTCATAAGCAGCACAACTTGAGCAAAACCTTAAAACATCTTTAGAGTCCTCACAAGTTCAAAAACCTCAGTTGAAGAAAATGGTTGATGGAAAGAAGCCACAGAAAGGTGGCAAAAGGAAAGAATAACATACAACTTTTGAGATCCCTGATGACTTGTATGCAGGGTATTGCATGCCTGATGAAAATGTTCATGGCCAAGAAACTGATAAGCAGCGCAAGACTCGTATGCAAAGGATAAAACACAGATGGGCATATGAGTGGAGAGCTTACAAATATGTCACTCCCAAGTATATGAAGGAATTTGATGTTAAGCCTCCATGCAAAATACCACCACTAGCTCCCGGTTAACATGCTGATCCCTCAAGTATCAGAAGGGGGAAGATTTCCTCGAAGAATGGGCTAAGCGTCAAGCAAAATTGGCTAAACAGGCCAAGAAAGCCGTTGATGAATTCAATAGAGCCACAAAGGCTTCAGCTGAAGCAAGTGGCAGTGGCAGTGCTAGCGCTCCAAAGAAGGCTATGCAGAAGAAGCCTGCACACAAGCCGAAGCCATCTGATCCAATGCCCTCAGTGGCCAAGCCTAAAGCTTCAAAGGCTGCCGTTCCCAAGATTTCAAAATCTTCAGTGCCTCCTCCTGCTTCAAGTTCCTCAATGGCAGCAGCTAGAGCTTCAACACTGGTCATGCTCGCATCTTGCCAGCGCACCGAGGGCTTCCCAATAGCCTCAATTGCAGCATCAAGTCCCTCACGAAGTGGGGAACCAACTACCTCAACTCCCAATAATAGTACATCGAGCTGCTATACAAACGGTTTTTAACCCCTTTTCGCGATGGCATTTTAAACTGTTGCCTAGTGAGTGTGGGCGATAGGGGCGTCCTTCCCACACGACCCAGAAACCATCGGGGATAGGGAGTAGGAATGCATACGTTTTCCTGGACAAAGCGTATGCGATGCCCGCACCTATCCCAAACGCGATTCTTCACACAACTATTTGGGATATATCTAATATCCCAAACGCTCCATCCTTGCTACTCGTGTGTGCTGGCATTACCATCGCAGTCGGTATTTTGTGGTGCTGCATTTACGATGCGCGGCCCATCACAAACATTTCACGATTATAAAACGTGTATGATAAGCAGACAATCACACATATTCACTTTTCCCGAACTGTATGCGATAGCTAATTAAGAAGATCACGTAATCATCGTACGAGTGTTGGATAGGATTACGAAACGTCGGACCGTCGTACCAGTGTCGTACATGATAACTATCGCACATGCTATTATGTGGTGCAACGTTTACGATGCCTACGACATCCGAAACAGTTCATGATTGTAAACTGTGTACGATAATGCGACTATCACAAACATTTAGTTTGCTCGCATTGTTTGCGATATTGTCTACCATCAATCACGCTTCTGATACGTCTCCAACATATCTATAATTTTTTATTGTTCCATGCTATTATATTATCTGTTTTGGATGTTTTATATGCATTAATATGCTATTTTATATTATTTTTGGGACTAACCTATTAACCTAGAGCCCAGTGCCAGTTTCTATTTTTTCCTTGTTTTTGAGTTTCACAGAAAAGGAATACCAAACGGAGTCCAAACGGAATAAAACTTTCGCGATAATTTTTCTTGGACCAGAAGGAAACCAGGACACTTGGAGATGAAGTCGGAGGAGCCACGAGGCGGCCACAAGGACGAAGGGCGCGCCCGGGGGGTAGGGCGCGCCCCCCACCCTTGTGGGCCCCTCGTGCACCTCCTGACCTAATTCTTTCGCCTATATATACTCATATATCCCCAAACCAATAGAGGCATCCACGAAAAGACTTTTCCACCGCCGCAACCTTCTGTACCCGTGAGATCCCATCTAGGGACCTTTTCCGGCACCCTGCCGGAGGGGGATTCGATCACGGAGGGCTTCTACATCAACACCATTGCCCTTTCGATGAAGTGTGAGTAGTTTACCATAGACCTACGGGTCCATAGCTAGTAGCTAGATGGCTTCTTCTCTCTCTTTGATTCTCAATACCATGTTCTCCTCGATGTTCTTGGAGATCTATTCGATGTAATACTTTTTTGCGGTGTGTTTGCCGAGATCTGATGAATTGTGGATTTATGATCAGCTTATCTATGAATATTATTTGAATCTTCTCTGCATTCTTATATGCATGATTTGATATCTTTGTAATTCTCTTAGAACTATCGGTTTGGTTTGGCCAACTAGATTGGTTTTTCTTGCAATGGGAGAAGTGCTTAGCTTTGGGTTCAATCTTGCGGTGTCCTTTCCCAGTGACAGTAGGGGCAGCAAGGCACGTATTGTATTGTTGCCATCGAAGATAAAAAGATGGGATTTTCGTCATATTGCTTGAGTTAATTCCTCTACATCATGTCATCTTACTTAATGCATTACTCTGTTCTTTATGAACTTAATACTCTAGATGTATGCTGGATAGCGGTTGATGTGTGGAGTAATAGTAGTAGATGCAGAATCGTTTCGGTCTACTTGACACGGACGTGATGCCTATATTCATGATCATTGCCTTAGATATCGTCATAACTTTGCGCTTTTCTATCAATTGCTCGGCAGTAATTTGTTCACCCACCGTATTATTTTCTATCTTGAGAGAAGCCTCTAGTGAAACCTATGGCCCCCGGATCTATTTTCCATCATATAAGTTTCCAATCTACTACTTTTCATCATATAATCTTCTATTTTCCATCATACAAGTTTTCGATCTACTATTTTGCAATCTTTTACTTTTCGATCTATAAAACAAAAATACCAAAAATATTTACTTTATCGTTTATCTATCTCTATCAGATCTCACTTTTGCAAATAACCATGAAGGGATTGACAACCCCTTTATCGCGTTGGGTGCAAGTTGTTTGATTGTTTGTGCAGGTATTCGGTGATTTGTGCGTTGCCTCCTACTGGATTGATACCTTGGTTCTCAAACTGAGGGAAATACTTATCTCTACTTTGCTGCATCACCCTTTCCTCTTCAAGGGAAAAACCAACTCAAGCTCAAGAAGTAGCAGGAAGAATTTCTGGCGCCGTTGCCGGGGAGATCTACGCCAAGTCAAGACAAACCAAGTACCCATCATAAACTCTCATCTCTTGCATTACATTATTCGCCATTTGTCTCTCGTTTTCCTCTCCCCCACTTCTAAAATGATTTTCGAAAAGATTTGCCTTTTTTCGCCCCTCTCTTTGCCTTTTCTTCGCCCCTCTTCCGTTCGTCTTCTTTGTTTGCTTTTTGTGTGCTCGTGTGTTGGATTGCTTGCTTTGTCACGATGGCTCAAGAGAATACCAAATTCTATGACTTTTCCAACACCAATAACAATAATTTTATTAGTACTCCAATTGCTCCCGCCACTAGTGCGGAATCTTATGAAATTAATGCCGCTTTGTTGAATCTTGTTATGAAAGATCAATTTTCTGGCCTTTCTAGTGAAGATGTCGCATCCCATCTAAACAATTTCATTGATTTGTGTGATAGGCAAAAGAAAAAAGATGTGGATAATGATATTGTTAAATTGAAGCTATTTCTGTTCTCACTACGAGATCGTGCTAAAACTTGGTTTTCATCTTTGCCTAAAAATAGTATTGATTCATGGAATAAGTGTAAAGATGCTTTTATTTCCAAGTATTTTCCTCCCGCTAAGATCATCTCCCTTAGGAACGATATTATGAATTTTAAGCAACTTGATCATGAAGATGTTGCACAATCTTGGGAGAGGATGAAATTGATTATACGAAATTGCCCTACTCATGGTTTGAATTTGTGGATGATTATACAAAAAAATTATGCCAGATTTAATTTTGCTTCTAGAAATCTTTTAGATTCGGCCGCGGGAGGCACTTTTATGGAAATTACTCTAGGAGAAGCTACTAAACTTCTAGATAATATTATGGTTAATTATTCTCAATGGCATACCGAAAGATCTTCCACTAGTAAAAAAGTGAATTCAATTGAAGAGATTAATGTTTTGAGTGGAAAGATAGATGAACTTATGAAATTATTTGCTAGCAAGAGTGCTTCTTTGGATCCTAATGATATGCCTTTGTCCACTTTGATTGAAAATAATAATGAATCTATGGATGTGAATTTTGTTGGTAGGAACAATTTTGGTAATAACGTGTATAGAGGCAATTTTAATCCTAGGTCGTTTCCTAGTAATTCCTCTAATAATTATGGTAATTCCTACAACAATTCTTATGGACATTATAATAAGATGCCCTCTGATTTTGAAAATAGTGTTAAAGAATTTATGAGTTTGCAAAAGAATTTCAATGCTTTGATTGAAGAAAAATTGCTTAAGATTGATGATTTGGCTAGGAACGTGGATAGAATTTCTCTTGATGTTGACTCTTTGAAACTTAGATCTATTCCACCCAAGCATGATATCAATGAGTCTCTCAAAGCTATGAGAATTTCCATTGATGAGTGCAAAGAAAGAACCGCTAAGACGCGTGCTAAAAATGATTGGTTTGTAAAAACATGTTCTTCTAGTTTTCATGAAAATAATGATGAATATCTTAAAGTGATTGATGTGACTCCTATTGAATCTTTGTTTTCCAATATAAATCTTGATAAAGATGGGACTGGAGATGAGTCAATTTTAGTTAAAAGGCGTCCCAAGGATTCGGGGTTTTTATATCTTGGTGCAAAAATTGATAAAAGTGGGATTCGAGAGGTCAAATCTTTAAGTAGCAATGAACCCACTCTTTTGGATCTCAAGGAATTTAATTATGAAAATTGTTCTTTAATAGATTGTATTTCCCTGTTGCAATCCAAGTTGAATTCTCCTCATGCTTATAATCAAAACAGAGCTTTTACTAAACATATCATTGACGCTATGATGCAATCTTTTGAAGAAAATCTTGAGTTGGAAGTTTCTATCCCTAGAAAACTTTATGATGAGTGGGAACCTACTATTAAGATTAAGATTAAATATTATGAGTGCAATGCTTTGTGCGATTTGGGTGCTAGTGTTTCCACAATTCCAAAAACTTTATGTGATGTGTTAGGTTTCCGTGAATTTGATGATTGTTCTTTAAATTTGCATCTCACGGATTCCACTATTAAGAAACCTATGGGAAGGATTAATGATGTTCTTATTGTTGCAAATAGGAATTATGTGCCCGTAGATTTCATTGTTCTTGATATAGATTGCAATCCTACATGTCCTATTATTCTTGGTAGACCTTTCCTTAGAACGATTGGTGCAATTATTGATATGAAAGAAGGAAACATTAGATTTCAATTTCTGTTAAGGAAGGGCATGGAACACTTTCCTAGAAATAAAATTAAATTGCCATATGAATCTATTATGAGAGCTACTTATGGATTGCATACCAAAGATGACAATACCTAGATATATTCGTGTTTTTATGCCTGGCTAAGGGCGTTAAACAATAGCGCTTGTTGGGAGGCAACCCAATTTTATTTTTGTTTTTGCTTTTTTGGTTCTGTTTTACAATAAATAATTCATCTAGCCTCTGGTTAGATGTGGTTTTATGTTTTAATTAGTGTTTGTGCCAAGTAAGACCTTTGGGATGGCTTACGATGATAGTTTATTTGATCTTGCTGAAAAACAGAAACTTTTGCGTCCAGTCTGAGAATTTTAATAATTCACTGGAGAGTTTAAAAACCCTGAATTTTTTATACGAGATTTATATACAAAATGCCTCTGTTGTACTAATGTTTCAGAATATTTTGAGTTACAGAAGTATTAGAACAATTCGGAACTTCGCAGACTGTTCTGTTTTTGACAGATTCTGTTTTCTTTGTGTTGTTTGCTTATTTTGATGAATCTATGGGTAGTATCGGGGGATATGAACCATGGAAAAGTTGGAATACAGTAGATATTACACCAATATAAATAAAGAATGAGTTCACAACAGTACCAAAGTGGTGATTTATTTTCTTATACTAACGGAGCTTATGAGATTTTTTGTTGAGTTTTGTGTTGTGAAGTTTTCAAGTTTTGGGTAAGGATTTGATGGACTATGGAATAAGGAGTGGCATGAGCCTAAGCTTGGCGATGCCCAAGGCACCCCAAGGTAATATTCAAGGACAACCAAGAGCCTAAGCTTGGGGATGCCCGGAAGGCATCCCCTCTTTCGTCTTCGTCTATCGGTAACTTTACTTGAGGCTATATTTTTATTCACCACATGATATGTGTTTTGCTTGGAGCGTCTTGTATAAATTGATTCTTTGATTTTTAGTTTACCACAATCATCCTTTCTGTACACACCTTTCTATAGGGACACGCATGAATCATGATTTATTAGAATACTCTTTGTGCTTCACTTATATCTTTTGAGCTAGGCAATTTTGCTCTAGTGCTTCACTTATATCTTTTTAGAGCACGTCGGTGGCTTTATTTTGTAGAAATTATTGAACTCTCATGCTTCAATTATATTATTTTGAGAGTCTTTAAACAGCATGGTAATTTTCTTTGGTTATAAATTTAGTCCTAATATGATAGGCATCCAAGAGGGATGTAATAAAAACTTTCACATAAAGTGCAATGAATACTATGAGAAGTTTGATTCCTTATGATTGTTTTGAGATATAAATATGGTGATATTAGAGTCATGCTAGTGAGTAATTGTGAATTTGAGAAATACTTGTGTTAAGGTTTGTGAGTCCCGTAGCATGCACGTATGGTGAATCGTTATGTAACGAAGTTGGAGCATGAGATATTTTTTTATTGTCTTCCTTATGAGTGGCGGTCGGGGACGAGCGATGGTCTTTTCCTACCAATCTATCCCCCTAGGAGCATGCGCGTAGTACTTTGTTTTGATGACTAATAGATTTTTGCAACAAGTATGTGAGTTCTTTATGTCTAATATTGAGTCCATGGATTATACGCACTCTCACCCTTCCGCCATTGCTAGCCTCTCTTGTACCGCGCAACTTTCGCCGGTACCATACACCCACCATATACCTTCCTCAAAACAGCCACCATACCTACCTATTATGGCATTTTCATAGCCATTCCGAGATATATTGCCATGCAACTTTCCACCGTTCCGTTTTATTATGACACGCATCATCATTGTCATATTGCTTTGCATGATCATGTAGTTGACATCGTATTTGTGGCAAAGCCACCATTCATAATTTTTTTATACATGTCACTCTTGATTGATTGCACATCCTAGTACACCGCCGAAGGCATTCATATAGAGTCATATTTTGTTCTAGTATCAAGTTGTAATTTTTTGAGTTGTAAGTAAATAGAAGTATGATGATCTTCATTATTAGAGCATTGTCCCATGTGAGGAAATAAAAAAAAAAGAGGCCAAAGAAGCCAAAGAAAAAAAAAGAGAAAGAAAAAAAGGGAAAGAAAAAAAAAAGAAAGAAAAAAAAGAGAAAAAGAAAAAAAATGAGAGAAAAAGAGAGAAGGCGCAATGTTACTATCCTTTTTCCATACTTGTGCTTCAAAATAGCACCATGATCTTCATGATAGAGAGTCTCCTATGTTGTCACTTTCATATACTAGTGGGAATTTTTCATTATAGAACTTGGCTTTTATATTCCAATGATGGGCTTCCTCAAATTGCCCTAGGTCTTCATGAGCAAGCAAGTTGGATGCACGTCCGCTTAGTTTTCTTTTTGAGCTTTCATACGCTTATAGCTCTAGTGCATCCGTTGCATGACAATCCCTACTCACTCACATTGATATCTATTGATGGGCATCTCCATAGCCCGTTGATATGCCTAGTTGATGTGAGACTATCTCCCTCCTTTTGTCTTCTCCACAACCACCTTCTATTCCACCTATAGTGCTATGTCCATGGCTCACGCTCATGTATTGCGTGAAAGTTGAAAAGGTTTGAGAACGTCAAAAGTATGAAACAATTGCTTGGCTTGTCATCGGGGTTGTGCATGATTTGAGTATTTTGTGTGATGAAGATGGAGCATAGCCAGACTATATGATTTTGTAGGGATAAGCTTTCTTTGGCTATGTTATTTTGAGAAGACATAATTGCCTTGTTAGTATGCTTGAAGTATTATTGTTTTTATGTCAATATTAAACTTTTGTTTTGAATCTTACAGATCTGAACATTCATGCCACAATAAAGAAAATTACATGGATAAATATGTTAGGTAGCATTCCACATCAAAAATTCTGTTTTTATCATTTACCTACTCGAGGACGAGCAGGAATTAAGCTTGGGGATGCTTGATACGTCTCCAACGTATCTATAATTTTTGATTGTTCCATGCTATTATATTATCTGTTTTGGATGTTTTATATGCATTAATATGCTATTTTATATTATTTTTGGGACTAACCTATTAACCTAGAGCCCAGTGCCAGTGCCAGTTTCTGTTTTTTCCTTGTTTTTGAGTTTCGCAGAAAAGGAATACCAAATGGAATAAAACTTTCGCGATGATTTTTCTTGGACCAGAAGGAAACCAGGAGACTTGGAGATGAAGTCGGAGGAGCCACGAGGCGGCCACAAGGACGGAGGGCGCCCAGGGGGGTAGGGCGCGCCCCCCACCCTTGTGGGCCCCTCGTGCACCTCCTGACCTAATTCTTTCGCCTATATATACTCTTATATCCCCAAACCAATAGAGGCATCCACGAAAAGACTTTTCCACCGCCGCAACCTTCTGTACCCATGAGATCCCATCTAGGGACCTTTTCCGGCACCCTGCCGGAGGGGGATTCGATCACGAAGGGCTTCTACAGCAACACCATTGCCCTTCCGATGAAGCGTGAGTAGTTTACCACAGACCTACGGGTCCATAGCTAGTAGCTAGATGGCTTCTTCTCTCTCTTTGATTCTCAATACCATGTTCTCCTCGATGTTATTGGAGATCTATTTGATGTAATACTTTTTTGCGGTGTGTTTGCCGAGATCTGATGAATTGTGGATTTATGATCAACTTATCTATGAATATTATTTGAATCTTCTCTGCATTCTTATATGCATGATTTGATATCTTTGTAATTCTCTTCGAACTATCGTTTTGGTTTGGCCAACTAGATTGGTTTTTCTTGCAATGGGAGAAATGCTTAGCTTGGGGTTCAATCTTGCGGTGTCCTTTCCCAGTGACAGTAGGGGCAGCAAGGCACATATTGTATTGTTGCCATCGAGGATAAAAAGATGGGGTTTTCATCATATTGCTTGAGTTAATTCCTCTACATCATGTCATCTTACTTAATGCATTACTCTGTTCTTTATGAACTTAATACTCTAGATGCATGCTGGATAGCGGTCGATGTGTGGAGTAATAGTAGTAGATGCATAATCGTTTCGGTCTACTTGACACGGACATGATGCCTATATTCATGATCATTGCCTTAGATATCGTCATAACTTTGCGCTTTTCTATCAATTGCTCGGCAGTAATTTGTTCACCCATCGTATTATTTTCTATCTTGAGAGAAGCCTCTATTGAAACCTATGGCCCCCGGGTCTATTTTCCATCATATAAGTTTCCAATCTACTATTTTCCATCATATAATCTTCTATTTTCCATCATACAAGTTTCTGATCTACTATTTTGCAATCTTTTACTTTCCGATCTATAAAACAAAAATACCAAAAATATTTACTTTATCGTTTATCTATCTCTATCAGATATCACTTTTGCGAATAACCGTGAAGGGATTGACAACCCCTTTATCGCGTTGGGTGCAAGTTGTTTGATTGTTTGTGCAGGTATTCGGTGATTTGTGCGTTGTCTCCTACTGGATTGATACCTTGGTTGTCAAACTGAGGGAAATACTTATCTCTACTTTGCTGCATCACCCTTTCCTCTTCAAGGGAAAAACCAACGCAAGCTCAAGTAGCAGCAGCTTCACAAACGGCAACTGTGTGCATGGTCGCACATGTTTCCTCTCTACAAACCATGTCAGATTATGATGTATATCACACACGTTTGTACTTTATAGACCGTGTGCGCCGTAACGACCTGCAGAGCATATTTCGACCCTAATTAAATTGCTGCTATTTAAAATTGTACTGAATTGGAATTTGAAAGTTGGCTATAACTTTATTCATATCCATCAGGTTAAACAACCAATGCATTATTCGACTCGCAGATACACATGTTCAAGAATTACATAAGCACCAAATAAAGAATGATGAACCAGGGTTGTATACTTGTACTATTAAACACTATAAATAAAGATGCAAAAGACATTCTGGTTTCTGAAGAAGGTGAAGCAGAATGCCCTTATTGTGCTCTCCTCCATGCAGAAGGCACGCACGACTCAGTCCAACCCCTTGTGATGGCTGACTTCCCATCCTTCACTGTCTTTATGACTCATGAGGACAATCTAGATAGTCATTGTGTTCTGGTAGAAATACTTTAACCATTGCAAGCCCACCAATCATGTAATTTGAGAGGTAATCTTGAGTAAACTGCTTCAAGAACCACTACAAAGGAAAAAGATTCACACATTGTCATCTAACACAACTCATTATGGGCAGTAAAAAGAAGGCTGCAGAGTTCTTACCATGCTGCAGCTCACTGTTGTCTTGGATAAAGTGTAAACAAATAGTTTAATTGCCATCTTTTGACCCATTTTACTAACAATCTTTATTAGTTTCTGTCGGTGCAACAAACCCTGGGTCTGTTGCCCTGACTGTGCACAGGCACGAGAACAAGATTACAACACCAAGGCCGTGTCAAGGTACAAGAGACCAAGATCTTCGAAGAACCAGCAGGCAGATTAAGAAGGCCAAGACCAAGACGGAGAAGCGAGACACCACCAGGAGAAAAGCCTTCCTTGCCGGGCAGACGGACCTGGCAAGGATAAGGGCTCCCCAGGAAGAAAGCATTCAAGACGTCCTGGCAGGGCCTGCCGGGACTCACGAGGGCAAAGACACCTCACCAAGCCATCTCACCATGACCCACGTCGTTGATCAATGGGGTGTCAAGCCGCAAAGTGACTAAGTGGCAGCCATTCGCCACATGGCGGCCTCTTTCTACATGAAATACCTACAGATGACACCCGTCCTGCGACGTGCCAAGCAAGCAGGCATGGAGCTGGCAAGACGAGCCCGGCAAGGCTTGCCGGGCGAGCAACGATGTGACGTTGAGCGATGCATTTAATGCACTCTGTCAGCCTGCAGAATTAGGTATGATAGCACTGTTTGCTATCTTATCAGTGCATAATGACTGTTTTGCCACTGTGGTGACCCCTTAACCTATAAAAGGAGGCCCATGGCATCCATAGCAAGGGTTGGAAGGTTGAACACCCCCACGCTCGTACGCGCGTAGTCACTGCCTCCCCAGGGCGAGCCTGCCGGGCAAGTGTACTATGCTCCACCACCACTTTTCCACCATCAATCCACCAAAGCAGGAGTAGGGTTTTACGCCTCGCGGCGGCCTGAACCTGGGTAAAATTGCCCATGTGATCTCTGCCGTTCTGCCCCATGTTCCTCTGCTCTTTGTGCAACGCGACACCCCCCCCCCCCCGCCGAACCAGCAAGGGGCCCCTTGGCCTTATAGGTGGTCGTGGTTTCTCGTGACATCTTTGGCGCGCCAGGTAGGGGGATCGCTTGCTCGAACCTGAAAGCGTGTGCAGCGTGTCATCTTCATCACCATCTTCGTCTTCGACGGCGCCATCGGCAATGGCGCCCAAGAAGAAGCCCGGTGCTGCTGCTCACCCATCCACCTCGAAGGCGCCGCCGCCCATAGCCACCAATGTTGCGGGGGACGCAGAGGCGCACGAGAGTGTGGACGCCGCTGGAGCTGTGGTCAGGGCAGGCGGCACTGTCACCACTTCCCCTGCAGTCGAAGCAGGAGCAGGAGACGCCGGAGGAGAGCAACATCAGCAACACCCCGATGGCCACGCTCCGCGAGGTACAGGTGAAGGGGCTACTCCATCCACACTCCTTCCCCTCACCAACGAGCACAGCCGCAGCGATGGCGCTTGGTCCGGGGCGAATCGCCGCCCTCCGGCCGCCCCCACCACAGGGGTGGCCGCAGCGCGCGCACCTCCCCCGGGACGAGTCGACCAGGCTGCTGCGCCTAGTGGAGCTGCTAAACCTCAAGCGCCATCACCGCACCACCATGCCATCCAGGTGGCCGCCCCGCAACAGCGGGGACGTGATACGATCGCTGTTGGCCCCGTTAGGAGCTGAGTGACGGCACGATCTGCGTCATCATCGCCCATACCAAGTACCGCAACGGAGGCCATGGCGCGGGCTCAACTGCTGCTGAGGTTTTCGCCAGCGGCCGAACAGATGGATGAATGGCGTGACACCATCCAGAGTCTGCTCAGCTTCGCCGAGGCTGGGGGCTCGTAGCGTGCTAGCCCGCCATGGCCTCCCCAAGCGACGACAACGGCCTGTGCTGCTAGTCGTACGGAAGGGGCCACCCCCATGGTACAATTCCCACCAAGGCAGCCAGCGCGGCCGCAGTGGAATCAAGAACCTGGTGGCGTCTCGACGGCCTCTTCTGACCATCGAGCGCGTCCAGGCCGGTAGCGTGCCCAGGAGGACAGGCGGGGGGAAGACACGCGCGTTGTCGTTGAGCAACGCCACTATGCCCACCGCCGGGCCAATGGGTGTGACGGTCCCGACGTCGACGAGCCTGCACTCGGTACTGGCGGGTACCTACCTTTCGAGGTTGGGTACCCTGCCTTTACTCATGAGCTGTGGCTAGTCCGTTAGCTGTCCGTCCACGCGTTCAAGCCAGAGATACCCGAGAAGTACGATGGGAGGCTGAACCCGGCAGAGTTTCTGAGCATCTACACCATAGCTATTCAAGTTGCCGGGGGAAGAGATGAGAAGGTGTTCGCCAACTACTTCCCTTTGGCTCTCAAGTCCAATGTGAGGTCTTGGCTGATGCACCTGCCAGAGAACTTCATTTCGTCATGGGCTGATTTGTGCCATGAGTTCATTGGCACCTTCACTGGCGGCCATCAAGAACCAGGTCGGCCCAGCGATCTGCAGCTTCTTCAGTAGAAAGAGGGAGAGACTCTCCGAAAGTATTTGCAGAGATTTAGCAGAGTCCACAAAAACATCCCAAATATCCATCCAGTAGTTGTGATAGCTGCCTTCCAGTCCAATGTGCGCAACCGGAAGATTCGTTCCAAGATGAATGTACGGTTGCCCAAGACTGTGAAGGAACTTTACACCTTGGTGGATAAGTGTGCTCGGATGGAGGAGGCAAGAAAACTGCCCGGAGAGGAGGATTGCATTAATGTTGATTCAGAGGATGAGTTAAAAGTCACCAGCACATTTCAAGGAGTTAATCCCGGCAGGAGTCATCCTAAGAGAAAGATCACGTTGCCTGTGACGTTTGGGGGAGAGCTGAACTACCGGACTGAAAAGACTGTGTTTGATCTGGTTGACCTCCCCTTGCCGTACAATGGAATCCTTGGACTCCCAGCCCTGTCTAAGTTCATGGCGGCATCCCACTATGCCTACAACGTCTTGAAGATGACAGGGCCAGTTGGAGTCATTTCCATCCCATCGGATGAGAAAGACGCAATCATTTGTGTGGACAAGATGTACCGGGACGCAGTCGCGGCAGAGGCAGCAGCAGCGGCAGTTCCTGCCAAGGAGAACAGAGGGAAGAAGAAGGATAGTAAGGGCTTCGACAAGGAATTTGGGAAGCGCCTCTTCGGAGTGCGCTGCGCCTGTTCATGACTTGCCGGAGAGTTCCAACAGCAAGAGATCCAAGGTTGCTGCTCCACAAGTGAAGAAGGTCTCGGCAGGGCTGGCTGACGTTGATGGTACTTTCACCATCAGCGCCACCCTCGATGACAAATAGGAAAGCGCGCTCATTGCCTTCTTGCGGGCGAATATCGATGTGTTTGCCTGGCAACCATCTGATATCCCCGGTGTTCCCAGGGAGGTAATCGAGCACCACCTTGCTGTCTGCCCACCTGCCCGACCTGTCAAGTAGAAAGTCCGGAAGCAGGCCTTGGAGAGGTAGCAGTTCATTACAGAGGAGATCAAGAAACTTGAGGTAGCTGGTTTGGTCAGAGGAGTGCTGCATCCGACGTGGTTAGCAAATCCAGTGGTTGTCTGAAAGGCCAATGGGAATTGGAGACTTTGCATAGACTTCACAGATCTCAACAAGGCTTGCCCGAAAGACCCATTTCCCTTGCCGCGCATCGACCAGATCGTGGACTCCACTT
Source organism: Thinopyrum elongatum (assembly GCA_011799875.1). Classification (NCBI taxonomy): domain Eukaryota; kingdom Viridiplantae; phylum Streptophyta; class Magnoliopsida; order Poales; family Poaceae; genus Thinopyrum; species Thinopyrum elongatum. The sequence goes on along the minus strand of CM022298.1, from coordinate 336,680,486 downwards.
TAGGCTGCAATTTTCTCTCCTTTTTGGATGCATATTCTGGGTATCATCAAATCTTCATGTCCAAGGAGGACGAAGAGAAGACCTCGTTCATCACCCCGTGTGGTGCGTACTGTTTTATCCGCATGCCTTTCGGATTAAAGAGTGTCGGGTCTACTTTTGCAAGGGCAGTCCAGGTTGGTTTTGGGCCACAGCTGCACAGAAACATTGAGGCTTATATGGATGATATTTTGGTCAAAACCAAGGACAGATCAACCCTTATCCAGGATTTGGAGGAGACATTTGCCAATGTACGCAAGATCAACTTGAAGCTCAACCCGGAGAAGTGTGTATTTGGTGTTCCCTCCGGCAAGCTGCTCGGGTACTTTGTATCCCATCGGGGGATCGAAGCTAACCCCGATAAGATCCAAGCCATCGAACGGATCCAAGCACCAAAGATAGTCAAAGATGTAAGACGTCTGACAGGGTGCGTTGCCGCACTAAGCAGATTCATTTCCAAGTCTGCCGAGCGCGCCTTGCCGTTCTTCAAAATCTTGAAGAAGGCAGGACCCATGAAGTGGACTCCAGAAGCAGATACGGCTTTGCAAGAGTTGAAGGCCTACCTATCTTCTGTGCCCACCTTGGTTGCTCCCAAACCGCAAGAGCCATTGCTATTATACTTGGGAGCAAACAATCAAGTGGTTAGTGCAGCCTTGGTGGCGCAGCAGGAAGTGGATGAAACAGAGAGTGAGCAAAGACTGGCAGAGTCAGATAGGGATCAGGACAGAGATAAGCACGGCAGCGAAGACAACCCCAAGGACACGGCAAAGAAGAAAGTGGTGCAGCGCCCAGTGTACTTCGTCAGTTCCCTGCTACAGGGGGCTAGATCGAGGTACTCTGGCATGCAAAAGTTGATCTTTGGCCTCATCATGGCCTCAAGGAAATTGCGCCACTACTTCCAAGCCCATGAGATCATGGTTGCCACTCGCTTCCCGTTGCAAAGGATACTCTGGAACCCTGAGGCTACTAGCAGAATAGTGGAGTGGGCTTTGGAGTTATCCAGTTTTGGTTTGAAGTTTGAGAGCACATCAACAATCTAGAGCAGGGCATTGGCAGAGTTTATTGCAGAATGGACGCCAACCCCTGACGAGGAAGTGCCAGAAACAGTTATCCCCGGCAAGGAGGCGCCCCAAGAATGGATCATGTATTTTGATGGTGCTTTTTCCCTACAAGGTGCAGGGGCTGGCGTGCTTCTCGTCGCTCCCTCCGGGGAACACTTGAAGTACGTCGTCCAGATGCATTTTGCCCGGGAAGAGGCAACCAACAATACAGCAGAGTATGAAGGGCTCCTTGCCGGGCTCAGGATTGCTGCAGAATTGGGAATCAAGAAGCTGATCATTCAAGGAGACTCACAGCTTGTGGTGAGACAAGTCAACAAGGATTACCAAAGTCCACTGATGGAGGCATACGTTGAGGAAGTGAGAAGATTGGAGGAGCGCTTTGACGGGTTGCAAACAGAGCACATACCTCGTGCGGAAAACAGCATAGCTGATCACCTGTCAAAGTGTGCTGCCCAAAAGCTTCCTATGGAACTAGGAACTTTTGTTCTCCATCTTACTCAGCCCTCCGTATCCCCAGCAACAATGGCCCGAAAAAGGAGAAAGCTGGACTCCGGTAAGCCTCTCCCGGTAGAGCTATCCACTCCTAGCAGGGACCCTACTGGAAACAACTCCTCACAACCTGCCGGACCGCACCCTCCAGCCGGACCCATGGTCCCTGCGAACGAGGAATGTGCCCCCGCAGTTGAAGAGGTGCCGCTAGTCCTTGTTGCTGAGCCCCAGGCTCCAACTTGGGCAAGGCACATAGTCCACTTTCTCCAAACCGGAGAACTCCCCAATGACCAAGATGAGGCTGAAAGAGTAGCCCGGAGGGCCAGTATGTATCAGTTTGTCGATGACACTCTGTACAGAAGGAGGCCCAACGGTGTGAAATTGAAGTACATCTGCCGGGAAGAAGGGAAGGAACTGCTGGCTGAGATACACCAAGGCATGTGCGGCTCCCACATTGGATCAAGGGCGCTGGTTGGGAAAGCATTCCGGCAAGGATTCTATTGGCCCACAGCCCTCCAAAATGCGGTTGAGCTCGTCACCAAATGTGAAGCCTGTCAGTTCCATTCCAAGAAAATCCACCTGCCTGCCCAAGCTCTTTAGACAATCCCTTTATCATGGCCATGTTCGGTCTGGGGGCTCGATATCCTCGGCACTTTCCCCCGAGCGATCGGGGGCTTTGAATTCTTGTTCGTTGCTATCGACAAATTTACAAAGTGGCCGGAAGTTGCTACCGTAAGAAAGGTGACAGCTCAATCAGCTATCAAGTTCTTGAAAGATTTGGTGTGTCGTTTTGGAATCCCGGCAAGGATCATTACCGACAACGGCACCCAATTCACGAGCCGCATCGTCATGTAATATGTTCATGCCCTCAGAAGCAAGATCTTGTTTGCTTCAGTCACACATCCCAGAAGTAACGGGCAAGCTGAGAGGGCGAACGCTGAAGTGCTGCGGGGACTCAAAACAAGAACCTTTGATACGCTGTAGAAGCACGGCAGGCGGTGGATCGATGAGCTGCTGGTAGTTCTATGGTCCCTCAGAACGACACCAAATCGAGCTGCCGGACAGACTCCTTTTTCCCTGGTCTATGGGGCGGAAGCAGTTATCCCCACGGAACTCATTTAAGGGTCGCCTCGAGTGCTTGCCTACGACGAAGTAGTGCAAGATCAGCACCGGCGTGACGACGTTGTGCTACTCGAGGAGAACCGTCTCCGGGCTGCTATGTGTGCTGCACGCTATCAGCAAGCCCTGCGGCGCTATCATAGCCGCAGGGTTCATGCCCGGTGTTTTGAGGAAGGCGACCTTGTCCTTAGGCGCGTTCAGTCCGCCAAGGGTACAAACAAGTTGACGCCGAAGTGGGAAGGCACTTACCGGGTAGTACGAGTCACCAGACCTAGCGCAGTCCGTCTGGAGACCGGAGATGGCATTCAATTATAAAACTAATGGAATATTGAGCATCTCCGCAAGTTCTACCCGTAAGGCGTGGCTGTCGGGCCCTGCCCAGTAGCCACCCTTTTGTACAGGCCTTGTCTCAGTTGCATGTAACCCCTTGTACAAAGTCAGGCGATGACCCTGAGCACCATAGAAATAAATGAAGCGCTAGGGGGCCCGCGACCAAGCTGCATACATGCATAAGCATTCCAAGAGCATTTGCATAAGCATTTCATGAGCATTTGCATATGCATATAGATAGGATCAGATCCATTTGCATATGCATATAGATAGGATCGCATCCTGCATCATTCTCATCTGCATAAAGCTGCAGGTTCCTGCCGTGAACTCGGTTTCTGCAAGAAGATGGAGAGATGAACCAACACTGCGATCCCCGGCGAACCAAGCAGATAAGTTCTACCTCTTGTCCATAAGTGTTCTATAAGCTAAAACTTGTGCATAAGAAAACCCCGCCACTCTTCGAAACTTAGGTGCTCCCATCCCCGGCTCGAACGTTGCTTCGGCCTGGATGGTCGTAGTGGCCTTTGATGAAAAGAAGTTGGCGGGGGGCTGGCCCCTCTATTTCTTGCCGGTAGGCTCAGTTCCCCAGCAACGAAGAAAGGGTACCGGCAGGATAGCCTGCTGGGGAAAACTCGTTTATTTAAAATAAAGAGGCATTTCACCTCTGCGTGGACATATACATGCACGAGTTCCCGGCAAGGTTCATCTTTTTCATTAATATGCTGGTCATACAAGTACAAACCTTACAGAACACACACATGGACTCGAGAGATTACATTATTTGAACTAAAATTTGGCAAGTGCCGGCAAGTTTAAGATTGAAAAAAGATAAATGCTCTGTAAACTCCTCTCCCTGTCCCCTTATCCCAGGTAATGCGGTGGGAAGAGAAGAGGATAGGCAACACATCGACACAACGCCACCCCGATCCCCGTCAAGGGCTGCCGAGCACAGCATGACAAGATCGGGAGTGGCGAGGCTATGAAGGAGGAAGACGTACGGAGCACGTCAGTGGCTCCCTGCTCACCACTTCCAGAACCAGGCAGAAGGCTCCAGCACAGACGCCGATAGAGAGGGGCGCTGGGGGTCGGCCAGGAGACCACTGGAGGAAGCGGAAGCGCCAAGGGAGCAACCCTTTCCCCGGTCACCAAGAAGACGGTGATGATGGTGCCGGGGAAGGGGAAGGGAGGACGGAGGGATAAGGCAGCAGGTCGCCAGTACGAGACGAACGCGTCGATGCAGTCGTGCTCCTACTGGACGGCCTGCCTCCCGCCTTCTCCGTCTTCCCCAGCTTCATCTTCATAAACACCGCTCCGGGGGAGCGCCAGGACTCCAACCCGACGCCTTCCTCGGAGAGACGGCGAGCGACCAAGACGGCCAGGGGGCTCGGGACACGCCCCTCCCCACCTTGGTGGGCAGGAAGGCGCGCCCCTCGTCGACATCATCCCCGCGGCTCCTGGATGGGGCAGTGCTAGGTTTACCGATGATCCCCAGCCCTGCCTCCCGGGCACACCCCAGAGACGCCAAGGACCCGATCGCCAAGACCACGAGCGGCGGTGACCCGAGGCTGGACACCGCACTACCAAACGGGCAGACGACCGTGGCAAAAGGAGCAAGCATTCCCTCACAACGGGAGAGCTTGGTGTCTCCCGCACTACGAGCAGCCCATCCACGACGCCTTCTCCGAGCATAGACCAGGCTCACTCCCCGAACGCCAACATTCAACAACTCTAGGCGCAAGCTGAAGCCCGGAGCTTGGCCCCGGGCCCTTCTCTTCAACATGACCAATGAAAGGCAGAAATAGGGGAAGAAAGGATCCGAAGATGGATGGCTCGGCTCTTCCTCCGCCCCTCCTTTTATAGGTGGAGCAAGAAAGGGAGCCGCTCCCTCAACAAGCAATCGCCGCCCTTCTCCGCCAATTCAAGAAGACCGGGCCCTCGCCTTGATGCTCTCCCGCGCCAAGCGCCTCCGTTACCTACCCCGCGCGATGCATGCCCCATACGTGGCTAAGGACAAAGGGCGTGGTGGGAAGAGTGAATTGGCAGTTTCTACCCAGTGCGTTAAAGTCATTCATGGGCCATTGCAAAGATGTCCCCACCACAATTGGGTTTACACGACGCGCGGGAAAACCGGAAACTGGCCCAGAATCAAGATTAATGAAGAAGCAAAGAAGACTCCAAGAGATTAGCCTCTTCAGCGCCCCTGCCTGTGCACTTATTAGGACCTACCCCGACGATGGCCGGCAGCGCAATTGGGGCAGGCCTGGGGGCTTTTGTCGGTGCAACAAACCCTGGGTCTGTTGCCCTGACTATGCACACGCATGAGAACAAGATTACAACACCAAGGCCGTGTCAAGGTACAAGAGACCAAGATCTTCGAAGAACCAGCAGGCAGGTTAAGAAGGCCAAGACCAAGATGGAGAAGCGAGACACCACCAGGAGAAAAGCCTCCCTTGCCGGGCAGACGGACCTGGCAAGGACAAGGGCTCCCCCGGAAGAAAGCATTCAAGACATCCCGGCAGGGCCTGCCGGGACTCACGAGGGCAAAGACACCTCACCAAGCCATCTCACAACGACCCACGTCGTTGATCAATGCGGTGTCAAGCCGCAAAGTGACTAAGTGGCAGCCATTCACCACATGGCAGCCTCTTTCTATAGGAAATACCTACAGATGACACCCGTCCTGCGACGTGCCAAGCAAGCAGGCATGGAGCTGACAAGACGAGCCCGGCAAGGCTTGCCGGGCGAGCAATGATGTGACGTTGAGCAGTGCATTTAATGCACTTTGTCAGCCTGCAGAATTAAGTATGATAGCACTGTTTGCTATCTTATCAGTGCATAATGACTGTTCTGCCATTGTGGTGACCCCTTAACCTATAAAAGGAGGCCCATGGCATCCGTAGCAAGGGTTGGAAAGTTGAACAACCCCACGCTCGTACGCGCGTAGTCACTGCCTCCCCAGGGTGAGCCTGCCGGCAAGTGTACTACGCTCCACCACCACTTTTCCACCATCAATCCACCAAAGCAGGAGTAGGATTTTACGCCTCGTGGCGGCCTGAACCTGGGTAAAATTGCCCGTGTGATATCTGCCGTGCTGCCCCACATTCTTCTGCTCTTTGTGCAATGCGACATCCCCCCTGCCGAACCAGCAAGGGGCCCCTTGGCCCCATAGGTGGCCGTGGTTTCCCACGACAGTTTTCCTCACTTGATGTTGGTTCGTCAATATCTCATTGCCCCATATGCAGAAAGGGTCGATGCACGGATCTGCATCGAGTTAATATTAGAAGCTAAACAGCAAGTGTATAATGATGTAGTACAACACTCCCTCCGTCCCATTATATAAGATCTTATAGCATACATATACTCACGGCGTGCATGAATAAACATCTTATATTATGGGGCGGGGGGAGTTTATTACATTTTTACAAATATCAGCCGATTAACTGCAGTTAACTGCTGCTGTGTGTTGACACATGAACACGTCATGTGTACCCTCGAAGCCGGGGGTGGTGCACCGCAGCTCACGTCGAAGGAGACCCGACCGACAGCACGATACGCAAGACAGTCGGCGGGCGCTTTTGAGACCCGAAACCCCACACGCCCGGGAGGGACCCCGTCAGGGAGTGCGGTCGCTATGGGCTGCCCTAGGTTGATTAGCTCGCCCCTAGAGCCTCGGGATTCGCAGCTCTCAAACTCGAGGAACAGTGAAGAATGAGAGAGAAAAACGGTGGAGAGGTAAAACGTAGATGAAAAAGTAGTATATTGATTTGTTCGATTGTGTGTTGTTCAATCGGCCGTCACCTCCAACATATATAAGAGGCAGCTGGACTTCCCGTACAAGTAAAGGATTCATCTAGGCTTTCCTTACAAGAAAATTACATCAATTCACATCCTACAGTTCTAGTTTCAGTCCAACTCGGATTCAGCCCGAATCTGTCCCATACTTCTGTCTTGCTTCTTGCGTGAGCTGTAGAAATCGCATACTAACTCGGATGGAGTCGAGTCCAACATCAAACTTGTCCGCCTCGATGACCTGCATAACACAACGTGAGTCACTTAACCTTTTAAAGCAGTCTTTATGACTTTTAGGGCCCATCTTTAACTGTGGGTCGGATTCAACTATGCAGTTTTCTGAACTGTCCGAGTCTTGTAACAACTTTGCAGGCCGTATACTATCTCCGATGATGATGACTTCAAAAGCAAAGTTGACTGTTTCGACGATACGCACAACTTCCGTGTAGAACAATTTTCCATCCGAGGTTATCTGAATAATCTTTCGAGGCCATCTCCAACTTCTGGTCTGATTGACTTTGATAGCTTCCACTTTTCCGGCAAGCTTTTTTCCGGCAAGCTTTCCACGCCGGCAAGGTTTTCACCCCGGCAAGCATTCCACCCCGGCAAGCTTTCACACCGGCAAGGTTTCCACCCCGGCAAGCGTTCCGGCAAGCTTTCACACCGGCAAGGTTTCCACCCCGGCAAGCGTTCACACCGGCAAGGTTTCCACCCGGCAAGCGTTCACACCGGCAAGGTTTCACGCCGGCAAGCTTCCACGCTGGCAAGCTTTTCGCGCCGGCAAGCTTTCCATGCCGGCAAGCTTTTTATTTTGCCGGCAAGCTTTTTACTCGGCCGGCAAGCTTCATTTAGCTGACAAAGGCCGAATAACTCACGCGACCCATCCGACACCACCTAGGTGAGTGTCTGGTCCCTTGCGTCACTTTTTCACTAAGAACCGGTCTGCAAAGTGTTGCTTCTAACTTTTGCATACGAACTCTTCCACTTTTCCGGCAAGCTTTTTTCCAGCAAGCTTTCCACGCCGGCAAGCTTTCCACCCCGGCAAGGTTTCCACCCTGGCAAGCTTTCACACCGGCAAGGTTTCCACCCCGGCAAGCGTTCACACCGGCAAGGTTTCCACCCGGCAAGCGTTCACACTGGCAAGCTTTCACGCCGGCAAGCTTCCACGCGGGCAAGCTTTTCGCGCCGGCAAGCTTTCCACGCCGACAAGCTTTTTATTTTGCTGGCAAGCTTTTTACTCGGCCGGCAAGCTTCATTCAGTTGACAAAGGCCGAATAACTCACGCGACCCATCCGACACCACCTAGGTGGGTGTTTGGTCCCTTGCGTCACTTTTTCACTCAGGACCGATCCGCAAAGTGTTGCCTCTAACTTTTGCATACGAACTCGGATTGGAATGATTTTTATATCAAAATCAACCGATTCGACGAGACGAAAACAATTCATGTAGAACATTTTTTCATATGAGGCCATCTTAATTGCGTTTCATACCATGCCAAAATCTGGTGTCAACACATGCCCCCCTGTTTTTCGGCAAAGCTTGTGTGCCGAAAAATAATTTGTACCTTGTTTGTTCTAAGGACGATGTCAACACTCCATCGGCCATTTATTTTTCTCAGGACGATAATTATGTATCGGCCATGTTTGTGCTAAGGGCGATAATCATATATCGGCCATTGCCTACTTAGGCTTCTTGCCACACACTCGGGTGGTATTTCTTCAAGTACTTGCCATTGAGAGCTCGAGGTAACAGTGCCCCTTGTACAGATTCCACCAAATAAGAGTTGCCGGGAACTACTCTTGTAATCCTAAAAGGACCTTCCCAACTCGGAGACCACTTCCCAAATTTTCTATCTCTTGAACCAATCGGTAGAATCACTTTCCAGACGAGATCACCAACTTGAAAATTCTTCAACTTGACTTTCTTATTGTAAGCTCTTGCCACCCTCAACTTGTCTCTCTCTATGGCCTTCAAAGCAGCCAAACATTTATCGGCAACCTCATCAATATTGTCCATCATCCAGTTATAAAAGTCTATTGCCGATAAATCATTTTGTTTGGCTATTCTCAAAGCATTCAAATTTACTTCCACTGGTAAAATAGCCTCCTGACCATATACTAGCTCATATGGAGTCACCTTCGTAGCACCATGCCTTGAGATCCTATGTGCCCACAAAGCTTCAGACAACAACTCATGCCATCTCCTCGGATTATCCTCAATCTTCTTCTTGATAAGCTTGATTAAAATTTTATTGCTGGACTCAGCTTGTCCATTAGCTTGGGCATAATACGGAGAGGAATTGAGCAACTTTATGTTATAAGATTCGGCAAATTCTATGACTTGATGTGACATGAAAGATGGACCTTGATCTGTAGTTAATGTTTGAGGAATGCCGAATCTATGAATAATGTGCTCAGTTATGAATTGAATTACCTCTGTATGTGTCATGTTCTTGAGAGGTACTGCTTCAGACCATTTAGTGCAATAATCGGTTGCCACCAATACCAACCGATGCCCCTTTGAGGAAGATGGATGAATTTCTCCAATAAAGCCTAAACCCCATCCTCTGAAAGGCCACGGCTTGATAATAGGATGTAACATAGCAGCAGGAGCCAACTAAATATCACCAAATTTTTGACAACCTTCACACCCCTTGTAATATCTGAAGCAATCATTAATCATAGTCGGCCAATAAAACCCAGCATATCGCAATAACCATTTCATTTTGGGAGCCGACTGGTGAGTGCCATAGATGCCTTCATGTACCTCTCACATAACAACTCTTGCTTGGTCCTCATCCAAGCACTTTAAAAGAACATCATCAACTGTTCGGCGATAAAGGTCATCATCCCTCATCGTGTATTTAAAAGCCATACGCTGAACAGCCCTGTCCACCCTTTCACTCGGATTACACAAGTAATCAACAATGGGTTTCCTCCAGTCAGGATTTACACCTGCACTAGATTGCTCATTAGTGGCCGAAGCAGTGAGCCCTGGTCCGGCCTCTCCTACATTGGCAAGACAAGACATCGGCTTTTGAGAAATATGAAACATACCATGATCAACATGATAGCCGGATGCTTGTTGCGCCAACTCATTTGCTCTCCAATTGTCATGCCTAGATATATGAGCAATGCTAAAATGGTCCAAAGTAGAGATTATATCTAGACATTTATCAAGATAAACATTAAGTGATTCGTCCAAACACTGAAAGACTTTGGATATTTGCTGCACCACTAGTAACGAATCACCGTAAGCCTCAATATGTGTAACACCTATAGCAAGTAACATCTCTAGGACGAATAATAATGCTTCATATTCAGCTTGATTGTTTGTGCAAAAGTATTCTAAGTGGCATGAGGCTTCAAAAACAGCACCATGAGGAGATATATAAACAATACCAGCACCTTGGCCATTGCTACAAACTGAACCATCAAAATATAATCTCCAAGGTACTAATGAAATAAGGTTTATATCAACATCATGCTTGTCATTAATCCGATGCTCAACAATAAAATTAGAAACGATTTGGCCTTTCATGGATTTTAGAGATTCATAAGCCAAATCATATTCAATCAAAGCATAAGCCCACTTGCCAATTCTACCACTAAGAATTGGCCTATGCAACATGTATTTAATGACATCGGTTTGACAAGCTACTATGCATTCACTCGGCACTAAATAATGTCTCAATTTTGTGCAAGCATAATATAAGCATAGGCATAGTTTTTCAATAAATGTATACCTTGTCTCGGCGTCCAATAAACACCTGCTCAAATATGTAATAGCATGCTCTTTTCCTTCGGTTTTGTGGCACCCCGACTCAGAGAAGACCGGAATGCCCCGTATTCCAGCCCAGGGACAAGTCCTCTGGAATACGGCACTGTTGGCATAGAACAAATCAGCTCTTTATTACAATGGATATGGTTACAAAGGGTACGAGGTTTACAATGGCATGGCGACACTACGCCTGCCCGGGGTAGCTCTATGCTAACAGCGGAGTAACTCTCTCGGCAGTGGAACAGCGACGGCGGTGATGGACTCCACTCCGCAGGGACTCTGGCTAGAACGCGTATCCTAGCTCGCAAACTCAGGATCCTCGACAAGCAAGCAATCATGGCATGACCTGCAAACTAGCATGACACGCCAGGTGAGTACTTTGAATGTACTCGCAAGCTCACAACAAACATCAGCATTAAGGCAAGACAACATCATAGCAAGATAGCTACTGAAGTAGATGCAGTAAGGTAAAGCATATTAAGTAGTTTAATCCATACTCTGAATAATCTTAGGATCCAATCTGAATCTATTCCAAATCCAATCCAAATCATGTAGTCATCCGACCATTCATCTCATAGCCATCCCATGGCTAACACAGCATATTCCTGATACCATCTGCACTGCAAGTCTGACAAACTTACTCTCTTCCGGGTTGCCTCACAACCCTCAGAATACTCACGATCCACCAAGTACTTCCGATCTTACAACGAGTTCTTCCATCATTATCACTACTATGGTTGACCACCTAAAGAGGTCTGGACGGACTGTCCAATACCGTGGACACAACTATTCGAATAGATTTTACACTCTGCAGAGGTTGCGCACTTTACCCACACCATGGAGCACCTGTCCTCATGATCCCACTCCGGTGGGCCAACGTTGCTCCAACGAAATCAGCCTGACCCGTCACTCTCCCATCGTACCACCGGCAATCATCCTCCCCCGGAGTCCTGCCCTGGGTGGCCCCTGTGTCACCGCGTGACACCTGCCACCGTCGTGGCTAACAAACTGTCCCAAACGGGGACCTGGTACCATATAACTCAACTAGGCTCACAAGGTTATCACCGCCTACCGGGCCAGGGTAGCGCGCACGCATAACCTTCCCTGTCGGGCGGTACCGGTGAAAGAGCACGCGATCAGACCAAGTCAAGGCCGTCCCATACCGACAAATGTGGCTGCACGAATAAGTCCAGACATGTGACTCTGGATCAACCATCAAGTATCTAATCTCCGAACAATCTTTGTCATGGCTGACACTCCGGTATCATAGCAATCCAAGTCACAACGATATCTGGCTAGAAATCTGGTAACCATTATGCTTAAGCCACTTCTACTAACTCATCTCCACGAACTGCCGGATGAAATACAGAATAATCATAGACGGTAATCTCAACATCATGGCATCAACGAGTGGGTAAACTACTAGTCCCTACAATCCAGTACTCAACATGGTAGTCACCTATCCAAGAATTTACTCAAGCCTTGTATGATCCAATCCATTTCACAAATAACTCATACTTGCTGTTAAAGTAAATAGTTAAACTATGATATTGCAATGCAATTATGCAGATGAGAGTTGTGGCTTGCCTGGGGTTGAAGGAACCATCGGGAAGGAGTGCGGAATGGTCGCGGAAGGAGTTGCCGGAAACAGTTCTCTCTCAGAGGGGCTGTTTATGGGCAAGGGCAAAGTGGTCATTTTCACAATGTCAAAACATTATGAAAATGATACCAACAGAACGGGCTCAACGAGACAAAGAAGTGGGCTTTGGAATCACCTCGATCAGAGTTACGGTTAGAAATATGTAATGGTTTTTCTGTCAGGGACCTATCTGTAAATAAAACTCTCACAAACTGGCCCCTGACTTGAAAACCAGACCGTGCCTTTTCCAAGAATACGCTTCCCTGCGGGGAAAATGTATTTTAGCCCGAAGCAGCAGTGGAGTACGCTTTCGTTATCAGAAAGCGTATTTTCGGAAAACCGTCTCCACTTAAACTGACAGCGGGCCCAGGGCGGGGTCAACGCCCAGAGGCTGACCGTGGGTCCCACGCTGACCCTCTCCCTCTCTTGTCTCTTTCTTCCTCCTCCAGCCCGACAGCAAATGGACGAGAGGGCGAGAGGCAGCGGCGACTCCGGCGCCGGCCCGGCCGACTCCGGCCACCCCCGGCGAGGACACCGGTACCGGTGGGTGCGCCAGCGAGCGCCGCGTCCAGGGGAACCCTCAGGGGCGGCTAGGGAGAGGTGGAGGTCACTGTCGGTGCCAAAACCGGTGGATCTCGGGTAGGGGGTCCCGAACTATGCGTCTAAGGTCGATGGTAACAGGAGACAGGGGACACGATGTTTACCCAGGTTCGGGCCCTCTCTATGGAGGTAATACCCTACGTCCTGCTTGATTGATATTGATGAATATGAGTATTACAAGAGTTGATCTACCACGAGATCGTAATGGCTAAAACCCTAGAAGTCTAGCCTGTCTGATTATGATCGCCTCTACGGGGTTTTACAAAGTCGGTTACAGAGAAAGGAATCTTTCATATCTGAACGCCAAGCTTGTCGTCCACGCCAAGGAGAGTCCCATCCAGACACGGGAGAGAGCCTTCGGTCTTGTATCTTCATGGCCCATCAGTCCGGCCCACATTACGTTGCCCGGACGCCCGAGGACCCCTTAATCCAGGACTCCCTCAGTAGCCCCTGAACCAGGCTTCAATGACGATGTGTCCGCCGCGCAGATTGTCTTCGGCATTGCAAGGCAGGTTCCTCCTCCGAATACTCCAGAACAGACTTCGAGCACAGAAAATGTGTCCGGCTCTGCAAAACAAGTACCACACACAACCGCAGAGAGTATAATATTTCACGAGTCCAATCTGCTGACAACTTTTTGTAACGCGACACCACATTCCTGCACGGTCATTATTTCGAACCGTTTTCTTTTTAGCCTCTCGCTCCATGTTTTGAGAAGCGGTTTATTGGCACATCTTGTCAAAGCAGAGATCATGTCCCCTTATTACGGGATTCTCATCAATATGGGTGCGGGTAACCCAACCGTCCCGTTGGTATGATTCCTTGGGAATAGGCAGGTTTTGAGGCTTAGGAGGAGGCATTTTGATATTCATTGCCTTTATAAAGGGGCGCAGACCCGTCTTTCTCCTTTATGCCTCATCCTTTCCAACATCGAGTTCTAGCACCCAAGGTTCAATTTATTTGCTCTGAGCCTCCTAGTCATGTCCGGACCCAACCCTCAAGGCCGGTGGGTGGCCTCCTCCGTCACAGAGGAGGATATCGTGAAGCTCCGGGCGGCAAAATACCTGACCGCGGAAATCCCCCATAGGCTCCCTGCTCAAGGGCAGGTCATTCCTACTCCCAGATCCGGCGAGAGGGTCGTATTCATCTCTCACTTCCTCCGAGGGCTAGGGTTCGCTCTCCATCCCTTCGTCCGTGGACTCATGTTCTATTACGGGCTAGATTTTCATGATCTAGCTCCGGACTCCTTTCTTCACATCTCGGCGTTCATCGTCATGTGCGAGGCCTTTCTCCGTATTCCCCACACTTTGGCTTATGGCTCAAGACCTTTAATATGAAGCCGAAGGTAGTCGATGGGAAGCAAGCGGAGTGCGGCGGTGCGATGGTGAGCAAACTCACCCACACACCTTGGCCAAAAGGCTCTTTCACGGAAACCTCCAACCTATGGCAACAGGAGTGGTTTTACATCACTAAACCCCGTGGTACCAAGTGGGCAGCTACACCTGCGTTTCGGCCTGGCCCTCCATTACGGCTCGCATCAAGGATTAATAAGGGGCTGGACTGGGGATCAACGGACGAAGTGCAGACGCTCCAAAGCCGCATCCGGAGCCTCCTTGAGAAGGACACCAGCCTCATCGACATAATCCAGGTAATGCTAGTCCGCCGGGTCCTACCGTGCCAGCGACGGCCCCTCCGTATGTGGGAGTTCAATCCGGAAGGACCATGGACTCTTCAGCACTTCTTTGGCACGACGCACAAAGGAATGTGGAAGTTATTCTTCGGGACACAAAAACAGTGGCCGGATACTACCAAGGACATCGGCCTCGACTGCAACCATCCGGATACCTCGGTAAGCCCTCAACTCCCGAACACAACTTAGTTAGATATCTCGTAACAATATACTGAGAAAACCATCTTCGAACAGGGCTGGATCAAGAAGGCGGAAAGAATTAGGTGTTCGGCCCCTCTTCCCGAAGACTCAGCGGATCCTGTGTTAACAAGGATGCTGGCTCCGGCGCCATACCAAGTGTCAGCGAAGGGGGACAAAGAGGAGAGCAATAAGGCCAAAGGTGGCCTCTATTCTAAAGGTACACCAGACACTCTGTCCGGGGAGATTGGAACTCCCCCTTCCGGAGACAAAAGAGAAGGAGAAACTGACATCCCTTCTCCCGATGGGAAGAAAAGGGCCGCCTCCAAAGATTTGGAAGCAAGGGCTCCTAAGCGAGGGAAGATGTCCCTGTCAGGTGGATCGGGTTCAGAAGACGACGTTGTCGCGCAGTTCCTCTGTAAGGACAAGCCTTTAGCCGAATCGTAAGTGAACAGGGGCGTCCGAAACATATCCCATTGCTTTCTGGTTACCAGGGTAACATTTAAAATATATGTTTTGCAGTTTGGCACGCAGCCTTCCTCAACAGCCCTCCTCTTCGGGGGATCTTCTTCCGGAGATGATGGAAAGCGAGACGCCTCCACAGACCTTCTCGCCCGAGAGGGCAGACGACTCCGAGGTGTCGTCCCGGAGGATCTCTCCCGACCAACAAGCGGTGCGAGGGATAATGAAAACTACACCCGAAGGTGATACTTCGGCCGTCCAGAGTCCAGGGCATGCGGACCCAATGGGGACCAACAATAAAGAGCCCGGACTATCCGGTTTACAGCCAGGGACGACTCTAGAGCTGGGTAAACATATTCTTTCGAAGGGAGTCCGTACTCCCGCGACCACTCTCAGGGATCCGGGGGCGCTGGATACAATGACGGGCATGCTGCAACATGCGTCCGTTTCAGAGGAACATCATACCTTAATGGGTACGGTAATTGAGAGGATTCTGTCCGCGAGAAGCGGATTGAATGAATCCTTCATGAGCCTGCTAAGAGGCTTCGAGGTATGCAATGTAATATTTTTAATTGTACTTCTACGTGCAAAATGTACCTGTGTATAGATAGTAGCCCCTGAGACTCTGGTTGGCGTCCGAAGGGAGGCGATCAGAGGATCAAAAAAGATATTCCCAGGAAATAATCTGATGGATTGGAACACAGGCTATTTCATCCATGACGACTGCCCAAGCTACAGTAGTTGTAAGGCTGAAGCAGAAACTTGAAGTGGCGGAGGATGACCTCCCACTTATTAACAGGCGGCTCGACGAGGCGCAAGGTATGTTTTTGGGGTAGTCAGTATATGTAAGTATGATAATATGAGCATGATGCTAAAAATTGTATACTGAGATATGTATAACTGCAGATAATGCTGCCGCAGTTGAGGCCCTATGGGCTGAGCTTGCCCGGGCCAAGGAGCAAGCCAGGATGAGTGAGGCGGCTGCCAAGAAGGCAGCTGCTAAGTTAAAGGCCGAACAGGCTGCTCGGCGCCAGTGCGAGGAGAGAATATCTACATGACGCACGAGCTAAAGGATGCCAATGTTCGATGCGAATTCCTCGAGAAGGATAACAAAGCCAGAACGGTCGAACTCGGCAAGGCCTTACAAGAGGCGAGAGAAGCACGGTCCGAGTCTAGAGCGGCTCGGGAAGAGGTCCGGCAAGCTGGGGAGATAGCGGTCGGTAAGCCTTTCTTATTACAGACTAAATTCGGCGATCCGAAGTATGCCCCCCTTAGTCAAATGTGGATTTTTCCGGACGCATTCTTGGACTTGCCGAAGAGTGTCTCCGATGCAGCGCAGTTTTTCCAAGCGCAAGAAGGATGTGCAACGAAGAAGCTTTTCTGGTCGCAATTCAGCATGCCGAAGCGTCTGCTGTTGCTGAACGAACAGATGGCCAAGTGGGCCGAGCTCCACAAGATATCCGGATCTGCCATGAAGGACGTCGTGGTCCGGCTGTGGCCGACTGAGCCAATTCTGAATAGTTATTTCGGTTTGGTGCAGCGACTTGTTGATGCGGTGCCGCGTATCGACGCTGTTAAGCGGTCAACGTGCATTGAGGGTGCACGGATGGCCTTTGCCCGCGTCAAGACGTACTGGGCGAAGATGAAGGCCACCGATATTGCAGCGAAGAGTCCACCCGAGGGCCAGGACTATCACACACCGGAGCATTATTTTGAGGATGTCCTAGATGGTGCCCGCTTGATAGAGGGTCAGTGCTAAAAAAATATGATATTCGAGTGAATATACCAACTGTGAAAAAACAATATTATGATATATTAAGGCCATATTTTTATACTTTTGCCTGAAAGTTTTGGTGCCTCCTGTGCGGCCGTTCTTTATATAATCTGAAAGTTTGCCAGTCGTCAGCTTCAGCCCCCTCGCATATAATACGGGGGTGTTCGGAAAAGCACTTGATCACTCTTGACCCAACGTCTTGGTCCATGAAGGAGGTGTCAATGCGACGAACTAGGCAATCGGACTATAGGGCTTTAACACTTTCACTTAGCCATAGGAGTTTGACGGCGGGTCTACGATATAGCCCCTGGTATGTACGCGTTTTCCCGAATACGGTGCATTACATAGGTGACCAGAAAAACGGTCCTTCGTGTAATACGGAAAGAATCGCGAAAGACTCTGATGAGTCATCGAGTGGTTGACCAGCTCTCGCCGCATCATGACTGTCAGTTTTCGGCTTTCTCTACTGTGGTGCTCATCCGGATAAACCAGGACACAATTGCAGTAGTTCTCCCTTAACTACCCTAGCCGATATAGCGGAAGGTAAGGTAGTAAGCACAGGAGCCGGGCAACCCAACTATTGACCAAAGACATGATTCGGAGTTGATGCATATAAGGCAAAACTTGTGACACCGAAGTGTGCTGAAAAGCTGTTCGGACTTGTCGGCAACTTATGTGTTGCCGTGTCGAGCCCCTGGCAATTTGTGCCGAGGTGCGTTCGTGAAACAACCAAAGAAGCGAAATTCAGTACGTAGAAAAAGCGAATACTGAAAACAGGTTATGTTCACTGGAAGCTGATTGGTACGTCAAACGCAATTCTACAGATTATAACGCCCCTACCCGGGCTATTTAACATGCCGGGGGCCGAGGGTTGAGGAAAAAGGCAATTTACAGGTATAAAATAAAGAGTGCGGTCTTACAAAAATCATTAGGGCCTCCTGTCGCACGTCTGCGCTGCCTTGCCTCGGTTAAAGGACTCCTTAGTAGGAATAGCCTTTGGTTATTTACAACGCCGAACTTTAGAAAGAGTCCGTAAGATGACCAGGCTTGGAATCACCTATTGTAGAGGATAAAAAATAGTTAGAAAAAGAAAAAGGACTATGAGGGTGCGGACCGCATTGTAGGCCTGTCCGTACTGTGCTTCCGTCGATGACCATGGTATTTTAAGTGCATAATGATATATGCGCGGTGTAAACTTCACGGCTATATGGGGCGGATGACGGAGGCCGAACTGCTAATCCAGCTCTGAGATTGATTGGTCCTATTTAGTAGAGACCGATGGCTTGACGGCCGATGAGATATGCGGCTTGATAAGGCCGCTTTGTACTTCGGCTGTAGCAGCCATAGTACGCTCCTCTGTACGGAGGGAGCATTCCGTATTTCCGTTTATCGTGATGACGCCGCGTGGACCGGGCATCTTAAGATTGGAATAGGCGTAATGTGGGACCGCATTAAAACGAGTAAAAGCGGAACGCCCGAGTAGTGCATGATAGCTGCTGCGGAACGGTACAATATCGAAGGTCAAGCCTTCGCTTCTAAAGTTGTTCGGCGAGCCGAAAACGACTTCCATTGTAATTGAGCCCGTGCAGCGAGCTTCTACGCCGGACACTGCTCCTTTGAAGGTAGCTGTGGTGGGCTTGATTCGTGAAGGATCAATGCCCATTTTGCGGACAGTGTCTTGGTAGAGTAGATTAAGATTACTGCCGCTGTCCATAAGGACTTTCGTGAGATGGAACCCATCGATAATTGGATCGAGGATCAGAGCTGCCGAACTTCCGTGACGGATACTGGCTGGGTGGTCCTTGTTATCAAAAGTGATCGGGCAAGCCGCCCATTGGCTTAATTTTGGGGTGCCTGGCTCTACGGCATTGGCGTCCTGTAGTGCGGGCTTGCGCTCCTCTGTAGGGATGTGTGTCACGTATACCATGTTGACTGTTTTTACTTCGGGGGGAAATTGCTTCTGACCCCCGGTGTTCGGCTGGCGAGTCTCTTCGTCATCGCTGTCACTGGGCGGCCCCTTCCCCTTGTGTTCGGCGTTAAGCTTGCCGACTTGTTTAAAGACCCAACAGCTTCTGTTGGTGTGATTGGCTGGTTTTTTGGGGGTGCCATGAATCTGGCAGGGCCGATCCAGTATCTTGTATAAATTGGATGGTTCGTCTCTGTTTGCCTTGAATGGCTTTTTCCGTTGACCGGTTTTGGAGCCGCTGAATCCGGCGTTTACCGCCGTGTCTCGCGTTCCTTCATTATTATTTCGATGCTTCTATTTAGTGCGTCGTGGCTTGCCGTTGCCGTCTCGAACTTCGGAAGTGCCCGGATCACTGGCGCTGTTGCTTCTACGAGCGAGCCAGCTATCTTCTCCCGCGCAGAAGCGGGTTATCAGAGCAGTAAGGGCTGCCATGGATTTTGGTTTTTCTTGACTGAGGTGGCGGGCAAGCCATTCGTCTCGGACGCTATGTTTAAAGGCCGCAAGGGCTTCGGCGTCCGGACAATCGACAATTTGGTTTTTTTAATTAGGAACCTGGTCCAGAGCTTCCTGGCTGACTCCCCGGGCTGCTGGATGATGTGACTTAGGTCGTCGGCATCCGGAGGCCGGACATATGTACCTTGAAAGTTATCGTGGAAGGCGTCTTCCAAGTCTTCCCAGCTACCAATGGAGTTCTTTGGGAGGCTGTTCAGCCAGTACCGCGCTGGTCCCTTTAATTTTAGTGGGAGGTATTTGATGGCGTGGAGGTCATCACCGCGGGCCATGTGGATATGGAGAAGAAAATCCTCAATCCATACCGCGGGATCTGTTGTTCCATCGTATGATTCGATATTCATGGGTTTAAACCCTTCCGTGAATTTTTTGTTCCATTACTTCATCAGTGAAGCAAAGGGGATGTGCGGCGCCTCTATATCGGGCCAAGTTGCGATGTAGTGCGGATGTAGTCCGGCTGTGGTTTTCGGCCCGGTCATGGTTATGATCATTACGTCTGGCTTGATAGCCGTCGTTGCACGCCAAGCCATGCCCCCGCGATCCATAGATCGATCTGGACTGACCTGCTCTGTTCTCCAGGTCTCGCCGCAGGTCATATGTGTGTTCCCGAGCTGTAGTGTCTTTGCCTTTACGGTGAGGTAGTGTGGGCAGGTGTTCGGCTTGGGTTGCCGCTTTGTCCCGGCCACATGGTGGTCGGTCAGCCGCATTACGTGTTGATGGCATGGGCTCAAGTGCCTCGTCGTCGAATTGGGGTAGCAGTTTACGCTTCGGGTAACTTTTAATGGGGCGCTCGAGTCCGTATTCCTCGGCTGCCAGGACATCAGTCCATCTGTCATTGAGTAGATCTTGATCAGCTTGAAGCTGCTGCTGTTTCTTTTTCAGGCTCCTCGCAGTGGCTATTAGCCGGCGCTTAAAGCGCTCCTGCTCGACGGGTTCCTCAGGCACGATAAAGTCTTCGTCGCCGAGGCTCACCTCATCCTCGGAGAGTGGGAGATAGTTGCTGTCCTACGAGTCTTCATTTATGGCATGTTCGTCAGGCCTAACTTGCCCATCTTCCCTATCATCCTGTTCGGAAGTCGGCTCGACGGGATCTTCTTTGTCTTCGGCATCATCCGGAGTATTGTTTTCTCTTGTGCCGGTATTGCTGTCTTTTCCCCGGCGTGACTTAGAGCGGTGCCGCTGACGTCGGTGCTTTGGCTGTGTCTCAGGAGGTTTATCCTCGACTGGATCTTTCTCGTTATCGCTGTTATTCTCTTTGGGAGTATCCACCATGTACACGTCATACGAGGAGGTGGCTATCCAGCGCCTAATAAACGGCGGGTTTTGGGCCTGCTCCTCTCCGGTATCGTCGTCCATACCGTCGATGTCTTCGGAGTCGTAATCGAGCATGTTGGTTAAGTCTTCGACAGTGGCAATGAAGTGGGCGGTGGGTGGGAAGCGAAATTCTCCGTCATCAGCCTCCAGTTCAAACCGGATATAAATCGGCTGTGAGTCCCCGGCTAAGGAGAGGGTTTTTAATGAGTTTAGCACATCACCCAAAGGTGAGTGTCGGAAGATGTCCGCGGAGCTGAACTCGACGATCGGCGCCCGATCAAGCTCGATGGGCGCGGATGCACGCGGTTTGAAACCTGTGGCCGGAGACGAATCCGAGGTTCCGGTGACACAGATCCCGTTCGACGTCGGGTCTGTGTGCGGCTCAAACGCCGCTGAGTCTGCGGCTTCCGTGGCGGGGTTGAGCCTCCCGTCCTCGGATGGCGCAATCTGCTCCGGATCTAGGGCCAGAGTAGTTACAGGCGCTATCTCTCGGATATGGTCCGATGACAGATTTAGGTCATGTTCATCGCGGTGGCGGGGAGCAGCTGCCATGGGCTCGAATCCGTCAAAGATCAAGTCTCCGCGGATATCGGCAATGTAGTTCAAGCTTCCAAACCTGACCTGATGGCCAGGGGCGTAGCTGTCGATCTGCTCTAGGTGGCCAAGCGAGTTGGCCCGCAGCATGAAGCCGCCGAATACGCAGATCTGGCCGGGGAGAAAGACCTCCCTCCAGGCAGCATCGTTGTGGATGATTGATGGAGCCATCGAGTCTTCTAGCGACGACACAGCGGAACTCTCAATGAAAGCACCAATGTCGGCGTCAAAACCGACGGATCCCGGGTAGGGGGTCCCGAACTGTGCGTCTAAGGTCGATGGTAACAGGAGACGGGGGACACGATGTTTACCCAGGTTCGGGCCCTCTCTATGGAGGTAATACCCTACGTCATGCTTGATTGATATTGATGAATATGAGTATTACAAGAGTTGATCTACCACGAGATCATAATGGCTAAAACCCTAGAAGTCTAGCCTGTCTGATTATGATCGCCTCTACGGACTAAACCCTCCGGTTTATATAGACACCGGAGGGGACTAGGGTTGTACAAAGTCGGTTACAGAGAAAGGAATCTTTCATATCCGAACGCCAAGCTTGTCGT
This sequence comes from Thinopyrum elongatum, assembly GCA_011799875.1. Lineage (NCBI taxonomy): Eukaryota > Viridiplantae > Streptophyta > Magnoliopsida > Poales > Poaceae > Thinopyrum > Thinopyrum elongatum. The sequence goes on along the minus strand of CM022298.1, from coordinate 336,658,593 downwards.
CCACGCCAAGGAGAGTCCCATCCGGACACGAGAGAGAGCCTTCGGTCTTGTATCTTCATGGCCCATCAGTCTGGCCCACATTACGTTGCGCGGACGCCCGAGGACCCCTTAATCCAGGACTCCCTTAGCGACGGCCGTGGCATCGGGCAGAGGCAGGCGCCGGCGAAGGGTGCGGGTGGCTCCAGCCGTCTCCGGCCAGGGCGAGGTGTCGGTGTACTAGAATAGGGGTACCCTAGTACCCCGTACTTGTGCACGGGCAGTAGTAGCATCCCGTGGCCAGGCTTGCGGGAGGACAGCCAGAGAGAAGCTCAAGATTATTAAGCCATTCAAGAACAAAGTATACAAAGCAAGAGTTAAGGCCCCGGCAAGAGGAGCTTGCCGGGAGGGACGGCTGAGGCCCAGCCTGGGCATTGCTGTAGCAGAGTACTTGCCGCGGCAAGGTACTTGCCCCGGCAAGTCATTGGCTGCTGCAAGGTATTGGCTGCGGCAAGATAGCGGCTGCGGCAAGGTACTTGCCCCGGCAAGTTACCTTGCGCGGCAAATTATGGGTTGCGGCAAGCTGTCAGGTGCGGCAAGGTCTTGCCGCGGCAAGCGTTACTGTACCACTGTGCTACTGTGCTGCTCCGGTGCCTCTGCCAGCGTGGCGCTCTGGGTCCTTCCAAGCGTGCGTGGCAGGGCACTGTGTAGACGGCGGTGCACTGTAGCTAGCGGTGCAGGAGCAGGTGGGATAGGCTTTTCCCACGTCCAAGACGTCCGGGTACATGTATGTGGACAGCAAAGGCATGGGCATTTAATGCCCTTGTCCCCTGCCGTCAGTGGTAGGTAGGACATGTCATCCTGGTAATAGTGGCCTTACTGTAGCAACTTTCCACCTATACCTTTACTGTTTTCCACCTGTTGGTGACCCCTTTGTGAGTATAAAAGGAGGCCCATAGGCAACGTGGAAGAAGAAAAAGAGGAACTGGGAGATGGAGAACTCCAGTATTGTACGCAGTTACTCGGTACTGTAGCGCTCCTGGAGCTAGAACAACCATACAGATAATAAACTAAAAAGCAGGAGTAGGGTTTTACGCATCCGTGCGGCCCGAACCTGGGTAAATCTCTCTCGTGCACTGTCGTGTTCTTCGCTAGATTTGCTCTTCGTGCGACCGTCTCTCCCTGCCGAACGTAAAGGGGTCCTTCCCTGGGTCCCATAGGTGATCGCGGATTCGTCCCCGACATCTTTGGCGCGCCAGGTAGGGGAGAGGAGGTTGTGTGAACCTAATCTAGCGATTTGCGCGTTAGTTTTTGGGCCATCCTCCGTCTTATGGCTCCAAAAAAGAAGACTTCAGCCATCGGTGCGTCTACGTCCAACCCGCCTGCTCCCATGCAGGAGGGTGCCGACGTGATTGCGGCTGCTGGGGGGACTGGAGAGCGAGAGCTCCTATTACCTCCACCTGTCCAAAACCGGGCCAGCAACGCCAATCTTGGCGCTGCTGGGTCTGGGAACGCAGCGCTGCTCGCTGCTGCTGGCCCTGCAAGCTCCAGAAACGGTGCTGCGCGTTCTGGAACGCCTGCGCCGGTTCAGACGCCGCGGCCTTCGCCAGAAGCCCGTGACAGGCAGCGTCCTGACGCCCCAGGTGCCAGGCGCTCCCTGGATAATGAACTTGCGCATCGATCTCGAGATGCGCGGGGTCACCATACGCAACAACACGTTGGCGGGGTCGAGGTGCGGTCGCCTGGGCGTGGAGATGCTCCTTCTAACACTGTTAGGAGTAAGAGCATCCCACAGTCCTCACGCCACTCGATACCTCCCTCACCAGCAGAAGCGTTGGCGCGTGCGCAGCTGCTCCGGAACTTCCCTCCACCAGCAGGTAAGCTTGACGAGTGGAGGGCAACCATTCAGAGCCTTCTCAGCTTCGCTGATGCCGACCCGGTGCGCGCGGCCGACAAGAGAACTGGTGACAATGCTGTCACCAACAAGAACGGCGAGGGGGCAACAACCGTACACTCCCCACCCAGACGGCCTCGGTCGCCGACACGTCGAAACGACGCCCGTGGCGATGATTCCACGGCGTCGTCTGACCCGCGAGCTCGTCGTGACCAGCGCCTCGTTCTTCAGGAACGCAGAGGAGAAGGCGCTCGTACCACTATCGAGCGAAGGAGAGAAGCGCATCGTCAGTCCGACAGACGCGCAGGGCCCGCTGTTGACATGCATGCGCCAGGGGATCCTGGCGACTTGCCGTACGCGGTAAGTTGTCCAGCGTTCACCCGTGAGCTGCGGCAGGTCCAGTGGCCCAATCGCAAGGCTTTCAAGCCTGACGTGCCGGAGAAGTATGATGGCAAGACACACCCGTCGGAGTTCCTCAGCATTTACACCATTGCGGTGCAAGCTGCCGGGGGACGAGACGACAAGATTCTTGCTAACTACTTCCCGCTCGTGTTAAAGCGCAACGTCGTCTCATGGCTCATGCACTTGCCGGAGAACTCCATTTCTTCATGGGCGGACCTGTGCCATCAGTTTGTTGGTGCCTTTACTGGCGGTCATCAACCTCATGGCCAGGAGAGTGATCTTCATCTCATCCCCCAGAAGGAAGGAGAGCCCCTGCGCAAATACATTCAAAGGTTCAGCCGCGTACAGTACAACATCCCAGATGTTCACCCCGCTGCGGTTATTAGCGCGTTCCATCAGAACGTGCGTAACCGCAAGATGCGGGAGGAAATGGCGATGACCAAGGTCAGAGACATTGGCCAGCTATATGCTCTCGCCGACAAGTGTGCGCGCGCTGAAGAGGGAAGGAAACTTCCCGGTGAAGGTGTTGGCGCAGGGGGGAGCTCTGACAGCGAAGGTACCGCCCCGGCAAAGAAGGGCCGGCGACAGAACAACAGGAAGAAAAAGGGCAAAGCTGTGCTTGCCGTCGAGCAGTCCAGCGGCAACGGCAGCGCCGACAAGGCCAAAGTCGAGGGCTCCGGCAAGGAGATTGCCGCGTGCGCCAACTGTCAGGCCTTGGCGGCTGCCGACAAGCAGGACGGCTCCGACAAGCAATATTGCAAGATCCACCGCACCAAGGGACACGATCTCCAGAACTGTCGACGAGTCGAGCAGCTTGTCGAACAGCAGAAAGCTGAGTATGAGAGGCGTGACAAGGAGAAGGCCCCAGAAGGTGCTGGCGGGTCCGGCAAGAAGCGCACTGCCCGAGGAGGGCGTCGCGGCAAGGCCAAGCAGCAGCAGAGAGACAGGCCTCCTCGTGGCCGCGACAAAGATGATGATGATGATGATCTAGATGATGAAGAATCCAGTGAGCACGAATTTCAGAAAGCCGCAGAAGTCTTGTGTGTTGACGGTGGTGCTTCGTTTCATTCTTCTCACCGCCAACTTAAACAGTGGGCGCGAGAGATCAATGCGGCGGAACCATCTGTTGACGCCAGAAAGCTTCTGAAGTGGTCCGACACGCCTATCGTCTTTGACATTGAGGACCATCCTGACCGCACAACGGCGGTCGGGTGCTTGCCGATGTTGGTTTCACCAACGATCCGCAACCTCAAGGTCGCGAAGATGTTAGTTGACGGTGGGGCCGGCTTGAATCTGATTTCGCCCGCTGTGCTCTGGAAACTTCAAATCTCTGACGGCGAGCTTGAGGAAACTGGTACTTTCCAAGGAGTCAATCCAGGAAGGAGCAAGCCGAAAGGGAAGATCACGCTGCCAGTGACATTTGGCGGCGAGCTGAACTACCGGACCGAGAAGGTCACCTTTGATGTTGCCGATATTCCATTGCCTTATAATGGGATACTTGGTCGTCCAGCGCTCGCCAAGTTCATGGCAGCCTCTCATTATGCCTACAACGTGTTGAAGATGCCAGGTCCAGTAGGTGTTATCACAGTTCCCTGCGACAAGAAGGATGCGCTTATTTGCGCCGACAAGATCTACCGGGAAGCAGCTGCCGCAACTGCCGCCAAGGCACTTGCCGCTGAAGCTCTCGGGGGGGAGAACAAGAGGAAGTCCGGCAAGAGCTCCTGTGCCCACTCCGGCAAGCGCACCTCTTCGGAGTGCTGCGCTGCCGTCGAGGACGCACCAGAGAGCTCCACCGGCAAGTGCAAGAAGAACAAAGCCGCTCCGCCGGCGACAAAGAAGGTGCCCGCCAAGGAGGACGGCACTGGTGGTTCCTTCACCATCAGTGCCACACTTGACAACAAATAGGAAAACGCGCTCGTTGCTTTCCTGCGGGCGAATGTCGACGTATTTGCATGGCAACCGTCCGACATCCCCGGTGTTCCCAGGAAAGTAATTGAGCACCACCTTGCCGTTTGTCCCCACGCGAGGCCCGTCAAACAAAAAGCCAGAAAGCAAGCTGTGGAGCGGCAAGAGTTTATTGCGGAAGAAATCAAGAAGTTGGAAGCAGCAGGCCTCGTCAGAGGAGTGCTCCATCCTACGTGGTTGGCCAATCCTGTTGTCGTGCGCAAAGCGAATGGAAAATGGAGGCTTTGTATTGATTTCACTGATGTCAATAAAGCTTGTCCCAAAGACCCATTTCCTTTGCCCCGCATAGACCAGATTGTTGACTCCACGGCAGGATGTGATTTGCTTTCATTTCTTGACGCATATTCAGGGTATCATCAAATCTTCATGGCTGAGGAAGATGAGGAAAATACCGCATTTATCACACCCTGTGGCACATACTGTTTCGTACGTATGCCATTTGGTTTGAAAAATGCTGGTTCGACATTTGCAAGAGCCGTCCAGATTGCTTTTGAGCCTCAGCTGCACAGAAATGTGGAAGCCTATATGGATGATATAGTGGTCAAAAGCAAAGACAGGGCTACTTTGGTTCAAGATCTAGAAGAAACTTTTGTAAATCTGCGCAAGATCAACCTGAAGCTCAACCCCGAGAAGTGCATGTTTGGAGTTCCCTCCGGCAAGCTTCTCGGGTTCTTTGTGTCTCAACGTGGAATTGAAGCCAATCCTGACAAGATCAAAGCCATTGAGCAAATTGAAGCACCGAAGCGCGTCAAGGATGTACGACGACTTGCCGGCTGTGTTGCTACCCTCAGTAGGTTTATCTCCAAGTCAGCTGAGCGCGCCCTGCCATTTTTCAAAATCTTAAAAAAGGCAGGTCCATTGAAATGGACTCCGGAGGCGGAGGCAGCGCTGCAAGACTTGAAGAGATACCTCTCCTCTCCTCCAATACTTGTCGCACCTAAACCACAAGAGAAGTTGTTGCTGTATCTAGCGGCAACCAATCAAGTGGTTAGTGCTGCGCTGGTAGCGGAGAGAGAGGTGGATGAGGAGGCAGTAACTGCGGCAAGCACGACCAGCGACAAGCTGGGGGCTCCCCCGACAAGTTTTGCTGCCGACAAGGATTCATCTGCGCAGTCAGGCGAAGTGATACAAAAGAAGAAAATGGTGCAGCGCCCGGTCTACTTTGTGAGCTCTCTTCTGCAGGGAGCTAGGTCAAGGTATTCTGGTGTGCAGAAGCTACTTTTCGGCCTTCTCATGGCCTCGAGAAAGCTGCGCCATTACTTTCAAGCACATGAAGTTACCGTCGTCACTCGCTTCCCGCTGAAAAGGATTTTGCAAAATCCAGAAGCGACAGGCAGGATTGTCGAGTGGGCATTGGAGTTGTCGAGCTTTGGTCTCAAGTTTGAGAGTACATCAACCATACAGAGCCGAGTTTTGGCAGAGTTTGTCGCAGAATGGACACCAACGCCAGACGAAGAAATCCCAGAGACGACTCTCCCCGGCAAGGAGACAAGCAAAGAGTGGCTTATGTACTTTGATGGTGCCTTTTCACTGCAAGGCGCCGGTGCTGGCGTACTGCTTGTCGCACCCATCGGAGAGCACCTCAAGTACGTGGTCCAAATGCACTTTCCCAAGGAACAGGTGACGAAAAATACTGCAGAATATGAGGTGTTACTTGCCGGTCTCAGGATCGCGGCAGACCTTGGGATCAAGAAGCTTATTGTCAGGGGAGATTCGCAGCTTGTCGTCAGGCAAGTGAACAAGAACTACCAATGCCCATTGATGGAAGCTTATGTAGATGAGGTGAGGAAGTTGGAGGAACGCTTTGACGGCCTACAAATGGAGCACGTCCCACGTGCTGAAAATGACATTGCCGATGGTTTGTCAAAGCGCGCCGCACTCAAATTGCCTGTGGAACCAGGCACTTTTGTGCTCCAACTAACTCAGCCATCCGTGACGCCATCAGTAGGGCAAGGCAGGAAGAGGATGTTGGCTTCTGGCGACTACTTCCCGGCAGAGCTCCCCGAAGCCGCAGGCAAGAAGGCTGCCAAAGCAAGCGCCAAAGATGCAGAGGGGCAACTTGCTCCGACAAGGCCTCACGCTCTTGTCGTTGAAGCGGGTGCTCCTAGGCAAGAGGCAAAGGGGCAACTTGCTCCGACAAGACTTCGGGTCCTTGTCGTTGAAGCAGGCGCTCCTGATCGAAGTACTGAGGAGCAAGATGCTCCGACGAGGCCTTGGGCTTCCGTCGTTGAAGCAACCGCTCCCGACGAGCTTGTTGAAGGACAGTGCGCTCCAGCAGGGCCCCAGGCTCTTGTCGTTGAAGCGGTTGTTCCCGCCAAGCTCGTCGGGGAACGGCCAGCTCTGGTAGAGCGACGAGCTCTTGCCGTAGGGCCTGATGTTCCCGCAGCAGAAGAAATGCCTTTAGTCCTCGTTGTCGAGCCACAGGCTCCAGCGTGGGCGCAGCAGATCGTCCGTTTCCTTCAGACAGGAGAACTTCCCGAAGAGCAGGAAGAAGCAGAGAAAGTAGCCCGACGGTCCAATATGTATCAATTTGTCGATGACATGCTGTGCAGAAAAAGACCAAACGGTGTGAAATTGAAGTGTATTCCCCGGGAAGAAGGACAGGAGCTGTTGGCGGAGATTCATGGAGGCATATGTGGTCACCACATAGGGTCAAGAGCCCTTGCTGGAAAGGCTTTCCGGCAAGGTTTCTTTTGGCCCACCTCCCTCCAGGATGCAACTGCACTAGTAACCAAGTGTGAAGCGTGCCAGTTTCATTCCAAGCAGATTCATCAGCCAGCTCAAGCTCTCCAGACAATCCCTCTCTCCTGGCCATTTTCGGTCTGGGGGCTCGACATCCTCGGCCCCTTTCCCCGTGCCACCGGGGGCTTCGAGTACTTGTATGTGGCCATCGACAAGTTTACGAAGTGGCCAGAAGTGGAAGCAGTGAGGAAGGTGACAGCACAATCAGCCATCAAGTTCTTCAAGGGAATTGTTTGTCACTTTGGTGTTCCTAACAGGATCATCACCGACAACGGTACCCAGTTCACGAGCCACGCCTTCATGCAGTATGTCGAAGACCTTGGCGCCAAGGTCTGTTTCGCCTCTGTTGCTCACCCCCGAAGCAACGGTCAAGCTGAAAGGGCAAATGCTCAAGTGCTGCGTGGGCTCAAGACGAGAACTTTCGACAGGCTGCGCAAGTGCGGCAAGAACTGGATCCAGGAGCTGCCAGTGGTTCTTTGGTCGATCAGGACGACGCCAAATCGAGCTACTGGCCAGACGCCTTTTGCTCTAGTTTATGGAGCAGAGGCAGTTCTCCCCACGGAACTCGTATACGGGTCACCTCGAGTGCTCGCTTACGATGAGCTTGAGCAAGAGCAACTGCGGCAAGATGACGCTATGCTCCTCGAGGAGGATCGTCTTCACGCTGCTGTGAGAGCTGCTCGCTACCAGCAAGCTTTGCGTCGCTACCATAGCCGCAAAGTTAATGCCAGAAGTCTCGAGGAAGGCGACCTTGTTCTTTGGCGCGTTCAGTCAGCCAAGAATTCAAACAAGTTGACGCCGAAGTGGGAAGGCCCTTATCGGGTGAAACGAGTCACCAGGCCCGGCGCTGTCCGCCTGGAGACCGAGGATGGCATTCCAGTGATCAATTCCTGGAACATTGAGCATCTTCGTACGTTTTTTCCATAAGGCGCGGTTGCCGGGCCCTTCCCCGGCAACCACCTTTTGTACAAGTATTGCCGTTGTTGCATGTAATCCTTTGTACAAAGCCAGGCGCAGACCCTGTGCATAAATAAAGCTATTGTATTTCGTAGTTTTTGACGATTTCATGTTTACTTTTATTTTGCATGATTATCTGACATACTGTGCAGTACAGCCTCCCCGGTAAGCATTAACGAGCCGCCAAGCTCCTATATCTTTATTTTCTCTTCTTTCTTTTTCTCAAAGAGACAGAAGCTTCCCTCGCGCACAAGTTTGCCGGGGAGGGTGGGATAATGATATGGACCAGGCGTGGACCAGGCGTCGTTCAAAGAAACTTTGCCTTGCCGGGAAGAAGGCAGCGGCAAGCAGTGACAAGACCTTGCCGCGGAGAGATCAGCGACAAAGCTAAGTGCCAAAGTTTGAATAATCAAATTCTTTTTTTATTTTCAAGGTTATTTTCCTTGAACGATACTACTCTTTGTATGGAAAACCTGTGCGCGACGGAACCTAAGCGTAATCGGTCGCGCCCTTACCTTGTTTCGAGTCCGCTCAACAACCTAAGTGGCTGCACTGAGCGCGACAAGGTTGCTTGCCGGCAGCGGCACCGCCAGCAGGCTGCTGGAGTCCCGCACCCAGCGCTCGCAGCGATGGTGCGAGCACCGGCAAGTTCCCTATAAGCGTAGGGCAAGTACACACAAAGAAAGAAATTTCTCAAGGGAGATGACATGCATTAACTTCAAAATATTGCAAGTTATATTACAAGATAAGTTGCCGCGGCTTAAACAGATTGTTCTTTAACATGTCTAGCGGCGGCAAGGAGGGAGAAGAATGGGCTCTCTAATTGCGGTGCTCGCCTTCGACTCTCTGGATTTGGTCCACCCTCTCCACGATGGGCGCGACAAGGGCCTCTAGTGGCGCGGGGTCGTATCCCTTCGGCAAGCTTTTGAAGATGTTGCTGAAGTCGACGTCCGGGTTTCTGTATGCTATCTTCACCAACAACCTCTGGAGAACTCCCCGGCAAAGCCTGCGTGACTCGTCGGCCAGTTGAGCCTTGTGATTGACTTGGAGCTGTTGGAGTGCTTCTACTACTCCGTCGAAGAACTCGGCTAGCTTGACGCTAGTTTGCGTGTTCTTGTCGGTGGAGTACCCGAAGTCCGGCACCTTCAGGGCAGTCAGCTCCTTGTCGATGTCCTCGGCGGCGCTGGCAAGCCTGTCTGTGAAGATCCCCACGTTATCCCTGAACTTCTTGTGGGTTGCAATAGCGTCTTGAAGCAGACCCTTTTCCTTCTGGAGCTCTGTCATTAGAAGCCCTTCGCGCTTTCTGGTGGTGTCGAGCGTCTCCTTCAGCGTGGTCAGCTTCAGCTTCAGGTCTGCTCTAGAGTCGTTGGCGGCGGCAAGCAGATTGTTCTTCTTGGCTATGGTAACTTGCATCTCCGCCAAAGTGTGGGTCACCTTTGCCCTCTCACTTTCAAGCGTTGAGAGCTTGTCACCGTTTGCCTTGAGGGCGGCCTCTAGTCTTGCCACTTTCTCCTCCGTTTCCTTCCTGTTCACTTCTGCAGCAGCGACAGCGTTGGTGGCCTCCACCAACTTGCTGGCGTACTCTTGGGCCAAGGCTTCGATTTCCTTCTGGTGTTTTTGTGCCTGCCCCTGGGTCCGCTCTGCGACAAGTCTTGCCACCTCCTCGTCTTTCTGTCGGAGGGTTTCGGCAAGTTTCCTCTTGCGCTCGGCAAGTTCTTCTTCGTGGGCATCAAGGTCCACTTTCCGCTGGTTCAGATCACCGGCCTGAGCAGACAACTCCTTGGCGGTCTCCTCCTGTTTTTGTTCAATGTCTTGCTTCATCAGGAGGAGGGCCTGCCGTTCTTCGGCCAGTTGTGCCCGCTTGACCTCTAACGCATTAAGAGATCGCGCGCGGACGTCCGCCAAGATCTCCACGCACCTCAACATGTCAGCTTTGGCCTTCTTGATGAGCGCCTCCCTGGAACCTAGCTTCTCCCGTCGGGCGCGATGAAGATTCAGCAGCTTTTGAAGCAGTTGCTCCTCTTCAGACGTGCTGCTGCTGCTGGCGCCTGGCGCATCCACAAGCTGGAGCCCGGCAGCGGCAAGGATCTCCTCGTCCACAACATCCTCCTTGGTTGGCGCTCTGGAGCCCACCGTCCAGGGGAGGCTGACGTAGACGTTCTCGCCGACCCGGATGTATTTGCTTGGCGGAGGCGAGTTGGGCGCTGCCGCCTCGTCAGTGGTTGAGGGACCCGTGGTCGGAGTAGCGCCTGGCGCTCCTGTGGCCTCAGGGCCGTCAGTACGACCACCAGCTCCCTCGCCGGCCTCCTCAGCAGCCTTCTGGGCGGCCTCAGCTTCAGCAGCCTTGGCGGCTTCATCGGTGGGCGCCTTGGCGGTATTATCCTCGGCGGCCTTGCCGGCCTCTTCGGCAGCATTGGCAGTTTCTTCGTCGACAAGCTTGTCAGCTGCCAGCTTGTCGGCCTTGGCAGCGGCGGCCTTGGCGGCCTCGTCGTCGACGGCCCCTGTGGTGTTCTCCTCGGCAGAAGAGTCAATGTTCATTGGCTCCACCGAGGAGGGCTCTGCCAACCCGAGAAGTAAGGCAAAAAGAGCTTCAGGAAGAAATTCAAGAAGACAAAAGAAAGAAAGCAGAAAGAGTTTTGTGGCAAGTGGGTTTACCCGTGTTGAGCTCAGGAGCGGTGGGCTCCCCTCCCCCGTCAACGTTTGTCATTGGGGTGGGGTCGCCAGTGCTGGTGCTTGGCACTTCGGCGCTTGCCGGCTCCTCTTCGTGGCTCGGCTCGCTAGTGGGAGCCCTTACCGGAGATCTTCTCCTTGGCGGTGTGGTCGAGGGGGGTGGTACTTCTGGAGCACCTTCAGATGGCTCCACTTGCTGCTCCTCTCCTACACGCCCAAAGATGTCAGTGACAAAATGCTTGTTCCTCAGCGACCGCCAGCGAAAGGTAGTTGAAATACTTACGCTGGGGGCTGCGCTGGGGGCTGCGACGAGGGCTGGGCTCCGAGCTGGTCGGCATGGTCTCAGACGCTCTCCCGGTGGTTGTCATGGGCTCATCTTCGACGACCACCACGGTCTTGCCCGTCGAGACCTTAGCTCTCTTCCTTGTCCTCTCCGACAAGGTTTCCTCCCTGCGGAAGCAAGGCCGGAGCGCGACAAGTGAGGACAGAAACAAAACCTTACAAAGATTGAGGGTCGCGGCAAGGGAACTTACTCTTCCTCGCCGTCCTCTTCGCTGAGAGCGGAAAAATCAAAGTCCGCCTCCGTGTGAGGAGGGGGAGGAGGGGGAGCTAGACTCCTTGGCCGCTTGGCGGGGGTAGTAGAAGCGGTCTTTGATGACCCTGCTCCAGTTGCCGGGGCCGCGTGAGACGCTCCCGCAGCACCAGCCCTTGCCGCGGTCGAGCGCGTCGAACGGCGCTCCGGCGGTTGTTGAACCTCTTGCCGCTCAGCCACTTTGCCAAGCCTGTGAAGGCGTTTCCTCCTCCGAGCGGCTGGGGACTCTGACTGCGGTGGGCTTTCGGTGCCCTCCTCGGAAGAGGAGCCCTCATCCTCCGAGCTGCCTGACTCGTCGGCAGGCTAGCTTGGCCCAACATCCTTGCCGGGTGCGGCGAGCTCGCCCTTCCCGGCAAGCATCCCCTGCTCGGCAAGGGTCTCCTTTTGTGCCTCGTCGAGCTCCGCCAAAGTATACCCAAAATCGCCAGCTTCCCTGGCGAGCCTGTCCTCCTCCACTCTTCGAGCAATGAATTCTATTTCTTGCTCAGTGGTGTTGCGGACGAGCCACTCCTCCTCCCGGACCTGCTTTTCGACCGTGGAGTCAAAGAATCGCCGCACGTCTTCTTTGAGCGGCACGTCCCAAGTTGCTTCAACGCTGTGCGCATTGCAGAGCGGCATCATAGCGATGATTGCACTCAATGCGGAGTTGTTGCAAAGGGGCACGATGTGCTTCGGCAGCGTGAACGCCTTGTCACGCTTCTCTGGATCTGTCTCTTGCTTGAACAGTTCTCGCATGAAAAAGTCATGCTGCAGAACTGTGAAGTTGTTGATCAGTCCAGGGCGCAGCCGCATGATATTGGCTGGGTTCTTCCAATCAGAGGCCGGCCTTCCTCTCTGCTGCAGAGGAGCAATGCGGCGGCGGAGGAAGTCTGCGCCAACCATCCCTATGGTGAGCCCGGCCTCCCTGAGCCGTATGATCCTGGTAGCGGCAATCTCCAGCTTTTTGTCCTGGGGATCCAGATCGCTCCAGTCTGTGCCACGTGCTGCTGGGGTCTTGCGAAGCGCACAGTATGGTGGCGGCTCGTCGTCAATGATCCAACACCATTCAGACCGGATTTCTCCCCATCTTGGGCGGAGATCCCCCTTCAGATAATGCTCCTTGGCGCCCAATCTTGAAACGAACGAGACGCCAACAGTGAGAGGCTCCCCCTTTTCAGCACGGGGAGTGAAGTAATGCCTGAACAGCGCAGTGTTGGGTGCGACGCCGACGAAGTTCTCGCACAGATGCGCAAATATTGCCATGGTGGATACGGCATTCGGTGTGAGATCCAGCAGACGGAGGTTGAAGGTGTACATGATGTCGCTAAAGAAATCCGAGTACGGTGGGCAGAGCCTGCACCAAAAGTAGCAAGCGAAGAAGGGGTACTTGCTCACTTCGCTCTCGTCGGTGGCTGGGCGAACGCGGGTGGCCGGATGCGCCTTGGTCCTCGTGGCCCACATGCCTTGGAACTTGGCCTTCAGATCCGCCCCCGTGAGCGTCGGAGCGAAGAGCGCGTACTTCTGCCTCTTCAACTGCGCCTGGGTCTCCGTCCTTGAGGACTTCCCCGTCTTCCCCTTTTCTCCTTTGGGAGGCATGGTGAAGGCGGAGCTGAGGACCGAGGGAGATGCAGACGCGCGCGGTGGCGGAGGATTGGGAAACCGCTTTGTTTTAGAGCGGAGGAAGAAGAAGGCGGAGATTTGGAGATCGAGAATGGTGAGAGGGGTGTGTGAGTGCTTCTGCAGGTCCCTCCTTTTATGGGGAAAGATGCGGAACCATCCGCCCCTTCGTCATTCGAGATAGCTGCGCACGCTTCCCATGCTCCGCATTCAACGCGTGACGCGTGGGAGAGCGTGCAATTAAACAGCATAGGGACGTTTCGGCTTATCCCGGCCACGCGTGCCCGTGCACTATTTGGGCCTGGCCCAACAACGCCCGGCACCTTGTGTGGCCCAGGTCCGGGGGCTCCTGTCGGTGTACTAGAATAGGGGTACCCTAGTACCCCGTACTTGTGCACGGGCAGTAGTAGCATCCCGTGGCCAGGCTTGCGGGAGGACAGCCAGAGAGAAGCTCAAGATTATTAAGCCATTCAAGAACAAAGTATACAAAGCAAGAGTTAAGGCCCCGGCAAGAGGAGCTTGCCGGGAGGGACGGCTGAGGCCCAGCCTGGGCATTGCTGTAGCAGAGTACTTGCCGCGGCAAGGTACTTGCCCTGGCAAGTCATTGGCTGCTGCAAGGTATTGGCTGCGGCAAGATAGCGGCTGCGGCAAGGTACTTGCCCCGGCAAGTTACCTTGCGCGGCAAATTATGGGTTGCGGCAAGCTGTCAGGTGCGGCAAGGTCTTGCCGCGGCAAGCGTTACTGTACCACTGTGCTACTGTGCTGCTCCGGTGCCTCTGCCAGCGTGGCGCTCTGGGTCCTTCCAAGCGTGCATGGCAGGGCACTGTGTAGACGGCGGTGCACTGTAGCTAGCGGTGCAGGAGCAGGTGGGATAGGCTTTTCCCACGTCCAAGACGTCCGGGTACATGTATGTGGACAGCAAAGGCATGGGCATTTAATGCCCTTGTCCCCTGCGTCAGTGGTAGGTAGGACATGTCATCCTGGTAATAGTGGCCTTACTGTAGCAACTTTCCACCTCTACCTTTACTGTTTGCCACCTGTTGGTGACCCCTTTGTGCATATAAAAGGAGGCCCATAGGCAACGTGGAAGAAGAAAAAGAGGAACTGGGAGATGGAGAACTCCAGTATTGTACGCAGTTACTCGGTACTGTAGCGCTCCTGGAGCTAGAACAACCATACAGATAATAAACTAAAAAGCAGGAGTAGGGTTTTACGCATCCGTGCGGCCCGAACCTGGGTAAATCTCTCTCGTGCACTGTCGTGTTCTTCGCTAGATTTGCTCTTCGTGCGACCGTCTCTCCCTGCCGAACGTAAAGGGGTCCTTCCCTGGGTCCCATAGCTGATCGCGGATTCGTCCCCGACACGAGGCCACCGGCGGTTCCCGCAGGGTGAGGCGGACCCGTTCTGATAGAGCTCGGCCACCGGGGAGAGCTGCAGCCGCGGTGGCTCACGGTGGCCGTGGACACGGGCGGCGGCAGAGCATGGGGGCCGCAGCCACGGGCACTCCGGCGAGGAGTGGAGGAAATGGGGAGGGTCGCCGGCGTTTGGAGAACCTCATGGTGGTGGTAGAACGAAGGAAGGGGCTCGGCAGTGGCCGAATTTAGGAGGAGGCCGATGGCGACCATGGTGGCGGTGGGCAGCGAGGAAGAGCTCCGGGGCTCGGGCAAGAGGTTGCGAAGGACCAGCGGAGCGCGGGGAGGGCGATGGTGAGATCGAACAGCCTCGGGAGAGGCTATATATAGCCGGACAGCGCGGGTGGCCGAGCACGGCCGTGGCGACGCGTGTGCCGCACGCCGGAGCTTCGGGAACACGCTTGGAGGAGGGGAGAGGCATCTAGAGAGGTCAAGGAGGAGCAGAGGAAGCTCGGGCATGCTCGGGAAGGTTCGGGAGCGACGTGGTCAAGCGAACGCGGCGGCGGCAGAGACGTGCACAACACGACATGGCTGCCGCACCACATAGGAGGGGACGTGAGAGGGGGAAGAGGGGTCCAGAGCGAGGGTGAGTCCAAGGGGAAGCTGCTGGACACGGTGTGGTGTCGGGGGCGCGAGGAAACAGATGAGGCCGAGGGCCCCAATGCACAGAGCGCGTGCATTGGCATGCCGGCCGCATGGTCACCGCGTGCACTAGCGCACGCGGTGCACCCTGGCACCCAAATTGGTGTCTAGTTGGTAGTCCTTCCAAGGCTCAGTCTCACGGATGTGATGGCTCGATGAAACTCACTGTGGTTAGATGGGAGTGATCATCTGAAGTTTGCTGTAGCAAACTTGTCCACACATCTGTGCTCAACAGGAAGATGATAAGAACCAAAGATGATGTCTGGGAGGTTTAGAGTAGGAAGGACTACAATCCTGTGAAATTTGGAAAGAAATGGACCGAGATTTAATATAGTTGCTTTGCAACTGACCAATCTGGTCCAGAAGCTCAATCTTGATGTGCCACTCACACATAAAATAGTATTGAGCTAAAATTTGGTAGAACATGATTATTTGGTCATATGAAGATTCTGTAAAATTTTCATACCATTTGGAGATGCCAAAATAGTACTTCCTTCACAGATATCCTCTCTGACCAGAATCTAAGAAAAATACTAGGAAGTTATTGGGAAGATGAAATGAGCCCAAAATTTGTGGAGATAGGTTATATGGGTAGGAGAATGTTCCGGTAAATTTTCAGCAATTATGGAGCAATATAAAATATGGTTGCTTCACAATGTGAAAATCTGACCAGAAACCAAGATTTGAGGCTGTGCTCACATAGCTGATTGGATAGGGTTGAAACTTGGTGGAGAGTCATTATTTGAGCATATTAAGATGCTTGCAAAATTTCAACTCATTTGGATACTCCTGCCTAGCACTTGCTTCACAAAGCTCCCAGTTGACCAGAAACTTTGGAAATTAGCCAAGGGAGATTTATTATCCAAATGAAGTTGAATTTTGGCATGTGGCAATGATATGGATAGGAAAGAATGCCCAAAAAAGTTTGAGACCAAGCAAGCAAATATAAAGAGTACTTGCTTCTCAACTTGACAGCTGGGGCAGAATCAGAAAAGGAATATTTGTGAAATATTTTTGAACATGTCAAGGAAGGGTTAGACATATTTGTGGAAGATCCAACCCAAACAATTTATGAGAATTATTTGGGAATGATGAAAATGTGGGTTGCTTCACAACCCAGGGCTGACAGGGTTATTCCTTTAATAGAAAAAGGGAATTTTCCAAGGAAAAGAATATTTGGGTTGGTCCAAGATGGAAATGACATGGTCTTGGGATGGTTTTGAAGTTGGCAAGCCACTAGGGAAGATGAATCAAGGGTGATCCCTCAGGTTGCGAGATTACTAAGCCACAAAAAGCGAATCCGAACGAAAATCAACAGAAATAGAAAATGGGCGAAATCCAGGGTGTTACAAACCTCCCCCCTTAAAGAAATCGCGTCCTCAAGATTTGGTTGCTTAGGGATCAAACATGAATATTTCCACTTGAGGAAACCGTTTCCAACTTGGGTTTCCTTTTTACCTTTGTATAATGTTCCCACTGAATTTCATATGACTGACTGCCTTGCTTCGGGGTGGTTTGCTTCACTGGACCATTTCTCTGGCAAATCTTGACTCACTCCTTTTGTGTCTGCTGACCTATCTGGGTCAATAAATTATCCTGACCAAACTATGTGCCCTGCTCGTAAGTCCGAGGGTGGTTCTTCATGGACGTGTCGTGACGAGGTCCAATACGATCGACCGTTCACTGAGTTGTGAACAGATTCTCTTGGTGGACACGAAATCTTTTACTCATTGCATTGGGTGACTTCAAATGGCTGTGTGTCCTCTAGGCTCGAAACAGTATTGTGAATCGTACCATTCTTCTGGCAGAATCTGACTTCTCGCACGGATTGCTGGGTCATCTTGGCTATCTTCACTGTCTTGGGTATAAGGCTCCTACCAAATATTTGACTGTCACCTGTCGTGCCCAGCATAAAGGTGTACGGTGATATTACCCATAGACTTGACTGACAGTGGTCCTGACAGCAGAATCTTGTCCTCGGCAGGTTAGTCTTTAACTCATTCCCATCTGTGAGGACACATGCTTCGAGACTGTTGTTCATCCTTCTGATTACTCAGTCTGTCGGTATCTCTATATGGATGGTAGGCCATGTAATGCTTTAACATGGTTGCTAAATTTGAACTGCTGAGTTAATCTTTCGGCTGTCTTGACTAGCTTGGTTGCCTTCTTCTGACAATTCTGAGCATTTCTGGTTGGCTGGGCGGGTTGTCTCGATATGGGGTACTTGCAAATGGAATAGACCCCGTGGGTGTGTACCCATGGTGACTTGTATCAAACCTGACTGTCCAGTGTATTTGTTCCATTACCATACCTGTATGGCCAATCTTGCTCCTTCATTATGGTTCTCCTTGCCTGGATCCTTTGCTAACAGAACTTGGCCTAATATGCTCTTGATTCTTCGGGTGACCATGGGTGTTGTCAGGTACAATATTCCGGCAGGCACATCACTTTACAAGTTGTAGCTGTAGGGTAACGACCGTCTGAACCCTTGGATAAAACCGGCAAATAAACCAGTAGCCACCAGAATGGTCTTTACAACTCAGATCGGGGACATTACTGGAGTAACTCAACCCCGACTCAGGACGGCTGAAAAGCAGCTCAGAGCATGAGACGGTGTCGATAAAAAGAAAGTAGCAGTTCCCTAAGACGGCCGAAGAACAACTCAGAGCATAGGGTCACTGCTACGGAAAGAAATTCAACAGCTACCCGAGACGGCTGAAAAGCAGCTCAGAACACGGGCTAGTTGTTGAAAAGAGAAATAAAAGTCGGCATCCACCCCGGACGGCCGGAAACAGCACAGAACATAGGCGTGGTGCCGTCACCAAAGAAAGACGGGCAAGGGTTCATCCACGTCCCAAACAGCTCACTATTATGCATACAGGGTATTCGGCTATCCTTCTTGCTGAACACTAAGTTCATAGCACATGCTGACTTGCTTCCAAGACATAGCAGGGTTCAAATTGTACTCATAGCAGACTCAAACCGTGTATATGAATCATACCTTTGACTCAAAATGTACTGTTGATCATGCACACATCTTTGCCTTCTTGCTGGTGCGATCATTACTGCTGTGAAAGTTGCACTAATGTATACATGATGCTGATAACCAATCCAGCCAGGATATCATTTGTATTCAGGCCCGATATTCCCGATATAATGCAGTCTGCTGAAAATTCCATATTGCTGAGCTGAGCTTCCAAATGGCTGTCTCTTCACAGACTCTTTGGGTTCAGGGTCGGTGAGCAACTTCCATAAGGGAAAAATAAGGTAACACCAAGGGCCCAAATAAAGAAGCAAAAGAAATGACTAAAACAAAAGCACACAAAGTAGCAAGATCACACACACAGGCAATATCACATTCTACCACTAGCAATAATATGCATTCCTACTTAAGCACACAAATCTCGCAAGAACTCCGGCATTACGATCTAACATGCTATGGCGATGTGCACGAAAGTGAATCAATGTGTGGAAGAAAATTGGTGTAAACAAGGCTACACCAAATACGAGCTTAACACCGGTTCCATCTGGACGGACACAGTGGCGAGGACGAACTTGGTGATCGGGGGTCAGAACACAGAAGTTACGACCACATCATCATCAAGCGTACGGAAGAAAACCGTACACGTCCAAAGAATAGGTGGTGGAATGAGTTAGTGGTGGAGAGAAAGGCTTGCAGGCATTGCCCTTTTCTGATAACAAGGATCGGTAAGGGTTGCCGAAGTGGCTAGTGGAATGCCACGATCCGGGATAGAACTTGTCTATCACCAAAATGATAGGGGTAGCTGAAGACAATATATTGGTGTGGTACCGGTGCATCAATCTGACAAGGGATCGACACCACCAAGCACCTTGGCATCACTTCGCTGGGATGAAGATGACACCACACTAAGGAACAAATAAGCAAACTGGAGAGCGCAGGTAGGGTATCGAAACTGATGCCACCTACACTCACCAGATCCATCGTTAGTGATAAGATATCTAGTCTATATGTATGCTATGCACAAACAAATGCAACAAACAAGTGCAGCAAACCAACTGGATCCTATACTACCGGTTACTAACGCTCACGCGGTCTAGGGCCTAGGACGCCCTATATCCATACCTGCTTTGATACCAACGCCTGTGGCACCCCAGCTCAGAGAAGATGCGAACGCCCCGTATTCCAGCCTAGGGACAAGTCCTCAGGAATACGGCACTGTTGGCCTACAACAAATCAGCTCTTTATTACAATGGATATGGTTACAAAGGGTACAGGGTTTACAATGGCACGGTGACACTACGCCTGCCCGGGGTAGCTCTATGCTAATAGCGGAGTAACTCTCTCGGCAGCGAAACAGCGACGGCGGTGATGGACTCCACTCCGCAGGGACTCTGGCTAGAACGCGTATCCTAGCTCGCAAACTCAGGATCCTCGGCAAGCAAGCAATCATGGCATGACCTGCAAACTGGCATGACATGCCAGGTGAGTACTTTGAATGTACTCGCAAGGTCACAACAAACATCAGCATTAAGGCAAGACAACATCATAGCAAGATAGCTACTGAAGTAGATGCAGTAAGGTAAAGCATATTAAGTAGTTTAATCCATACTCCGAATAATCTCCGATCAATCTCTGTCATGGCTGACACTCCGATATCATAGCAATCCAAGTCACAACGATATCTGGCTAGAAATCTGGTAACCAGTATGCTTAAGCCACTTCTACTAACTCATCTCCATGAACTGCCGGATGAAATCCAGAATAATCATAGACGGTAATCTCAACATCATGGCATCAACGAGTGGGTAAACTACTAGTCCCTACAATCCGGTACTCAACATGGTAGTCACCTATCCAAGAATTTACTCAAGCCTTGTATGATCCAATCCATTTCACAAATAACTCATACTTGCTGTTAAAGTAAATAGTTAAACTATGTTATTGCAATGCAATTATGCAGATGAGAGTTGTGGCTTGCCTGGGGTTGAAGGAACCATCGGGAAGGAGTGCGGAATGGTCGCGGAAGGAGTTGCTGGAAACAGTTCTCTCTCGAAGAGGCTGTTTACGGGCAAGGGCAAAATGGTCATTTTCACAGTGTCAAAATATTATGGAAATGATACCAACAGAACGGGCTCGACGAGACGAAGAAGTGGGCTTTGGAATCACCTCGATCGGAGTTACGGTTAGAAAGATGTAACGGTTTTTCTGCCAGGGACCTATATGTAAATAAAACTCTCACAAACTGGCCCCTGACTTGAAAAACGGACCGCGCCTTTTCCGAGAATACGCTTCCTTGCGGGGAAAACATATTTTAGCCCGAAGCAGCAGTGGAGTACGCTTTCGTTATCAGAAAGCGTATTTTCGGAAAACCGTCTACACTTAAACTGACAGCGGGCCCGGGGCGGGGTCAACGCCCAGAGGATGACAGCGGGTCCCGCGCTAACCCTCTCCCTCTCTCGTCTCTTTCTTCCTCCTCCAGCCCGACAGCGAACAGAGGAGAGGGCGAGAGGCAGCGGCGACTCTGGTGCCGGCCCGGTCGACTCTGGCCACCCCCGGCGAGGGCGCCGGTACCGGCGGGTGCGCCAGCGAGCGCCGCGTCCAGGGGAACCCTCAGCGGCGGCTGGGGAGAGGTGGAGGCGATGGCTGTGGCATCGGGCAGAGGCAGGCGCCGGTGAAGGGCGCGGGCGGCTCCGGCCGTCTCCGGCCAGGGTGAGGCCACTGGCGGTTCCCGCAGGGTGAGGCGGACCCGTCCTGATAGAGCTCGGCCACCGGGGAGAGCTGCAGCCGCGGTGGCCATGGACACGGGCGGCGGCAGAGCATGGGGGCCGCAGCCACGGGCACTCCGGCGAGGAGTGGAGGAAATGGGGAGGGTCGCCGGCGTTTGGAGAACCTCATGGTGGTGGTAGAACGGAGGAAGGGGCTCGGCAGCGGCCGAATTTAGGAGGAGGCCGACGGCGACCGTGGCGGCGGTGGGCAGCGAGGAAGAGCTCCGGGGCTCGGGCGAGAGGTTGGGGAGGACCAACGGAGCGCGGGGAGGGCGATGGTTGATGTCTACTACGCAACTTTATTCTTGTAGACTCGTGTTGGGCCTCCAAGCGCAGAGTTTTGTAGGACAGTAGCAATTTTCCCTCAAGTGGATGACCTAAGGTTTATCAATCCGTGGGAGGCGTAGGATGAAGATGGTCTCTCTCAAACAACCCTGCAACCAAATACAAGAAATCTCTTGTGTCCCCAACACACCCAATACAATGGCAAATTATATAGGTGCACTAGTTCGGCGAAGAGATGGTGATAAAAGTGTAATATGGATGGTAGAAATATATTTTTATAATCTGAATAAATAAAAACAGCAAGGTAGCAAGTGACAAAAGTGAGCACAAACAGTATTACAATGCTTGAAAACAAGGCCTAGGGTCCGTACTTTTGCTAGTGCAATCTCTCAACAATGCTAATATAATTGGATCATATAACCATCCCTCAACGTGCGATGAATAATCACTCCAAAGTTCCTATCTAGCAGAGAACATAAGAATAAATTGTTTGTAGGGTACGAAACCACCTCAAAGCTATTCTTTCCGATCGATCTATCCAAGAGTTCATACTAAAATAACACCAAATAATTGCAGATTCATAATACTCAATCCAACACAAAGAACCTCAAAGAGTGCCCCAAGATTTCTACCGGAGAAACAAAGACAAGAACATGCATCAACCCCTATGTGTAGATTACCCCAATATCACCTCGGGAATCCGCGAGTTGAGTGCCAAAATATATATCAAGTGAATCAATACGATACCCCATTGTCACCACGAGTATTCATATGCAAGACATATATCAAGTGCTCTCAAATCCATAAAAGTATTCAATCCGATAAAACGAAATCTCAAAGGGAAAACTCAATTCACAACAAGATAGAGAGGGAAAAACACCATATGATCCGACTATATTAACAAAGCCCGCGATACATCAAGATCGTGACATCTCAAGAACACGAGAGAGAGAGAGATTAAACACATAGCTACTGGTACATACCCTCAGCCCCGAGGGTGGACTACTCCCTCCTCATCATGGTGGCTGCCGGGATGATGAAGATGGCCACCGGAGATGATTCCCCCCTCCGGCAAGGTGCCGGAACGGCGTCTAGATTGGTTTTCGGTGGCTACAGAGCCTTGCGGCGGTGGAACTTCTGATCTAGGGTTACCCCGAGGGTTTTTGGAATATTTGGCAATTTAAAGGGCGAAGAGGCGGTGCGGGAGGCCACCGAGGTGGGCACAACCCACCGGGGTGCGCCTGGGGGCCCAAGTGCACCCTGGTGGATTGTGCCCCCCTCGGGGCAGCCCCGAGGTGCTGCTCTGGCCCATTGGATGTCTTCTGGTCCATAAAAAATCCACAAAAAGTTTCGCGGTGTTTGGACTCCGTTTGATATTGATTTCCTGCGATGTAAAAAACAAGCAAAAAACAGCAACTGGCACTGGGCACTGGGTTAATAGGTTAGTCCCAAAAAATGATATAAATTTGCTATAAAGTGATTGTAAAACATCCAAGAATGATAATATAACAGCATGAATACTTCATAAATTATAGATACGTTGGAGACGTATCATCATCCCCAAGCTTAATTCCTACTCGTCCTCGAGTAGGTAAATGATAAAAGAAATAATTTATGAAGTGTGAATGCTAGCAAAGTGCACAAGTTTGATCAATGACAATTTCAATCACTTTTCCTAGCATCATAACAGCAATTCTTTCTTATAAAACTTCTCTTGTTAAAGTAGCAACCAATTCACATGTTAAGGTTCAAACAATGAATTCTCTTGAAACTCAACAACCTATGTTCTCAGTCACCAAACAATTGCAATTCAACTTATTCAATAGAGTCTAAGTAAGAGCTCCACATACTCAACCATCATAAAGTCTTCTATGATTGCTAACACTCACCGCATACACATGAGCAAAATGTTTCAACCGGACACATAGAAAGATGGGGGCTTATAATTTCGCCTCCCAACGTATTCACCTCAAGGGTGATGTCAACAATAATAACTCATGCTACCCATATCCAACTGGATATATGTGTCTAGATCTTTCCTCACCACATGATGCTTGCCAAAAGAGAAAAATAAAAAGGAATAGAGAGAAAAACTTTGACTCTTGCATAAAAGTAAATACATAAAAGTAAAAGATAGGCCCTTCGCAGAGGGAAGCAGAGGTTGCTATGCGCTTATTTGTTTGTATGCTCAACCCCTTAGTGCAAAAGAATGTCATGTTATATTGCCCCTTGTGATGGCAACCTTTATTATGCAGTCTGTCGCTTTTATTTCTTTACCATCACAAGTTCGTACAACGCTCAATTTTCTCTTACACTAAATGATCTTACACTTTTAGAAGCAATTTTTATTGCCTTATTGCACCGATGACAACTTACTTGAAGGATCTTACTCAATCCATAGGTAGGTATGGTGGACTCTTGAAAATAAGATTTGGGTTTAAGGGTTTTTGGATGCACAAGTAGTATCTCTACTTAGTGCGGAATTTTTGGCTAGTAAAGATGGGGGCAAGCACCACATGTTGAAGGATCTATGACAATATAACTTCTATGTGAATATGAACAAACATAAATCATTATGTTGTCTTCCTTGTCCAACGTCAACAATTTTGGCATATAATATTTTGATGGGGGCTCACAATCACAAAAGATTTCCAAGATAGTGTATTTGCATGTGAAAATTCTCTTCCTTATACTAATTATTCGTGAATTGCTTGTATGACCAATATTGTGATTGTCAAGCCTCAAAAGATTCACTTTCTAAACCCAATGTGAAGCTACCACTAGGCATGATATGATTTCAACTTCATGACATTCAATTTATTCAACAATTTACTCATAGGATATAAGTGAAGCACAAGAGTAAATGACAAGCTACTCCAAAAAGATATAAGTGAAGATCAAATGAGTAGTTATGTAAATAGGTAGCTATTTGAGGACTCTCTCTTATTTAAAAACTTTCAGATCTAAGTATTTTATTAAAATAGCAAGCAAAACAAAATAAAATGACATTCTAAGAAAATCACACATCATGTGAAGAAGCAAAAACTTAGGCTCAACCAATACTAACCGATAATTGTTGATGAAGAAAGGTGGGATGCCTATCGGGGCATCCCCAAGCTTAGATGCTTGAGACTTCTTGGAATATTAACTTGGGATGCCTTGGGCATCCCCAAGCTTGAGCTCTTGTGTCTTCTTCATTCTTCTCATAACACGGTTTCCCTAATTCTTAAAAACTTCATCCACACAAAACTCAACAAGAACTCGTAAGATACGTTAGTATAAATCAATGCAACACCGTATCATTCACTACTGTAGCAAATCACTAAAATTATTATTTAACATTGCATACTAAATGCCTCTGCATATTTAATACTCCTGTCCTCAAATAGAATCTTTAAACAAGCAAACATATGCAAACATAACAGCAATCTGTCTAAACAAGACAGTCTGTAAAGAGTGCAATATTCATCATACTTCCCTAACTCCAAAAATTCTAAAAAATTACCACACTGTATAAAATTTATTATATCTTACTATGCAAAAAATTTCAACCTTTTATCACATTCTGACCTTTTTTAGAGAATTTTTGCAACAGCAATAAACTTTCTGTTTTGAAACAGCAACTCATATACTTGCAAAATAAGCATGGAAAGGGCTATACTTGACATTTTTATTGAAGTAAAAGATTCAAAACATTATTCTAAATAACAGAAAGAAAATCCTAACAATAAAATGACGCTCCAAGCAAAACACATATCATGTGACGAATAAAAATGTAGCTCCAAGTGAGGTTACCGATAATGTTGGAGACAAAAGAGGGGATGCCTTCCGGGGCATCCCCAAGCTTAGTTGCTTGGATATTCCTTGAATATTACCTTGGGGTGCCTTGTGCATCCCCAAGCTTAGGGTCTTGTCACTCCTTATTCTCCTCATATCGACATCTCACCCAAAACTTGAAAACTTCAATCACACAAAACTTAACGGAACTTCTTGAGATAGGTTAGTATGATAAAGAGCAAACCATTTCACTTTGGTACTGTCAAATACAAGATTAATAATTGTTTCCACACAATTCCTACTGTAGCATATCATTTCCACAATTTATATTGAGCAATATAAGCCATAGAAACTAGAAAACAAGCAAACTATGCATTGAAAACAGAATCTGTCAAAAACAGAACAGTCTGTAATAATCTGTACTCCAACCATACTTCTGCTACTCCAAAAATTCTGAAAAACTAGGAAATAGTATAGAATTTTTATATATATCACCTGTAAAAAATTCAGATCAAAATCAAGTTCCAGTGAATTTTCAAAATTCCTGGACTGAGCGCAAAAGTTTCTGTTTTTGCACAGATTCAAGTCAACTATCATCCATACTATCCCAAAGGCTTTACTTGGCACTTTATTGAAACAAAAGCAATAAAACATGATTAATACAGTAGCATAATCATGTGAACACATAAAAATAGTAGGGGTAAATGTTGGGTTGTCTCCCAACAAGCGCTTTTCTTTAATGCCTTTTAGCTAGGCATGATGATTTCAATGATGCTCGCATAAAAGATAGGGATTGAAACATAACAAGAGCATCATGAAGCATATGACTAGCACATTTAAGTCTAACCCACTTCCTATGCATAGGGATTTTGTGAGAAAACAAATTATGGGAACAAGAATCAACTAGCATAGGAAGGCAAAACATGCATAACTTCGAAAATTTCAACAGATAGAGAGGAAACTTGATATTATTGAGATATGTAGATGCATATGTTCCTCTCTCATAATAATTTTCAGTAGCATCATGAATGAATTCAACAATATAACTATCACATAAATAATTCTTTTAATGATCCACAAGCATAGAAATTTTATTACTCTCCACATAAGCAAATTTATTCTCATGAATAGTGGTGGGAGCAAACTCAACAAGATAACTATCATGTGATTGGAAATTAAAATCATGATGACAAGTTTCATGGTTATCATTATTCAATATAGCATACATGTCATCACCATAATCATCATAGGTAGCAACTTTGTTGTCATAATCAATTGGAACCTCTTCCAAAATAGTGGATTCATCACTAAATAAAGTCATGACCTCTCCAAATCCACTTTCATAATTATCACAATAAGATTCAACACCCTCCAAAATAGTGGGATCATTAGTACCTAGATTTGACACTCTTCCAAACCCAATTTCATCAACATAATCATCATAAATAGGAGGCATGCTACCATTATAACAAATTTGCACAACAAAACTTGGGGGACTAAAACTATCATCTTCATCAAACATAGCAACCCCAAGCTTGTAGCTTTGCATATCATTAGCATCATGGATATTCAAAGAATTCATACCAACAACATTGCAATCATGCTCATCATTTATGCCAAACATTTTATAGAATTCTTCTTCTATCAATTGAGCACAATTTTCCTTTCCATCATTTTCATGAAAGACATTATAGAGATGAACAATATGATGCAACCTCAATTCCATTTTTTTGTAGTTTTCTTTTATAGACCAAACTAGTGATAAAACAAGAAACTAAAAGATTCGATTGCAAGATCTAAAGATATACCTTCAAGCACTCACCTCCCCGGTAATGGCGCCAGAAAAGAGCTTGATGTCTACTACGCAACTTTATTCTTGTAGACTCGTGTTGGGCCTCCAAGCGCAGAGTTTTGTAGGACAATAGCAATTTTCCCTCAAGTGGATAACCTAAGATTTATCAATCCGTGGGACGCGTAGGATGAAGATGGTCTCTCTCAAACAACCCTGCAACCAAATACAAGAAATCTCTTGTGTCCCCAACACACCCAATACAATGGCAAATTGTATAGGTGCACTAGTTCGGCGAAGAGATGGTGATAAAAGTGTAATATGGATGGTAGAAATATATTTTTATAATCTTAATAAATAAAAACAGCAAGGTAGCAAGTGACAAAAGTGAGCACAAACGGTATTGCAATGCTTGAAAACAAGGCCTAGGCTCCGTACTTTCGCTAGTGCAATCTCTCAACAATGCTAATATAATTGGATCATATAACCATCCCTCAACGTGCGATGAAGAATCACTCCAAAGTTCCTATCTAGCGGAGAACATAAGAATAAATTGTTTGTAGGGTACGAAACCACCTCAAAGCTATTCTTTCTGATCGATCTATCCAAGAGTTCATACTAAAATAACACAAAATAATTTCAGATTCATAATACTCAATCCAACACAAAGAACCTCAAAGAGTGCCCCAAGATTTCTACCGGAGAAACAAAGACAAGAACGTGCATCAACCCCTATGCGTAGATTACCCCAATGTCACCTCGGGTATCCGCGAGTTGAGTGCCAAAACATGTATCAAGTGAATCAATACGATACCCCATTGTCACCACGAGTATTCATATGCAAGACATATATCAAGTGCTCTCAAATCCATAAAAGTATTCAATCCGATAAAACAAAATCTCAAAGGGAAAACTCAATTCACAACAAGATAGAGAGGGAAAAATACCATATGATCCGACTATATTAACAAAGCCCGCGATACATCAAGATCGTGACATCTCAAGAACACGAGAGAGAGAGAGAGAGATTAAAGACATAGCTACTGGTACATACCCTCAGCCCCGAGGGTGGACTACTCCCTCTTCATCATGGTGGCCGCCGGGATGATGAAGATGGCCACCGGAGATGATTCCCCCCTCCGGCAGGGTGCCGGAATGGGGTCTAGATTGGTTTTCGATGGCTACAGAGCCTTGCGGCGGCGAAACTTTAGATCTAGGGTTATCCCGAGGGTTTTTGGAATATTTGGCAATTTATAGGGCGAAGAGGCGGTGCGGGAGGCCACTGAGGTGGGCACAACACACCGGGGTGCGCCTGGGGGCCCAGGCGCGCCCTGGTGGGTTGTGCCCCCCTCGGGGCACCCCCCAAGTGCTGCTCTGGCCCATTGGATGTGTTCTGGTCCATAAAAAATCCACAAAAAGTTTCGCGGTGTTTGGACTCCGTTTGATATTGATTTCCTGCGATGTAAAAAACAAGCAAAAAATAGCAACTGGCACTGGGCACTGGGTCAATAGGTTAGTCCCAAAAAATGATATAAAGTTGCTATAAAATGATTGTAAAACATCCAGGAATGATAATATAACAGCATGAATACTTCATAAACTATAGATACGTTGGAGACGTATCAATGGTGAGCTCGAACGGGCTCGGGAGAGGCTATATATAGCCGGACGGTGCGGGTGGCCAAGCACGGCCGTGGCGACACGTGCTCCATGCGTCAAAGCTTCAGGAACACGCTTGGATGAGGGGAGAGGCATCCAGAGAGGTCAAGGAGGAGCAGAGGAAGCTCGGGTGTGCTCGGGAAGGTTTGGGAGCGACGCGGTCAAGCGAACGCGTCGGAGGCAGAGACGTGCACGACACAGCATGGCTACCGCACCGCGTAGGAGGGGGCGTGAGAGGGGGAAGAGGGGTCCAGAGCGAGGGTGAGTCCAAGGGGAAGCTGCTGGACACGGTGTGGTGTCAAGGGCGCGAGGAAACGGACGAGGCCGAGGGCCCCAATGCACAGAGCGCGTGCATTGGCATGCCGGCCGCGTGGTCACCGCATGCACTGGTGCACGCGGTGCACCCTGGCACCCAATTTGGTGTCTAGTTGGTAGTCCTTCCAAGGCACAGTCTCACGGAGGTGATGGCTCGATGAAACTCACTGTGGTTAGATGGGAGTGATCATCTGACGTTTGTTGTAGCAAACTTGTCCACACATCTATGCTCAACAGGAAGATGATAAGAACCAAAGATGATGTATGGGAAGTTTAGAGTAGGAAGGACTACAATCCTGTGAAATTTGGAAAGAAATGGACCAAGATTTAATATAGTTGCTTTGCAACTGACCAATCTGGTCCAGAAGCTCAATCTTGATGTGCCACTCACACATAAAATAGTATTGAGCTGAAATTTGGTAGGACATGATTATTTGGTCATATGAAGATTCTGTAAAATTTTCATACCATTTGGACATGCCAAAATAGTACTTCCTTCACAGATATCCTCTCTGAATAGAATCTTAGAAAAATTCTAGGAAATTATTGGGAAGATGAAATGAGCCCAAATTTTGTGGAGATAGGTTATATGGGTAGGAGAATGCTCCGGTAAATTTTTAGCAATTATGAAGCAATATAAAATATGGTTGCTTCACAATGTGAAAATCTGACTAGAAACCAAGATTTGAGGCTGTGCTCACATAGATGATTGGATAGGGTTGAAACTTGGTGGAGAGTCATTATTTGAGCATATTAAGATGCTTGAAAAATTTCAACTGATTTGGATACTCCTAGCTAGCACTTGCTTCACAAAGCTCCCAGTTGACCAGAAACTTTGGAAATTAGCCAAGGGAGATTTAATATCCAAATGAAGTTGAATTTTGGCATGTCGCAATGATATGGATAGGAAAGAATGCCCAAAAAGTTTGAGACCAAGAAAACAAATATAAACAGTACTTGCTTCTCAACTTGACAGCTAGGGCAGAATCAGAAAAGG
This sequence comes from Thinopyrum elongatum, assembly GCA_011799875.1. Lineage (NCBI taxonomy): Eukaryota > Viridiplantae > Streptophyta > Magnoliopsida > Poales > Poaceae > Thinopyrum > Thinopyrum elongatum. The sequence goes on along the minus strand of CM022298.1, from coordinate 336,629,175 downwards.
AATATTTGTGAAATATTTTTGAACATGTCAAGGAAGGGTTTGACATATTTGTGGAAGATATGACCCAAACAATTTATGAGAATTATTTGGGAATTTTGGGAATGATGGAAATGTGGGTTGCTTCACAACCCAGGGCTGACAGGGTTATTCCTTTAATAGAAAAAGGGAATTTTCCCAAGGAAAAGAATATTGGGGTTGGTCCAAGATGGAAATGACATGGTCTTGGGATGGTTTTGAAGTTGGCAACCCACTAGGGAAGATTAATCAAGGGTGATCCCTCAGGTTGCGAGATTACTAAGCCACAAAAAGCGAATCCGGACCAAAATCAATAGAAAAAGAAAATGGGCAAAATCCAGGGTGTTACAGGTTTCTTGAGTCAAAACATCACCAATAACACCTTCTTCTGCTGCAATGTAAAGCTTAAAGGGTTCCCTATGCTGGGGCACTTTCATCACCGGAGGAGTGCACAAATAGTTCTTGATCATATCAAACGCTTCTTGCTGTTTTGCCCCCCAAGTAAAATCAACATCATTCTTTAACCGAAGGATAGGAGTAAATGCATCAACTTTCCCTGACAGATTAGCTATGAACCTTCTCAAATAATTGACCTTGCCAAGGAACTTTTGCATATCTCTCTTGCACGTTGGAGCCTCCACTTTTTGTATGGCCTCTATCTTTTTGGGATCAATCTCTATGCCATCTTCATGAATAATGAAACCCAAAAACTTTCCAGCCGACACACCGAATGCACTCTTCAAAGGATTCATCTTCAGTCCATATTTTTTCATTCTTTCAAAAGCTAAACGTAAATCGGCTAGATGAGATTCAAAAGCATCCGATTTGACAACAATATCATCAATATAAACCTCAAGTATAACACCAAGTAAATCATGAAAAATTAAATTCATAGCCCTTTGATACGTGGCACCGGCATTTTTTAATCCAAAGGTCATCACTGTCCACTCAAATAAACCAAGGAAACTAGGACCTCGAAAGCCGTTTTGGACATGTCCTCTTCGGCCATAAAAATCTGGTTATACCCCGCATTACCATCAAGAAAGCTAATGACCTTATGTACAGAAGCATCATTAATAAGCATATCGGCTATTGGCATGGGAAACTCATCTTTAGGTGTAGCTCTATTCAAATCTCTGAAATCAATGCACACCCTCAACTTGCCGGAACCTTTCTTCTCTACTGGTACAATGTTAGAAATCCTCTCGGCATACCTGCAAGGTCTAATAAAATTAGCTTTAAGCAAACGACCGATCTCTTCCATGATCCGGTCATATGTTTTTGGATTAAACTTTCTGGTCGATTGCTTGTACGGTCTAAAACCAGCCTTTATAGGTAACCGATGCTCCACTAGTTCTCGGCTTAAACCTGGCATCTCATGATATTCCCATGCAAAGCAACAAACATATTCTTTCAATAGCTCGATCAACTTAGCTTTATGATCGGCTCTTAAATTTTTGTTTATAAATGTCGGCCTAGGAATTGAACCATCTCCTATGTCTATCTCTTCTAATGGATCGGCCAACGTAAAATCTTGTCCTAATTTATCCATATCATCTAACTCCTCTATAGATTCATACATATCGTTTTCATTGGACCGATATTCAACAAGACTCTTTTGCAATCAATCTGAGTTAGAATCCATTTAAATACATCATACCTTGGAGCCGATTACCACCAATCGGCTTTAAAGAAATGGGCACGAAATCACTTTTTGTGGCGCTAAGAAAATCAAATTTTGATAAGTCGTGTCCCGTCAAGCAAGTAGCATTGGGATGCTGCCAATCCACCGATGCATCGGCCAAAGCAACACAAGCCGAATTATCCGCATGAATGACCTCCACTTCATCATCCACCCACTGGATCAAAAACTGGTGCATAGTGGAAGGCACGCACTGGTTTGGATGAACCCAATCACGACCTAGTATGACGTTGTAGTTACCTTGCACCTCAGCAACAAAGAACGCAGTAGCCAAAGTTTTGATTCCGACTGTAAGCTCCACATACATCACACCTTTGGCTTCAGTTTTCTCTTTGCCTTCAAATCCATTAAGCACCATATTGGTCTTGATCAATTGTTCATCAGGCAAACCCAATTTTTTGAAGACCGAATATGGCATAAGATTCACCACAGCACCACCATCGACAAGCATTCTAGCAACCGGCGATCCATTAATATGACCTTTAAGGAACAATGGCTTCAAGTGTGTCACCAGTTCTTTTGGCTTCTCGAATATAGCATTTTTAGGACCAAAATCTAGCTGAGCTACTTCCCCTTCTTCATCTATAGCACGAAATTCAGCGGGTAAGTAATACACCATATTGATATCCATACCTTCGCGGACCGGTGTAGGCTCATAATCCAACATATCATCTTCCTCCTTGGGCGTGTTCATCGATTCTGAAATTTGTCCAAGCGTAGTGGAATCAATAGGTGATGGGGACGATGTAATAGCGGTGGCATCGTCCTTCTTTGGTGGTGTAGGTGCTGCCGTGACGGATGTAGAAGCCACTGCACCTTGTATTTGTTTAGGCATCCATACTTGTTTTGTAGGTACCATAGACTGAATGTCGTTGAACAATTTATCTCTTTGCTTCTCGGCCTCCTGTTCTGCCATCTCTTGACTCCTCATGCGCTGCAATCTCCTTTTTTGTGCCTTGGTCAGACCGGAAGGACACCACTTAGGCTGAGTATATTTTGGATCCCTCAACTTGGCCTTGCTTATGCTAGCTTCATGATCATTAGCCATGGGATCTTGCTGGACAACAGCCACATCTTTATTGGAACCAGCAGGATTTTCAACAATAATCGGCTCTTTGATTGTTAATTCTTTAGTGCCTATCATAATAGTTTCAGCACTAGTATTCTTCTCCTTTTGCTTGTTAGGCTCTGAAATTTCAGCACTTGGTGATTTAGCACGCCACACTTGCTTGCCAACCCTTTTTTGATTATCTTGCATTGGCCGATTGACACCATTGTTCAAACGGCCTCGTGTGGGATAAGAAAGTCTCTCATGAACGGGCCTCCTTGGTTCTGCCCAACCTGGATGAAAAGTATAAGGGGCCATTGGGGGCTGCCACCATCCTCCATTGAAGTCTCCCATGTAGTATGGTGCATAGGGGGGTGGCGGCATCCATGGTCCCGGTGCCCACGACCCATATGGCCTTGCATGATGCTAAAATTCTTCCCGAGGGGGTGACCTTGAGCGCTTCAAATTTGATGACCGGTTAGAGCTAGAACCGGCCGCTTGACTGGCATACTTGGACAACAACATATCAAAAGTTGGCTTGATTTTCGTGCGCTGCACTTTAGCTTCATTCGTCTTCCACTTCCTAACCTCTGGACTCTTGGGCTTAACAAATTTGACATGAGTGTTCTCTTGCACTTGTGTTTGCCCCCCGAGTGTAGGATTCTTGATGGTGATCTTGATTATCTCCTTGCCACCGGGTTGCTTGTCAAGCACGACTTGTCTCCCCAAGACCTTGTCGCTCTCCTTATCTTTCCTGGGCTGACCAACAATGACATTAGCTTTATTAGCAGATTCGGCTACCTCTGGCCGAATGAGCAGCTTCTTCCCTTCCAAATCCATGGTATTCATTGGAAAGGGTTGTTTATCAACTTGCATCTCAGAAAAGTTCAATCGTCCGTCATTAATGGCCGATTGTATCTGTCGTCGAAAAACATTGCAATCATTAGTAGCATGAGAAAAAGAATTATGATACTTGCAATAAGCGCGCCATTTCAGTTCTTCAAACGGCGGTAAAGTATGAGATATCCTAATAATTTTGGCTTGCAGCAAAGCATCAAATATTTTATCACACTTGGCAATGTTAAAAGTAAACTTCATCTCTTCATCACGATTCTTATGAATCGGTTTCAGATCATTGCAAGTGAAGGGTTTGGCCTTAGATGGCCAAACAAATTCAGTAGCATAAATATCACCCTCATCGTCCGAGTGATCACTATCATATTCAACCATGTTCATCTTAGGACGATCAGCTTTATATCTATGCACTTCTTTGAGTTCTTTGCTTCGGCTTTCTTGAGCCAAAGCCCTTTGTAAGACTTAGTTGACATTTAAAAACTCATAGCCCTCTAGCTTTTCTCTAATGGGAGTTTTCAAACCACTAAGCACAAGATCAGCCAAATCTCTCTCGGTTATCACCAAACTATAGCACCAGTTTTTTGTATCTCTAAATCTTTTGACGTAATTGGAGACCGATTCATCATGCTTTTGTCTAACCGATGTAAGATGTGATAACTTAAGCTCGTTATTGCCGCTATAAAAGTGATCATGAAATTTTTGCTCTAGCTGCGACCAAACCCGAATGGAACCATGTGGTAAAGAAGAAAACCATGAAAATGCGGTACCAGTTAATGATAAAGGAAATAAACGCACTTTCAATTCATTTAGTGAGCCTACTACACCTAATTGTGCCAAGTATTGACTAACATGCTCCCATGTGATTTTTGTGCCCTCTCCATTAAACTTAACAAAATCTGGAATTTTATATCCCGGAGGGCATTGAATGGCATCAAAGTATTCTGGATATGGCTTTTGGTAAATACGGTTCCTTGGCAACTCAACTCCAAAATTCTCTCGGAGCATCTTAGCCATCTCCTCTCTAAGATTAGCTAGACCATCATCCACAATGGACAATGAAGCTTGTGGTAGTGGCATGGGAGGAGTAGGGTTCGTAGTTGTAGGTGTGAATTGGGGCATATATGCCGAATTGTAATTCAGCAATGATTTAACAGCGTTTGCATTTGTAGGTAGGGTTTGGTTCGGCGTCACCACCAAACCTGGCATACTCATGATAGGATTAATGGGTGCAGCAATAATTTGATTTGTTGGGCTAGGATAAAAGTTCATCGGCACAGAGGCGCCGATGAAATAGGTAAAGCTGGATTAGGAATTTCTACGGTAACAGGCACACCAACATTACCAATAGATGATTGAGGCATACTTTTTTGAGCATTACTATTTTCCAAGAAAATTTGGTATAAAAGATTATTGCTATCAGTAATGCGACTATCAATTTCAGCCCATACCTCAGGAGAGAAGGCACTACTCACAGGGAATTTAACCTGTTCATCATGAAGAGGAGGAAACTTGATTTCTCCAACCGGAGTGATATTGCCTTGACGATCCTTCTTGAACTTAGCAAGGAATTCCTGCATCTCCTTTTCTTCATGCGCCCTCTTGTATTCCTCATAAGCTTGGTGATGTTCCTCCGATAACTCCTCAAAAAGTCAAAATTGGGCTTGATTATGTTATCGGCGTTGATTTCCGAGGGCTTGGGAATCTTGTCGTTGCCAGACATGATGGATGATGATGACGATTGATCTTTAGTCCCCAGCGGAGTCGCCAAAAAGTGTGTTGACACATGAACACGTCACGTGTACCCTCGACGCCGGGGGTGGTGCACCGCAGCTCACGTCGAAGGAGACCCGACCGACAGCGCGATACGCAAGACAGTCGACGGGCGCTTTTGAGACCCGAAACCCCACACGCCCGGGAGGGACCCCGTCAGGGAGTGCGGCGGCTATGGGCTGCCCTAGGTCAATTAGCTCGCCCCTAGAGCCTCGGTATTCGCAGCTCTCAAACTCGAGGAACAGCGAAGAACGAGAGAGAGAAACGGTGGAGAGGTAAAACGTAGATGAAAAAGTAGTATATTGATTTGTTCGATTGTGTGTTGTTCAATCGGCCGTCACCTTCAACATATAAAAGAGGCGGCTGGACTTCTTGTACAAGTAAAGGATTCATCTAGGCTTTCCTTACAAGAAAATTACATCAATTCACGTCCTACAGTTCTAGTTTCAGTCCAACTCGGATTCAGCCCGAATCTGTCCCATACTTCTGTCCTGCTTCTTGCGTGGGCTATAGAAATCGCATACTAACTCAGATGGAGTCGAGTCCAACATCAAACTTGTCCGCCTCGATGATCTGCATAACACAACATGGGCCACTTATCCTTTTAAGGCCGTCTTTATGACTTTTAGGGCCCATCTTTAACTGTGGGTCAGATTCAACTATGCAGTTTTCTGAACTGTTCGAGTCTTGTAACAACTTTGCAGGCCGTATACTATCTCCGATGATGATGACTTCAAAAGAAAAGTTTACCATTTCGATGATACACACAACTTTCGTGTAGAACACTTTTCCATCCGAGGTCATCTGAATAATCTTTCGAGCCCATCTCCAACTTCTGGTCGGATTGACTTTGACAGCTTCCACTTTTCCGGCAAGCTTTCCACGCCGGCAAGGTTTCCACCCCGGCAAGCTTTCCACCCCGACAAGGTTTTCACCCCGGCAAGCTTTCACACCGGCAAGGTTTCCACCCCGGCAAGCGTTCACACCGGCAAGGTTTCCACCTGGCAAGCGTTCACACCGGCAAGCTTCCACGCCGGCAAGCTTTTCGCGCCGGCAAGCTTCCACGCCAGCAAGCTTTTCATTTTTCCGGCAAGCTTTTTACTCGGCCGGCAAGCTTCATTCAGCTGACAAAGGCCGAATAACTCACGCGACCCATCAGACACCACCTAGGTGGGTGTCTGGTCCCTTGCGTCACTTTTTTACTTAGGACCGGTCTGCAAAGTGTTGCCTCTAACTTTTTGCATACGAACTCAGATTGGAATGGTTTTTATATCAAAATCAACTGATTCGATGAGACGAGAACAATTCATGTAGAACATTTTTTCATATGAGGCCATATTAATGCGTTCCATACCATGCCAAAATCTGGTGTCAACACTGTGTTGTTGGTGTTCCTGCTGCTCTTCTATGTATATCTAGACATCATCAGAACATTAAGGTAACACTCTTGGTTTGAGACTACGTTTGCCAAAGGTTTCCACACCTAAGGTTAGGTGCGTGTTTGGTTCAAGCCACATCTTAGGCAAGCCACACTATGGTCCCACATCACATACACTCAAAAAGTGTGGCAAGATTCTGTTAGGCGTGCCAACTTGTGGCTCTCGTTTTCAAGAACTAACCCTTTGGCATTGTATGGCAAAGTGTGGAACTCCTAGGCCTAGAACCAAATAGCCCTTCCTTGTTGCTGTGTGGCCTAGTATTGCATATTTAGTCATTCAGTACAATGCATCTTGCTATGTAGCCTCAGATATGTTAGATATGGCCATAGTTAACCTACCGATAATGGGTTATAGATATATTCAGTTAAATGTCCGAATCAACAATTAATCCCTTATCAGCCCCCGGCCTATATGGTACCAACTACTGATATACTGAACAGTGAGTATATATAAGCCATGGGATGAAACTAACCTCGATTGTAAATAGCAGATGTTCCCAATATTTCACCTGTGTAAGTACATCTAAAGGCATCTTAAGCACAACAGGCTAAACATCAACCAAATATATCCATGATAGACAACATAATCTCCAAATGATAGCTTCATGGCGAAGGTTTAAGAACGCTAGTTAAGAAAAACAAGAAGTGGAAATGTGTGTTATTAACTGCAATAGGCCTAACATTTAAAAAAAAGCAAACATAGTCATTCAAACTTGTATTGTGCAGGTCTAAGTACACTAGTTATTGTTAAATCAAATGGAAAGGTGTGTTAAATACAACATGCTTAACAGCAACCAAATATAGTCATTCATAGACCTATTGTTAAAACTGGTATTGATGAAATTGAACTGCACATTTCATACTAGCACATATAGAACATCACATTGTGAATAACTGAAATAAACAAGGCATACTACAAACAACCAAAGATGGCAATTGAAACTGGATATATGCTAACTACAAACAACCGGACAACCAAAAACTGTTGAAATAAACAAGGCGTAATGCAAACAACCAAATATAGCAATAAATACTGGACAGATTCTCACTACAAAAGGGGTTCGAGAAAACAAATCATGGGATTCCCCCGGTGAAGAGGCACGGCAAAACAAATCATGGGTTTCCTCACTTTTCACAGATGGGATCCTCCTCGTGGTCACCGTCAATGAGGTTTGACTTGGCAGCTCAGTATCCCAAGCCAGCGCCGCAGAACATGTCCTTCAGAAGTGATAAAAGGGGCTCCTTGGCGATGAAGGATGGCAAATTGTTCACAACAAGCCGCAGGAGATCAACAGCAGGGCCATTGATGAGATCGACGGCTCTCGAACCCGAGGGGTTGGGGGTGGGCAACTTAACCTGTGACATAACCCGCGTCAAGCCATCATAGTCGACGACCTTGATGCCATAGCCGGCGTCCGCGACATGCCAGAATACTCTTGCCCGCTGATTGGAAGGCTCCGGCCAGTCATCATCGTCAGCTTCCTCGGCGGCCACCTCACCGACGTCGGGCAAAGAGGCCGTGGTAAACCTCTTTTGGTCCATTCGCTCCTTGAGCTCCCCGAGAAGCGTAGCCGGGCTTAGACTGCAACGCTATTGAGTGGGGGGGATGGGGATCTGTGGGAAAGAGGGTGTTTCGAGGCGTCATCTAAGAAACTCAGGGCGGTGAGGGTATGTATATCGGTGGGTAACCTGCACGGGCAGACCGGCAGAGGTTGACGATGGAGGCGGCACGGCTGCGGCGGTGACCTAGCTAGGGTTTCGAGCGAGGGAGGGGTGGTGTGTGTGTGGGGTGGGGGCGGGGGATTTGGGGTGAGGGCAGAATTTGGGGTGTGTGTGTGGAGGGGGTCCAAGGTGGTTTTTGAGGAAATGTCGCGGGTACTGAAAATTTTACTAGGTGAGAGTAAAATGGCGGGGCTACCGAAAATTTGGATCATGGGATTGAAGCAGAGCGCGCGGGGCGGGAGTAACAAACATCACACACGGTTAAAACATAATAATCGTGTGCTATCAAACAAAATAAAACTCCAGCCGAGCAGATATTTTTGAGATTGCGAGGGATGCAGGCAGGAGTAAAATGCCGGGGCTACTAGAAATTTGGCTCAACTGATTGAAGTAGAGCGAGAGTAACAGACATCACACATGGTCCACACATACTAATCATGTGCTATCAAACAGAAAAACCCTCTAGGCGGGTAGATATTTTCGAGATTGCGAGGGGGTAGATATTTTCGAGAGCAAGATGGAAGCCTCGGGGAGCCCAATCTACTATGATGATGTGGGTGACAGGGGCAGGGGCGCGGCACATGGTTAGTCCTGGGGAACCGTGTCTATTGCGTACCCGATTGCAGACGGTTGATGCGTCCGACTCGTCTGTTGTATATAAATTTGGCAAAAAAATGCGGGAAAGGGACAGAACACGAACACACTTGCATGTGGACCAAATATATGTATGAAAAGGATGGTTTGATGTTCAAATACCCAATGCACAACTTTGATGTGGCACCTGTCGCACAAAGCGCATGTTATTATTGCTAGCCCACCCCCCCCCCCCCCCACAGACACACACACACACACTTCGTGTTGGCGGGAGGGGAATCCTAGCTATGAACGCATGCCCCCAAGTAGCTAGGTCTGACATCTCACCCTACCGTAACATGAAACAAAAAGGAGTACATCATGGTCAACCCCCCCTTTTGCTCCGGTCAAATGTGGACCATGTGCGGGCCCACAGCTGTTTGCTTGTGGCGCGAGATGGGTGAGACCACATACGAACCACACCTGCGGGTGGCCCGATATATACATCTGGGCTATTCTAATTCGCGTAACAGAATAATCTACTTGCACTGACGGTTTCAGACGGTTGTACTGATAATTTTCATCTCGTCGAACTGATCGTCCTCTCTAGCTAAAAAAATTGCGAATTTTTTTCGTCGGAATGGGGCGTGTAATATATCGTTGGAAAGCTCTTGACAGCTACATTAGAAGTCATATAGGATTTATTTGTTTGCAAAATCATTATGGTTTAAGAGCAGTTTTGAAAAAATGTTTTTTTAAAAACAGAAAACATAAATCGTATTTTGGACTTAATTTTCAAACGGTTTGTCGGAATTGAGCAAATAAGATGGCATTGGAAAGCTGGTGAAAATCCGCTTCTTCCATGTATCTATTGTTTTTTCAAATTCTATACAATTTAAAAGTAATTTGAAAAACGGTGAAATTCTGGGCGAAACGTATTTTCGCGTTTTTTTGCAAATGGTTTGTCGAATTGACGCAAATGATACGGCGTTGGAAAGCTTTCAAAAATGCGCAACTTTTTCGTATAGAAATGTTTTTTCTAATTCCTTACGGTTTAAACGCGAATACGAATACGGTCAAATTTGATTTGAAACGTGATTTTTTTTAAAGTTTGTCGAAATGGGGCAAATAATATACAGTTGGAAAGATATCGAAAATGCAAAAATTAGTCATGTTGAGTATTTTCTCAAATTCGCAATAGTTGAAGAGTAATTTTTAATACGGTGAGACCCATCGTGTTGTTTTTTCGGTCGAAAAACAGAGTACTCGTACTGATCTATTTGTGTGTTTGTATTGAGGTATTTTCCTCGTATCTTCTCAATGGTATCATCATGCCCAAAATTGCATAGTTTATACCGTTTGAACTGAATGATTTTTTTAATAAAATGAAAATGTTTTGTGTTTTCTTTTGAACTCAACATTGTTTTGCGACGATATTCTAGACTTCTCTCATTTTACCACTTGAACTTTTACCATTTTTGAATTTTCATGGTTTTTTTTTGTTTGAGCTTTTTTTTCCAAACTTATCTGGGACATCGTGTTCAACTTTTTTCTGTACTTATATGCTAGTAATAATAGAACATTTCCCATATCATTTTTTTCCATTCGTGGACATCAACCGAAATAGGCAGGAGAGAGCACTATCGAACTGATCATTGTTTTTGACCGAACTATTGTGTTCTTCTTTTCCAAGAACTGACCACGTAATACATATTGAGTAGTGCGGCAGCGAGCTAGGGCCTGACAGCGCAGCCGAGGAAGGTAGGCGGCGCGGTGGAGGTGGCCTAGTAGTGCGGCGGCCGGGGCCTGGTGGCACGGCGGAGGTGGCCTGGCGGCGCGGCGGCCGGGGCCTGGGGTCGCAGCTGAGGTGGCATTGTGGCGCGGCGGTGGGGGCCTTGTGGCGCGGCGACCAGGGCCTGGGGTCGCACCAAAGGTTGCATCACGGCGCGGTGGCGAGGGCCTGGGGGCACGGCAAAGGTCGCCTGGAGACGCGGCGGCTCAAATGCAACTCGTGTGAGTAGCTGAAAAAGCATCATTTTTCTTCCCCAAATTCTTTAAATTTCTGAAACATCATAACAACATGAGTTAATCTATCTTCCTTAGCTCACCTTGCCTCGCAGCGGCAACAAAAAGTAGCAGCTAACAAGACACGGCATCGCCAGGGAGCCGCAGGATGGAGCGGCAGCACCTAGCAGCGGCCGGGTCGGAAGCCTGATGAGCGGGAGGAAGCGGTGGTTGGAGTTGAGGTGGCAGATGGTGTCAGGCCCCTGACTGAAGATATCGACAGTGCTAGCAGTTATTCAGTAGGCGGGACGTACCTGTTCGACGGGGATCCACGCTACACCGTGGGATCACCATCCGACCGTCCAGACTCTCGCGTACCGCTTCACGCCAGGAAGAGCTCGAGCCCGACGTCGATTGCTGATCGAACGGCTGATGGCCTTTGTCTAGTCACTGTTTACTTTCCGACACAAGCACTGTTCCTTTTCCCCTTTTCAGTTTTACCAATCAGTAATTGTAATGGCATATAAGCCAGGGACTCGCCCAGAGAGAGGTAGCGAATTGTATCAGGGTTGAACCCTAGGCCGCCGTGTTCCGGCTGGCTTCCTGTCGTCCGCCTAGGCGGTGCAAACTCGTAATAAAATTCCCCAAAGTTCATCCCCTGAAACTCTCTGTATTGTGCTGAATTCGAGCGACAGTCCTGTAGCGTAGATCAGGCTTAACAATTGGTATCTAGAGCTAGTGATCTTCGGAGGCGTTTGAGATCTAGATCGAACAAGGTTGGGGTCTAGGCCTTAGTAAAATTCCTTCTTGGTCTCGATCTCCAGCGGCGGCATAATCCGGTGGCGTTGGTGGCGGTAGACCGTTCGAGTGTTGGAAGCGGCTGGGCAGTGTTTGCTAGAGAACCTTTCTCTAGTCTAAAATCTCGCCCAACCCACCCTTCTTGAACACCAGTGGCGGCGCGGCGCGGCGGCGGTAGGAACGACTCCTCCAAGCTCAGGTTGCAATTCTGCTGTTGTAAAATCACCTGCTTGTTGGATCGTTCAGTTCTGCTTCGACTCGGACACAAAGTTCCCTGCTTTGTGTAAAACCCTGTCGATTTGATGGTAAATCCTTCGGAATATCAAGGAACAGAAGAGTTGGAAATGGATTCACTACAGTTGGACATCAAGGCTTTACAGCATGACAGAGATCTGGACAGGAAGGAATTTCACGAGTTTCAGTCCACTGTCAACATTTTTTTTCTGATGTGCAGAATTCCTTACTAGAGATGCAGTCCACACTCACGCACCTCATTTCCTCCCTTACTACAAAGGAGCAGCCCCCTTCCACACCCCTACAGGGTCAGGGCAGTGCTCACCAAGTTATCCCTCAAGCTCCTTTGAGACCTCTGCCAGAGCAAGTTCATACACCCAATACTGCAGGTTCTGGAGTTTTGCATGATGTGAATTCGGGCAAAGAATTAAATCTGGATGGAACACAGAAGCAACCATATAGAGATCCTAACTTTGGCACTACCAGACATCTACTAGTTGCCCAGGAGACCAGAATTCCCACAGTTATACCTGTTGCTGGGGACAATCAACCAGCTGATTTGGAGCAAGAAGGAGATGTTTATGAAGGTGGTCACAGAAGAACTCAGAAAGCTCAAACCTTAGTGAAGCATGCTAAGATGAACATTCCAGAGTTTGAAGGGGAAAATACTGATTCCTGTATTCAGACAATGGATCTGTATTTTGATGCAGCTAGGACCCCACCAGAAACCAAGACAGAAATAGCAGTGTCTTATCTTAAGGGTCCAGCAATTGAGTGGTGGAGAGGCACAGGATACATTGCAGCCACAATGCCATGGTATAGATTTTGCAGAATGTGGGAGACAGATTCTCTGAAACTTCTATCTGTGATAATGTTAGAAATTTCCATGCTCTTACCCAGACTGGTTCTGTCAAAGAATATGTTCTGCAGTTTGAACAGAGTATGAATTTGATAAGAAGAGACAATCCTGCTTTGCCAGATTCCTACTATATGAACAGCTTTATATCTGGCCTCACTGATAGTATTCAGCACTACATTCTGTGTCATGAGCCTGCTAACTTGCAAAAAGCTATCTGGCTTGCAAGAAGATTAGAACAGACTCAACCACCTAGGAGACCTGTCTTTCAACCACAACAACAACATCAACAACTACCTGTCAGAAGGCAAGTGCAATTTGTGCCTAACAGGCCCCAAAACATATCCCCATCTGCTGTCATCGAACAGGCTAGACAAAAGGGAGTTTGTTATAAATGCAACGAAAAGTGGTTTCCTGGTCATAGAAAAGTGTGTAAAATGAGCCAGCAAGGACAAGTCCAAGCATTACAAGCTCAACTCCCTGACCATGCAGATATCATATATTTCACTGATTATGATGAAGAGGGAGAAGACCCTCCTCCTGAACCCCCTGATCAACAACTCCAAATATCCATGCATGCACTCATGGGCCTGAGTATCAAGAAGTATACTTTCACTGTTGCTGTCCACATCAACAATTGCTCTGCAATGGCACTAGTAGACAGTGGTAGCACTGCCACTTTTATCTTCCCAGATTTGGCGGCTAAGGCCAAGTGTCTATTGCAACCTACAACTAAATTGACAGTTGTAGTTGCTAATGGGGGCTACTTATGGACTGATAGAGTGGTCAAAAATTGTGCCTTCACTATACAAGGAAATGATTTACAATCTGATTGTAGAGTACTTCAACTTCAGGGGTATGACATGATCTTAGGAGTAGATTGGTTGTGCAAAGTCAGCCCTGTTCTCATGGATTATGAGGAAATGTATATGGAAATTAAACTCCCCAGTGGAGAAAGAGTGACACTGCTTGATGAGACACTTCCCTCTCACATGGAAGTGACCAGTGCTTGCAACTTCCATAGAGTAATGGATGATGCTGTTGGAGGAGCATTTTTACTTATTAGGCCTACAATACTTGAAGAAACAACTAAACCAGCTCCACCCAAAAACATTCAGTTACTGCTTGATAATTATAAGGATGTTTTCTAGGAGATACCAGCTCTTCCTCCAATTAGAGCTTGTGATCATAAAATCCCATTGGTCCCTGATGCTAAGATTGTTAATATTAGACCTTACAGACTACCCCATCATCAGAAAAATGTGATAGAAGGCTTAATCAAGGACATGATCAGTAAGAACATCATCAGAGACAGTACTAGCCCTTATTCTTCTCCTGCTTTGCTAGTAAAGAAAAAAGATTCCAGTTGGAGATTGTGTAATGACTTCAGAAGGTGAATGAAGAAACTATCAAAACAAATACCCCCTTCCTGTCATTGAAGATTTAATGGATGAATTGTTTGGAGCAAAGATCTTTTCCAAAATTGATCTCACCAGTGGTTATCACCAGATCAGGATGAATGAGGTAGATATACATAAAACTGCTTTTGCCACACACATGGGGCACTACGAATATCTAGTTATGCCTTTTGGGCTGACTAATGCCCCTGCTACCTTTCAGCTATTGATGAATACTATTCTAGCGAAATATCTGAGAAAATTTGTGTTGGTTTTCTATGATGAAACTCTCATATTTAGTGAAACTGAGGAAGAACATATAGAACATCTTAAACAAGTCTTTGAGACTTTGAGGAAGAACCAGTTGTATGTGATGTAGGGTAGAACCCTAGATGCCCGATCTTTCATGATTGGAGGGATCCTACGAAGAACACGAGGGGAAACACGAGGGGAAAACACGAGAGAAATCACTCAAACCAACAAGATTCGATTACACATGTGCTAGATCCTCGAAACAGAAAGAGATACACGATCCAAACGCAACAAAGGACGATACAAGTGGCGGTAGTTCTTCTCCGTGAGGAGGCCTTGAGGGGGTCTTCCCGTGAGGGGTCTTGAATCCGCTTGGGGGATCTTCTCTGAAGAGGCCGTGAACTCCGATGGAGAAGTAACCAAGTGGATGAGCAAAGCTCTCTCTAAATTGAGCTAATCCTTTGCTAACCCTAGAAAGAGGGCGGAGGAGGAGTATATATAGTCTTGGGGGCGAAGGGGTACATGGGCCTCGGCCCTTACACTGTGCACAGAGAGGGGAGGCCCGATGTCCGGGCGTCAGGCCAGACGTCCGGGCCTTCACAAAGTGCTGGATGTCTGGGCTGGCGCCGGATGTCCGGGTGGTCGAGGCTGGTCTCGGTGCTCTCTGGATAGGTGGGGTCCGGATGTCTTGGCCGGAGGCCGGATGTCCGGCGGCTCGGGAAGAGCCGGATGTCCGGGCCCTTAGCTGGATGTCTGGGATGACGGGCCTGTCCTTCTGTTCTCTGGATGGGCTTGTCCGGATGTCCGGGCTAAACGCCAGATTTCTGAGCCGGGGCCGGATGTCCGGGCCGGAGGCCGGATGTCCGGGCCCTGTAGACTTGGCTGCTGGGCCGTTGCGGCTAGCGACACCTCCAGGGGCCGGATGTCCGGGGTCCTGGCCGGATGTCCGGGTCCTGGAAGCTGTTATCAACTCCTTCCAATGGTTCTCCTCGTCCATGAACTTGGAGACTTGTCCATCTTCACGAGCATCTCCGAGAGTGTCTTCTAGGTACCTGAGCACACATAGCAGTTCTGTTTGAGGTAGTAGCCATGTCTCACATGATTCATATGGAAGTTCATTAAGGAGAGAGGTCACCTCGGTCTCGAGAGCTCTTGCATGTGCTCGTGTCATTGGTCCTCTTGGCACTTGGTGAGATGATGATAGGTCCATGGGGATGACCATAGGATGCTCCGCATCATCACCCCTCCTTGGGAAAGATCCGACCTCGGATCGAAATCCTCATCACCATGCTAGAGAGAGAGATCTTTGACGTTGAAGATGTCGCTCACGGAGTACTTGTCACGTGGGATGTCGATCTTGTAGGTGTTGTTGTTGTAGCGTGCTAGCACCTTGAAGGGTCCATCGGCTCGAGGTAGAAGCTTGGACTTGCGTTCATTGGGAAAGCGGTCCTTGCGAAGGTGTAGCCACACAAGATCTCCAATGTTGAATATCATGGGTTGCTTGTTGATGTTGAGCTTGGTCGCGAGGCATTGTACTTGGCGCTCGATGGTGTTCCTTGTATCTTCATGCACCTTCTTGAGATAGTTCACTCGTGCACTCGCGTTCATGTTGATGCGCTCTTGTAGTGGAAGAGGTAGAATGTCCAATGGGGACAACGGGTTGAAACCGTAGACGACCTCAAAGGGGGACTTGCCGGTAGTAGTGTGTCTTGCGCGATTGTAGGCGTACTCGGCGATGGGTAGGCACTCTTCCCACTCCTTGATGTTCCTCTTGATCAACACACGTAGTAGAGTGGAGAGCGTCCGGTTCATGACCTTCGTTTGGCCGTCGGTTTGTGGATGGTATGCCGACGAGAACAAGAGCTTGATTCTGAGCTTGGCGCATAGGGTCTTCCAAAAGTAGCTCAAGAACTTGACGTCGCGGTCTGAGACAATAGTCTTGGGCACTCCGTGTAGTCGCAAGATTTCCCTACAAAAAAGATTTGCAGCATGTGAAGCATCGTCTATCTTGTTGCAAGGAATGAAGTGAGCCATCTTGGAGAATCGATCCACAACAACAAACACGGAATCCTTTCCATTCCTAGTTCTAGGCAAACTAAGCACAAAATCCATGCTAATATCTTCCCATGGGTGATATGGAATTGGAAGGGGCATATAAAGACCATGAGATTGAGCTTTGGACTTAGCTTTGCGACATGTCGAGCATCGGTTGGTGAAGCGTGAGACGTCGTGGAACATCTTGGGCCAAAAATAGTTCTTGGAGAGCGTAGCAAATGTCTTGTCGCGTCCAAAGTGTCCCATTAGTCCGCCTCCGTGGGATTCTTGTAAAAGGAGCAAACGAAGAGAAGACTCGGGGATACACAATTTGTTAGCTCTCATAAGATAATCATCTTTTATGTAATAGCGTTCCCAAGACGTATGCGTCAAACATTTGGCATAAGGAATATCAAAAGTAGGATCATGCGCATACAAGTCTTTTATGTGCTCAAAACCAATGACATTCAATTCAAGTTTAGTAACAAGCACGCATTTGCGGGAAAGCGCGTCTGCCACAACATTTTCTTTGCCTTTGATGTACTTGATGACATAAGGAAAGGACTCAATGAACTCACTCCACTTAGCATGATGCTTGTTCAACTTAGTTTGACCCTTAAGGTACTTAAGCGTTTCATGGTTGGTATGAATGACAAATTCATGAGGGCGAAGATAATGTTCCCACTCACGCAAAACTCGCACTAAAGCATATAGCTCTTTGTCATAGATGGGATAATTGAGTTGCGCTCCAGAAAGTTTCTCACTAAAGTAAGCTATGGGGTGCTTTTCTTGCGTTAACACACCTCCTATGCTATTACCACTAGCATCGCAATGAACTTCAAAAGTTTTGTCAAAGTTGGGTAATGCAAGCACTGGAGCATGAGTAAGCAAATTCTTAAGTTCATTAAATGCGGTATCTTGAGATGGTCCCCAAACAAAGGGTGCATTTTTCTTACTCAAAGCATGTAAAGGGGATGCAATGGTGCTAAAATCCTTAACAAACCTACGGTAGAAACCAGCTAAACCAAGGAAACTACTCACTTGTTGCAAATTGGTTGGTTGTGGCCAAGTTTTAATAGCATTGATCTTAGATTCATCGACATGCACACCCTTAGAAGAGACTACAAAACCCAAGAAAACATGCTTATCAACACCAAAAAGGCATTTGTTCATATTAGCATAAAGGCGCTCTTTCCTAAGGGTTTGCAACACAGTTCTAAGATGGGTGACATGATCTTTGAGAGATTTGCTAAAGACAAGAATATCGTCAAAGTAGGCCACAACAAATACGCCAATGTAAGGTCGAAGAACAAAATGCATGACTCGCATGATAGTACCCGGTGCTTCGGATAAACCCATTGGCATAACAAGCCATTCATACAAGCCAAACTTGGTTTTAAAAGCGGTTTTCCATTCATCACCTTCTTGGATGCGGTAGCCACTTTTAAGATCAATTTTAGAGAAAATGGTGGCTCCGCTAAGTTCATCTAGCATGTCGTATAAGCGTGGAATAGGATAGCGATACCTAACCATGATAGCATTGATAGGACGACAATCGGAACACATGCGAAATGTACTATCTTTCTTGGGAACAAGGATTACCGGTACGACACAAGGGCTCAAACTTTCTCGCACGTGGCCGTTGTTGATGAGTTGTTGTACTTGCCGTTGGATCTCCTTGGTTTCCTCGGGGTTGACGCTGTAGGGAGCCTTGTTAGGAAGACGTGCTCCGGGGATGAGGTCGATGCGGTGTTCGATGCCTCGAAGAGGAGGTAGACCCGGAGGTAGCTCGTCGGGGAATGCATCTTGGAATTCCTGCAATAGAGAAGATAACACTAAAGGTAGATTGTGAGAGGTGTTAGTTTTTGGTGCCTCGTCCTTGCACAAAAGGACATAGTGCATAACGCTTGATGGGTTCTCACACACTTCTCTCATCTCACTTTTGGTGGCAAATAGCACTAGGGTTTTCTTGTCGCTCATCGTGGAGGCAGTCAATTTTGGCTTGTGGCGCTCACTCTCTTTTGGGTGGTTCGCTCTCTCACTATTCTCTCCACGATGGGTGGCTTGCTTGTCGGCGAGCACTTGACTTGGAGACATAGGTCGTAGCACATACTTCTTTCCCTTCATCTTGAAGCTATAGTGATTGGTTCGCCCGTTGTGGATGACTCCGTGGTCAAATTGCCATGGACGTCCAAGTATGAGATGGCAAACGGACATAGGAACGACATCACACTCCAAGGTATCCTTGTATGCTCCGATCTTGAAGGAAACTTGCACCATATGTTCCACTTGAATAGTGCCGGAGTCGCTTAGCCATTGGACCTTGTATGGGTGCGGGTACTTCATCTTGACTAATTGGATCTTGGAGCATAGTTCTTCACTTGCCAAGTTATGGCAACTCCCTCCATCGATGATGACCTTGACGGACCTTCCGTTGATGCCCGCCTTGGTGTGGAAGATATGGCATCTTTGGTCCTCGTCTTGTTGATGTTGAAGAGTCAAGACCTTAGAGACAACGAGAGTGGGGCTCGAATCTTCGTCACAAAAGACTTGATCATCTTCATCTTCATTCACTTGCCGTTGCATAGCCACATGCTCAAGGGCTTCCATTTCTCCTTCACTCATGGAGTCGTATGTACCGTCGTCGTTGAGGATCATGGTACGCTTGTTGGTACACTCGAAGGACTTGTGGCCTCGGCTGCCACATGTGAAGCATTTGATGGAACTTGTCTTGATGGTCTCATCAGTTGGAGTTGTAGATGATGAAGCTCTCGGCTTGAAGTTGCTTGTAGGAAGACAACTTGAGGTTGTCCAAGTTTTCTTGTAACTTGACTTGTCACCGTTGCTTGTAGAAGGCTTGATTGAGGTAGAAGTTGCTGGAGTCGTTGAAGCTTGGTTGTTGGAGCCGTATGTCTTGGAAGAGTACTTGGCGTACTTGAAGTCATCTTGCACTTGTCGCTCCGCCTTGGTGGCTTGGTGCACTAGCTCGATGAGGTTTGAGTATGGTTGGAAGTCGGCGATCTTCTTGATAGGATGATTGAGTCCATTCAAGAAGCGTGCCATAGTTTGCTCATCGTCTTCCGTGACATTAGCTCGTATCATGGCAATTTCCATTTCCT
Organism: Thinopyrum elongatum; assembly: GCA_011799875.1. Classification (NCBI taxonomy): domain Eukaryota; kingdom Viridiplantae; phylum Streptophyta; class Magnoliopsida; order Poales; family Poaceae; genus Thinopyrum; species Thinopyrum elongatum. The sequence continues at coordinate 336,609,358 of CM022298.1, read as the reverse complement.
TGTAGTACTCTTCAATGCTCTTTGTTCCTTGCTTGAGGAGTTGTAACTTCTTGAAGAGGTCGCGGTTGTAGTAGGTTGGTACAAAGCGCGCTCTCATGACATCCTTCATTTGCGCCCATGTTGTGATGGGTGGTTCACCTCTTACTTCACGACGATCGATGACTTGTTCCCACCAAATGAGGACATAGTCTTGGAACTCAAGGGATGCCATGGCGATCTTCTTCTCTTCCTCATAGTTGTGCAAACGGAAGATCTTGTCAACCTTCAATGTCCATGAAAGGTACTCTTCGGGATCATTGCTTCCGAAAAACTTGGGCATGGTGAAATTGAGTTTGCCGAAGCGTTGCTCTTCATTGTGTTGGGGTCGAGGGTGATGACGTCCTTGACGAGGAGGATTGTCTCCCTCAACTTGCTCTTGGCGTGGAGGATTTCCATTGTTTGCTTGCTCTTGGTGAACTTGTGCTTCTTGTCGAGCTTGTGGTTCTAGAGGAGCTTGTCGTTCTTGTCTAGCTTGTGAAGGAGCTTGATATCTTCTTTCTTGAACTTCGTCGCGAAGTGCTTCTTCTTGTTCGCTTGTTTGACCATTGCGGTCGGCGATGGCGCGACTTGTGTCATGGAGGGCCCGTTGCGCCTCAAGTGCTTGGGCTGCACGCCGTTGTTGTTGTTGACGGAGCGCTTCGGCGTCTTGCTCTTCTTGGTGTTTGCGCGCCCGTTCTTCCTCTTGTTGGCGTAGACGTTGCCGTTCTTGTGCTTGTGCAAAGGTAGCTTTATTTTGACGATGACGATGTTCTTGCGCTAGAAGTTGCTCTTGAGGATCGGTTCCATGTAGAGGATTGCGGTTTGCTTGAGGGTCTTGTCGCGCGGCTCGTCGAAGAGTGTTGGATATCGGAGTACTTGAGTTGTCGGAGGAATGTCAACTTGAGTGGCTCTGTCTTGAATATGACGAAGTGGTAAAAGAGTGGTTGACCAACAAGGCACGAATCTCGTCCATTCTTGCATCGTTCTCTTGTTTGTGTTCGTCGAGCTTGTGGTCGAAGTAGTCTCTTGTACGTTGCTCGGAGAGTCGCAAGTCGGTGGCGAGGTTGTCGATGCGGTCGCTCAATGCTTGTTGTTCTTGATGCAAAGCTCGTTGTGCGCCAAAGAGGTGGTTCTTGGTGACCTAGGTGTTCAGGTCGTCGTCTTGCTCGATGAAGAGTGGGTTGGTAGAAGAACTCGGCCTATCCATCATTCCAAGCAAATATGTGAGTGGGAGAAAGAGAAGAACTTATACCAAATGTACCTTGACCGATGTTGAGGATGGATCAATGATCATTCAAATGTGTAACAAGGAAATAGCACAATTGGTACCAATTCTTGTCGGTTCTCACACCTACACAAGTAAAAGCTTATGGTGGAGCTCGGTTAGGATGGTGGCAGAAAATTTGATGCAATTGTTAGTGAGACTCAATAATGTTGGAAAAGATTCGCAAATTTGCAAATGCAACAAGTAGACCGATAGCAAAATATGGTACACAGAAACACACACACGGAAAGATAAATGGGGTCGTGCAACCAAAATGAGCCAAAATGTGGACTCCACGAAAATGCTCGTGTGGCACAACGCGAGAGAGATGCTAGCTCGATTGCATAATAGGCGGATACGAAACTTGTGCACAACCTACTAAGCAAAAGCAGCGACCTCTATCCCAAGTATGCTATATGTATGGTGTTACGATGATATGATCCAAGATGATCGAGTATGAGAATCTTAATGTAGTATGATGCTATGGTTCTTGCTTAAAAGCTCTTTGCTTATCTCTTCCTTTTGCTTAAAAGCTTGTTTGGATCTTTCTCTTTTGAGCTCTTTTCGATGTAAAACTTCACGAACCAAGATAGCAAGTGTGTATATGCAATGACAACCTTGTGGCACAAGATTTGATACCAAGATATGGACACCAAGATGATGATATATATGCAATGATCACTAATGTGCACAAGTAACATTGCCAGCAATACTCAAAGGCTAGTCTCGATGGGTAAGTGACGCAAAAGTTAGGCTATTGGGTTATCAAAGCAATGGCAAGAATGTACTATGATGTGATAGCACAATACCAAGATGATATAGAGGTTACCGTTCTTGCTTACGGTGAAGGTGTCAAATGATGAAATGGTCGATGTCGATGACGAAGATGAGCGGCAGTGATGTCATTGTCGAACCGTCCCTAAGTAGCCGAAACACATTAGGAAACGGGAACCGCAACTCAAATTCTCAAAGCAAAACGTGTCAAAACTTGTCGGAGTTGGTAGCGGGTAAGCAATGGTGGTTGAGAAAAGCGATGGCGGTATGCAGAAGTATAGGTGTCGGCCCGGTCAAAATTTGGCGAAAGTTAGGCGGAAGAGTAAGTGATGGAGTAGGAGTTGCTGCGAGGGGCCGGATGTCCGAGCTTGCGGGCCGGATGTACTGCCGAGATGAAGATCATCGACACCACGGCTCACCCCGTAGACGTTGAGCGCAAGCGATGGTTACTATGTGTGGCAGTACAGGTGCAAAAAACTTCCAGTCCAAGTGCAAAAAACCATCAAAACCAAGAAACTATGCCATGGGTTACTCAGTCAAGTGACACTTGACTACGTTCTCAACATCTATTGAATATGACATGAGCACATTTCTACAAGCAAAATGGGCATCTTCACCAGAAGCTAGATTAGACGAACAATGTTTCATTTTCCTTTTGTAGGCATTTCAACAAATAGGTGGATGCCTATTTTTTAGTGACCATGCTAGCTATGAGAGAGAGAACCAATATCATCTACTTAAGAGAGGAAGCAGCATCAGCAAAACATCATAGAATGAACAGAGCAACAATAGCTAACAAGTCATAGAGAAAGTAGAGCATAGTAGTAGGGCAATAACGCGTGAAGCTTTGTAAAGCGAGCAACAAAAGTTGCCGACGCTTGCTGAGCGAGCAACGTCCAGCCCTTGGTGAAGATTGTGGTTGAAGTTTTGCTCGGACTGCGGACAGAGCTCAACTTGGACGGCTACCAGCGATTTTGGTGGACGAGCTCGTGATCGAGGGCAGCTGCAGGCAGGTAGAACACCATGACCAAAGGCTCTCGAGGTGAGTAGCGACCGGGGCCAGTCGGTGGAGTGCTAACCTGGATGAACGGTGGTGACGGAAAGAAGGAGGAGAGGAGCAGAATAAACCGGACTTGGGCTGGTCGCGGCGGCGGTAGATCCAGGCGGGTGGGAGGCTGATCACGGCCGGGGCCGTCGGAGCCAGGCTATTCTCGGGCTGGAGTCGTGGGAGAAGGTGGGGGGGCGGCGACCGGAGCCGAGGGAGAAGGTGGGGGCGGGGTGGCAAGCTGGGGAAGAGGGGGAGGGTGTGACGGCGCGTGGTGGTTGGGGGGCGGCGACCGGAGCCGAGGGAGAAGGTGGGGGCGGATCGGCGAGCTGGGGGAGAGGGAAGGGTGCGGCGGCGCGCTAGGGGAGAGGGGGAGGGCGTGGCGGCACGTGGGGGAGAGGGGAAGGCACGGCGGCGCCCTGAGAGGGAGAGAGGAGGTCGCGGCGGCGCGCTGCTGGTGGGGGAAGAAGGCGTCGGTCGGGATGAGGTTCTTTTTTCCTTTTTCAGTGGGTATTGATCGGGTTGGGCTTTGTTGAAAAAACAGATCGCGCCGGGCCGAGGAGTAACAGACTAGTAACAAAATAGTCCAGTCCTATTAAGGACAGTAAAACTGAACCACTTTGCTGCTCTCTCACGCCCTCTGCCTTTTCGTCCGTTGGATCGCGTTGTCTGGTCGTCGTTGGCCATCCGATCGCTAACTGGCGGGTCTGTCCTTAAGGAAGCTACTCCGGTAGAAAAATCTGAGCATCCTGGTTAATTGGGCCTGGCACCCGACTAAAGCCCATGAAGCATTTTCTTATCAGAGGCACGATCCAGGGCCTGCCCTCAACATAAAAACAAAACAAAAATGTGAGCGAGCGTGGGGAAACCTAGGTACGCCGCCACCGCCACCGCCGCCGCCGCGAGATAACGCACCTAGCTAGCCGGCGGTGAAATCATCTCCCCCTCGATCCTTCCCAGTGTCCATTGCCTCCAGGCCGCTACCACCTCACCTCCCAGTTTCGCTGCTCTGTGCTGGTCGGAGGGGAGAGGAAGATGAAAGGATGAGCACCAACGGATGGGAGGAAGGGGAACTCGAGCTGGAATGGACAAGGCCGAACGTTTCGGCTCCTCGGACCTCGACATCGAACGGCGGCGCCCACCAGGAGTCCACGGCTCGTCAGCTCGCCGCATGGCCTGGGCGTTCTCAGGCGCGATTGTCTCCACGCTTCTGCCCTACATGGACGCCGCTATACTTTCCCCTGCAGCTGCAAGGAGGAGCAAGCAGGAGGCACTCCTCTATCATGTATGTCTTCTCCATTGTAAGGTTAGCAGTACCACTTTGATAGTTTATGGAATATTTTCCTTGTATCAGTTCTTAATTTCTATCTACAGATTAGACTGAATTAGAAAACAATCATCTGTTTATCCATACTCAATTTCTATCTAGGACAGTAAGACTTATAATTATATAACATGTTAAGGCTTGATTATCCAAAGCCATGCTCGCATGGTAATTCTGTTTTGAGATTTTTGCAACTGCCCTTATGAAATACTGTATCAAACAAATACAATATAAACAGAAGTGTAAGTAGTGTCACCGACCTTGCATCTCCGATCGCCTTTGTGGCATTCACTTCATCCAAGGATGATGGCGCTCCACTTGTATGCATGTGTTATTTTCGTTCTGATATTGCAGCTCCATGATGCTTATATATTCGAGGCTATCATTTGTCGACGAGGCAACGAAATGACTCCATGGATTGTTTGTTTATCCATGTTCATATCTGCAATTTCAACTTTTTTATATTAATATTTTTTCCCGTATTTTTTTGCTCCTTTGATGTGAGTACGTATAGCGAAGATATCCCAATTTCATGGTTCATAGGATTCATGTTTTCACTTTAGGCTGTCTTATAAACCGAAAGAAAATTTAGGTCCAACAACCAAGATTCTTTTATAACTATACTCAATTAACTAAGCAGACTAGGACGTATGCCCTTATCACCCCTGTGGATGCCAAGAATTCCTCCACTGGAAGAATTCTTCAAAAAAACGACATTTTGGGTTTTGGAATTCTGTGCATAATTAGAGATGCTAGCCTTACAATGTTGTAAATTTCTGTTGAGTCCACTTTTTGCATGATCTCTTCTCATGAATGGCATTGATGCCACAACAATATCTTTTCACTATTTGTTTTCTAACAAGCATTCGAACTATTGTAGTAGTGTTATTATTTTAGAATCCGCCATCCACGAGGTGCATCCTCAATCATCATTTGTCAATAGTATTTTTAATATTCTACCTTTTCTGAAATGAGTTATATCATCTCACACAATGTTTTCTCTAACCCTTTGGGGTACATGATGCACCATCTTCATCCAGCAGCAACATCCTAGGAGCTATGCTTCCCCACAAGGTTGTCGTTTCTCCTCAACTTTGCGCAAATTTTCCTTCCCTACATCCTATTGTCTTGTGGCGAGCAGCACTTGGGTGTTTGCTTTGTTCGTAACTTAGTGTTTGTAATCAGTTCTGGCTTATGCTGATGCTGTTTCCGACTCTTAATTTGTTGCAGTATTTTCACCAAATGCTCGAGAATGGATCTGGTCCTGGGTTTTTTGGTTCTATTCCTTGGCTGAGGATTCCCAATGGCTGCTAGCCAGGATAGCTCAAATGGAATGCAGTATCCTATCCTATAACCAAGTATATGTTCATATGATTGCTTGGATTTCATGCTTACGTGTTTGTAATGATTCATGACATGGTACTGCCGGCTATTATAGTTGTCTATATGCATCAGGTTCTTTAGGATGTGCTAGATCCATGCTTACAAATGCAAGCAGACCATTTTTGTAGTTGTTCTCACACACTCTTAAACTCTTAATGCATTTCCTATCTAATCCAATGTCATGAATATATTGTTTGTATAGACCCTGCAGAGGAGAAAGGATTGTTGACTATCTGGTACTTCTTGAGTATGCTTGATTGTGGGCCTTTCTGAGCAACTTGGATAACTTGTTGCAGATCCGACTTCAGTATGACGTTAAGAACCTCCTTGGTGCATGAGTTCGATATAGACTGAATCTACCATTCCATCGTGGACAAATATTAATGCCATGTATTATCTGGAGCCATCGTGGCATCAACGCTACTTCTGCTACCTACGAAGAAGCAATATGAGGTCAGGCAATAAAGCATTTATTATATACCCGCTACCTTTTCGACTAGGCTTTTATGTATAAATTTATATCACACTGGAATGCAAAAAATAACACCATAGTAGGGGCAATATTACTGTTTTCCTTAGTTACCTAGGCTCAGTCCGTGTATTTTATACTGGAGTTGATGTATGGCCTGTGAACTATAAATTGTATGACTCATTTTCTCGAGGTTTGCACATATATATTGCAACTCTTTATATGACATCTCATACTAGGGCCGGTATTATGTATTACTTGGTGATGCTATGCAGGTGTACTATCCAAAATGTGATGTATGCCATGTCAGCGTTTCATTGATTCCTAATGTTGTTTGTCCGATTCTATGCTTTACTTAGTATGGCTGAGTAGTGCAATAGTTTCAACATTTTGTGCCATGTAAATTTTATTAAGAAAACATACCCATCTTTCGACACATTATTTACGAAAATCATATTATTGCATCGCAAAAATGGACGCGCGCCATTAACGATCTAGTATATATATATAAGGATCCAAGTGTATGCATGCGCTCAAACTTAGGTCTAGAATCTCATCATGATCAACGTACGACTATACGGTAACACGAACCAAGAGAAGAAGAATTCACCCTGGTAACCTCTCTCGTTGTTAGTTGAAGTGATGGACGTCTACGCGGGCCTACAAATATATAGGCCGTCGGTGATAACCAAGCGAGAGAGAGTGTGCAAAGAGAACCACTGCATGCATATGCCCCAAACATATATATGGACATGCGTGATGCATGCATATGTTTGAATACCAAAAGCACAATATTTTGATGTGGCGCATGCATGCGTGGAAAGTCGCATAGTCCCCACACAGAGATAGGTTCACGACACATCGCGTGCTCGCCCCCCTCCCCCCACTTAGATCCGGTGGGAGGGATTCATGCGTACACATACGCTCAAAGTATATTATGTGATCTCACATCATGACATGCATGTACTGTACAGTATTAGACGAACCAAAATTCAATCCCCTCCTAATTATAAGTCAAATTAAGCTCTATCGCTGTCGGTCAAAGTGATTGACCAAGCAGGCACACACAGATTAATGAAGCATCTCGTTGATAACCCCGTGAGTGAGTGCTAGAGGACAACCGCCACCGCTTGCATGTGGGCCAAACACATGTATGGAGATGTGTGGTTGTGATGTTTGAATACCTAATATATATGCACAACTTTGATGTGGCACCTACCTAAAAAACCTTTAAGTCCCCCACACGATGCGAGGTTCATGACACGTAGTATATGCTGGCCCCCCTCCCCTCTTCGACGCGTAATATATACTCCCACTGTAACACAACTCAAAAATAATCCTTCTTGTTCGTCAAATTTACCTTTCTCGTTGTGTCATATTAGATGGATGATGACCTTGCGGGCCCATGGAGGGAAGCATCGCAGGCGAGTGAGTGACAACCATCGTATGCACGTGGCCCAAAGAGGTGTTGATGATGTTTTTAATACCCAATATGCAACTTCTTTGTGGCACCTGCCTCGGAAACTGAAAAGTCCCCACACAGAGCGAGAATCGTTCATGCATGACGTGTGTGTAGTATGTGCTGCCCCCCTCCTCCCCTCTTCGACGCGTACTATATACAACATAACCCAAAAATAAACCTCCTTGTTGGTCAAATTAACCTCTCTTGTTGGGTCAAAGTGATGGAGGACAACCTCGCGGGCCCACGGATGGAAGCATCACACGCAAGTGACTGTCCTATATGACGTGTAGTATATGTTGCCCCCACCCTTTTCGATGCGTGCTATATATATACTCCTACCGTACGTAACACAAACCAAAAAATGACCATCCTTATTGGTCAAATTAACCTCTCTCACCGCAGGTCATAGCGATGGACGACGACCTCGCGGGCCCACAGGGAGACTCACACGCGAGTGAGTGTCCTAGGACCACGGCGTGCATGTGGCCCAAAGATGCATGTCAAACTTTTTCTGCAGCGAACATGCGACCAAAGGAGTTTAGTGTTAAAAATTGAAAAAATAGATAACATTTGTCCGTTTTTGTACATTGATTGATTTCCTAGGGATTTAATGTGCAAAAATCAAATTTGAGCTACATGAGACCCGTGATAGTGCACCAAAATGGATTGGAAAATCATATGTGTACGTGTCCCTGGGTGCATGTTTAGTCCCCATGCAAAAAATTTCTAACATCGAGAATCTTGATTTTAAAATTCAGTAAATCAAAACTAAGTTGAAATTCATGAAACTTATCGAGGTGTCATATGGACACCAATAGACTGTGATATTTTTTTTCAAATTTGAGACAAGTTTTGATATAATCTTCTTACAGACAGGAAATTATCAATAATTAGCAACAAATATCGCAAACGGACTCTTTATTCGAACCATGTGCGTTAGACCAACAATGTATGTGTCGTGCTTCGGTTAAGCAATAAAGCGGCAGAATTAATCATGAAAAAGGAAAAATCAATATAATACGTGTCGCCACGCGTCCCGTGTGCCGTACGAGCATGCGTGAGTTGACGAGACGCATGCTAGCAGTACGCCGCACAGGCAGACCAGGAGGCCGAGGCATGCGCGTGTTCTCTACACAGTGTCACCGGGGGGCGTGCTAGTAGCTATGTGAAATGACAGTAGGCATGCCAGCAGTCCGCTACGCAGGCTCACCGGGAGGCGAGCCAACCCTTTGACTGCAGCCCACCTCGCTCCCACTGCTCCATATTAATGGCGTGCCCGATCCGCTGGTCATAATAGGCGGCCGCACCCCCCGTCCACAGTTGTCACTGCCGCTTGGAGTTCATGAGGATGTTGCCGAAGTGCACCATTGGAGGGAGTGGCAACGCCGGGGCTGGTGAAGCACCCGCGCAACGCATGAAACTGGGCATAGAGGTTGCGGTCGCAGCCGACGAGGTCTCGCGCGGGCAGCGGCATGACCTTGACTTCGTCGCCATCATTGTGCCTCCCCAGCCGGAGCCGGAGGTCCAAAACTACTCCGGCAACGACTCTGACTTTGATGGAAAACCGGTTAGTCCCGCCCCCCTTCTTTTTTTGGGAATAGAAATCCTATGGTTATGTTCAACCAGTCCATGAAATCAGAGTAAGATTTGTTAGATCCGTGTAGTGTATTGATTGTTTGAATGGTATCTATGGTTAGTGATTAATTGTTTGTTCTGTACAAATGATTTTTTTTGCTAATAATCCGACTAGGATTAGCATTGCTGCTAATAATTCGTAGCCAGATCTTGAGAATTGATTTTGAATGTCCTGCATATATGCCCGTGCCTTTTTTTCTTCCAGATCTTGAGAATTGATTTTGAATGTCCTACATGTATGTTTCTGGCATTTTTTCAGATTGGTATGTACACAGATGAGGCTCCGGCCAGCGGCGCCGCCGGCTGTAGATCCTGTACACGGCAGCGCGAGCAGAAGCGGCCACGCCCCCTGGATCCGAGGAACCCGTAAAATATCGGGCGGACCGCATCAGCTATCTCCCGGACGCCATCCTTGGGGAGATCATCTTTCTTCCCCCACCAAGGATGGCTGCCGCACACAGGTCCTCGCATCTCGGTGGCACACTCTATGGCGCGCCACGCGTCTTAATCTCGATTGTTGCCGGCTATCTGTCGTTCATGATTTTGAACTCCACGGAGCCATCATCTCCTCCCACTAGGGCTCCGTTCAACGCCTATGCATACCGGCATGCTGCCTGCTGCACATACCCTTCACGGTGGACGCCTGGCTAACATCCTGTCAATTCAAAAAACTACAGCATCTTGAGTTCTACCATTACTATGCAAATAGCTTCCCACCAAGAGTTGTAGTTGTGCCCTAACCACCGATGTCCATCTCATGATTTTCCTCCTCTCTCCACACCGCCACCTTGGCTCGGTGCCATCTACCAGACAATCTGGTACAAATGCTTTGACTCCCACTGCTAAAAAAACTCGTGCTTGTGGTGGTCGATCTGTCGGAGGCCTCACTACACAACATCATCCACTCCTGCAGCCCTGCCCTGGAGCGCTTGCTGCTTGTTTTTGGAAAATAAATCTGTATTCGTTGTCTCCAAATAAAGTCGCCTCGCCTTGTAAGCATTGGAATTTGCTTTAAAGGAGAGGAGCTCATCATCAAAGATGCCCCTTCACTCCAAAGGCTGCTCCTTGATTATCGTTATGTACCTTCGCAAATAACTGTGGTCTCTGCGCCTAAACTGGAGAGCTTGGGTGTAATTCTTGATCCGTTTGAAGGTTACAAGATGGTGGTTGTCTCCACACTTATTCAGAGGTACTGTATATTATCATCAACACTTTTGAAATCATAAGCTGCATTTTTCATTTGTGTGCGTAAGTTTTATATCATCAACACTTTTGTAATCATAAGCTGCATTTTCCATTTGTGCGCATAAGTTTTATATAATCTTGGAGTACAATTTTGGTACTAATATTATGTTCTATGCTCAATGAAGAGTTTGTCCATGGATACCCTATCAATGGTGCTGAATTCTGTCAAGACCTTACATATCAGTATGTGGTGTTTTGATCTGAACATGATTATCGGCTTGCTGTGATGCTTTCCATGTATGGAGAATTTGTATATAGAGGTGATGATATCAAGCACATTGCTATAATTTACTAGAATTAACCATTCAGCTGTCGCTCTTTTGACATACTCTTTTTTTAGACATTAACTATTTTCAGTCTTCATGTCTATTTCGGCAAAAGGACATGGACAAAAAGGTATAACCAATCGGTGGCATAAGAAGCACCGGGATTTTCTCAGTTCTCATGACATTCATTTGAGGACAATAACGCTGGAAGGATATGCATCCAACCATGCAAACACTAGCTTTGTCACATTCTTCCTGTTGAATGCGAGAGTACTATTATCCGTGAGGATTAAGTTTTTTAACAAAAACTTTCTCACGGATGAACACGTTGAACAACATAAAAAGAAGTTTCAGGTGGACAAAAGGGCTTCTGAACGTGCTCAACTTCTATTTACAACAACTTGTCTTCATGTACCCGTAGATTTTTTGGCCCAGGATCTTGATTTTATGGACCAGACCGATCCATTTGATTGTGACTGCCGAAAACTTTGGTTGAGTTAGATGTTATTGTCCTGTTCAATCTGGATTCTGTGTAAACCTAATGAACAATTAATCATCGTGCTTTTGTACCATTTGTAAGCTGGAGTTAGATATTGCTGCCCTTTTCAACTCGGCTTTGACCCACCTTTTCTTTCATACAAACCGGAGCTTCTATCAAGAAGCCTCATGGTTCCGAGAGGGAACTTGGTCACCTGATCTGTGTGCGAAACGACTTACACTGTCTATTCCCGCCTTGATTTATTTTACAGAGGCAACATGCAACTATAGGAGTGTCGTGCTAAAAATATGAAATTATTCAGGGTTCGTTTTGCATTTTTATACATTGATTTTCCTAGGCATTTTTTAACAAATAGCCACCACGTTATTATCGTAAACGGTCGTATTATTCCAACCGTGGGCATTCAACTAACCATTTACTACCGCGGGCATCTGTTTGATTGGACGGGACAACTGCGAGCAGTCCGTCGCGCACGCTCACCGTACCGGAAAGCGAGCCACGAGTGTCAGTGCAACAAACATTTACATTTGTTGCCCGGACTTACACACAGGCGCACTAGCATCATTTTTTCAGCATCAACACCCAAAGCAAGGCCAAGCCAGAAAGCAACTCTTAGTGAGATCAAAGAGCGGATCAAGAAGACCAAGACAACCAAGACAGAAGAATATCACCTTGGGAAGGCCTCCCTTGCCGGGCAGGAGAGCCTGGCCGGGTCGAGACCATCTCAGGGGCAAGTCCAAGATTTCCTCGGCAAGCTTGTCGGGTCCTCCAGGGGCAGGATCCGCGCCAAGACACCACCGCTCCATCGCACAGCGACGCAAGTCACTTATCAGTGCGGTGTCGAGCCCCCAAGGTATTAAGTGGCCTCTGCTAAGCACGTGGCGGCCCATTGGAAGACAAGATTTATCCAAGTGACACCTGTCCAGAGGCGTGTCAAGATGATAAGCAAGAGATGATTAAGCGGCTCGGCAGGCCTACCGGGTTTCGCCCTCAGCATGACACCTAGTAGTGCATTTAATGCACTTTGTCCTAAATGCCAGAGTTAGGTATGATAACACTGTTGGTTATCTAATCAATAGATAAAGACAGTTTTGCCATTGTGGTTACCCCTTAAGCTATAAAAGGAGGTCTAAGGCGACCTAGCAAAGGATTCAGACCCTCACACACTTGTATGCGCGTAGCTGCTCTCCCCGAGGCACCCTTGTCGGGCTTGAGTGCTGCGTGTTCATTGTGTTCTTCCACTCAATCCACCAAAGCAGGAGTAGGGGTTTACGCTATCCAGCAGCCCGAACCTGGGTAAAAACCACCAGTGTCACAACCGTCATGTTGTTCTATGGCTTCTTCTCTTTGTGCAACATGATCTCCCACTCCCCGAACCACAAAGGGGCTCATGGCCCCGTAGGTGATCGTGATCCGCCACGACAGCGAGCACTGCAATTTATTGCTGGTTTTGGACTTTTGTTTTGGCCACCTCAGGAAGATACATAGAATAGTCCTCCATTCTCATCTATAAGCACCGCTGCCAAGGATCACCGCCTGCTAAGGACAAGCCGGCCAACAAGCGGGGGTGGGCCGAGCCAGAACCGCAAGAGCCTCTAGCGAGCGTGGACTTCATTAGCAGCCTCCCCGACGAGATGTTGGTAACCATCATATCCCACCTCCCCATCAAATCTGGCGTGCGGACCACTGTCCTCTTGCGGCGGTGGCGCCCCCTCTGCCACTTCACCCCCTGGACCTCATCATCGACGACGAGTTCTGCAGTGGGGAGCTGCAATGCTTGGACACATTGTCCCATGTCTTCGCCACGCACCCTTGGCCGGTCAGACACCTTGCTATCGGCAAGTTCAGTTCCCACTGCAAGGCCGAACCCAGGTTTCACTACTGGTTCCTATCCCCAGCCCTAGATCGGCTCGAGGAGCTCAGCTTTCATGATGGATGTCCGCGCTCGCTGCCACCCTCCGCACTCCACCTCGCGCCCACGCTGCGCCGCGCTACATTTAGGCAGTGCATTTCCCCCCGGATTAATGCCGCGCGTGCTCTTCATCTCCCTAAACTTAACCACCTCGAGCTCATGGCCGTCCGCATCTCGAAGGAGGATTTGGAGCGCCTACTCGTCGGCTATACAGTGCTCGAGTACCTTCGTCTTCAGGCGATGGATGGCTTCATGTCGGCGTACGACACCTATGGGACCGCGTGGATCCCTTTTACTATTTGGCAGGGAGAGAGGTATGCACAAAGAGCAGATCCAACGATCAACGTGAGGGGATTTTTACCCAGGTTCGGGCCGCTGAGAAGCGTAAAACCCTACTCCTGCCTTGGTTTATTGTGGGTATTTAAGCCCAAGCTCCAGGAGCGCTTGCGGTGAACAGTATGTTCGAGCAGCAGCTACGCATGCAAAATGGGCCAGAGAGTCCTCCTCCTCCTGTAGCTATGCCTTGGGCCTCCTTTTATAGGTCCAAGGGGTCACCAACAGTGGCATACAGTACATACAAGAGGTGTAAAGTTGCTACAGTGTTTACATGCTTATCACTGACGTCTTAGGACAAACGCATTAAATGCTCCGTTTAGGTGTCCCTTACTTTCTTGGGGACGGAAAAAGGGTCCGTCCCATCAGCACCGCTTAAACCCATCCACCACTAGTGCCATGACATGCATCCAGGAGGACAAAACCCAAATGACAGGCTGGTCACTGCGCTGGTGCGGTGGCAGGGTGGCGGGATCTTGCTGGGTGCGAGTCTTGCCGAGTCTTCGCAAGCCATCCCGGCAAGTATCTTGTCGGGGATCCGGCCTTTTGACTTCTGTCTTGTGGTCACTGGTTTGAATGCCTTCTTGATGGTCTTGCATTCGCCTCTAGCTGTCCCCCGGTAGGCCTTGCCGCTGGTATGGCTACAACTGTCCATGCACAAGTATGGGGTACTAAAGGACCCAAGCTTTAGTACACCGACAAGAGCCCCCGGTCCTAGGCCATACACGGGTGCGAGGCATTGTTGGGCTAGGCCCAAACAGTGCACGGGCACGCGTGGCGGGAGTTAGCTGTTGCAATTGCCTCATTTACCGCGCTTTCCCATGTTACATATTGAATGCACGACGCGGGATTTGTGCGCGGAACGACCGCTGTAGCGGCGCACTCGCGAAAGCGCATTCACATTGATTAGAAAGGAGGCAGCCCCGCGCCTTCCCCATAAAAAGGAATCTGCAGAGGTGGCGCTCATTTACCTTTCATCCTTTCCAATCTGGAAACCGCCGTTGCCTTCTTCCTCGAACTCAAAGCAGAGCCTCTCCCATCCATTCGCCGCCTCCACTCTCTCATCGCCCTCGACCCCTGCTTCCTCAGTCACCATGCCGCCCAAAGCGAGCAAGGGTAAAGAGGTGAAAGCTGTCGATTTGGGTGCGCAGGCAGAGGAGAGTGAGCTGGTGAAGATGCGGAAGGAACACGTCGTCTTCGCCCCGACGCTCGACGCGAGCGCCCTGAGGGATCGGTATTTATGGATGTGGGGGAGGGAGACGAAGGCTCACCCTGCTACTCGCGTGAGCCCAGCTTCCTCTGAGGGTGGCCCAGATAAATTCCCTTTCTTTGTCGCATACTTTTATTGCGGGCTCTGCCCTCCGTTTTTTGATTTCTTCATCAACATCATGTACACATACGGCTTCCGTCTCTTGGATTTCATGCCGAATGCCATGACATACATGTCAGTCTTTGCCCATCTCTGTGAAAATTTCGCCGGAGTAGTCCCCATCACAGCCCTCTTTCGCCACTATTTCATTCCCCGTATTGAAAAAGGAGAAGCCCTTTCTGGTTCCATCACCTGGATTCCAAGGGCATGGAATAAAGAGATATACCCAGACGGGCTCTTCCGTACGAAGTGGGAAGAATGGTGGGGCGAATGGTGCTGGATTAAGGAGAAAGATCCCCAGCCTTTTTGTTTGCCCCGACAAGCGAAAGTGTCCCGTGGGAATGACTGGAGTGCCCTCGATCCTCAAGACGAGAAGCTCACAATCGTAATTACCAGGATCCACCGTCTCAAGGCTGTCGGGCTCACAATAGAAATGGTTGGGGATGATTTCCTTCGCCGCCACATCGCCCCTCTGCATAACAAAGGGAGACCAGCCTGGGAGTTTCGGAATGCGGCAGATATCATGAGGCGGCGTCCTGGTTTGAACAACAACTTGAGGATCATGCAGCACACAGCTCTCTGCCACAAACTGTTCAGGCCTGGCGGGAAATATAAGTTGCCGGCGAGCGTAATTCCTCTGTGCAACAACTCCGCTCTGACCTCAATCATCGCCATGATGCCGGCGTGTAATGCTCATGGCCTTGACATAACTTGGGTCGAGCCATTCGCAGAGCAAGCACAGGGTTTCTTTGACAATCTGTCGGAAAGAGCCATCCGGGAAGAGACAAATCTCATCCGCCCCACTACTGACGAAGAGTGGCATATATCGCCAGCATGGCGGAAGAGGCGAATCTTGCCGCGGAGGCCAGTAGCGCTGGCTTCGTGGAAGGGGAAGCTAATGAAGAAGAAATGACATCAGAGGAAAATCTTGCTGGGCAGGGTGAGACTGCGAGGGAGCATAGCGGCATAGCTGGCGGGAGCCCTTCTGTCGAAGACACAGCCAAGGAACAGCTGCACGAGGAACCCCCAGCTCCAGAAAAGAAGAAGCGTGTTCTCCGGAAAGCCGTCTCTGGTGTCCCAGCAAATCAACCTCCCTTGAGCGGTGACGTTCCCGGCAGGAAGGCGGCCGGCGAGGCTACGCAGCGGCAAGAAGCTCAACAGCAACCCACGCGACGTATGAGACGCACGACCGCGGCAACAACTCGAGTGACGGGGGCGTCTCATACGACAGCACCAACACCCGGAGCACCAGGATCACATCAACCTACCGCTTCTGCTGCAGCCAAGCGACCTATGACCCCTCCTCCACCCCCTTGCATGGACACTGTAGTGGAGGTCGACTTCGACATCTCCGCTTTTAGCCCGGAAAGAGAAGAGTAAGGGTCATGCTGGATCTTTTAACTTCTGAGTTCCTGATTTTGCTTAACTCATTTGTCTTGCTTTGGCCTGTCTCCACAGCGATGCGGAAACATTGGCGCAAAGGATGGCGAACAGGGCAAAGACTTCAACGGGTGACGAGCCCCCGGCAAGCACCGTAGGTGCACCAGAGCTCATTGTCATCAGCCCGGAGCTCAGCCCTCAACACAGCCCCCAACTCAGCCCCCAGCGTGAGTCCACTACTCATTTTTCCGCTGGCGGGCGTTGAGGTGTTTATCTTTGCTACTGACATCTCCGGGCTCGCAGGAGAAGAACGGCAAGAAGGAGAGCCATCAGAGGCCGTCCCCGACGTGCCGCCTCTGTCAACCACACAGCCCAGAGATGAATCTCCGGCAAGAGCTTCCACTGGCGAGCCCATTCGTGTTGAAGAGGAGCCGGCAAGCACGGGCATGGGCAGTCCTACATCGGCAACCAATGTTGCCGGGAAAGGAGAAACCACCTCTCAACAACTCGACACAGGTAAACCACTTGCCTCTGAGTACTTGTCATTCTTTCTTTATTTTTGTCTTCTTGAACTTCAACTTTGGTCTCATCTTGTTTCCCTTCCCCGGTCTTCAGATCTTCCTTCGATGGAACAAATGGATGTTGATATTGTCATCGAGGAGACCGCCAAGAATGTTGCTGCTGACGAATCCGCCAAGGTCGCACAGGAAGAAACCGCCAAGGGGTCTGCTGAGAGAGCCGTCAAGGAGACCGGTGACCATACTAATGGCATTCCTGCCACAGGAGTGCCTGGCGCTACACCGGTCATGGGGCCCCCAGTTGCCGGCGAGGCGGTTGTCGAAGATCAACCATCAACATCCGAGGTTCCCCCGTCAAGCAGATACCTTAAGGTTGGCAACAACCTGTTCGTCAGCATACCAGGGACGGCAAGCACTGAGGTGCCAACCGAAGGGGAAATTTTCGATGAAGACGTCATCACCGCTACCAGACTTGAGATCGTTGACGAGCCACGCGCCAGCAGCAGCAAGTCCAAGGAAGAACAGCTCCTCCAAACCATGAGCGACAACTTCCAAAAGCTCCAGGCGCTTCACCGCACCCGAAAGGAGAAGTTGGACTCCAGGGCAGCAGTTATTGAAGTGGCGGAGGTAGATTTCCAGAAGCGCGTCGAGGAAACGCAAGTCTGGTATGCCGAGGCTTTCCAGGAGCTCATGGCCGGCCGGGAACAGCTGAATCAAAGTTGGAGCGAGTTCCTCTTAAAGCAGTCCGACGCCGAGAAGGCACAGGAAGAGGCCGTGCAGCGGGCCGCTGCAGAGGAAGCTCGCTTAACAGAATGCCATGTCGGGCTCGATGCTCATGAAGAGGACCTTGCCGGTCATGAGGAGGCGCTTGCCGCCAAGCTCCGTAGCAAGGACGAGGAGATCAAAAAGCTCATTGCGCAAAGAACCCAGGAGCTAGAGCAGAAACACAAGGAAGCACTTGAAGCTCTGGCCATAGACTACGCCGGCAAGTTGAAGGAGGCCATCGATGCCGCCGAAGCTGCAGAGGCCGCCAAGAATGAGCTGGGCGACAGAGTAAAGAGACTGGAGGTGGATCTCGAGGATCATGGCAAGGAGCTCTCGTCGCTCAAAGCCGACAGAGAGAAGACTCTCTACAGCTTGGCGGAGATGCAAACTACTATATCCGACAAGACCAAAAAACTCAACTCAGCCAATGAATCCATCGCTGATCTGAACCTGAAGCTAACCACGGTAGAGAAGTCCCTGGAGGATGGCAAGGCTCGAGAGAAGGCTTTGATCAAAGACCTCCGGAATGAGAAGGACCTGCTCAAGAGCGCCGCCTCCACTTATAATGACTTTGAGAAAGGTGTGAAGATCTGGAACACGCGCCTTGTCGACGTCGCGGAAAGGCTTGGAGCAGCACTGTCCACCATGGGCCTACAGAACTTCAGCTACTCTTCTGATGACAGAGTGTCCTCGAGCGCCAAGCTGACCATGTTCTTCGAGGGCGTCGTTGATGCCCTGAAGCTGCTCCATTCTGAACGAGCAACCCATCTGGCCAACGAATCCCGCAAACTCTGCCGGGCCGTCCTCCTCAAGGTGCTCGTCAAAGTGGTGCACAAGAACCCTGGCATCAACCTCACCAACGTTCTTGATAGCCTACCGAAGAATGTAGAACTCAAGGCACTTGAAGAGCTTGTCGCGCCCATCGTCGACAAGGTGAGCCAAGTCAAGAGGGTCGAAGGCCAGCGCAGGGACTAGCCACTTCGCTTCATCTTTGCCACCACCATTCCATGCCAAAGACAATTTCATCTTAGGTTAGAATCGCGACGACTATCAATGTAATGTAACTTGCTATATTTTGGATGAATGCACGCTATTTCCCCTGTCTGATTTCTTTCTGTATGGTACATGCCCTACGCTTATTGGAAAAAACTTCCCGGTGCATGCACCCTTGCCGCAAGCGCTTCGAGGAACGGATCCTTAGCAACCTGCTGGAAGTGTCGCTACCGGCAAGATACCTTGACATTTTTAGTGCAGCCACCTAAGCTGTTGAGCGGACTCAAAACAGAGTAAGGGTGCAACCGATCACGACAAGGTTCCTTCGCGTGCAGGTTTTCCTTACGAAGGCCGAAATCATTCAAGGAAAATAACCTTTAAGTAAAAAATTCACTTAAAGTTCTGCAACTTAGCTTTTTGTTGCTGTGATCCTTTCTGCAAGATGTCAACCTTGAACATCGCCTGTTAGTGTCCATACCATCACTCCCGCCGGCAAATTTTCACGCGAGGGAACCTTCTATCCTTTGAGAAAAAGAAAGAACAGAAGACAAGGATATGGAACCTTGGCGGTTCGTTAATGTTTACCGGAAGCAAGTGTAATACAATATCTTAGACAAGCATGCATATAGATTAACATGAAAATCGACAGGAATTGTAAAACACCTAAGGTTCTTCAACTATGCACAGGGTCTGCGCCTGGCTTTGTACAAAGGATCACATGCCTTGCCGGCAAGACTCGTACAAAAAGTGGTTGCCGGGAGACCCGGCAACCACGCCTTATGGGTAGAACTTATGAAGATGTTTGATATTCCAGGAATGGCTTACTGGAATGCCATCCTCGGTCTCTAGGCAGACAGCGCCGGGCCTGGTGACTCGTACTACCCGATAAGGGCCTACCCACTTTGGCGTCAACTTGTTGGAATTCTTGGCCGACTGAACGCACCGAAGAACAAGGTCGCCTTCCTCAAGACTTTAGGCATGAACCTTGCGGCTATGGTAGCGGCGCACGGCTTGCTAGTAGCATGCAACTCGCACAACAGCCTGAAGACGATCCTCCTCAAGGAGCGTAGCATCATCTTGTCGTAGCTGCTCTTGCTCAAGCTCATCATAAGCGAGCACTCGAGGTGACCCGTATATGAGTTCCGTGGGGAGAACTGCTTCTGCTCCGTACACTAGGGAGAAGGGTGTCTGGCCAGTGGCTCGATTTGGTGTCGTTCTGATTGACCAAAGAACCGCCGGCAGCTCATCAATCCAGTGTCTTCCGCACTTTTTTAGCTTGTCAAAAGTCCTTGTCTTGAGACCTTGCAACACTTCAGCATTTGCCCTTTCCGCTTGGCCGTTGCTTCTCGGATGAGCAACTGAAGCAAAATAGATTTTGCTGCCAAGGTCTTGGACGTATTGCATGAAGGTGTGGCTCGTGAACTGTGTGCCATTGTCGGTGATGATTCTGTTTGGCACACCAAAATGGCAAACTAGTCCTTTGAAGAACTTGACGGCTGATTGTGCTGTCACCTTTCTCACTGCTTCCACTTCCGGCCACTTTGTGAACTTGCCGATTGCGACGTACAAGTACTCAAAGCCCTCGGTAGCACGGGGAAAAGGGCCCAATATGTCGAGCCCCCAGACCGAAAATGGCCAGGAAAGGGGGATTGCCTGAAGAGCCTGAGCTGGCTGATGTAATTTCTTTGAATGGAACTGGCACGCTTCACACTTGGTTACTAGTGCAGTTGCATCCTAGAGGGCAGTGGGCCAAAAGAAACCTTGCCGGAATGCCTTACCGACAAGAGCCCTTGAGCCTATGTGGGAGCCACATATGTCTCCATGTATCTCTGCCAACAGCTCCAGTCCATCTTCCCGAGGAATGCACTTATATTTCACACCGTTCGGTCTCTTTCTATACAGGACATTGTCCACGAATTGGTACATACTAGACCGACGGGCTACTTTCTCCATTTCTTCCCGTTCTTCGAGGAGTTCCCCTGTTTGGAGGAACTGGATGATGTGATGTGTCCATGCTGGAGCCTGAGGCTCGACAGCAAGGACTAAAGGCATGTCTTCTATCGCGGGAGTGTTTGTCTCTACGACAAGGGCTCGAGGCCCTGCCGGAGCATGTTGCTCTCGATAAGCTTGGTGTTGTTCCTGGCAACTTCCTTACCGGCGGCTTCTAGGAGCTCTGCGGGAAAGTACTGGCCGGAATCCAACCTCCTTCATTTATCTTGCCCCGCTGATGGTATTACGGATTGCCGAGTCAATCGGAGCACAAAAGTACCTGGTTCCACAGGTAACTTGAGGGCAGCGCGCTTTGACTGGTCGTCAGCAATGTTGTTCTCTGTTCGAGGAACATGCTCGGTTT
Source organism: Thinopyrum elongatum (assembly GCA_011799875.1). NCBI lineage: Eukaryota > Viridiplantae > Streptophyta > Magnoliopsida > Poales > Poaceae > Thinopyrum > Thinopyrum elongatum. The sequence goes on along the minus strand of CM022298.1, from coordinate 336,588,351 downwards.
GCAGACCGTCAAAGCTCTCCTCCAATTTCCTCACTTCATCTATGTATGCTTCCATCAACGGACTCCGATAGTCTTTGTTAACTTGCTTGACGACAAGCTGTGAATCACCTCTGACGATGAGCTTTTTAATTCCAAGGTCCACCGGGATCCTGAGACCGGCAAGCAATCCTTCATATTCTGCAGTGTTGTTTGTTGATTTTTCCTGGGGAAAGTGCATCTGAATTACATATTTGAGGTGCTCTCCGGTGGGTGCAACAAGCAGCACGCTAGCACCAGCGCCTTGCAGCAAGAAAGCCCCGTCAAAATACATAATCCACTCTCGATTTGTTTCCTTGCCGGGGAGAGTTGTCCCTTGACTTTCTTCATCTGGCGTTGGGGTCCATTCTGCAATGAACTCCGCCAAGGCTCTGCTCTGAATTGTTGAAGTGCTTTCAAACTTGAGACCAAAGCTTGACAGTTCCAACGCCCACTCCACAATCCTGCCGGTCGCATCTGGATTTCGTAAAATCCGCTGCAATGGGAAGCGAGTGACGACGGTGATTTCGTGTGCTTGGAAATAATGGCGCAGCTTTCTCGAGGCCATAAGGAGGCCGAAGAGCAACTTCTGCACGCCAGTGTATCTTGACCTAGCCCCCTACAAAAGGGAGCTGGCAAAATAAACTGGGGGCTACACCATCTTTTTCCTCTGTGTTGCTTCATTTGACTTCGCAGATTCTGCCTTGTCGGCACCAGACTCTGCCGGGGAGAATCTCGGCTCGTCGTTTGATGGTCTTGCCACTGCCGTTGTTTCTTCGTCAACTTCTCTCTGCACTACTAACGCAGCACTAACCACTTGATTTGTCGCCGCTAAATATAGCAGCAACGGCTCTTGTGGTTTAGGTGCGACTAGTATCGGTGGAGAAGAGAGGTACCTCTTCAAATCCTGCAGTGCTGCCTCCGCTTCTGGAGTCCATTTCATCGAACCCGCCTTCTTCAAGATTTTGAAAAATGGTAGGGCTCACTCAGCAGATTTGGAGATGAACCAGCTCAGAGCAGCGATGCAGCCGGCAAGTCGACGCACATCTTTGACGTGTCTTGGTGCTTCAATCTGCTCAATTGCCTTGATCTTGTCGGGATTTGCTTTGATCCCACGCTAAGATACAAAGAACCCGAGAAGCTTGCCGGATGGAATAGCAAACACACACATCTTTGGATTGAGCTTCAGATTGATCTTGCGCAGATTTGCAAATGTCTCTTCCAAATCTTGTATGAGCGTTGCTTTGTCCTTGGTTTTAACCACTATGTCATCCATATAGGCTTCCATATTTCTATGCAGCTGAGTCTCAAAACCAATCTGGACCACTCTTGCAAATGTTGAACCAGCACTTTTCAACCCGAAAGGCATACATATGAAGCAATACATACCACATGGGGTGATAAAATGTGGTTTTCTCTTCATCTTCCTTTGCCATGAAAATCTGATGGTACCCTGAATAGGCGTCGAGAAATGACAACAAATCGTAGTCGGCAGTGGAGTCCACAATCTGGTCAATGCGCGGCAAGGGGAAAGGATCTTTTGGACAGGCTTTATTGATATCTGTATAGTCGATACACAACCTCCATTTCCCATTCGCCTTGCGCACTACAACTAGATTGGCAAACCATGTTGGATGGAGCACTCCTCTGACCAAACCTGCCGCTTCCAACTTCCTGATTTCTTCGGCAATAAATTCTTGCCATTCCAAGGCTTGCTTCCTAACTTTCTGCTTAACGGGCTGTGCATGAGGACAGACAACAAGATGGTCCTTATGGTGAGCGCACAGGAAAGTAATGAGCGCGCTTTCCTATTTGTCATCGAGGGTGGAACTTATGGTGAAAGTTCCCCCCGTACCATCCTCCTTGACGGGCACCTTCTTAGTTTCTGGTGGAGCTGCCTTGGATTTCTTGCTCTTGCCGGTGGAGCTCTCTGGCAGATCCTCAACGGGAGCGCAGCACTCTAAGGAGGTGCGCTTGCCGGAGTGTGTGCTAGAGGCCTTGCCGGTCTTCTTCCCCTGGGAGCTTCAGCGGCAGGAGCAAGTGCCTTGGCGGCAGATGCTGCAATTGCCTCCGAGTAGAGTTGGTCGGCGCAAATAAGCACATCCTTCTTGTCGGAGTTGATAGTGATGACACTCATCGGCCTAGGCATCTTCAATACATTATAAGCGTAGTGCGATGCCGCCATGCATTTGGCCAGCGCTGGACGGCCAAGAATCCTGTTATATGGCAGCGGGATCTTGGCGACGTCGAAAATTATCTTTTCTGTTCTGTAGTTCAGCTCACTGCCAAATGTCACCGGCAGTGTGATCTTGCCCTTCGGCTGGCTCCTTCCTGGATTGATCCCTTGAAACATGCCCGTTTCCTCGAGATCTTCATCAGGAATTTGCAACCTCTTGATCACACTAGGCGAGATCAAGTTCAAACCGGCCCCATCGTCAACTAACATTTTTGTCACCTTGAGGTTGCGAATCGTTGGTGAAACCAACAATGGCAAACACCCGACCACGGTTGTGCGATCAGGGTGATCCTCAGCGTAAAAAATGATAGGCGTGTTGGACCATTTCAGAGGTTTTTGGGTATCGACTGACGGCTTTGTCGCATTAATCTCACGCACCCACTGTTTAACTTGGCGGTGAAAAGAATACAACGAGGTGCCTTCGTCAACGCACATAGCTTCTATAGCCATTTGGAACTCGTGCTCGCTGGACTCATCGTCCTCTTCGTTGTCATCGTCACCCCCCTCTTCCTTGTCGCGGCCTCGAGCGGGCCTCTCCTTCTGTTGCTTGGCCTTGCCGCGGCGATCTCCTCAGCCACCGCGTTTCTTGCCAGACCCTTCAGCACCATCTTGGGCGCTCTCCTTGTCTCGCCTTTCATAATCAGCCTTCTGCCTCTCGACAAGCTGCTCAACTTGCTGGCAATTCTGGAGATCATGGCCCTTGGCGCGATGGATCTTGCAATATTGCTTGTCGGAGCCCTCCGGCTTGTCGGCAGACGCCAAGGCCCGACAGGATTCATACCCGGGAACCTCCTTGCCGGGGCCATCAACCTTGATCTTCTTGGTGGTGCCGGGGTTGCCGGATTCCTCGACCGCAAGCACAGCCTTGCCCTTGCGCTTCTTGTTACGCCGTCGACCTTTCCTTGTCGTGGCGGCGGTGTCTTCACCTTCAGAGTCGATTCCTGTGCCAGCATCCTCGCCGGGGAACCTCCTTCCCTCTTCAGCACAAGCACATTTGTCCGCCAGAGCATAGAGCTCGGCAATATCCCTGACTTTGTTCATCGCCACCTCTTCCCGCATCTTGCGGTTGCGCATGTTCTGATGAAACACGCTAATAACAGCGGCAGGATGAACGTCTGGGATATTGTGTTGTATACGGCTGAATCTCTGTATGTACTTGCGCAAGGGCTCCCCCTCTTTCTGAAGGATGAGATGTAAATCACTCTCCTGACCAGGAGCTTGGTGGCCTCCGATAAAGGCGCCAACAAACTGATGACACAGGTCTGCCCAGGAGGAAATGGAATTCTCCGGCAGATGCATCAACCACGACCTGATGTTGGGCTTGAGCACCAACGAGAAGTAGTTGGCGAGTATCTTGTCGTCTCGAGCCCCAGCAGCCTACACCGCAATGGTGTAGATGCTCAGGAACTCCGACGGGTGAGTCTTGCCATCGTATTTCTCCGGGACCTCCGGCTTGAACGTTCGGGAATTGGGCCACTGGACTCGCCGCAGCTCACGGGTAAACGCTGGACAACCCACCTCATAAGGTAAGTCGCCAGAATAACCCGGCGCAGGCTTGTCAACAGTGGGTCCCGCGCATCTATCAGATTGATAGCGCGCTTCCCGTCGCTGCTCGATGGTAGTTCGAGCGTCTTCTTTGCTTCGCTCCTGAAGAACTTGACATTGATCACGGCGTGTTCGTGGATCGGACGACGCCGTGGAATCGTCATCACAACCATGGATCCACCGAGTTAGCGACCGCTGTTGTCGTCGTGGAGGAGAGTGCATCGTAGTCATACCACCTCTAGTCTTTTCACCATCGGCGTGTGCCGGCTCGATGGACCGCCGCCGTGAAGGCTCCGCCTGCTGCGGCCCATCTCCGTTGACGAAGTCGATGAGGCTCTGAATAGCAGCTCTCCATTCTTCAAGCTTCTCCGGAGCGGGAGGGAAATCTAGGAGTAGCTGCGCTCGTGCCAACACTTCTGCTGGTGTAGCCGGCGGTGAAAGGTGCAAGGAACGTGAGGTGCTCTGACTCCTAACCGTGTTAGAAGGAGCTCCACCATGGTCCCGCGACCGCACCACGCTTCCACCGGCATCTTGGCGTGCATGCTGGACCCGCGCATCTCGAAAATGATGTGCAAGGGTCTTTCCTTGGGGATGCCTAGAACCGCTGACATCACGGCGCTGTTCATCGTGCACGACTTGAGAAGGCTGCAGTGCATGCGCCGGCGTGGGTGCCTTGGAAGGCGCCATCCCGTCCTTGGAGTTTGCTACACCACCTGTTGGCAGCACGGCTTCATCCTTAGATCTAGCGTTGTGCGGGTTGTTGTCACCGCTGCGAACAACGCCGCTCGCTTGGCTTTGATTGCCAGAACATCGTGGAGGCTCAAGACCTCCGCTTCCTCCACCTGTGTCCACGCCGTCGCCCATCCATGAAGGCACGGGCAAACCGGATGTGGATGGACCAACCGCCACGAAACCCTTCTTCTTGGGAGCCATGGCGACGAAAATGATCAAGAGACTGACGCGCTGATCACTAGATCAGGTTCGCGCAACCTACTCCCCCTACCTGGCGTGCCAAAGATGTCGGCGTACGACACCTATGGGACCGCGTGGATCCCTTTTACGGTTCGGCAGGGAGAGAGGTATGCACAAAGAGCAGATCCAACGATCAACGCGAGGGGATTTTTACCCAGGTTCGGGCCATTGAGAAGCGTAAAACCCTACTCCTGCCTTGGTTTATTGTGGGTGTTTAAGCCCAAGCTCCAGGAGGGCTTGCGGTGAACAGTATGTTCGAGCAGCAGCTACGCATGCAGAATGGGCCAGAGAGTCCTCCTTCTCCAGTAGCTACGCCTTGGCCTTCTTTTATACGTCCAAGGGGTCACCAACAGTGGCGTACAGTACATACAAGAGGTGTAAAGTTGCTACAGTGTTTACATGCTTATCACTGACGTCTTAGGACAAACGCATTAAATGCTCCGTTTAGGTGTCCCTTACTTTCTTGGGGACGGAAAAAGGGCCCATCCCATCAGCACCGCTTAAGCCCGTCCACCACTAGTGCCATGACACGTATCCAGGAGGACAAAATCCAAATGACAGGCTGGTCGCTGCGCTGGAGTGGTGGCAGGGTGGCGGGATCTTGCTGGGTGCGAGTCTTGCCGGGTCTTCGCAAGCCATCCCGGCAAGTATCTTTCCAGGGATCCGGCCTTTGGACTTCTGTCTTGTGGTCACTGGTTTGAATGCCTTCTTGATGGTCTTGCATTCGCCTCTAGCTGTCCCACAGCAGGCCTTGCCGCTGGTATGGCTACAACTGTCCGTGCACAAGTATGGGGTACCAAAGGACCCAAGCTTTAGTACACCGACACTTCAGTAGCCTCCACATCACCTCAACGAATGTCCGTGCGATTTATGTGCATTGCTAGCGCCGCCCAAGGCTGTTAGTTGAGGTGTTTCACGATATGGTCATTGAGAATGCGCCTTTCCTCGAGAGATTGTATGTACTTGATAAATTAGGTCCAGCAAGAATCAGGGTCATTCACGCACCGAAATTAATAGTCTTGGGCTATTCGTGTGCTGAATTCAACGAACTTGTTATTGGATCATTTTCCATTCAGGTACAATAGTCTTCTTCTTCTCCTTCTTATCTATTATTGTACAACACATTTTACCTAATTTTTGTTGATCTATATGTTCGCCTGTCATCTAGAAAATGATTCCCACAAACTTGACCTGGCTTCTGCGCACAGTGAAGATCTTGGCACTACAATCTGTCGGCCCCGATCTGGATGAAGTTGTTAGATTCCTTAGATGCTTTCATTGCACGGAGAAGCTCTACATCGAGGTGATTCTCCTTCCTGTTAATTGTTAACCACAACGGAGCTCAATTTGTTGGTACTTTTACCCATGATTACAATGACAAATGTACACTGATTTCTAAAGGAAATTTGGAGCATTTCAATACATATATTTTTGAGATGTTAATCATGAAAGATTGATGGTGGCATTTCACTCTTTTCATGTATTTTAGAAATCCTGCAAATCAAAGAGGCCCGAAGTGTTCAAATCTGCAGCTAGGCACTAATATGTTGTCTTTGTTTGCAGATACTAGCAGGCCCAAAAGTAGAAAATGATGGGGAATATAACAATCCCCTTGAATGCCTTGATCTTCATCTCACAGAAATTACTTTTAACGAGTACCGAGGCACCACACCAAAAATTAAATTCGCCAGGTTCTTTGTTGAGAAAGCAATGTTGCTCAAGGTAATGAGGTTTGCCCTATATTTACTTTGCAGAAGTGAATGGATTGCTAAAGAGCGCAGGCATCTACAGCCGAATGGAAAAGGCTCTGCAGAAGCTGAATTTTAGTTTGTAACTTCATATGACAGATTATTCGGAAGCCACTGTATCAAGCCGCTATATGACTTCTCGGTGGCTGATCCTTTCACAGAAATAATGCATGAAAAAGATTTTGAAGAAGATGAATTTTATTTATCAAAATAGTTTGAACCTTTTAATCTTTGAATTTGGGCCTTGTGATGCTAGAATTTGAACCTTGCAATATTTATGATATTTGTTATATAACGTAATTGGATGTTTAATTTGGTTTTGCAATCATGTCCTGTTATTATAAGTATATATGTTGTTGTTCTTTAGACAGAGAATAGATGTTGTGCAGACAGAGCATATCACATCGCACACGGACCACACTAGGGAACCCGTCGGTGATGAATTCATCAATCGCTGACAATTGTATACCAGCAAGCGTTTGCCCACAACACACACGGCTTAATCCATCATAAAAGAGCTCGGATGGATCAACTGTATGCCACGTACTAATACGTCCATTTTGCATCATGTTTCCCTACTGTTATTTATAATGTTTTTATGCATAATAATGGTTTATGGAGTAATTCTAATGTCTTTTCTCTCATTATATGCAAGGTCTACACAAAGAGGGAGAATACCGGCAGCTGGAATTCTGGACCTAAAAAAGCTATGCTAGAGATACCTATTTTGCACATCTCCAAATTAGAAATTCTACAGAGAATTATTTTGGAATATTTAATAATTATTGGAGAAAAGAACTACCGAAGGGGGGCCACCTGGTGACCAAAAGACACCAGGGCGCGCCAGGCCCCCCAGGCGCGCCCTGGTGGGTTGTGGCCAGCCCAGCCCACCTCTGGTGTCCATCTTCTGGTACATAAGGTCTTTTCACCTAGAAAAAAATAAGGATAGGACTGTCGGGATGGAGCGCGACCATCTCGAGGCGAAACTTGGGCAGGAGCACTTTTGCTCTCCGGCGGACCGATTCCGCCGGGGGAACTTCCCTCTCGGAGGGGGAAATCGAAGCCATCGTCATCACCAAAAACCCTTTCATCTTTGGGAGGCCAATCTCCATCAACATCTTCAACAGCACCATCTCATCTCAAACCCTAGTTCATCTCTTGTGTTCAAGTTTTGTACCGGAACCTCAGATTGGTACCTGTGGGTGACTAGTAGTGTTGATTACATCTTGTAGTTGATTACTATATGGTTTATTTGGTGGAAGATTATATGTTGAGATCCATTATGCTATTTAATACCCCTATGATCTTTAGCATGAATATCATTTGTGAGTAGTTACTTTTGTTCTTGAGGTCACGGGAGAAGTCATGTTGCAAGTAATCATGTGAATTTGATATGTGTTCGATATTTTGATGATATGTATGTTGTGATTTCCTTAGTGGTGTCATGTGAACGTCGACTACATGACACTTCACCACCTTTGGGCCTAAGGGAATGCATTGTGGAGTAGTTATTAGATGATGGGTTGCTAGTGTGACAAAAGCTTAAACCCTAGTTTATGCGCTACTTCGTAAGGGACCGATTTGGATCCATATGTTTAATGCTATGGTTAGATTTTATCTTAATACGTTTTCTCGTAGTTGTAGATGCTTACGAGGGGGTTAATCATAAGTGGGAGGCTTGTTCAAGTAAGAACAGCACCCAAGCACCGGTCCACCCACATATCAAATTATCAAAGTAGCGAATGCGGATCAAACCAACATGATGAAAGTGACTAGATGAAATTCCCATGTGCCCTCAAGAACACTTTGCTTATTATAAGAGACCGTTTTGGCCTGTCCTTTGCTACAAAAAGGGTTGGGCTACCTTGCTGCACTTTATTTCCCATTCCGTTACTTGTCCGTTACAAGTTATCTTGCTATCGAACTACCTCTTACCGATAATTTCAGTGCTTGCAGAAATTACCTCGCTGAAAACCACTATTCATTTCCTTCTGCTCCTCGTTGGGTTCGACGCTCTTACTTACCGAAAGGACTACGATTGACCCCCCATACTTGTGGGTCATCAAGACTCTTTTCTGACACCGTTGCCGGGGAGTGAAGCGCTCTTGGTAAGTGGAAATCGGTAAGGAAAAATTTAGATTACGTGCTGAAATTTATTGTCACTTGTCACTATGTAAAACCATCCTTTGAGGGGCTTGTTCGGGGTATCTTCACCTTGACCGGAAACACAAAGAGTTGCTCCTCAACCTACTGCACCTAATGAAAATATTGTTTATGAAATTTCTTCCGGTATGATAGAACAACTGCTAGCTAATCCTTATGCAGGAGATGGAACTGAACATCCTGATATGCATCTTATACATGTGGATGAAATTTGTGGATTGTTTAAGCTTGCAGGTTTACCCGGATATGAAGTTAAGAAGAAGGTTTTCCCTTTATTTTTGAAGGGAAAAGCAATGACATGGTATAGGCTATGCGATGATATTGGATCTTGGAACTGGAATCGATTGAAATTGGAATTTCACCAAAATTTTTATCCTATGCATCTAGTTCATCGTGATCGAAATTATATATATAATATTCCTCGTGAAGGAGAATGTATCACTCCAGCTTGGGGGAGGCTTAAGTCAATGTTATATTCATGCCCCAATCATGAGCTCTCAAGAGAAATTATCATTCAAAATTTTTATGCTCGGCTTTCTCATAATGATCAATCCATGCTCGATACTTCTTGTACTGGTTCTTTTATGATGAATACTATTGAATTCAGGTGGGATCTTTTAGAAATTTTTTACGAAACTCTGAAGATTGGGAACTTGACGAAGGTAAAGAGTTAGGTATTAAGCTCGAGTTTGATTGTGTTAAATCTTTTATGAATACCGATGCTTTTCACAAGTTTAGCACTAAATATGGAGTTGGCTCTGAGATAGTAGCCTCTTTTTGCGAATCATTTGCTACTCATGTTGATCTCCCTAAGGAAAAGTGGTTTAAATATCATCCCCCTATTAAAAAGAAACTAAAGAACCTGTTAAAGCTAGAGATGAAACTATCATTTACAATGTTGATCCAGTTGTACCGACAGCTTATATTGAAAAAACACCTTTCCGTGTTAGGATAAAGGAACATGCTAAGGTATCAACTGTGGTTCACAAAAGTAATATTAAAGCACCTAAACCCTCTGAACAAATGAAAGTAGAACCTAGTGTTGCTATGGTTAAAAATCTCTTGGTAGAAAATATTGATGGGCATGTTATTTATTTCTGTGATGAAGCTGCTAAAATTGCCAAACCTGATGAAAAAGATAGACATAGACCTGCTGTTGGCATGCCTGTTGTCTCAGTTAAAATAGGAGATCATTGCTATCATGGTTTATGTGACTTAGGTGCTAGCGTGAGTGATATTCCTTTTACCTTATACCAAGAAATTATGAATGACATAGCACCCGCTGAAATTGAAGACATAGATATTACTATTAAACTTGCTAATAGAGACACCATCACACCACTTGGGATTGTTAGAGATGTTGAAGTCTTGTGTGGGAAAATTAAATACCCTACTGATTTTCCAGTTCTTGGTTCCCCACAAGATGACTTTCATCCCATAGTTTTTGGTAGACCTTTCTTGAACACTGTCAATGCTACAATAGATTGCCATAAAGAAACTGTCAGTGTTAGCTTTGGTGATGAGTCTCATGAGTTTAATTTTTCTAAGTTTCGTAGACAACCTCATAATAAAGAATTGCCTAGTAAGGATGAAATAATTGGTCTTGCTTCTATTGGTGTGCCTCCTACTGACCCACTAGAACAATATTTGCTAGACCATGCAAATGATATGCAATTGCATGAAAGAAATGAAATAGATAAGATATTCTTTGAACAACAACCTCTCCTTAAACACAATTTGCCTATTGAAACTCTAGGAGGTCCTCCTCCACCTAAAGGTGATCTGTGTTTGAATTAAAACAATTGCCTGACACCTTGAAATATGTTTATCTTGATGAGAAAAAGATATATCTTGTTATTATTAGTGCTAACATTTCAGAACATGAAGAAGAAAGATTATTGAAAATTCTGAAGAAGCACCGTGCCGCTATTGGATATACTCTTTATGATCTTAAGAGCATTAGTCCCACTCTATATCAGCACAAGATTAATATGGAACATGATTCTAAACCTGTTGTTGATCACCAAGGACGATTAAATCCTAAGATGAAAGAAGTGGAAAGAACTGAAATACTAAAGCTTCTAGAAGCAGGTATAATCTTTCCAATAGCTGATAGTAGATGGGTAAGTCTTGTTCATTGTGTTCCTAAGAAGGGAGGTATTACCATTGTTTGTAATGATAAAAATGAACTTATCCCACAAAGAATTGTCACTGGCTATAGAATGGTAATAGATTTTAGAAAATTAAATAAAGCTACTAGAAAAGATCACTACCCTCTGCCTTTTATTAATCAAATGCTAGAAAGATTATCTAAGCACACACACTTTTGTTTTCTTGATGGATATTCTAGTTTCTCTCAAATACCTGTGTCACAACCTGATCAAGAGAAAACCACTTTTACTTGTCCTTTTGGAACCTATGCTTATAGACGTATGCCTTTTGGTTTATGCAATGCACTTGCTACTTTTCAAAGATGTATGACTGCTATATTATCTGATTTTTGTGAAAAGATTGTGGAGGTTTTCATAGATGATTTTTCCGTTTACGGAACTTCTTTTGATGATTGCTTAAGCAACATTGATCGAGTTTTGCAGAGATGTGAACAAACTAAGCTTGTCTTGAATTGGGAGAAGTGCCACTTTATGGTTAATGAAGGCATTCTCTTGGGGCATAAAATTTCCGAACGAGGCATTGAGGTGGATAAAGCTAAAGTTGATGCAATTGAGAAAATGCCATGTCCTAAAGATATCAAAGGTATTCGTAGTTTCCTTGGTCATGCTGGTTTCTATAGGAGGCTCATTAAAGACTTCTCTAAAATTTCTAGGCCTCTCACTAATCTTTTACAAAAGGACGTTCCATTTGTTTTTGATGATGATTGTGTAGAAGCCTTTGAAACACTTAAGAAAGCCTTAACTACTGCACCTATTCTTCAACCACCTGATTGGAACTTGCCTTTTGAAATTATGTGTGATGCTAGTGATTATGATGTTGGTGATGTTCTAGGACAAAGAGTTGATAAGAAATTAAATGTTATCCATTATGCTAGCAAAACTCTAGACAGTGCCCAAAGAAATTATGCTACTACTGAAAAAGAATTTTTAGCAGTTGTGTTTGCTTGTGATAAATTCAGATCTTACATTGTTGATTTCAAAGTAATTGTTCACACTGATCATGCTGTTATAAAATATCTTATGGAAAAGGAAGATGCTAAACCTAGACTCATTAGGTGGGTTCTCTTGTTACAAGAATTTGATTTACATATTACTGATAGGAAAGGAGCTGAGAACCCCGTACCTGATAACTTGTCTAGGTTAGAGAATATTCTTGATGACCCACTACCTATTGATGATAGTTTTCCTGATGAACAACTAGCTGTAATAAATCCTTCTCATAACACTCCTTGGTATGCTGACTATGCTAATTACAATGTTGTTAAATTTATACTACCTAGTTTCACATACCAACAAAATAAAAAATTCTTCTATGCTTAAGACATTACTTTTGGGATGACCCACATCTTTATAAAGAAGGAGTAGATGGTATTATTAGACGTTGTGTACCTGAGCATGAACAGGAACAAATCCTATGGAAATGTCACTCCGAAGCCTATGGAGGACATCATGTAGGAGATAGAACTGCGCATAAGGTACTACAATCTGGTTTTTATTGGCCTACTCTTTTCAAGGATGCCTGTAAGTTTGTCTTGTCTTGTGATGAATGCCAAAGAATAGGTAATATCGGTAAGCGTCAGGAAATGCCTATGAATTATTCACTTGTTGTTGAACCATTTGACGTTTGGGGTTTTAATTATATGGGACATTTTCCTTCCTCTAATGGGTATACACATATTTTGGTTGCTGTTGATGTTGTTACTAAGTGGGTAGAAGCTATTCCATCTAGTAGTGTCGATCATAACACCTCCATTAAAATGCTTAAAGAAGTTATTTTCCTAAGGTTTGGAGTCCCTAGATATTTAATGACTGATGGTGGTTCACACTTTATACATGGTGCTTTCCGTAAAATGCTTGCTAAATATGATGTTAACCATAGAATTGCATCACCCTATCATCCTCAATCTAGTGGTCAAGTTGAACTTAGCAATAGAGAAATAAAATTAATATTACAAAAAACTGTCAAATAGGTCCCAAAAGAATTGGTCTAAGAAATTAGATGATGCACTTTGGGCCTACAAAACAGCTTATAAAAATCCTATGGGTATGTCTCCATATAAAATGGTTTATGGAAAAGCTTGCCATTTGCCTCTTGAGTTAGAACATAAAGCATATTGGGCAATTAAAGAACTCAATTATGATTTCAAATTTGCCGGTGAAAAGAGGTTATTTGATATTAGCTCACTAGATGAATGGAGAACCCAATATTAAAAAAATGCCAAGTTATTTAAAGAAAAAGTTAAAAGATGGCATCACAAAAGAATCCAAACGCGGGAATTCAAAGTGGGTGAACATGTTCTATTATACAATTCTTGTTTTAGATTTTTTGCAGGAAAACTTCTTTCCAAATGGGAAGAACCGTATATCATCGAAGAAGTTTATCACTCTAGAGCTATCAAGATTAATAATGCCGAAGGTACTAACCCGAAGGTGGTTAATGGACAAAGAATTAAGCACTATATCTCAGGTATGCCCATTAATGTTGAAACCAATATTACTCAAACAATGACACCGGAGGAACACATAAAAGAAACCTTCCAGAACACTCCAGAATCCTAAAAAAGAAGAGGTACTTGATACGGTAAGTAAACGAACTCAAAAATTCTGCAAAAATATTTTCTGTTAGTTTTGGAATATTAGAAAAAATAGGAAAATAAGAAACAACCAGGAAGGCAACCAAGGTGGCCAAGATACACTAGGGCGTGCCTGCCCTGGCACGCCCTGGTGGGTTGTGGCCCCCTCGGGCACCTTCCCGACTCTGTTTTCCTTCCGTATGCTTGCTTCCTAAGATAAAAAATCTTTATATATACCCCTAGATGATTTGACCACCGCATCACAGAGAAATCCTCTGTTCTTGTTTCGTGTTGTTTCTCTGTTAGATCTATCAAGCCAGTCATCATGTTTTCTCCCTCCTCAAACAATGTAGAAGAAGATGCTTGGCTAATGAAGGTAGAATTGAAAAGAGAGGGACCAAAAGAAGCCATCAAGGAGGACAAGGGCAAGGAAGCTATGGGAGATCAAGCTCAAGTAGGAGGGCAGGCCATGCTGGCGGAAGAAGAAGAAGATATCCTTCAACCATACTACGATCATCTCACCCCTACGGAAATTGAAGCCTTCAGGGCCTTCGAAACGGTTCGTGTTCAAAATAAATATCTCACTCGTGAAAAATATTCTGTTGCAAGAGCAAATCATCGCCCTCCGGAGTGTCATTCGTAGATTGGAGTACCTACTGAGCTTGAAGTGTGACGATACTACCTCATCACCACCACCATTATCATCTTCCCCACCAAAGGAGACTTGAGTACACGGGTATGGGCACTCCCCTTGGCCTGTGCCAAGCTTGGGGAGATGCCCCGGTATCGTATCACCATCACTTTATTACCTTTACCTATTTTTAGTTTGATCCTTAGTTATTTCGTGATTTAGTTGAATAAAAGTTTAGTGTGATCTATTTTTGAGTGCTAGTTTCGTAATCTATCTATGTATGTAATCGAGTGAGAGTTATATAATAAAGTTTAGTTTGAGTTTTTCCTTCTTTACTTTATGTTTCAATCAAAATAAAAGGAAATAATGAAAAAGATCATATGCTAATCTTATGGTAAGTAATGACATCACATAAGGAAAAGTATAAGTGGTAAAATTTGTTGAAAGTTAACAAGCATAGCATTGGTCAATGATGCAATTCATGAAAGAATTAATAAGGGAAGAGAAGATTCACAGGGAAATACACTATCTTGGACATCTTTTATGATTGTGAGCCCTCATTAAATATTATATGCCAAAACTGTTGATGTTGGACAAGGAAGACAACACAATGATTTATGTTTGTTCATATTCACATAGAAGTTATATTGTCATAGATCCTTCAACTTATGTGGTGCTTGCTCAATATCTTTGCTAGCCAAAAATTCTGCACTAAGTAGAGATACTATTTGTGCATGTGAAAACCTTAAACCCAAACTCATGTTTTGAGAGTCCACCATACCTAGCTACCTATGGATTGAGTAAGATCCTTCAAGTAAGTTGTCATCAGTGCAATAAGGCAATAAAAATTTCTTCTAAATGTGTTTGATCATTTAGTGTAAGAGAAATTAAGCGTTGTACAAACTTGTGATGGCAAAGTAATAAAGGCGACGGACTTCATAATAAAGGTTGCTATCATAAGGGGCAATATAATGTGATGTTCTTTTGCATTAAGAGATTGTGCATACAAACCAAAAAGTGCATGACAACCTCTGCTTCCCTCTGCGAAGGGCCTATCTTTTACTTTATGTATTTACTTTTTATGCAAGAGTCAAAGTATTCTTCTCTATTACTTTTTATTTTCTCTTTTTGCAAGCATCAAATGGTGAGGAAAGATCTAGGCACATATATCCAGTTGAATGTGAGTGATCATGAGTTATTATTGTTAACATCACCCTTGAGGTGAATAAGTTGGGAGGCAAAACTATAAGCCCCTATCTTTCTATGTGTCCAGTTGAAACCTTTTGCTCATATGTATGCTGTGAGTGTTAGCAATCATAAAAGATTAAATGATGGTTGAGTATGTGGACTTGCCAAAAAGCTCCGATACGAGACCCTTCCAGAAAATATGATGAATTGTAGTTGCAAAGTTGACTGAGAACATAGTTTGTTGGTTTTCAATAAAATTTATGCTTTTTACTTCGATGTTGTGATGAATTTTTACTTGTTCATGAGAAGTTATATGATAAAAGTTATATGATAAATTTTTATAATAAAGTTTGTTGCTGTTATAATAATAAGGAGGATGCTACTATGTCCATATTTTGTTTTTATCAACACCTCTCTCTCTAAACATGTGGACTTGATTTTCGATATCGGCTTTCGCTTGAGGACAAGCGAGGTCTATGCTTGGGGGAGTTGATACATCCATTTTGCATCATGTTTTCCTACTGTTATTTATAATGTTTTTATGCATAATAATGCTTTATGGACTAATTCTAATGCCTTTTCTCTCATAATATGCAAGGTTTACACAAAGAGGGAGAATACCGGCAGCTGGAATTCTGGATCTGAAAAAGCTATGCCAGAGATACCTATTCTGCACATCTCCAAATTAGCTTAAATTCTACGGAGAATTATTTTGGAATATTTAATAATTATTGGAGAAAAGAACTATCGGAGGGGGGCCACCTGGTGACCACAAGACACCAGGGTGCGCCAGGCCCCCCGGGCGCGCCCTGGTGGGTTGTGGCCAGCCCAGCCCACCTCTGGTGTCCATCTTCTGGTACATAAGGTCTTTTCACCTAGAAAAAAAAATAAGGAGAGGACTTTCGGGACGGAGTGCCGCCGTCTCGAGGCGGAACTTGGGCAGGAGCACTTTTGCCCTCTGGCGGAGCGATTCCGCCGGGGGAACTTCCCTCCCGGAGGGGGAAATCGAAGCCATCGTCATCACCAACAACTCTCTCATCTTTGGGAGGCCAATCTCCATCAACATATTCAACAACACCATCTCATCTCAAACCCTAGTTCATCTCTTGTGTTCAATCTTTGTACCTGAACCTCACATTGGTACCTGTGGGTGACTAGTAGTGTTGATTGCATCTTGTAGTTGATTACTATATGGTTTATTTGGTGGAAGATTATATGTTCAGATCCATTATGCTATTTAATACCCCCCTGATCTTGAGCATGAATATCATTTGTGAGTAGTTACTTTTGTTCTTGAGGTCACGGGAGAAGTCACGTTGAAAGTAATCATGTGAATTTGATATGTGTTCGATATTTTGATGATATGTATGTTGTGATTTCCTTAGTGGTGTATGTGAACGTCGACTACACGACACTTCACCATCTTTGGGCTTGAGGGAATGCATTGTGGAGTAGTTATTAGATGATGGGCTGCTAGAGTGATAGAAGTTTAAACCCTAGTTTTTGCGCTACTTCGTAAGGGGTCGATTTAGATCCATATGTTTAATGCTATGGTTAGATTTTATCTTAATACTTTTTCTCGTAGTTGAAGATGCTTGCGAGGGGGTTAATCATAAGTGGGAGGCTTGTTCAAGTAAGAACAACACCCAAGCACCGGTCCACCCACATATCAAATTATTAAAGTAGCGAACGCGAATCAAACCAACATGATGAAAGTGACTAGATGAAATTCCCGTGTGCCCTCAAGAACTCTTTGCTTATTATAAGAGACTGTTTTGGCCTGTCTTTTCTACAAAAAGGATTGGGCTACATTGCTGCTCTTTATTTACCGTTACGGTTACTTGTCCGTTACAAGTTATCTTGCTATCAAACTACCTGTTACCGATAATTTCAGTGCTTGCAGAAATTACCTCGTTGAAAACCACTTGTCATTTCCTTCTGCTCCTCGTTGGGTTCGACACTCTTTCTTATCGAAAGGACTATGATTGACCCCCTATACTTGTGCGTCATCACGTACCGCACACGCAAATCTAATCTGAATCGTGCTTGATGTCTCCGCCATCACTCGCACAATTCGTCTTATTTGCCACGTATCACTGTGCCAGCCTCTGCTCGTGTCCCTTGGCGTGCTCTACTCGCTGTTACGCACCGCGGCGTGCTCTGCTAGCTGTTAGACGCCTCGGCGCACTCTGCTCGTGTACCTAAACGCGCTCGGCTTGTGGATAGCTTTTCCTTGCGTGTTCAACTGCTATATGCATATATATGGTTGCTCGCCGATGAGGCGGCCACGGAGCGCTCTGCTCGCGTCCCTCCGCACATGCTCTGCCAGCATTTGGGGCCGCTGCACGATCACGTTGGGGGCCCCATATGCATGTGGTGGCACCGCGCGCATTGCCACGATGCATTTACGGGCGGCACGATGGAGTTATGCGCTGCAAATTAGAACTGCCATCCGGGCGTGCCGATATTCCAGGCCGTCCGGCTTCCCCATTAATTCCTGCGGCCATTATAACCTTGGTCTCTTCAACCTTTTGATCGCTCCCCACAACACAACAAGCACACCCACGACAACACATACAGAGAGGATATCTAGCGGTGCTCCAATGGAGTTCGGCGAGCATAAAGTGGAGACCCATGCTAGGGAGATGGATCTCTGGGTGGTGTACACCATCAACCCGGCCGTGGTGGAGGACTACATCAACACCGTGGAGCAGTTGCTTGCTTGAGACAAGTACAAGGTGGTTGGCATCGACCTCCAGTACACCGACAGTCATACCGGCAAAGATCAAAAGGTTGTCGTCGCCCAGTTGTGTGTGCGCCACCATGTCCTCATCTACCACTACTGCATGGCCACAGAGCCTTGCAACCGTTTTGCCAGGTTTGTCAACAGCACCGACTACAAGTTCGCTATGGTGGAAAACTCCGATGATGTAAAAGCGCTCAAGGTTATAGGCTTGGCATGCAAGAACCTTGTTGAAATCCGTGACCACTACAGGGTCTGGGTCAGCACGAATAAGGACTCGTTGGTTGAACTCACCTCGGCCATCATCGACCCCTACTACAAAAAGATGAAGCAGGATGCCAATAGAACACATCTCGTCTCCTGGCATGGGGCTTGGATGCAGCAACTGGATGAACCTCACCTCAGGTTCGCAGCCAAGAGCGTGTACACATGCTACGAGATGCACAGGAGGATTGTTGACATGAGGAAGTGCCTCCTTCCCGAAATCGACGAGGCCGGATCGAGCCACCAGCAGAGCAGTGGCGGCAAGCGTCACAAGAAGTAGATGATGATTAGATGATCGTTTATCCTAGTTAATTATGCATGTAATATATAGTTTAGTTTGGTGTGTGGAAATGTCATGTGTGTAGTAGCCACATATGTAATTATGCATGTAATAGTTTACTTTGGTGTGTGTGAATGTCATGTGTGTAGTAGCCACCTATGTAATTGGATGTTTAATTTGGTTATGCAACCATGTCCTTGTAAGTGTATATATATATATGTTGTTGTTCTGTATGCAATCACATCGCACAACACACACGTCTTATTAG
Organism: Thinopyrum elongatum; assembly: GCA_011799875.1. NCBI lineage: Eukaryota > Viridiplantae > Streptophyta > Magnoliopsida > Poales > Poaceae > Thinopyrum > Thinopyrum elongatum. The sequence goes on along the minus strand of CM022298.1, from coordinate 336,569,554 downwards.
CAGCAATCGTCTGTGTTATTATCGGTCTTCGCACACATTTCTGATTACAGACCTGTTTGCCGCGTATCACACACATCTTGTTAAGTTGAACCGTTTCTGTTCTCTTGGCTCAACGCAAACTGTTCATGCGAGTGAACTGTATGCCCTCTATCGCACACACTTTGATCTGGCTGACCATTTCTGGTGAGTTGCCTAATCACAAACAGTTCATCCGAGTGAACCATATGCTGTATATCGCACACACCTTCATCTGGCTACCCGTCTATGTTGTTCTGCCTCATCACAAACAGTTCATTGGAGTGAACCGTATGCCACGCATCACACACTTAACTATAATGTGACTTGTGTTTGATGTCTCCGCCATCGCAAACATTTCATATCATTTTTACGGTTTCTTTACATCACCGTTTGCGATTAATGCATCGCACACAGTTTCGTCCAAGGGTCTCTAATTGTAGTGTCATGTTAGCAGCATGCTGTAGTAGTGCAAGCTGAAGCAAAAAGCAACTGCTGGTCGTGGAACCAGGCCAATTCCGAAGAGCAAGGCCGTAGTGCCTCAGGTTGATGAACATTGGCTAGCTGACGAAGATGAGCTAGCAGAATTCCTCAGAAGAAAGCAAGAGCAAGCTGTGATTGCCAAGAATTCTTCAGTTCCAATGTTGTTGGACCCAAAGAAATTGCTTGATTTCGTTTACATCTGGTGCACAAACCCAGAAACGCCTCTTGACGACCTCAATTTACCACCTGGTCCAAGCAACATGATTCCTTCATTCATTTTTAATGAGAAGTACAAGATTGCACAGGTAAAACTGGTGCATAAACAGAAGGTGCAAAAGGAGAAGGAATTGAGGAAGAACATACTGTCCATATCTCCTCAGCAGCTTGTGACATTGCAGTTAGAAATACATCAGTTGTCTGAAGAATATGAGAGACAAGCCAATCATTGATGTGGTGTAAAAGAGAGATTCATTGATGCCTCAACAAAGGTAGTTGAAGACCAGAACAATCGAGAAGCAGCCAAGTTTGGCACTGTACCACCATCAAGTTCCTTAGCTCCACCTCCAACAGCACAGGCCAGTGAGACTGCGCCTCCATATCCTCAAGAGACTGCCAGGGCATCTGAAGATGTTGCGCCTGAAGAAATTCCAAGGGCGACTGCAAGTGTCGTGCCTGAAGAAGTTGCCAGGGTGACTGCATCAGTCACGCCTGATGAAAATGCTCCAACCAGTTCCTCAGCAGAAGCTCCAACCATGACTTCATCTTTGAAGCTTATCACCCTTCCTTCTGCATCAGAAGTGAAGAAGACCAAAGCTGCTGAGAGAGAAGCAAAGAAGAGAAAGGTGTCAACTCCACCTGCACCTGAATCAGTGAAGAAATTGAAGATGGCAACATTTGTTGGAAATATGCCCTAGAGGCAATAATAAATTGGTTATTATCATATTTCCCGTTCATGATAAATGTTTATTATTCATGCTAGAATTGTATTGACCGGAAACTTAAATACATGTGTGAATACATAAACTACACCGTGTCCCTAGTAAGCCTCTACCAGACTAGCTCATTGATCAAAGATGGTTAAGGTTTCCTAACTATAGACATGAGTTGTCATTTGATAACGGGATCACATCATTAGGAGAATGATGTGATGGACAAGAACGAACCGTAAGCTTAGCATTAGATTGTTTAGCTATTTGCTATAGCTTTCATCATGCCAAGTATCTGTTCCTTATACCATGAGATCGTTCAACTCCTGGATACCGGAGGAATGCCTTGTGTGCTATCAAACATCACTTCATAACTGGGTGATCATAAAGGTGCTCTACAGGTATCTCCGAAGGTGTCTGTTGGGTTGCATGGATCGAGGCTGGGATATTTCGCTCCATATGACGGAGAGATATCTCTGGGCCCTCTCGATAATACAATATCATAAGAAGCTTCATGTGACTAATGAGCTTAGTCATGGGATCTTGTATTATGGAATGAGTAAAGAGACTTGCCGGTAATGAGATTGAACTAGGTATGGAGATAACGACGATCGAATCTTGGGCAAGTAACATATTGCCGGACAAAGGGAATTGCATACGGGATTGACTGAATCCTTGACATCATGGTTCAACAGATAAAGATCTTCGTTGAATATGTAGGAATCAATATGGGCATCCAGGTCCCGCTATTGATTATTGATCGGAGAGGAGTCTTGGTCATGTCTGCATGTTCTCGAACACGTAGGGCCGCACGCTTAACGTTCGGTAGCGCTAGGGTAGTGTTGAGATATTAATAGTGGATAGTTTGAAGGTTGTTCGGAGTCCCGGATGTGATCCGGGACATCACGAGGATCTTCGGAATAGTTCAAAGGTAAAGATTCATATATGGAAAGTTGTTATCGGGGTTCCGAAAAAAGTTTGAGTTTTTTGGTATTATACTAGGAAGGTTCTAGAAGGTTCCGGAGTGGGGCCCACCTGCATGGGGGGGCCCACATGAATGTGGGTAGTGGGGAAAGTCCCCAGAACCCTGGTCTAGGTGCACCAAGATCCTCCCTTAAAAGGAATAGTATCATATCTCGAAGGGATAAGATCAGGATCCCTAAAAAGTGGGGATAACGATCGGTGGGGAAGGAAAGGAGGGATTTCCTTCCTCCCCCTTTGGCCAACGACCCTAGGGCCTTGGAGGGCAAGCCACCATCCCCCCTTCATGCCTATATAAAGGTGGTGAGGCGTTGGGGCTAGCACCCCTTCGACCCTTGCCCGTTACCTCTCCCAACTCCTCCCACGTTTCACCGGTACGTGCTTGGCGAAGCCCTGCTGGAATTACGCTGCCACCACCACCACCATACCATCATGTTGGTCCCGATCTCATCTACCTCCTCTCTCTCACTTGCTAAATCAAGAAGGAGAGGACGCTGCCGAGCCATACGTGTGCTAAACTCGAAGGTGCCGTCCATTTGGCACTAGATCGGATTGGATCACGATTTGATTGTGAAGAGTACGACTACATCAACCGCGTTACGATGCTAACGCTTTCAATATACAAGGGTATGTATCCACACTCCCCTCTCGTAGCTTTGCATCTCCATAGATAGATCTTGGGTGTTCATAGGATTTTTTTTTGATTTTCATGCTTCGTTCCCCATCAGTGGCATCATGAGCTAGGTCTATGCGTAGATGTATATGCATGAGTAGAAAACAAAGAAGTTGTGAGCATTGATGTTCAGATTGCTTATTTCCCTTGTCTTATTTGGATTCGGTGGTATTGTGGGATGAAGCGGCTCGAACCAACCTTACAAGTCCACACACAAGAGACCGGTTTCACTGTTTGACATGCAACTTGTATTGCATAAAAGTGGCTTTGCGGGTGTCTGTCTCTCCCACTTTAGTTGAATCTGATTTGACGAGGGCGGTCCTTGTAGAAGGTTAAAAGGCAACTTGTATATCACCGTTGTTCTTTTGCATTGATAAGAATGGTTCTTATAGTTTGCCCTAGCAGCCACGTAAAAATTGCAATAACAAAGTAGAGGACGTCTAACTTGTTTTTGCAGGGCATGTTGTGATGTGGTATGGCCAAAACGTGATGTGATATATTTTGATGTAAGAGATGATCATGTTTTGTAATAGGTTCACGACTTGCATGTCGATGAGTACGGCAACGGACAGGAGCCATAGGGTTGTCTTTAATTTATTGTATGACATGCGTGTCAACAAATAACGCCATGTAATTGCTTCACTTTATCGCTATGCGTTAGCAATTGTTGTAGAAGCAATAGTTGGCGAGACAACCACGTGACGACACGATGATGGAGATCATGGTGTCATGCCAGTGCTTTGGAGATGGAGATCAAAAGCACAAGATGATAATGGCCATATCATGTCACATATTTTGATTGCATGTGATGTTTATCTTTTATGCATCTTATTTTGCTTAGGACGATGGTAGAATTACAAGATGATCCCTTCACTTAATTTCAAGATAATTGTGTTCTCCCTAAGTATGCACCATTGCAAAAGTTTGTCGTTTCGAAGCACCTCGTGATGATCGGGTGTGATAGACTCTACGTTCGCATACAACGAGTGTAAGCCAGTTTTACACATGCAGAATACTTGGGTTAAACTTGATGAGCCTAGCATGTATAGACATGGCCTCGGAACATAGGAGACTTAAAGGTCGAACATGAGTCATATAGTAGATATGATCAACATGGATATGTTCACCATTGATGACGACCCCATCTCACGTGATGATTGGACATGGGTAGTTGATATGGATCGTGTAAACACTTAAACAACTTGAGGGATGCTGATTTAAGTGGGAGTTCGCTAGTAATTTGATTAACTATACAAATTATCATGAACATAGTATTAATGTCTTTGCAAAATTATGTTATAGATCAATGGTTCGCGCGGTAGCTCCCCTGAATTTTAATGCATTCCGAGAGAAAGCTAAGTTGAAAGATGATGGAAGCAACTATGCGGACTGGGTCCATAATTTGAGGATTCTCCTCACTGCTGTGAAGAAGGCTTATGTCCTTGATGTACCGCTAGGTGAACCACCCGCTGCTAAAAAACTAGACGCTATGAATGTCTGGAAGACTAGAAGTGATGACTACATGACAGTTCAGTGCGCCATGCTTTACGGCTTAGAACCGGGGCTCCAAAGATGTTTTGAGCACCACAGAGCATATAAGATGTTCCAGGAGCTGAAATTGGTATTTCAGGCTCATGCCTGGGTTGAGAGGTATGACACCTCCGACAAGTTCTTTAGCTGTAAGATGGAGGAGAACAACTCCATTAGTGAGCATGTACTCAGAATGTCTGGGTACTACAACTGCTTGAATCAGTTGGGAGTTAATCTTCCAAATGAAGTAGAAATTGATATAGTTCTTCAATCACCGCCACCAAGCTACAAAGGCTTCATGATGAACTACAATATGCAAGGGATGGAGAAAATGATCCCTGAGCTTTTCGCGATGCTTAAGGCCTCGGAGGTAGAAATCAAGAAAGAGCATCAAGTGTTGATGGTTAATAAGACCACTAGTTTCAAGAAAGGCAAGGGAAAGAAAGGGAACTTCAAGAAGAATGGCAAGGCAATTGCCGCTCCCATGAAGAAACCCAACGCTGGACCCAAACCAGAGACTAAGTGCTTCTATTGCAAGGGGAATGGACACTGGAAGCGGAACTGCCCTAAGTACTTGGCAGATAAGAAGGCTGGCAACGTCAATGAAGGTATATTTGATATACATGTCATTGATGTGTACCTTACTAGTGCTTGTAGTAGCGCCTGGGTATTTGATACTGGTTCGATTGCTAATATTTGTAACTCGAAACAGGAGTTGCGGAATAAACATAGACTAGCTAAGGACGAGGTGACGATACGCGTCGGAAATGGTTCCAAGCTTGACGTGATCACCGTCGGCATGCTACCTCTACATTTACCTTCGGGATTAGTTTTAAACCTAAATAACTGTTATTTGGTGCCTGCATTGAGCATGAACATTATATCTGGATCTTGTTTATTGCGAGACGGTTATTCATTTAAGTCGGAGAATAATGGTTGTTCTATTTATATGCATAGTATATTTTATGGTCATGCACCACTTGTGAATGGTTTATTCTTGTTGAATCTCGATCGTAGTGATACACATATTCATAATATTGATGCCAAAAGATGAAAAGTTAATGATGATAGTACCACATACTTGTGGCACTGCCGCTTAGATCATATTGGTATATAGCACATGAAGAAACTCCATGCTGATGGACTTTTGGAATCACTTGATTATGAATCATTTGATACATGTGAACCATGCCTCATGGGCAAGATGACTAAAACCCCATTTTTCGGAACAATGGAGCGGGCTAGTGACTTGTTGGAAATAATACATACTGATGTATGTGGTCTGATGAGTGTTGAAGCACGCGGTGGATATCGTTTTCTCTTACCTTCACAAATGATTTGAGTAGATGTAGGTATATTTACTTAATGAAACACAAGTCTGGAACATTTGAAAAGTTCAAGGAATTTCAGAGTGAAGTGGAGAATCATCGTAACAAGAAAATAAAGTTTCTATGATCTAATCGTGGAAGTGAATAGTTGAGTTATGAGTTTGGCAATCATTTAAGAAAATGTGGAATTGTTTCAAACTCATGCCACCCGGAACACCACAGCGTAATGGTGTGTCCGAACATCGTAACCGTACTTTATTGGATATGGTGCATTCTATGATGTCTCTTATCGATTTGCCACTACCATTTTGGGGTTATGCATTAGAGATAGCCGCATTCACTTTAAATAGGGCACCATCTAAATCCATTGAGATGACACTGTATGAACTATGGTTTGGCAGGAAACCTAAGTTATCGGTTCTTAAAGTTTGGGGATGCGACATTTACGTCAAAAGGCTTCAGCTTGATGAACCCGAACCCAAAGCGGAGAAATGTCTCTTCATAGGATACCCTAAAGAGACCATTGGGTATACCTTCTATCATAGATCCGAGGGCAAGATTTTTGTTGCCAAAAATGGGTCCTTTCTAGAGAAGGAGTTTCTCTCAAAAGATGTGAGTGGGAGGAAAGTAGAACTTGATGAGGTAATTGTACCTTCTCTCGAACTAGAGAGTAGCACATCACAGAAAGCAGTTACCGTGATGCCTACACCAACCGGAGAGGAAGCTAATGATGATGATCATGAAACTTCAGATCAAGTTACTACTAAACTTCGTAGGTCGACTAGGACACGTTCCGCACCAGAGTGGTACGGTAATCCCGTCCTGGAAGTCATGTTGTTAGACAACGGCAAACCTACAAACTATGAAGAAGCAATGATGATCCCGGATTCCGACAAATGGCATGAGGCCATGAAATCCGAGATAGGATTCATGTATGAGAACAAAGTATGGACTTTGGTGGACTTACCCGTTGACCGGCAAGCCATTGAGAATAAATGGATCTTTAAGAAAAAGATAAATGCTGATGGTAATGTCACTGTCTATAAAGCTCGACTTGTCGCAAAAGGTTTTTGACAAATTCAAGGAGTTGACTACGATGAGACTTTCTCACCTGTAGTGATGCTTATGTCTGTTAGAATTATGTTAGCAATTGCCGCATACTATGATTATGAAATCTGGTAGATGGACGTCAAATCAGCGTTCCTTAATGGGTTACTTAAGGAAGAGTTGTATATGATGCAACCGGAAGGTTTTGTCGATCCTAAGGATGCTAACAAAGTATGTGTCGGGGACGAATCCGCGATCACCTATGGGACCCAGGGAAGGACCCCTTTACGTTCGGCAGGGAGAGACGGTCGCACGAAGAGCAAATCTAGCGAAGAACACGACAGTGCACGAGAGAGATTTACCCAGGTTCGGGCCGCACGGATGCGTAAAACCCTACTCCTGCTTTTTGGTTTATTATCTGTATGATTGTTCTAGCTCCAGGAGCGCTACAGTACAGAGTAGCTGCGTACAATACTGGAGTTCTCCATCTCCCAGTTCCTCCCTTTCCACGTTGCCTATGGGCCTCCTTTTATATGCACAAAGGGGTCACCAACAGGTGGCAAACAGTAAAGGTAGAGGTGGAAAGTTGCTACAGTAAGGCCATTATTACCAGGATGACATGTCCTACCTACCACTGACGGCAGGGGACAAGGGCATTAAATGCCCATGCCTTAGCTGTCCAGATACATGTACCCGGACGTCTTGGACGTGGGAAAAGCCTATCCCACCTGCTCCTGCACCGCTAGCTACAGTGTACCGCCGTCTACACAGTGCCCTGCCACACACGCTTGGAAGGACCCAGAGCGCCACGCTGGCAGAGGCACCGGAGCAGCACAGTAACACAGTGGTACAGTAACGCTTGCCGCGGCAAGACCTTGCCGCACCTGACAGCTTGCCGCAACCCATAGCTTGCCGCGCAAGGTAACTTGCCGGGGCAAGTACCTTGCCGCAGCTGCTATCTTGCCATAGCCAATACCTTGCCGCAGCCAATGACTTGCCGGGGCAAGTACCTTGCCGCGGCAAGTACTCTGCTACAGCATTTACATGCTTATCACTGACGGGTCAGGACAAGCGCATTAAATGCTCTGTCTAGGTGTCCCTTAGCTTCTTGGGGATGGGAAAAGGGGCCATCCTATCAGCGCCGCTTGGCACAGTGCTCTGCCACGCATGCCTGGAGAAGGGTCCAGAGTGCCATGCTGGCGGCCGCACTGGAGCAGCAGCATAGTGGCATAACCTTGCCGGGCAGGAACCTTGCCGGGCTCAGCTGGTCATCCCGGCAAGAACCTTGCCGGGGCCTTGTCTCCAGTCTTGTCGAGTCCTGAGCTTGCCGGCCCTGATCTCGCCGGCAGTAGTAGACTTGATCTTCTGGTCGATCCGCCTGGAGTCTTGTCTTGCCAGCTCTGCCTTGCCGGCATTGCGTGGACCCATTCCCGGCAAGTAGACCTTGCCGGGAACCGGGCTTCGAATGTACTCTTGGGTGGATTCCTCCTCTGCCATGTCCTTCCCGCCTGGAGGCTGCGACTTGCCGGTGCGTGTCCAGGGGTAGTGAACACCCCCCTGTTTACTACACCGACAATATGCAAGCTCCAGCGATCCATCTATGGACTGGTGCAAGCATCTCGGAGTTGGAATATATGCTTTGATGAGGTGATCAAAGCTTATGGTTTTATACAAACTTACGGAGAAGCTTGTATTTACAAGAAAGTGAGTGGGAGCTCTATAGCATTTCTAACAAGTATATGTGGATGACATATTGTTGATTAGAAATGATGTAGAATTTCTGGAAAGCATAAAGGGTTGTTTGAAAAGAGTTATTCAAAGGAAGACCTGGGTAAAGCTGCTTACATATTGGGCATTAAGATCTATAGAGATAGATGAAGACACCTAATAAGACTTTCACAGAGCACATACCTCGACAAGATTTTGAAGGAGTTCAAAATGGAACAGTCAAAGAAGGAGTTCTTGCCTGTATTGTAGGGTGTGAAGTTGAGTAAGACTCAAAGCTCGACAACGGTAGAAGAAAGAGAAAGGATGAAGGTCATCCCATATGCCTTAGCCATAGGCTCTATAATGTATGCCATGTTGTGTACTAGACCTGATGTGTGCCTTGCCATAAGTCTGGCAGGGAGGTAACAAAGTAATCCAGGAGTGGATCACTGGACAGCGGTCAAAAATATCCTTAAGTACCTAAAGAGGACTAAGGAAATGTTTCTCGATTATGGAGGTGATAAAGAGTTCGTCGTAAAGTTACATTGATGCAAGCTTTGACACCGATCTGGATGACTCTGAGTCGCAAACCGAATATGTATGGTGGAGCAGTCATTTGGAATAGCTCCAAGTGGAGCGTGGTAGCAGTATCTACAGTATCTCTACTCCTAATGTCTCAGTTGGTAGTCTCCGCGGTTAATTTTCGTCCCACCTCCCCTGGTTTTTTTTCGTCCTCCCTCCCACCTCCCAATTCCCCCGCAGTAACGATCCCACCTCCCAGTTTCGTTGGTTTTTTTTCATCGGTTTTTTATTCGGCCCCCTCCCACTGGCCGGAAAAATCCAACGTTTATTTGGTAACACAATGAATTCACATATGGTGATTGATTCCTTCTTTGGTAACCCAACTAACGGATGGTAATCAATCTTCAAATACCAAAACCAAACGTACAAGGCAACAATCAATTCACGTATCACAATCAGATTCTTCTTTAGTACCCAGCTTAACTCACGGATGGTAATCAATCTCCAGACGAAGGAAACAATACATCGAGGGAGCAGTAAATAAACTCCCTTTCTTATGACATGTATATGATCTTCCCTTCCCTCTCCGTTGTTGAGCGTTCTTCATTCTCGAGGCCAATGCTTGGGCTGCGTCACTGGGTCGCGACGGTGCCGGAGGACGAGGACGGCGAGGCCGGGTGCCGCGGCACCGCGTTGGCCATGGACGGTGAAGGGGGCGAAGAAGGGCGGCTTCCCTGGCCGTGGCCGTGGCCGTGGCCCTGGGAGTTGGTGCGGTGGAAGCGGCACTTGAAGGACCCGGCGTGGGTGGCCGGTGCGTAGACGCACTTGGACGCGGGCCCGTGGCTCGCGCCGGACGGCGCCGACACCGACCCGGGCCACCTCCTCCGTGTATTCTTGGGCGACGCCGCCTCGCCGGTCGGTGTCGTGCTGTTGCTGTGGTGGCCGTGGCCATGGCTGTGGAACCTTCCCTCCTCCCCCGTGGTGTCCACGTAGTTGGAAGCCATTTCTGTCCCCTGTGTTTCCTGTGTCTGCATGGGCATCATTAAGGGTGAATTTAACGAGCGAATAAATACATGATTCGTTCCGATTTCCAAATAACCCGAGATTTAGTTTGAGCGTTCATTAGGAGTACTAATCAACAACTCAACAAGGAGGACGGTTGGTGGTAATCAGTTGCGTGTTACCGCACATACAGGTGAAAATAACACTAGGAAGCAGCAGAAGAACGGAAAGAACTTGAGATTAGTGGTAGAGTCATGCTACCTAGAAATCTGCAAGAGGGGAGGGAAGCAGAGCAGCTGCCGGGGCGAGAGAGAGAGAGAGAGAGATCATTTGGTGGTAGCAAGTTCAAGTAATAGTTTGAACACATTCAAGAAATAGTATAAAGATAATGCATATTACATAAAAATAACGCTGAGAATTTAGATGTATTGTTTGTCATGGAGCTGTGGCTGGCCGATTTACATGAAATTAATTCCCTCAGTTGTGGTGGCAAATATAATACACATAATCCATATTGTTATGCACTAGCGTGTGTGTGTGTGAAATAGATGGATTATGGTCCCGTACCTAATAAGATGGATATGTGTGTGCGTGTGTTAGAGAGAGAGAGGGAGAGGGGGAGAGAGAGTGAGGAAGAGGGAGGGAGATAGTGTGTGTGTGAGGATTTGATGGTAAAAAAGGTCGCCAATGTCGCTTGATATGTATGAGAATATTAAATGTAATATTAACATGATTAATATTGAACTCTTAAAGTTAATGTGGCCCCGTTGCAACGCACGGGCGTTCTTCTAGTGACATAGAGATTTGCAAAGCACACATGGATCTGAATGTTGCATACCTATTGACTAAAACCTCTCTCACAAGCAAAACATGATCAAACACAAGAACTCATTGGGTGTTAATCACATGGCGATGTGAACTAGATTATTGACTCTAGTGCAAGTGGGAGACCGTTGGAAATATGCCCTAGAGGCAATAATAAATTGGTTATTATCATATTTCCCGTTCATGATAAATATTTATTATTCATGCTAGAATTGTATTAACCAGAAACTTAAATACATGTGTGAATACATAAACTACACCGTGTCGCTAGTAAGCCTCTACCAGACTAGCTCATTGATCAAAGATGGTTAAGGTTTCCTAACCATAGACATGAGTTGTTGATGTAGGGTAGAACCCTAGATGCCCGATCTTTCATGATTGGAGGGATCCTACGAAGAACACGAGGGGAAAACACGAGAGAAATCACTCAAACCAACAAGATTCGATTACACATGTGCTAGATCCTCGAAACACAAAGAGATACATGATCCAAATGCAACAAAGGACAATACAAGTGGCGGTAGTTCTTCTCCGTGAGGAGGTCTTGAGGGAGTCTTCCCGGGATGGGGTCTTGAATCCGCTTGGGGGATCTTCTCCGAAGAGGCCGTGAACTCCAATGGAGAAGTAACCAAGTGGATGAGCAAAGCTCTATCTCTAAATTGAGCTAATCCTTTGCTAACCCTAACTAGGAGGAGGAGGGGGTCTATATATAGTGCCAGCCCATGAAGGGGTAAGTGAGAGGGGGAATACATGGGCCCTTGGCCCGATCTCTGCGCACAGGCAGGTGTCGGATGTCTGGGCTGGGGGCCGTATGTCTGGCGGCTCATGAAGAGCCGGATGTCCGGGCTGTACTCGGATGCGTTCTGTGAAGGAGGCCGGATTTCCGGGCTGGGGCCGGATGTCCGGCGGCTCGCGTCGGGCCGGATGTCCGGGGCCTGGAGATGCTCTTCGGCTGGGCTGTTGCTGTGGCCGCTGGCTTCAGGGGCCGGATGTCCGGGGCCTGGGAACCTTCTCTGGTTCCTTCCATCGTGCTCCTTCGTCCATGTACTTGGGGACTTGTCCGTTATCCCGAGCATCTCCGAGAGGGTCTTCTTGGTACCTCAGCACATGTAGTGTCTTTGCATGAGGTAGCAACAATGTCTCGCATGAGTGGAAAGGGGAAGCATTTAGGAACGGGTTCACCTTGTGCCCAATGGCGTATGTTTGAGGTCTCGTCGTATGTCCACTTGGGGCTTGGGGAGTAGTCATAGTGTACATGGGGATGATCATAGGATGCTCCGACGGACTTGTAGTTGGACGGAGTTGAAGACATTCCGCAAGCCAAGTACTCCAAGATGTCTCCAAAGTGGTATACATGCAAAAAGAGCAAACACAAGCGACACTCGGAAATACAATGGTTAGTGCACACAAGGTGTCCATCAAGTAAGTATGAGTCCGTTCGGCAAGATGGTTCGTAACAAGGCACATGATGCTTAGCCAAATGATCTAATATGATATGTAAAGCATTCATGGGAGCAAAAGCATTTGATGCACGCACAAAGGTGTGGTAATTGTCATGGTGCACAAAGCAAATTCTACCATTGTGCAAGATGATGTCATAGTATGATGGTTTATCAAGAGCATGAACATGGCAATGGATGCTCAATATGATGATGTTATCAAGCAATTGATGGTTGGCAATATGATCATCATGTATGAATATGCCATCAAGGAAGATCACAACAAATTTGCTAAGAAAGTGCACAAGCTCATATATCATGGATGAAATGGAAATGCAAGATGCAACAAGGCAATCATAATGTGAGTCAATGCATGCATAAGATACAAATTTGTTATGGGTGGTGTTGTACCATAGCTCAATGTCGTGGCACTCCTCAACTTGAAGGTCCATAGGGTCCATCTCTAATGTCGGTCCTCCATCCAATATATGTATCATGTAGACAAGAAGAAGGAAACAACAATGAAAGTATGGCCCATCCAATATGCATATGTGAAGATGGCTCAAAGGGAAGGAGTTCACCTTTAGTAGTTTCTCAAAAATGTTGGTGTCGCACATCATGTACGCCTTCACATAACCAATATGTCTCGTGATGGTACTGCCTTGTGAATTCCTCAAAATGAAAGAACATGACGAACACTCGAAAAAACAAATGAGGTTAGTGCAAATGCAACACCTATCATTTGAGTGGTGAGATACCCAACAAGTGTTCTCATCGTTCTTATCATAAGAAAGGACAAGGTGTGGTATGGTATGAAAGCATATGATGCAACTACAACCAAAGACAATAGGCTCAATCAAGCAAGCATGCATCACAAGTAAGATGTCCAAGTATCCATGATCAATAAGCATAGTATCGGTGCATGCACGACAAGTGGATATGAATGGTGCAACTAACGGAGGCAAGAGACAATGATTAAGACAAACCAAGTGAGAGGCATGAACATATATGTCATGAACCCAAGAAAGCGAGTAAGAATGGAACATGGGTGATGCGACAAAGCAAGCAATCGTAGTGATCAAGTCAAGCAAGCTAGTAGTGCGAAGATGCTACGTACTAGAAGGAATCATGGCAAGCATGTCATGTGTGCAAATAGTGGGCATGAATAATGCACATGACATATCACAAGCATGAAAGCAAGATATGAGTAATGTATCATCATTGTATTGGCAAGAGGTTCTATGTAAATAGCAATGGAACATCATGACTCTCCCAACACAAGAATCAACAATAGCATGTGGCACATGGTAAACATAGCAATAGCAACAAGGATCTCCACTAAACATGCAAATACACATAGAAGTAGTATAATGGTGAATCACATGTAAGTGCAAGCAAGGGTCACAATTGCATGGAAAAGACATAGAGGCAAGCATAACATGCAAAGTGAACACGGCAAAATGAGCATAAGGTGATAAATGGTATATGGCCCATAGCCGTGTGAGAGCCAAGTAGAAGAGATGCGTGTAGTCATTGTGCGGAGGGGACGGTGGTAAGGACAATCCACGGGATCCCAAATCGTCGTTGCTCTCAAGAGCTTGTTTCGTCAACTCTTGGGATTGAGAGGTTGACGAGTATATGTGAGTACCTACACAAAACAAAGGCAAAGGGAAAATTGTGTGTGCGTGGTATATGTACACATCATCTATCATGATGCATACGTGCATGTGTTGTTTAGCACAAAATATCCAATGCTCAAATAAATGAGATGCGTGATATAGAAACATGTCATCCATCATGAGAGGTTTGTTATTATGTATAGCATAATGGAGACTCAAATTGTGTAATGCATCATGAGAAATATGTAGAGCATTGTTATTCATGGAATGCATATGGTGCACGCATTTATGGGAATCATGCAAAGTATGGAATGCATCAAAATCTCCTAATATGTATGAGGAAACTATGGGGGTCTCCTCATGAGCATTTGTAGAAACATCACATGGAGAATATTGACAACGTCCAAAACAAAGCATATTTGGAACAATGTGATCATGGCATGGCATAGTAGATGAATTGCGCAACTCATGTAAAGGAAGCATGGCAATATCATCACATGAAAAACAAAAGCCAATGACCATCATCTCGTCATCTATGCCATAAGTGCAAATGGGATTTATTTTAATGGGGCATGCATAGTTACTATGTTGAGATTAAAATGATGCAATATGGGAGATCTCACTCATAGCATATGACAAGTTCAAAGGATTATCAAACATGATGTGACCAATAGAATTTTCACATGATATCCTATGGAGCATAGCATCACAAGTGGGCAATTCAACATGCTCATCATCATAAATGGGTGGCATATCGAAACAAGACGTAGTATGTGATGAATCCATAGGGTGATCAACATCATGGGAGCAATCGATGTCAAGATAGTCCACTAGTGGGACAAGAGAAGTACCATCACCTATGTTACCTTTAGAGCTTCGCTCATGTGTTGTAGGTGAGGTTGCAACATGATGGTACCATGTGGGGGGTGCATCTTCTTCCACCATGGCCATCGGTTTTCCCATTGGAGGGATGGACTTGTCGAGGATTGGCGCTTGTCTTGTTGGAGATCTAGCACCAAAAAGGAAAACACACTCAGAGTAGAGGTTAAGTCGTTAGAAATCATAGTGGCGTCACAAGCCGTCTCAACTACCTCACTCGCTAAGTGTTGTGGCTCACTCACTCCCGGTAAGATGCTCTCACTCATATGGTTGGTGGAGTCACTCAAGTGGCTCTCAACCTCACATAGGATGTGTGGCATGCTCCCAAGTGTGGGGCTAGTGGTGGTCACACTCATCCTCCCATAGGAAATGCTCTCAATGTCACGTATGGTGGAGTCACTCATCTCACTCATGGGGTGGTGGCTTTCCTCACATGGCAATTGGGGCATCTCGTCACATGTGGGTGTCGGAGAGATGTAGGTGCAAATGTCTCCATGCTCAACTCCTATCGCCGCCTTGGTTGAAGGGATAGTCCCATGCTCAACCTCCTCATCCATAACGCCTTCGAAAATGAATGCTGTAGGATGTGGCAAAACATCACTCTCCTCCGAGACCAAAGAGAAGGACTCATGTGCGTTCTCATAGCTTGTCTCAGAGTAGGAGTCTCGTTGGGGCGCCATCTTCATGTCATTGAAGAGGTTCGCGCTCGTCGCTGTAGTCGAAGGGGATGGCCCTTGCTCGACCTTCTTGTCGCCGTCTTGTTGTAGGAGGCCCATATGATGTGGCACCTCGTAGCTCGTCTCCATGACCGAAGGGAATTTCCCATGCTCGGCCATCATCCTTGAGGGGCTTCCGAAGATGGAAGTGTCGCCCTCACTTGTAGGTGGTCGCCTTATTGTTGAAGATGTCGATGTAGGCGAACTCGTGGGAAGTAAGCGAAGATGCCGTACGTCCAAAGGCGAAGATGCCTTGATAACACTTGGCGAAGATGCCGAAGTTGTGGTTGTGGTAGCCGTAGCTTCCTCTTGGTGGTGCTTATCTCGCGGTCTTCTCTTGTGCTCATGAAGTTTGGCCGTAGCTTGATGTAGAGCTTGTTGGTACTTGTAGGTTTGCGCGTCACGAGCATCTTCATGTTGATGGTGTCGTTGTCGTGCTTGATGTCGTAGACGATGTCGTTTGTCATCGTCGTGCACATGATGCTTGGAGGTGACTTGCTCTTCATGACGATGTGGATCACGAATGTGAGGATGGTCGCCATGTAGATGTGGACGTGGATGACTTGCGCTTGCATTGCATGGGCGCTCCGAAGATGTTCTACTTGCTCGCCGCCGCCTTGAATATGACGAAGGGGAAGAACGGTTGACCAACAAGGCCCGAATCTCCTCCATCCTTGCATCTTTCTCCTCCTTTAGTGTGGAGAGCTTGTGGTCGAGGTAGTCTTGTATACGTAGCTCGGATTGTCTCATGTCGATGGCGAGGTTGTCGATGCGCTCTCGCAATCTTGATTGTGCGCCTTTCATTGCTCGTTGTAGATCGAAGATGGACGTTTTGGTGATGTAGTTGTTCGCGTCGTCGGTGTTGTCGAAGACCGGAGATGAAATACCTTGCCTCTCCATCACAAGACTCGAGCAAATATGAGTGGAAGAAAGGAGAGAACTATACCAAATGTACCTTGACCGATGTTGAGAATGGATCAATGATCACTCAATAGTGTAGCAAGGAAATAGCACAATTGGTACCGGATCTTGTCAATTCTCACACCTACACAAGTAAAGCTTTGGGTGGAGCTTGGTGAGGATAGTGGCACAAAAATGTGATGCAAAATGTTGGCAAGAGTCAATAATGTTGAAAGAGATTCACAAATTCGCAAGTGAAATAAGTAGACCAATAGCAATATGTGGCACACGAAAACACACACACTGATAGATAGATGGGGTCGTGCAACCAAGGAACGAGCTCAAAATGTGGAATCCACGGAAAATGCTCTTATTGCACAACTCTAGAGAGACGCTAGCACGATTGCTCAATAGGCGGATACGACACTTGTGCACAACCTATAGGAGACAAAAATGCAACGACTTCTATCACAAGTATACTATGTATATATGGTTCCTGGTGTTTCTCTCAAAATGATCCAATATGATCTTATATGCAATGTGGTATGATGCTATGGCTATTGCTTACAAGCTTCTTTGCTCTTTCTCTTTTGCTTAAAGGCTTATTCTTTTTTTTTTGGATGGCCACTATGCGAAATGCACAAACCATGATAGCAATTGTGTATATGCGGGAACAAACTTTTGGCACACGAGATGATATGATGATACCAATATGATATGGTATGTATGCAATGGAATGGCGAATCGATGATCACTAATGTGCATAAGTAACGTTGCCGGCAATACTCAATGGCTAGTCTCGATAGGCAAGTGACGCAAAATGGCTAGGGGTTATCAATGCAATGGCAAGGGGAATATATAATGATGTCGTCGAGGTTACCATCGAGGGTTTCTCGTTTGTAACCCACGGACGGATGATAGTGAAGTGGTCAAAGTCGATGACGACCTCGTGGCGATGATGAGTGATGGTGTTCTTGATGTAGA
Organism: Thinopyrum elongatum; assembly: GCA_011799875.1. NCBI lineage: Eukaryota > Viridiplantae > Streptophyta > Magnoliopsida > Poales > Poaceae > Thinopyrum > Thinopyrum elongatum. The sequence goes on along the minus strand of CM022298.1, from coordinate 336,551,978 downwards.
ACCGTTCCTAATTAGCCGAAACACCTTAGGAAACGGAAAAACCACAACTCAAAATCTCCAAAGGCAAATGTCAAATGATGGTAGCGGGAATGCGGTGGTGGTTGCGGAAGTATTGGTGGAAACCCAGTCAAAATGGGTTAAGGTGGAAGTGTATGATGGGCTATACACGGTGTCGGAGTTGAAAGCACGGTCCCTAAGTAGCCAAAACACCTTAGGAGACACAACTCACAACACAAACAAAAATTGGGTTAAGTTGGGGTGGCGAAAGTGTATGGTGGGCAAGCCTGTGCGGAAGTTATGGTGGTGGTTGATGAAGAAGCAATCGTCCCTAAGTAGCCGAAACACCTTAGGAGACTCGAATCACTACTCAAGTAACCGCCAATGCTATGGAGAACAAAATGGGTTAGGTTGCGGAAGTCGGTGGTGGTAATGTGGATGATATGGTGGAAGCCCTAGACAAAGATGCCAAAGTTCCAAAAATTTGATGAAGTCAAATGATGGTGGTAGTAATTTTATGTTATGGGGGATGTCAATAGCTTCAAAACGAGCTAAAGAACGTCAAAAACGGACTCCTGATGAATTAGTTATGGTCAAAACGGTGAAACACTGAAGGCTGAAATGCCAGGGGCCGGACATCCGAGGTCGGGGCCGGAAATCCGGGACCTGATGTCCAGAACTGCACGCGAATTGCGCTCCAAGAGCCGGATGTCCGGGGCCACGGGCCGGATGTCTGGGCTCCAAATCCGAGGATGAACTCGAGGAACTCGATTTTGGGGGCAAAATTCGAGAGATTTCGTGGATGGAAAATGGAGAAACTTGGGGAAAAGATAGATCTACTCAAGACACAGCGAATCCATGGATCAAAATCAACAAAACATCATCAAACCAAAAAATCACAAAAAAAATTGGGGCATATTTTTTGTGGGGATTTTCAAAATTAGGACGAAACCAAACAAAAGAAGGCTAGAAAAGAGGGGTAGGGGCTCCAAATTCGTGATCAACCTGGCTCTGATACCAAGATGATGTAGGGTAGAACCCTAGATGCCCGATCTTTCACGATTGGAGGGATCCTACGAAGAACACGAGGGGAAACACGAGGAGAAAACACGAGAGAAATCACTCAAACCAACAAGATTCGATTACACATGTGCTAGATCCTCGAAACACAAAGAGATACACGATCCAAACGCAACAAAGGATGATACAAGTGGCGGTAGTTCTTCTCCATGAGGAGGTCTTGAGAGGGTCTTCCCGGGATGGGGTCTTGAATCCGCTTGGGGGATCTTCTCCGAAGAGGCCGTGAATTCCAATGGAGAAGTAACCAAGTGGATGAGCAAAACTCTATTTCTAAATTGTGTTAATCCTTTGCTAACCCTAACTAGGAGGAGAAGGGGGTCTATATATAGTGCCAGCCCCCGAAGGGATAAGTGAGAGGGGGGATACATGGGCCCTTGGCCCGATCTCTGCGCACAGGCAGGTGCCGGATGTCTGGGCTGGGGGCCGGATGTCCGGCGGCTCACGAAGAGCCGGATGTCCGGGCTGGACTCGGATGCATTCTGTGAAGGAGGCCGGATTTTCGGGCTGGGGCCGGATGTCCGGCGGCTCGCGTCGGGCCGGATGTCCGGGGCCTGGGCCGGATGTCCGGGGCCTGGAGATGCTCTTCGGCTGGGCTGTTGCTGTGGCCGCTGGCTTCAAGGGCCAGATGTCTAGGCCAGGGGCCGGATGTCCGGGGCCTGGGAACCTTCTCCGGTTCCTTCCGTCGTGCTCCTTCGTCCATGTACTTGGGGACTTGTCTGTGATCCCGAGCATCTTCGAGAGGGTCTTCTTGGTACCTAAGCACATGTAGTGTCTTTGCATGAGGTAGCAACCATGTCTCGCATGAGTGGAAAGGGGAAGCGTTTAGGAACGGGTTCACCTTGTGTCCAATGGCGTATGTTTGAGGTCTCATCGTATGTCCACTTGGGGCTTGGGGAGTAGTCATAGTGTACATGGGGATGATCGTAGGATGCTCCACATCAGTTATCATTTAATAACAAGATCACATCATTAGGAGAATGATGTGATGGACAAGACCCAACCGTAAGCTTAGCATCAGATCGTTTAGATATTTGCTACAGCTTTCATCATGTCAAGTATTTGTTCCTTAGACCATGAGATCGTGCAACTCCCGGATACCGGAGGAATGCCTTGTGTGCTATCAAACGTCACATCGTAACTGGGTGATCCTAAAAGTGCTCTACAGGTATCTCCGAAGGTGTTTGGGTTGCATGGATCGAGACTGGGATTTGTCGCTCCATGTGAAGGATGTCGACTCGTGAGGCTTTTCGTGGCCGGCGGCTGACGCTGGCGTTCCGGCCATCCGCGTCACCACCAGCGTCGTCCCCCCCCCCCCGGCGGAGTGCTCAGGCGGGTCCCGGTTGTCGTGCCCGGGTGAGGATTATAGTTCTTCCGACGTGGAGAGCTCGCCGGCCGTCGGCGTCAAGATGGCTTTGGATGTGTTGGGAGATGGAGAGGATACAACGGACTGGACTCCGGTGGTGGGCAGGAGAAGGAAGACGAAGGCCGAGCTTGTGCAGGATTTCTGGGTGGATGCCGGTTTTCCCACTCCGGCTTCGCGTTTCTGGGAGATGCGCTCGCCATCGACGACGGAGACACCTTCTGGTTGCGCAGGTATGGAAGCTTCTTCTTGCAGGGTGCAGGAGGATCCCATGGTCGACGGGAGGTTCTGCAGGCCAAATACATTGTCGCCGACTGGCTCGGAGGCGGCCGGGCTGCCTCGCCGGAGTACACCATCATCGCCAACGGGTCTGCGAGTGGCTCGAGCTCCTTGCATGGGAAAGTGGAGGGGACCTCTGCCGCCGCGCCGGTTCACGCTGCCGCCCGAGCTGGGGCAGTTCCTGGCCGCGGCCAACCACGTTCCCGTAGTTGGCGGTCCTAGATTGCCGGCGCCGGAAATTGCGTTGGGAACGGAGGCGAGATCGCCGGGCGTTACGGAGACGCGATCAGAGGAGTTTGAAAATCCGGCAGTCGTGGGGCCCATGTCTCAGGCTGGGCAGGATTTGGGCCATGAGCTATCGTGGGCCTATCTGCGCCAGCGATGAGAGCCCTCTGGCTGGGCTACCCTAATGAGTCAGCCACGATCGCGAGCCCCGTATCCACGATCGCTCCTCCGCCTGCGACGTCTACCTCACCTTCGTCCGCCTTCATCGAGCGGCCTCTGCCGCCTCCATCCTCTTCCACGACAACGACAACCACGCCGTCGCCTCTGCCTCCGAGTTCGTCTTCGACCACCCTCGCTCTTCCTAGCGCTGGCCCTGGTCACTCCTACGCGGCAGCTGCGGCGTCTCGACCACGGCCGATGACGGGCGTGCCACTTCCTCCGCGGGGTGCCTCGACCGCGGGAGGGCTGCACCCTCGTGGTTCGCCGGTCATCGGGCCGGCTTCTGGCGCCTCCCGGCCTCCCGCTCCAGTCATCGGCCTAGCAGGCACGTCGACCCATCCGCACCAACAGCGGCAGCATCCCCTGCATACATGTATGGGGCACCACAGTATGCATAAGGCTAGGCATTGCACTGCCATGCGCCGGTCGGTGTTGCAGCAGGGGGAGAGTAGATGCCTTCGTACAGTACACCGGCTGTTGGAGCTTTCATTTCTTCTCAGTTACAGCCAGGGGCTGCTCTGGTTCAACAGCAGCATGCGCCGTTCTCAGTTGGACAGCAGGGAGTTGCTCAGAAACCTAAGAAGAAAAAGCCTCAAAACCAACAGCCGCACTTCGGTAAACTTTCAGCTTGGCTACCAATATCCTCAGCAGCAAGTGCCGGTCCAACAACAATTCCTGAACCAGTTGACACAGCAACAATACTTGCAACCAACTCAGTACGGGCAATACCATCAGCTTGGGGTGCAGGCGCAGATGTCACAGCAATCACAGTTGCCACAGATGCTGCAGGGGCAGGCCCAAGGTCCTTCCGTGGATATACCAACGCCTATTGCTTCTGTGCCTATTGTGCAGGGAGATACTTCCATGACCAAAGGCAAAGCTAAAAAAGGAGTACGCTGTTGGAAGTGTGCGGTTGACACGCACGCAACGAAGGATTGCAAGGTTCAACACTACTGTTATATTTGCGACAACATTGCTCACCCGACGTTGCGATGTGCAGTTCTTAAACTTCCTAAGCCCAATGCTTTTGTCTCGGGAGTTGGTGCGGAGGAGACTTACTTTGCCCAGTTGCCAGATTGTGTTGTCAAAGATCACTTGGCACCAGCTCGGTCTCCTATTGCTTGTGTTCAGGTTAGTGGTATTATGGTACCCGCTTCTATAATTGAGAGTCAGATCGCAAGGATATGTCCGGTTCAGACGCAATGGAAGTGGGAGGCAATACCACACAGGGAGGATGCATATCTTGTTAGCTTTCCTTCTTTCGTGGATTTGGACAGGGTTGATGGTATTCAGATGAAAGTGCCATCGGTTAATGCTCAGATCACAATTTCTGCATGGAAGTCTCAGGAGATCCCGCACAAGATGGAACTCAAACAGCTTTGGCTCCATGTTGAGTGTGTCCCGCACACTCTTCGTCATTTTTGGGGCTTGTGAGCAGTAGGCTCCCTAATGGGCAAAATCATTGACGTTGATCTCTTCAGTCTGAGATGACGTGGAGTGGTTCGCATTCTGGTAGCCATGATAAATACTCAGATTCTGTTGAAGGAGAAAGATGATGTTGGGTCTTTTATTTCCAAGGATGTGGTGGTTAAACTCAAGGGCTATGCATTCACAATCAGGAGAGAACCAGCGGGCTATGTTCCGGATCCAGATTTTACTCCATTTATCTGGAAACGTAAGGGAGAGGATACTGATGATGATAACATTGGGAAGGAGAAGGACGACGAGGTGGATGCCACAGAGCAAGCCGGTCTTTCCTCCAACCCGGCGCCATCCGGTTCTACACCTACTAATGATGTTCATGTGTCACATGTTCAAGGACATGGCCTCGTGGCGCGGTCTCCTCCAAGACGTCGAGTACTGGCTAAGTAATGATGGCTGTGACTCCTTTTAACCCAAACCCGCAGACTCCTCGAGGCATTCAGCTAGTGGCGAATATGGGAGCTAACCATTGCGCGGGTGTCTTGAATGATCGTCGGAGGTGCAGCATCACGAGACTCCAGCAGAAGTCGTTCATTCGCCGGTGCTGAAAAATGATAGGCTGCCCATGCATTCTCTTGACGAATCAGAGGATCGGACGCACATGCATGCAACTGGACGGAAGCAACCATGTAGTACAAGTTGATGGGCACAAGAAAGGACGTGCATGCCCACCCGAATCACATGCATGCACCAGGTCCGGTGCCATTCCGGTTGATCGAGCAGCTGGCCAGCTCTCAGCCGTCCCACATGCATGCACTGGGTTTGGGGCCGCTACAGTCGACCGAGCTGCTGGTCAGCATGCAGGTTGTCCCCGCCCAATCGACAAATGTTCAGGTGGCGAACACGGCAGGTGGTTTGGAGGGGCCAGACCTGGGAAGCTGCGTCTCCGACACGATCGTTCCTGTTCAGGAACTGGTGGAGGCAAAATTTCATGTTTTGACCTTTTTTCTAACAAATTCAGGATCTGACTCCTGTTTGAAAATATTTCGGGATCTGACCCTTTTCCTATCGCCAGACCCTTTGGCGGTAGGGTATAACAGCCTACCGCCAGGCGCCAAGGGGTCTGGCGGTAGGCCCCGTGCACGCTCTGTGTTGGAAACTTAGAAATTTTTGACGGTAGGGTGTCCAACCCTACCGCCAAGGGGCATGGCGGTAGGCTATTATACCCTACCGCCAAGGTGTCTGGCGGTAAGAAAAGGGTCAGATCCCGAATTTTTTTCCAATGAGGGTTAGATCCCGAAATAGTATACGAAAAGGGTCAAAACACGAAACTTAGCCACTGGTGGAGCCAGGCAGAGCCTCTTCTTCGACGACGACGACCCCTTCTAGACCGACCGCTACAAGACCGACATTCACGTCTTCGACGGTTACTGTTGGAGAGGGGATTTCTAAACCACCGCCACCCCCTCCATCGGCAGCCACGCACACGCAACAACCATCGTCCGAGGCAATGTCGGTCCGTGACACGCTTCTGACGGCGGCCTCGTCACTAGAGCCGGCGGTTGAGACTGTTAGGGAGGGCGTTGCTACTTCACCATTTTCTCGTCCTCCGGCTGCAGAGCCAACGTCGCGACCACAGATGGGAGTGACTCCTACACGTCGAAGTTGTCGGCATACGATTGCCAACGATGGTTCTACGGACACTGATGAGGGCTCCTTGGCCAAGGCTATGCGGTGTAAAGCAGCACACAACCTCGACAACCAAGGTATTATGTCGTCATCCAAATCATTTTTAGCTTTTTCCGATGCTGCCATTGTTTCTAAGTTGCATAATGTGGGTGTTAGTATTGGAAAGAATGATAAGGATATTTCTTTTTCGACTAACGCTTTGAAATATTTGGAATATGACCGATTAAAAGTTACTCCACATGTTTCTAGCAAGTCTTATGCCTCCCATATTGATGAGGAGGAGCTGCATGCCACATTAGATGGTCAGCTACTCTCTCATTTAGTAGGAGCGGTTTCGGACGTGGGTCTAGATGAACCCGGGCTTAGTTCATTGATTGAGCTTACAGCATCCGGACGTAAATCAAAGAACGCACGTTCGAAAAAAGATAGTAAGTCCCATAAGAGGGCGAAGTGTTCTAAATTTCCTACTGTTTCCTCATGAATGGAATGTTTTTTAATAGCAGAGGTCTTCGTGACTTGGCTAAACATTTATTCATTGCAGAATGTAATAGAGAATACAATTTAGAATTTTTGGCTATTTCTGAAACGGGGAGACGTGATTTCTCAGTAAGTCTGCTTAACCATCTTTCTGGCGGGATAGACTTTACTTGGGTTTCAGGACCACCTAGAGGTCGTTCTGCGGGCATTTTACTTGGTGTAAATACATGGACTATGGATGTGTTGGCTAGTTCGGATGGTGAGTTTCACGTTAAACTCCATATTCGCAACAAGGCCGACAACTTCACATGGACCCTCGTCGCCGTGTATGGGGCAGCCCAGGATGAGTTCAAGTCCGATTTTCTCCGTGAATTGGTTAATCTGGCGAAAGATAATCCCTATCCCATTCTTATAGGTGGGGATTTCAATTTGCTTCGATTTCCAAATGAGAAAAGCCGCGGTAGGTTTGATAATCATTGGCCTTTCCTTTTCAATGTTGTCATCGACAGTCTAGATCTGCGAGAGGTTTCCATGATTGGAAGACAATTCACTTGGGTGAACAGTCTTCCCGAGCTGACATATGAGAAACTAGATCGCGTTTTAATGGATACTGACTGGGAATCTAAATTTCCTATGGTGTTTGTTCATGCTCTACCTCGTATCAAGGCTATATCAGACCACACACCCATTCTCCTAACTACTGGGTTGCCACGACCACAACATACACGCAAGTTCAAGTTTGAGCTTGGGTGGTTGCTTCGGGATGGCTTCCATGACATGGTCAAGGAGGTGTGGGAGAAACCAGTGGCCGGGCCTACCCCAATACACAAATGGAATAATAAAATGCGTGCATTACATAAATTCCTTGGTGGTTGGGCTAGGCATATGGTGGGTATCCTAAAAAATGAAAAGCTTCGTCTTTCATCTATCATTGATGAATTATAAGATTTGGCAGAGGTTAGACCTTTATCTGAGCATGAAATCGAGATCGAGAATCATTCGAATGCACAGATAGCTAACATGTTGCGTGAAGAGGAACTCAAATGGTACCAACATTCTAACTCTCAATTTAACCTGAAAGGTGATTTGAATACTAGACATTTCCATGGAGTCGCCAATGGCAGACACCGAAAGAAAATTATTCATTCCCTACAACAGGATGAGGGTGCGATTGAGGGGCATGAGCAACTTAAATCTTATATCACTAATTATTATAAAAATTTGTTCGGAGCGCCAGAGGAAGGAAACTTCATGATGGATGAGTCCCGAATAGATGACATCCCCCAGGTCTCTGATGAGGAAAACAGCCTTCTAACAGCCCCATACTCCGAGGAGGAAGTTAGAAAGGCGGTTTTCCTAATGGAGCATAACAAAGCCCTGGGTCCAGATGGTTTTCCCGCTGAGTTCTATCAGAATTTCTGGTAAGTCATCAAACGGGATCTCCTACTTTTGTTTAGCGACCTCCATGCTGGCCAACTAGAATTGCTTTGCTTAAACTTCGGTGAGATTATTTTATTACCTAAGGTTAATGAGGCTGAAAGGATACAACGATATAGACATATTTGCCTCCTTAATGTTAGTTTTAAAATATTCACGAAGGTTGCGACTATTAGGCTAAATTCAGTTGCTGAACATGTGGTTCGGCCTTCACAGACAGCTTTTATGCAAGGCAGACACATCCTAGATGGAGTTGTTATCCTTCATGAAACAGTCCATGAATTACACCGGAAAAAGTTGAATGGGGTGGTACTCAAAATAGACTTTGAAAAGGCTTATGACAAAGTCAAGTGGCCCTGTCTTCAACAGTCTCTCATAATGAAAGGATTTTTCACAGAGTGGCGCGCTATGATCCATAGCTTCGTTTCTGGAGGTAGTATTGCCATTAAGGTCAATGATGACGTTGGATACTATTTCCAAACAAAGAAGGGATTGCGACAAGGTGACTCGGTATCGCCCATGCTATTCAATATAGTGGCGGATATGCTAGCAGTCATGATTGAGCATGCCAAGGTTGATGGCCAAATTGATGGGGTAGTAAATCATCTAGTTTATGGTGGTCTCTCTATACTTCAATATGCCGATGATACGATGCTCTTCATGGATCATGACCTCGAGAAAGCGAGAAATCTGAAACTGATTTTATCAGCATTCGAGCAACTCTCGGGTCTTAAGATCAATTTTCATAAAAGTGAATTGTTTTGCTTTGGTGAGGCTCAAGACGAGGCCCACCTGTACGCTTAACTATTCGGATGTGGGTTGGGCCAATTTCCTATCACATATTTGGGGATACCGATACATTATCAGAGACTCACAAATGCTGAATGGAAACAAGTCGAGGAGAGACTGCAAAAAAGACTTAGCAGTTGGAAAGGTAAACTGCTGTCTCTGGGTGGAAGATTGGTCCTCATAAATTCAGTACTAAGTAATATGGTACTATATATGATTTCCTTCTTTCAGTTGCCGAAAGGAGTTTTACATAGATTGGATTACTTCCGATCAAGATACTTTTGGCAAGGAGATAGCAAGAGAAAGAAATATCGGCTGGCTAAATGGAGTGTGGTTTGCCGTCCCAAAGACCAAGGCGGGTTAGGCATTCATGACCTTGAGGTTAAGAATAGGGCCCTCCTCGGCAAATGGTTGTTGAAATTACTAACGGAAGATGGTGTATGGCAAACCCTCCTAAGAAGGAAATATGTGGGTTCCAAGGCGGTATCCCAAATATATAGGAAGCCTGGGGATTCCCACTTTTGGGCGGGTCTAATGGCTACGAAGAAATATTTCTTCTGCTATGGATCCTTCTCGATTAAGGACGGCTCAGAAATTAGATTCTGGGAGGACAAGTGGCTAGGAAATGCCACACTCGGGGAACAATATCTGGCTCTATACAACATTGTGCACCATAAGGGTGATACTATCGCCACGGTGATGGAATCATTTCTGCCGAATGTGACGTTCAGAAGAGATTTAATTGGACCCAGACTACAATCGTGGAACATTCTGCTTCAGTGGTTGTCCACGGTGCAATTGTCACATGGGTCTGATGTATTCCGATGGAACCTCCATGGGAATGGACAATTCTCAGTGGAGTCTATGTATAGAGCGTTAATCCAGTCTGATGTGCCAGTTGATAATAACAAGAAGATCTGGAAGATGAAGATACCACTTAAGAATAAAATCTTTGCATGGTATCTTCGTCGCGGAGTCATTCTTACTAAAGATAACCTTATTAAGAGAAATTGGCATGGAAGTCCGCAATGTGTCTTTTGTCACCATGAGGAGACAATAAAACATTTATTCTTCCAATGCAAATTAGCTCGTTCTATATGGTCAGTCATCCAAATAGCTTTTGGCATGTATCCTCCTTGTAGTGTTGCTAATGTATTTGGCAACTGGTTACATGGGATTGATCACAAGTTTAGAACTCTTCTCAGGGTGGGAGCGCTTGCCATTATCTGGTCGCTTTGGCTATGTAGAAATAATAAGGTGTTTAACGATAAAAGTACTTATCTGTTGCAAGTTATCTACAGATGTACCGGGACTCTTCGTTTATGGTCCTCTCTACAACGCGTGGAGAACCGAGACCTTTTTATGGAGGTGTGTACACGATTGGAGCATACGGCAAGGGATACTTTTACCCAACATGGGTCGCAGCATGATCTTAGGATTGGCCCCCCTCCGCTTTAGGCGTTATACAGACTCTAAGTTTCTTTGTATTTCGCCTTTTTTCCGTTTGTGTGAGAGGACCTTATTTGGCTGTGGGCATCTTAGTTATGCAGAGGCCGGGTGTAATGCTTAAATCTTTTAAGTAATAAAGCGCCCCTTTTCATTTTTTTATGTGACGGAGAGATATCTCTGGGCCCTCTCGGTAATACAACATCATAAGAAGCTTCATGTGACTAATGAGTTTAGTCATGGGATATTGTATTACGGAATAAGTAAAGAGACTTGCCGGTAACGATATTGAACTAGGTATGGAGATACCGACGATCGTATCTCGGGCAAGTAACATATCGCTGGACAAATGGAATTGCATACAAGATTGACTGAATCCTTGACATCGTGGTTCAACGTATAAAGATCCTCGTTGAATATGTAGGAATCAATATGGACATCCAGGTCCCGCTATTGATTATTGATCAGAGATGAGTCTTGGTCATGTCTGCATGTTCCCGAACCCGTAGGGTCGCACGCTTAACGTTTGGTAGCGCTAGGGTAGTGTTGAGATATTAATAGTGGAAAGTCCAAAGGTTGTTCGGAGTCCCGGATGGGATCCGGGACATCACGAGGAGCTCCGGAATAGTCTGGAGGTAAAGATTCATATATGCAAAGTTGTTATCGGGGTTCCGGAAAAAGTTCGAGTTTTTTTGGTATTGTACCGGGAAGGTTCTAGAAGGTTCCGGAGTGGGGCCCACCTGCATGGGGGGACCCACATGAACATAGGTAGTGGGGAAAGTCCCCACAACCCTGGTCTAGGCGCACCAAGATCCTCCCTTAAAAGGAATAGTATCCCAAAGGGCTAAGATCGGGATTCCTAAAAAGTGGGGATAGCGATCGGTGGGGAAGGAAAGGAGGGATTTCCTTCCTCCCCCTTTGACCAATGACCCTAGGGCCTTGGAGGGCAAGCCACTAGCCCCCCTCCACGCCTATATAAAAGTGGGGGCGTTGGGGCCAGCACCCCTTCGACCCTTGCCCGTTACCTCTCCCAACTCCTCCCACGTTTCACCGGTACGAGCTTGACGAAGCCCTGCCGGAATTCCACTGTCGCCACCACCACCATACCGTCGTGTTGGTCCTGATATCATCTACCTCCTCTCTCTCGCTTGATTGATCAAGAAGGAGAGGATGCCGCTGAGCCGTACGTGTGCTAAACTCGGAGGTGCCGTCCATTGGGCACTAGATCGGATTGGGTCACGATTGGATCGTGAAGAGTACGACTACATCAACCGCGTTACGACACTAACGCTTTCGGTCTACAAGGGTATGTAGACACACTCCCCGCTCGTATCTTTGCATCTCCATAGATAGACCTTGGGTGATCGTAGGATTTTTTTTGATTTTCATGCTTCAATCCCAATAACATTGTCTTCAATTGCCATTCCTATTGATGTTATACCAATCTCATCAGCGCCCCCTGCTCGTAATCTTGAAAGTCTTCAAATGGTTCCATATGGGGTGGACTATCAAATCCCTCAGGCTGATAAAGATGATGAAGAAGATACCCATTCTTCTGCTACCACGGAGCAAATGGATGAAGAGATTGAGGTTGATACTGATGTATCAATGCCTCATGATACTGCACTAAGTCCTCAGCAAGCTCGCTGAGTGAAAAAAATGAAGAGGATGTGGACATTGACAGTGCTACAATGCCTGTTCTTCATGATGAATTTTGGGAAGCAGCTCACCCAAATTTACCCGTCACTCGAGAGCCTCAGTCGCCTGCGCACACTAGAGAAATACACACTGGCTCTGAAGAACAACAACCATCGCTCCACAGTATTCTTGAAGAAATAGCAGCTTCAACAACTGATGAAATTGCTCTTCATGACCCTGATGTTGATTTCATCAATTCGTCTCCACCACATGCAGATTCAATTCCCTCAGCTGACACTGATACAATTCCAACAGCCACGGCTGATGAGATGGCAAAATCACTTGTTTTCACTGATCCTAATGATTCAACTTGGTCTCCACGACCAGTGTTTGATGTCAGAACTGAAAGGCAAAATCTTCAACCCATTCCCGTGATGCCCAAGATTGGCAAAGGCCTCAAGCGTCCAAAGTTTGATAGTGCCAAATTCTTTGAAGAGAAGAATTTCTTCACTGGCGAATCACCCTATGATTCGGCCAAACTCAGGCGTTTGAGGTCCTGGACTAGAACGCAGATGAATTTCTATGATTCACTGCTATTTGACAAGAACAATTGATGCGGAGCATCCTTCCATCATCCCCATGGACTCTACACCAACACATCAAGCACCACGTGGACCTATGACAAGAGATTGAGCACGCGCCATCGAAACCGAGGTGAACTCACTCCTTCACGAGATCAATATGGATATGAGTGGAACTTGGATGCTACCTCACCAAAACATGCTATGTGTCCTTAGATTAGAAGACCAACACCACCAAGCACCTAAGGGACACCCTAAAGGAGGAGGAGAAGCACCGCAAGGCCACGAGGAAGAAGAAGAAGTCCAAGAAGATGAAGGCAACACGTCCCAGGCGACCCCGTGCCCACGAGCCTCCTAGAAGCCTACTGGACTTGAGTCACGCACCCCCGTGCACACGGGCTCCAGACCCTGTGCGCACGGGCCCGGGCGCTGTAGTACCCCGTGCGCACGGGAGTGTATCGTGCACACGGGGCCCCCGTGCGCACGGGCCCAACTTACCCCGTGCACACGGGCCTCCCCGGTTTCGGCCGTGGATGCCCTTCCTTGCCTCCCAAGTCGTCCCCTTCCTCCCACTAGCTATATATTTCATACCTAGACCATTTGTTAGGGTTAACAAAGTATATGTGAGACATTGATAGACCTTTGCTCCTTCTACCATAGCTCTTGGAGATCAAGACCTCTTAGGAGAGGATCCCAAGTGGATATCAAGACCTCTTTTTTGGAGAAGACTATCATCAAGACCTCACCTCCTTAGGAGTGGGAAGAACTTTACCTTCGTGCTTGTTTCCTTGGATTGTTCTTGTATTCTTGTGGATCTCAACTTTGCTATTCTAGTGGATGTGTGATTGAGTTTTGTTTGAGTGAATTCCCTCTTGTGTTCTTGTTGTTCATCCTTTTCCCCTCCAAGTGTGAAAAGATCTCCACTTAGGGTTCCACCCTACAACATCTTGGTATCATGAGCCATGGTTGATTCACATCTTGGAGTCCCTACCCCTCATATTCTAGCCTAATTTTGTTGCTTTTTGTCCCAATTCGAAAATCCCCACCAAAAACAGCCCCAATTTTTTCTTGCAATTTGTTGAATCTTGTGAGATTTTGTTGATTTGGTCCACAAATGTCGTGTTTGGTAAGTGGATCTACCCCTTACCACCATTCCCCACCTATCCCACCATCTATTTTGGGCAAAATTTTGAAAATACCCACGGATCCGAAGGTGTTCTTGCGCAGCAGAGCACCCCGTGCGCATGGGCCATCGAGACCCCATGCCCATGGGACCCCGTGCACATGAGCTTTGATAACCCACAAGTATAGGGGATCGCAACAGTTTTCGAGGGTAGAGTATTGAACCCAAATTTATAGATTCGACACAAGGGGAGCCAAAGAATATTTGCAAGTATTAGCAGCTGAGTTGTCAATTCAACCACACCTGGAGATTAATTATCTGCAGCAATATGATCAGTAGCAAAGTAATATGATAGTTTTGATAGTAGTAGTAACAGTAGTGGTAACAGTAGCAGTGATAGCAATAATTTTGTAGCAAGTGTAACAGTAGCAGCAACAGAGGTAACTTAGCAAGAACAATATGTGGAAAATTCGTAGGCATTGGATCGGTGGATTCGTTGGATGATATTCATCATATAACAGTCATAAACCAGGGCGATACAAAACTAGCTCCAGTTCATAAATATAATGTAGGCATGTATTCCGTAAATAGTCATACGTGCTTATGGAAAGAACTTGCATGGCATCTTTTGTCCTACGAGGGTAGCGGGGTCCATAAGGAAACTAAGGGATATTAAGTCCTCCTTTTAATAGAGAACCGGAACAAAGCATTAGCACATAGTGAATACATGAACTCCTCAAACTACGGTCATCACCGGAAAGTATCCCGAATATTGTCACTCCGGGATTTACGGATCATAAGACGTAATAGGTGACTATAACTTGCAAGATCGGATCATAACACGTAATAGGTGATAACATAAACGGTCCAGATCTGAAATCATGGCACCTGGGCCCAAATTGACAAGCATTAAGCATGGCAAAGTCATAGCAACATCAATCTCAGAACATAATGGATACTAGGGATCAAGCCCTAACAAAACTAACTCGATTACATGATGAATCTCATACAACTCCCTCACCGACCAGCGAGCCTACGAAGGAATTAATCACTCCCTGTGGGGAGCATCATGGAATTGGCGATGAAGAAGGGTTGGTGATGACGAAGATCGAAGATTCCCCTCTCCAGAGCCCCAAACGGGCTCCAGATCTGGCCTCCCGATGAAGAACAGGAGGTGGCGACGGCTCCGTATCGTGAAACATGATAGTTCTTTCTCTCTAATTTTTTTCTCCGAAAATGTGATTTTATAGCGTCGGAGATAGGGTCTGCGGGGCCACCAGGTGGGGACAACACACCTAGGCGCGCCAGGAGGGGGGCGCGCCCTGGTGGGTTGTGCTCACCCAGGGGCCCCCTCTGGTGGTTCTTGGCTCCAGTGTTTTTCTTTTATTCCATAAAAAATCTCCAAAAAGTTTTGTTCCATTCCGAGAACTTTTATTTCTGCACAAAAAACCACACCATGGTAGTTCTGCTGAAAACAGCGTCAGTCCGGGTTAGTTTCATTCAAATCATGCAAATTAGAGTCCAAAACAAGAGTAAAAGCGTTAGGAAAAGTAGATACGACGGAGGCGTATCAACTCCCCCAAGATTAAACCTTTGCTTGTCCTCAAGCAATTCAGTTGATAAACTGAAAGTGAAAAAGAAAAACTTTTACAAACTCTTTTGCTCTTGTTTACATTAATAAGTTTAAGTAGCACCCAGGTTTTTAGCAAAGATTATGACTAACCATGTTGACAATAACTCTTAAAAACTATATTAACTCATGTCAATGGCATAATCAACTAGCAAGCAATAATAAGATATCTCAAATGACAACACTTTGTCAAAACAACCATGATATAATATGACAACAGTGGTATCTCGCTAGCCCTTTCTGAGACCGCAAAACATAACTGCAGAGCACCTCCAAAGTTCAAGCAGTGACTAAACATTGTAATTCATGGTAGAAAAGATCCAGTCATGACGCATTCAACATTAACTATACACAATGCATGAGGATGACAATAGTGCTCTTAGATCTGGCGCTCATTTGAGAAGGTGATGAATCAACATAAAGGTAAATAGAAAGTCCCTTCGCAGAGGGAAGCAGGGATTTGCAGTGGTGCCAGAGCTTAGATTTTTAAAACAGAGAAAAATGAAATTTTGAGAAATGCACCCTTCATGTTTACTTCGTGACCATTAGTGATGCGGAGCATCCTACGGCCATGTCAAGAGTCTATTCGGCAAGTGACACATGCGACATCTACTTCACATACATAAAGGTGAATCCTCTTCTTTACACGTGCTCACTTGACCCCTTCAAGGATGGTATACTACTTGACCCTCCATCATGCATGCATAGGTATTGTTGGAGCTTCACGAATGTCGAGGAGGAGTGCAAGCGCCAAGGAACAACTACACCATCCGCGAGGGAAGCATGGAAGAGAAGGAAGAAGAAGCGTGGACAAGCTTCTGGAAAGCCCGGAACTTCTGGGCCCGGACCTTCCGGCCTGCCTGGAACGTCTGGCCCCCGGAGTCCAGACCAGCCCCGAGCGCGCCAACTCTCTGGATAGCCTGGAGCCTGGCTGAAACCTGCCCGGAAGTTCCGGCGCCCAGAACTTCCGGCCCTGCCTGCGCGCAGACACTCGGGCCGAAGCCTATGTACCCTTTCGCCCCTCACTTACCCCTTCGTGACCCTAGACTATATATATTCCTCCACCTCCTCCATTCTAGGGTTAGCAAAGTGATAGCTCATTTGTATGTGAGCTTTGCTCCTACCTTCTCCTCTTGAGAGAGAGAGACTACTCCATTGGAGGCCAAGGCCTCTTCGGAGAAGATCCCGAGGGATATCAAGGCCCCTTCGGGGAAGGATCTATCTAAATCATGAAGGCCCCTCACGGGAAGATCCGTCTTGGATATCATCAAGACCTCCTCATGGAGATGAACTTTAGCTTGTATCTTTCCTTTTGTTGTTCATGTACCTTGTGTATCTTGTGTGTTTGATTGCCTAGTGGATGTGTGATTGGACTTGTTCCCTCGTGTTTCTCCTCGTGTACTTCATGTTCTTCGCGGGATCCACTCCAATCATGAAAGATTGGGCATCTAGGGTTCTACCCTACATCATCTTGGATCAGAGCCAGCTTGCTCATGATCATCTTGGTATCATGAGCCACGTTGATCACGAATTTGGAGCCCCTACCCCTCTTTTTCTAGCCTAATTTTGCTTTGTTCTTCCCCAATTTCAAAAATCCCCACCAAAAATACTCCCATTTTTTTTGTGATTTGTTGGTTTGGATGATGTTTTGTTGATTTTGATCCATGGATTCGTTGTGTTTCAAGTGGATCTAGCCTTCCCCATCTTTTCCCCCATTTCCATCCATGAAATCTTCTTAATTTTACCCCGGGAAATCGTGTTTTTCCGCCCCTGTTCTTAGATCTGGAATTTAGGGTTTGTCCAGGAAGAAATTCCACGACCCCCGGAACTTCCGGCATCCCCCGGAACTTCCGCACCCCGGAACTTCCGTCCTAGCCCCGGAACTTCCGGGCTAACCAGAGAGTTTACCCCAAAATCCCCTGACTCCCCGCACTTTTTCCGCGACCCCCGGAACTTCCGGCCACCCCTCGGAACTTCCTGAGCCCGGAACTTCCGACCTAACCAGAGACATTACACCGAAATTCCAGCATCAGCCTCTTTCACCGTTTTGGTCACAACTTTTCGCTCCGAACTCCGATTTGAGTGTTCTTTGGCTCGTTTTGAAGCTATCAACGTGCCCGAGGTCCTCACATTGGTTTCACCACCATTTGACTCCATCAAATTTTGGAACTTTGGCATCTTTGCCTAGGCCTTCCACCATATCATCCGCCATACCACCATAGCCTTCCGCAACCTAACCCATTTTGTTCCCCATAGCATTTGTGGTTGTTTGAGTAGTGATTTGAGTCTCCTAAGGTGTTTCGGCTACTTAGGGATGTTAATTCTTCATCAACCATCACCATAACTTCCGCATAACCTTGCCCACCATACATTTCCGCCACCCCAACTTAACCCAATTTTGTTTGAGCTTGTTTGAGTGTGGTTTGTGTCTCCTAAGGTGTTTCGGCTACTTAGGGACCGTGACTTCAACTCCGACAAGGTGCATAGCCCCACCATACTATTCTGCCACCTTAACCCATTTTGACCGGGTTTCCACCAAATACTTCCGCAACCACCACCGCTTTCCTGCTACCACCATTTGACATTTGCCTTTGAGATTTTGAGTTTGCGGTTTTTTCCGTTTCCTAAGGTGTTTTGGCTAATTAGGGACGGGTCTACATCATCTTGGTATCTACATCAAGAACACCGCCACTCATCATCGCCATTGATGGTAACCTCTATATCATCTTGGTATCGTGGTATCCCGTCATTGTACGTTCATTCTTGCCATTGCATTGATAACCCCTAGCCCATTTTGCGTCACTTGCCTATCGAGACTAGCCATTGAGTATTGCCGGCAACGTTACTTGTGCACATTAGTGATCATCGATCTACACCTTCCATAGCATACATACCATATCATTTTGGTATACTCATATTGGTATCATCATATCATCTCTTGTGTCACAAGTTTGTTACCGCATATACACAATTGCTATCTTGGTTTGTGCATTTCGCATAAGTGGCCATACAAAAAAAAAGAATAAGCTTTTAAGCAAAAGAGAAAGAGCAAAGAAGCTTGTAAGTAAGAGCCATAGCATCATACCACATTGCACATAAGATTGTCATATTCGATCATCTTGGATCATACCACCGGAACATCATACATATATAGCATACTTGGGATAGAAAGTTGATACATTTTGCATCTTATAGGTTGTGCACAAGTGTCGTATCCGCCTATTGAGCAATCATGCTAGCGTCTCTCTTGAGTTGTGCAACACGTGCATTTTCTGTGGATTCCACATTTTGTGCTCATTCCTTGGTTGCACGACCCCATTTATCTATCCGTGTGTGTGTTTCCGTGTGCCACATATTGCTATTGGTCTACTTGTTTCACTTGCGAATTTGTGAATCTCTTTCAACATTATTGACTCTTGCTAACATTTTGCATCAATTTTTTTGTGCCACCATCCTCACCGAGCCACTCCATAAGCTTTACTTTGTAGGTGTGAGTGAACAAGTCCGGTACCAATTCCACTATTCTTTCATTTCACATTGAGTGAAACGGGATACATCCTCAACTTTGGGAAAAGGTAACTTAGTATTGTTTATCTCATTTCCTACTCACCTCTACTCGAGTCTTGTGATGGATAGGCAAAGCACACCACCTTTGGTCTACAACAACAATGGCGAGTTCGATGCCACGAAAAACAACTTGGACGCCAAGATGGATGCTCAAATGGAGGAGATCAAAGCCCTCATCAAGTCCTACAAGAGATCTTCCTCATCTTCGAGAAGACGCTCAAGTGCACATGCCTCTGAGTTACCATCTCCGGCAAGATCACATCGGCATCGACACCACCACCGACAAGAACCTGAAGGTCAAGAGCTCAACACCAACAACCGCTCAATGACTTCACCATCTCCCTTGGCATCTTCGCCAAGCGACTACAAGGCATCTTCGCCTACGGACATACGGCATCTTCGCCAACAAGCACCCCAAGACTACAATCAAGAGAAGCTCCCCAAGCTCAAGTCCATGACTTCCATGAGCTACTACGACCTCGACACCGACCACGCGATTCCTTTCTATGGGTCTCTAGAACCGGAGGAGTATCTCGAGTGGGAGCGCTTGATGGACGACTACCTCAAGCTACATCAAGTTCCTCCCGAAGATCAAGCGAAATGCGCCACAAGAAACTTCCACGACTACGCGTCGACATGGTGGCTTCACACACCTTCGAAAAACTATGACATGAGTTGGCCCAAGACGAAGAGAGCTGTGCGGTGAGAGTTCGTGCCTCCAACCTACACAGAACAATTTCTACGCCAATTGGAGAACACCATCCAAGGATCCAAGTCCATCGACACGTACTTCAAGGAGATGAAGATTGCCTTGCGATGAGCCGGCGTGGACGACCCCATGTCGATGAAGTTCCACTTCATGATGGGATTGCACAACGACATCTCCAAGAATATCTTCCTCGAGAACTACAAGTCCCTTGACGACAACTACATTGTTGCTCTCAAGGCGGAACAAGAACACATGAAGGCCAAGACTTCTTCGCCCCAACCTCACTCCGCGACAACCAAGCTCCATGAGAACGAGCATGAGGATAGTACCACCAAGATGTCCAAGCCCGACGAGCTCCAAGACGATGCTCCCAAGTTCGACTTCGCCGCCATCCCTCTTTATGGCGTTGATGATGCCGAGTCTACCAAGATTCTTTTTCAAGACGGTGCGGTGACGAGTACGACTACGGAGACCTTCAAGGAACATGCTTTGGAGGCAAGCGACACGGTGGCGAGCAAGGATGATGCTTCCATCTTAGGAGGCAAGAGTGATGATGTGCCATCTTCGGCCTTCATCCACGACGACGGTGATGAGATGATCGAGCATGGGATTTTCCCTTCAGTCATGGAGGAGAGTGATGATGTGCCATCTTCAGCCTTCATCCACGGCGATGACGATGAGATGGTTGAGCATGGGATTTTCCCTTCGACCACGACGACGTATGATGACTTGAGTGACTTGTGCCACCATATTGAGAGTGAGAGTGACTTCACCACTAGCCCCATATATGACGAGTTGCCCCAATTCCCATGTGAGGAGAGCCACAACCCCCACCACTTGAGTGAGATGAGTGACTCCACCATATGTGAGTTTGAGTGCACCTATTTTTAGGGAGTGAGTGAACCACCACATAGAGAGAGTGAGATAGTTGATAGGGCATGTGAGGCCACTATGATTTCCAATGACTTAACCTCTACCTCTATTGTGTCTTCTCATTTGGTGTTAGGTCCCATATATGATGATGCGCCGATACTCAGCGAATTCGTCCTCCCTTTGGACAAGACGATGGCCATGGTGGAATATGATGCACCCCCCACATGGTTCCATCAAGATGAAGATATTGACCACCATTTGGTCTTTCCCACCTCACCTACACCACTTGAGTGGAACGAAAAAGGTAACATAGGTGAAGGAGAGGCTCTAGTCCCACTAGTGGACATTCTTGACATTGATTGCTTGCATGATGTTGATCAACCTATTTCCATGCTTCATGCTAGTGCGACTTCCCCATGCGATGACTTACCCATTTATGATGAGTATGATGATTGCCATGTGGATTCTATTTGTTGTGATGCCATGTTACATAGGATTTCTTGTGATAATTCTCTTGGTCACATCATGTTTGACAATCCGCTTAACTTGTCATACGCTATGCATGAGATCAACCATATGTCATATTTGCAATCTCATCGTAGTGACTATGCCTATGCCATTAAAATAAACCCAATTTGCACTTATGGCATAGATGACAAGCCCATGGTTATTGGCATTTGTTTTTATTGTGATGATATTGATATGCTACCTTTGCATCATTTATCTCATATGCCATGCCATGACCACCTAGCTTCGGATATGCATTGTTTTGGATGTTGTCCATTTTCTCCATACGATGTTTCCGATATTGCTCATGAGGAGACCCCATAGTTTCCTCATACATTTTAGGAGATTTTGATACGTCCCATGCATTGCATGATCCCAATAATTATGTGCACAATATGCTCCCCCTGAATGAAAATGATATTGATGTGCCATATACTTGCATTCTCAATTTATGTCCCCATTGTGTCATACATAACAACTATTCTTTCATGGTGGATGACATGTTCCTATATCATGCCTCAAATTTCTTTGAGCATTGCTTATCTTGTGCTAACTCACACATGCACATACACATCATGATGGATGATGTGTACATTTACCACGCACACAATTTCTTTGGTTTGTGTCTCTTTTGTGTAGGTACTCATGAATACTTGTCAACCTTACAATCCCATGAGTTGACAAAACGAGCTCTAGAGAGCAACGATGACTTGGGATCCCATGGATTGTCCTTACCACCATTCCCTTCATGCATTTCTTCTACATGGCCCTCACATGGTTATGGGTTATTGTGCATTAAATATTATATGCCCATCTTGCCATGTTCACTTTGCATGATATACTCATTCCTATGCCTTTGCCATGCATTTGTGACCCATGCTTTGCATTACAAATGATGATTAATTCTACTACTTGTATGTGTATTTGCAAGCTTGGTGGAGATATTTCTTGTTATTGCCATGTTCCATTTATGACCCATTCCTATTATGATACTAAGATCTTGCTTTGTGTTCGTGCTTGCGATATGTCATGTGCATTGCCTATGCCTACTATTTGCTCACATAACATGATTGCCATGATTTCTTCTAGTGTGTTGCATCTTCGCTCCACTAGTTTGCACGACATGATTGACATGCTTGCTTATGTTGCATCACCCATGATTCATACTTGCTCATTTCATGCGGTTGATGACAACCATCTACATGCTTTGCACATGATTGTTATTGCTTCTTGTCATATATCTCCATATGTTGCCTCTCTCATGCTAGATGATTTGCCATGTATTGAGTGCAACAATGATTTAACTCTTGCTAATGAGATTTCCCCCATAGCATTCTCGCATATATTTGGACATTTTGACATATTTCTTGTGAAGCATGCTTGTCTTACCTCTTTGCATCATATACCTAGTGCCATGAATATAGCCATTGTTGCATCATATTATTCATGCACTTGTGCTCCTAATGGTTATGTGCAAGAGAAGAGAACCATCATGATGGATGATGTGTTTATCTACCATGCACATACGTTCTTTGCTTTGTTTTGTGCATGTGTAGGATACTTGGACTTTGTGTCGACTTCACTTCACGTGAGTTGACCATTCGAGCTCTTGAGAGCGAACCACCTTCTACCATGACGATTCTACATTGCACTTGCTTGTGCTTCGGCATTGTGAAGGACGCACAAGGACATGCTTTCAAGGTGATATCCTTGTCTTTCGAGAGACCCAAAACCATGAGCATGCATATTGTGGATCATACTTCATGTGTTGCTTGCACCTTGACATCTTGCACACATGCTAGAGATATTGCTTCGACTTATCATTGCCATATTGCCATGCTTCATGATATATATGCCTTGTGTGTTGCATCCAAATCTTGGATTACTTGCTCCTATCATACACTTGGTTGCAACAATGTAATTTCTTCACATATGCCATGTCCCATTGCTTGTCACATGATTGACTTGATTTCCTCACACATGATGAACAATTGCTCTTTCTATTGTGGTGAGTGCCACTCGATTTTCACTACACCCTATGCACGTTATGCTTGGATTGTCTTGAACTTGACCCATGTGTGTAGGCATCTCATCTTCTTTGGTGTTGTGAATGATTCTTATGCCTACCATCGACCATTTGTCGAGCGCTTTATGCATGTTTGCTATAATCTTGAGGTAGATGCTTGTTCTCTTGTCAAACATATTAGCATCTCTACCTCCCATTTGAATGATTGTTTCCATGATGTCCTTGATTGTGCACAATTCATATGCTTCCATGACATGCCACAATCCTTTGTCACACCATATACTATGCTTGATGACAACACTTGTTGGGTGAATCACCTCTTGAATGATTGGTTCTGCACTAACGCTAACCACATTTGTTTTTCCAAGTGTTTGTTGTCCTTGATCCTTTTGAAGGAACCACACGACGGTGCGACATTGGAGAGTGCCTATTTCGAGCTTCAAGATGATGAGTACTTGGTGACCGTCTACTTCTACACGGCGACGCCATCTCTTTCCCATGGTGATTTGGTTTTCGATCCAAGGTCGGATCTTTCCCAAGGGGGAGGGGATGATGCGGAGCATCCTATGGACATCACCATGTCAAGAGTCTATTCGGCAAGTGACACGTGTGACATCTACTTCACATACATAAAGGTGAATCCTCTCCTTTACACGTGCTCACTTGACCCCTTCGAGGATGGTATACTACTTGACCCTCCATCGTGCATGCATAGGTATTGTCGGAGCTTCACGAATGTCGAGGAGGAGTGCAAGCGCCAAGGAACAGTTACACCATCCTCGAGGGAAGCGTGGAAGAGAAGGAAGAAGAAGCATGGACAAGCTTCTGGAAAGCCCGGAACTTCAGGCCTCTGCCCGAAACTTCCAGGCCCCGGACCTTCCGGCCTGCCCGGAACCTCCGGCTCGCGGAGTCCAGACCAGCCCCGAGCGCGCCAACTCTCTGGATAGCCGGGAGCCTGGCCGGAGCCAGCCCGGAACTTCCGGCCCTGCCTGCGCGCAGACACTCGGGCCAAAGCCCATGTACCCTTTCGCCCCTCACTTACCCCTTCGTGGCCCTAGACTATATATACTCCTCCACCTCCTCCATTCTAGGGTTAGCAAAGTGATAGCTCATTTGTATGTGAGCTTTGCTCCTACCTTCTCCTACCTTCTCCTCTTGAGAGAGAGAAAGAGACTACTCCATTGGAGGCCAAGGCCTCTTCGTAGAAGATCCCGAGGGATATCAAGACCCCTTCGGGGAAGGATCTATCTAGATCATCAAGGCCCCTCACGGGAAGATCCGTCTAGGATATCATCAAGACCTCCTCATGGAGATGAACTTTACCTTGTATCTTTCCTTTTGTTGTTCATGTACCTTGTGGATCTTGTGTGTTTGATTGTCTAGTGGATGTGTCATTGGACTTGTTCCCTCATGTTTCTCCTCGTGTACTTCGTGTTCTTCGCGGGATCCGCTCCAATCATGAAAGATCGGGCATCTAGGTTTCTACCCTACATCAATTAGTTATCGATATCTTCCATGCTAAGCACATTAGTGGCGGTTCCCAAGCGATAAAAGTAAAGGTTTACTCCCCCTCCACCAACAAACACACTCCACGGCTAGCCGAATCCACGGGTACCGTCCATACCAACATCAGTCCTGGGGGAGTTTTGTTTAATTATTTGCAATTTGATTTTGGGACTGGGAATCCCTATTACCGCCCCTCTCGTGCAAGGACGAGTGAATAAACACTCATCATCAGAATAACCCGCTTAGCATGGAAGATACCGACTACCTCCTGTCGCTCTATGAACAATCCAGGCACACAAAATAGATGTTTATTTGAAGTTTTTAGAGGTGGCACATGCAAATTTACTTAGAACGGCAGGGTAATACCGCATATAGGTAGATATATGGTGGACTCATCTGGAACAACTTGGCTTTTAGGATTTTGATGCACAAGAAGTATTCCCGCTTAGTACAGACGAAGGCTAGCAAATAGGTTGAGAAGCGGCCAACTAGAGAGCAAAAACGGTCATGAACATGCATTATGCATAATAAACATTGAATACTAGCATGAGTAGGATATGAACACCATGATCATGAATATCATAGAGGCTATGCTGGTTTTGATTCAACTACATGCGTGAACATGTGCCAAGTCAAGCCACTCGAAGCATTCGGAGGAGGATACCATATCATCATACCACATCACAATCATTTTAATGCATGTTGACATCCAAGATAAATCATTATCCACTCCTAGCTACTTAAGCATGGCATGAGAAACTATAATCTCTAAATGTCATTGCAAACATGTTTGATCATAATATGCCGAATCATGGATACTAGGTTAAACATATTTACAAAAACAGAACAAGTTGAGTTCATACCTGTTTCTCTCTGCCACAACCAGTTCATCAAATATCGTCATTATTGCCTTTCACTTGCATGACCGAATGATATGAGAATAATAATAGTGCAAGAGTGCCGTGGACTAAGCTGGAATCTGCAAACATTTTATTCAAGAGGAGAATACAAGGTTATATGGGCTCTTTGTTAGATCAATATCAATGCATATGGGAGCCACTCAACATTTTCATCGTGGTATTCTCCTCGGTATGACTCAATAAAAAGAAAAGAATTTCAGAGAAACACACTGAAATATTTTTGGAGTTTTTAGTTTTTCTAGGAGAAAGCAAGTTAAAGAGAAAAAAAAAACAAGAAAAACTATTTACACGAGAGAGCTCCCAACAACAAAAGAAGAATAAGGAAATCTTTTTGGATTTTCTTTTTAATACTACACCTAGCTAAACTAGAAAGAAAAACCGAAAAGAAGCAAGCAACATTTTTTTGTGATTTTCTCAAAGTTTTTCAAACACACAAGAAAAAGGCGAGGAAATAAATCTAGCATGCATAATACAATGAAAAAGTGTGAACACCGACAACTGAAATGAAATGTGCGAACATGAATGTAATTTCGGTGGAAATACGTACTCCCCCAAGTTTAGGCTTTTGGCCTAACTTGGTAATCACCATCTGCAGCCTGCGTAATAATCGGAGAGATAGCTCACGGAGGCTCTTGGTGCAGCCTCCTCAGCATGCCGAGCAGCCACAACCTCTGCGTTATGTGCACGAGCCTCACTCTCAAGAACATAATACCTTCCTTTGCTGTGATAATCAAAGAGAGCAGGCACAGGCAAAAAGGTGTGCACAACGGAAACTTTATTGAACAGCAGGTTATAAGTATAATCAGTGATCTCGCCCTTAAGGAACTTATGGCGCTTCATGGCCTCAAAGTCTAAATACTGAGTAGGTAGGATGGGGTCATTAGGCCAAAGTGATACACCAAACTCCTTTGCTAAATGTGAAGCATAAATCCCACCATAAAAATATCCACTACCAACGTTGTGTTGCGATCTGCATGCAACAATCGCTCCAAGGTTATAATATTTAACACCGGTGAGAGCAGTGTGTATGAGGCTCAAGTCAGGAGCACATAGTGTACTACAGTCTTGTTTGCCTACGATGCATTTTCCATTAAACAGTGCAAAGTATTGAATTGATGTGAAATGAATACTTTTTATTCTACCTTGTGTCATCCCTCTATTCTCACCGTAGCAAAGACTAGTCAAAAATGACTCATACTCAGACCTTGGTGGTTCGTCCAACAAACCCCAAAATGGAATTTTACACACACCACTAAACGCGTCTAGAGGCATGGTAATTGAATGGTCATAAAGTTTAAACGAAACTCTAGACTCACGAGGATGAAATTTAAACTCTTTAGTAAATGATTCTGTGAGACTGAGATGCTGGTTGCACTTATCTTCAATGTAGGGACCGAGCTCAACATTGTGAACATATTGCTCAAATTCTTCTTTAATACCTGCCATCATCATGAAATCGTTACATGGCCATAAGCATGATTTGGTGGTGGCATCCCGTATTGAACTTGCACTTGGTTCAACATAAGACTGACGGGTTGAACCACTACTAGAAGATGCCTCCGAGGACCTCCGCCTCGAAGAACTCCTTCCAAAGAGGTTCATCATATTTGCGTACAATTTTCTGAAGAAAGAAAATTGGGTCACAAAATTTTTGTCAACAAAACTTCACAAGATTGATAGCAATTACTCATAGGGATGCATAGAGGCCATCATAAGCATTCAAACTACTTAGAACTCTAAGAATTCAACATGCAAGCTCATCTACAACAGCACCAAGAGTAGCTAATTATTCAAAATATAATCCACTAAAGCAAAAACTAATTGTACCAATGGAGGAGTCACATACCAAGTATCAATCCCCCAAAACAGTTTCAGAAACGGAGCTTCGAGCAAAGAGATCAAAATCCGCGGGTTTGAGAACAAGAACACAAGAGAGAGAGAGAGAGAGAGAGAGAGAGAGAAAGAGGAATGGTGATCTTTTTTCTGGAGGTAGGTGATGACATGGGCTAAAGAGATAAGTGTGGGGCCCATGTGGGGACCACAACCCACCAGGGTGCGCTTGGGGCTGCTGACATGCCGAGGTGGGTTGTGCCCACCTGGTGCACCCCCCTCTGATGTTATTTGCACTAAAAATTCAGAAAAAAATTGTATTAAATTTTCAGGGCATTCTGAGAACTTCTATTTTTGGGTCATTTTTTATTGCACAGGAAATTCAGAAAAACAGACAAAGCATGGCATTTTATTTTATTTGACTAAGAAAAACAGAGAATAAAAGTTGGGAGCAGAAAATTGTGCTTACCAAATTCATCAACTTCATACCTCTAAAAAATGATCCATTAATAAGGTTGATCAAGTCTTATTAACAACCACCTTCCATTAGCATGAAACTGAAGAACTTTCGTAAAACACTAAGTTACCTCAATGGGGATATGCATGTCCCCAACAATAAGCATTTCATATTTCTTTTTGGTAGTGGGTAGAGGTAGTTGAAAACTTCCAATAGTGAGTGTTGGAGATTTTTCAGTAACATTAATACCATTCACTTGGAATTGTTTCTTCAGAAAGTGCACCGTATGTTCATTACCATTGATATGAAAAGTGACCTTGCTTTTATTGCAATCAATAACAGCCCCTGCAGTATTCAAAAAGGGTATACCAAGGATAATCGACATGTTGTCGTCCTCGGGCATCTCAAGTATAACAAAGTCAATTAAGATAGTAACATTTGCAATAACGGGCACATCCTCACAAATACCGATAGGTATGGCAGTTGATTTGTCATCCATTTGCCAAGATATTTCAGTAGGTGTGAGTTTATTCAAATCAAGTCTTTTATATAAGGAGAAAGGCATAACACTAACACCAGCTCCTAGATCACACAAAGCAGTTTTAACATAATTTCTTTTGATGGAGCAAGGTATAGTTGGTATTCCCGGAAATCCAAGTTTTTTAGGTACTCCATCCTTAAAAGAGTGATTAGCAAGCATGCATGGTGGAGATTTTAGCTTCCGGTATTTTTCTCTTATTAGTGATGATGTCTTTCATGTATCTGGCATAAGGGGCCATTTCTAATATATCAGTCAAGCGAGTGCGCAAAAAGACTGGCCTAAGAATTTCAACAAAGCGTTCAAATTCTTCATCATCTTTTTTCTTAGTTGATTTAGGTGGAAAGGGCATGGGTTTTTTAACATGGTTCTCTTTCTCTTCCATGTTTTCTAGCAATGAAGTCTCTTTTATCATATCTTTTATTATTAGGTTGTGGGTTATCAAGATCAACAGCTGGTTCTATTTCAACAGAATTATCTGGTTGTTCATCGATGTCTGGTTGAGTGTTTTCATGAACATCATCATTATGTTTTTCATTATCACTAGGTGAATGTTCATTACTAGATTGAGTTTCAGTATCAGAAATAGAAACATCATTATTATCAGGAGGTTTTTCTACTTCAGGTTCACTGGAGGCGTGCAAAATCCTATCATTTTTCTTTTTCTTCTTCTTTTTAGATGGACTAGGTGCATCAGTGTTAATTCTTTGAGAGTCTTATTCAATTCTTTTCGGGTGACCTTCAGGATAAAGTGGTTCCTGAGTCATTTTACCTCCTCTAGTTGCTACTCTAATAGCAAAGTCATTCATATTATTATTCATTTCACTAAGCAACTCTCTTTGAGATTTAGTAACTTGTTCTAGTTGGGTTTGAACCACACAGGCATGTTTTCCTACACCTCTAACATCATTGGAGATTCTAAATAACAAGTCACTCAAGCGGGCAATCATATCAAAATTATATTTCAATTGTTTCATAACATTTTCATTGAAGTGATCTTGCTTTCTAATGTAATTATCAAACTCATAAAGGCATTGACTAGGATGCATATTATAAGGATTGTCACTTTCATCAAATTTCATTAAAGATTTTACCTCTACCACCTTGGGTGGTGGTGGTGTATCAAGTCCATGTATTTCTTCAATAGGAGGTAAATTTTTAACATCCTCTACTTTAATAACTTTTTCCTTCATAGATTTCTTTGCCTCTTGCATATCTTTCGAACTGAGATATAAGATACCCCTCTTCTTTGGAGTGGGCTTAAGCGGTGGTTCAGGAAGAGTCCAATCATCATAATTTTTCAATATATTATTCAATAATTCCTCAGCTTGTCCAATAGTTTGTTCCCTGAAAACACAACCAGCACAACTATCTAGGAAGTCCCTAGAAGCATCGGTTAGTCCATTATAGAAGATATCAAGTATTTCATTTTTCTTAAGTGGATGATCAGGCAAAGCATTAAGCAATTGGAGAAGCCTCCCCCAAGCTTGTGGGAGACTCTCTTCTTCAATTTGCACGAAGTTAAATATTTCCTATAAGGCAGCTTGTTTCTTATGAGCAGGAAAATATTTTTCAGAGAAGTAATAAATCATATCCTGGGGACTACACACATAACCAGGAGCAAGAGTATTGTACCATATCTTAGCATCACCCTTTAATTAGAACGGAAATAATTTGAGGATATAGTAGTAGCGAATCTTCTCATCATGAGCAAATAGGGTGGCTATATCATTTAATTTAGTAAGGTGTGCCACAACAGTTTCAGTTTCATAGCCATGGAAAGGATCAGATTCAACCAAAGTAATTAACTCTGGGTCGACCGAGAATTCATAATCCTTATCATCAACAGAGATAGGTGAAGTAGCAAACTTAGGATCACATTTGATTCTAGCATTCAAAGATTTCTCTTCCAGTTTGCATAATAATTTCTTATGATCATCTCTATCATTGCAAGCAAGAAAATCTCTAGCTGTCTCCTCATCCATAACATAACCTTCAGGTATCTTAGGCAATTCATATCTAGGAGAGCTAGCTCTAATAGGTGTTTCAAGATTTTCAGTTTCAGGTACTTCATCAGTTTCAACAATTTCATTAGTTTCAGCATTCTCAATATCTTTAGCTCTAGCAATTTGTTCATCAAGAAAATCACCTAGTGGCACACCATCATCAAGCAAGGTACTAGAATCATCATGAGTAGCATTCATAGAAGTAGCATCATCAATAACTTGTGACATATCAGGATTAATAGCATGTGGTGGTGTTGCAAGTCTACTCAAAACAAAAGGTGAATCAAGTGCAGAGTGTGATGGCAGTTCCTTACCTCCCCTCGTCCTAGAGGGAACGATCTTGGTTTTTGTATCCTTTAGATTTTTCATAATGATAAATTGATAATAATCCCAAGTGACTCAACAAATATAGCTATCACTACTGGAATTAGCTTATTTGCCGTCTGCTGGCTGACGGCAAAGAAGGTCTTTGCCGTCCGCTTACATAAAACGGACGGCAAAGAAATGGCTGGTGGCAAAGACCTTCTTTGCCATCAGCCATTTCTTTGCCGTCTGCTAGCGGACGGCAAATAATCTTTGCCGTCAGCTGGCGGACGGCAAAGAGAGAGGTGGGCCCACTAACGAGCTGCTTAGGAAAAACCTAACGGCCCAACGAGAATAAAGCGGACGGTAAAGGAGCGCGGACGGCAAAGAGTAGACCTAACTAACGGCCGAGCCCCACCCCGCCCCCCTCTCTCTCTCTCTCTCTCTCTCTCTCTCTCTCTCTCTCTCTCTCTCTGTTTCTGTCTTCTCTCCTCGACGACCACCGCCACCCGCCACCAGCCACCGCCGCCGCCCACCACCGCCGCCGCCCCTTGCCCCGCCACCCACCCACACCACCGCCACTTCGCCCCGTCGCCCGAACCCGCCGCCCCCCCTTGCCCCACCACCCCACACCCGCCACGCCCCCTTGCCCCGTCGCCCCCTCGCCCCGTCCACCCCGCCACCCCTCCCTGCGGCGCCCTGACCTCCATCGCGCCCCCGCCGGCCCCTTCCACGTCGGCCAGCCGCGCCCACGGCCCAGCCGCCCCGCCCCCTCCCCTCCCCTGCGTCACCGTCCTCGCCCCGTCCCCCCGGCCGTCCGGCCCTCCCCCTCCACCGGGCCGCCGCCCCTCCAGCGGCCGTCGTCCCATCCTCCATCCGGCCGCCCCGCGCCCTCCACCGGCGATCCCCTGCAGGTGGTTCTTCCCTCCTTTTTTAGTTTATTTTTTTTTTAGTTTCTTTTAGTTTAGTTTCTGTTTTAGTTAAAGTTTTAGTTTTAGTTTAGTTTAGTTTTAGTTTCAGTTTAGTTTTAGTTTAGTTAGTTTATTTAGTTTAGTTTATTTAGTTAGTTATTTTAGATTAGTTTTAGTTTTAGTTTAGAAGAAGAAGAAGAGTAGAAGAGTAGAAGCCGAGCGAGAGGAAGGAAGAGGAGGGGAGAAGAAGAAAGAAGAAGAAGAAGAGAAGAAGAAAGAAGAGAAGAAGAAGAAGAAGAAGAAGAGAAGAGAAGAAGAAGAGGGAAGAAAGAAGAGGAAGAGGAGGAGGAGGAGGACTGAACGGAGATGAGAAGAGGAAGAAAGAAAGAAGAAGAGGAAGAAGGAATGAGGAGAAGAAAGAAGAAGAAGAAAGAGGAGAGGAGAGAAGAAGAAGAGAAGAAGAAAAGAAAAAGAGAAAGAAGAAAGAAGAAGAAGAAGAGAAGAAAAAGCACACCATACACCCCGACACCCCAACCCGACACCCCGACCCGACACCCCGACACCCTGACACCACACCCGACCCCGACACCGACACCCAGACCCCCAGACACCCGACACCCCGACCCCGACACCCCGACACCCTGACACCAACACCCCGACCCACACCGACCCGACCCCGACACCTGACACCCCGACCCCGACACGACACCTCGGCACGCCACCCCGACCCCGACCCCGACCCCCCACACCCAGGCACCACACCCCCGGAACCCGACACCACACCCCGACCCCGACCCCGAACCCCGACACCCCGACACCCTGACACCCCGATCGACCCCGACACCCTGACACCACACCACACCACACCCCGACCCCGACCCCGACCCCAACGGGGTCATATATTTGTGAATTATGAGTTAGGTCGTATATTTTTCGATTTTGTTATGCAAAACATCATATATATTTGTGTTGATCGGGTGTATTTAAATGTGCAGTTGTTTCGTCGCTACGAGGGTGTGCTGTTTGACGACCTCCCTGTGCGTTCGACGAGCTCCGCCCTTGCATTCGTTGGTGAGCACAAATGACATCTCCTCCCCCTTCATTTGCTCTGTTCCGGTCTTCGTGCCGATGAAACTTGCTAGCTATAGGTGTCAATCATCAGTATGCGTAACCACTATGCGTCTCCCGTTCGAAAGGGTTACATCTATAAATATGCATGCATTTGCATATTTATAATCGTGAATCTTTTGAATTGTCCAACGTTATCCATGGACAGCCCAAGTATGTGTAGATTGGGTTCGTTTTCCCATATGCTCTGCTCCGGATCCGATGCAGAATTTTGTCAGTGCCTCCCTGTTGTTCTCCGGGTACACATCCTCTCTGCTTATTGCCGAGACATGTATCAGGAGAACAGCGGGGAGGTGCTGCCGAAATTTTGCGTCGGATCCGGAGCAGAGCATGGGAAAACGAACCCAATCTACACATACTCGGGTGGGATTAGGACTTATCTTTACCTATTAGCGTGTAGGTTGCATGGACGTAATAAAATTGACAAACTCCATTAACCGATGGATATGGTTTGCTTAATTATGTATATATTTCTTGTGTGTCCAGTAGGAAGTCAATATGAGTGATCGTGCATGGATGTACATTGGTTACACTAGTCAGGAAGTTTGGACCGAGGAATGGTTAACAAAAACCTAGGGGTTTGTTAGAGCCGCATTTGCAAATGGCCAGAAATTAAGCTGGTGCCCCTATGTCCGGTGCGACAACTATAAAATGAGGGACGAGCTTGAAATGAGTAAAGACCTGCAGAAGTTTGGTTTTACGCCTGGTTACAGGGTCTGGACATTACATGGTGAGTCTGCCCAACGTGCCAGAGCCGAGGTGGTTCGTCGTCGCACCGACGAGCATGGTACCATGATGGAAGACATGGTGCAAGACTTTGACGATGCTCGGGACTCGGACGAGGAGATGGAGGAATCTGCAAAGGCCTTCACTGAAATGTTGGAGTCCTCAAAATGTCCTCTCCACAAGCACACTGAGCTTTGTCAGCTGGATGCCATCTCACAAATAATGGCTTTGAAGGCTCAATTCAACTTGGGCAGAGAATGCTACGACGCGATGATGACAGTATTCGGACGATTTCTACCCAAAGGCCATGTGCTACCTCCAAACCTGTACCAGTCAAACAAAATCCTCCGTGCTCTTAAGATGCCCTATGAGAAGATACATGCCTGTGAGAAAGGATGTGTCTTATTTAGGCTTCAGTATGAGGACTTGAACTATTGTCCCATTTGCAAGTCTTCCAGGTATGTTGTGGTAGACAATGGTATGGGTGAGAAGACGCAGACCAAAATACCTGTTAATGTTCTTCGGTATATGCCAATCGTACCAAGACTTCAACGTCTTTTCATGGTCAAAGAGACGGCCAGACAGATGACATGGCACAAAACAGGCAAAAGAACCGAACTAGATGTAGATGGGAATGTGATGATGGTGCACACATCGGATGGTGAAGCGTGGAAGCGCTTCGATGCATTACATAAGGAAAGAACGGCAGATCCAAGGCATCCTCGAGTCGCCGTCAGCACGGATGGGTTCAGTGTGTTTGGTCAGACGGCAGCCCAATACAGTTGTTGGCCCGTGTTTGTCATTCCACTCAATCTCCCCCCCGGGCAGATTATGCAAAGAAAGAACATTTTCCTGACGTTGATAATTCCTTCAAATTAATATCTAATGAGTTGGCCTTGTCATACTGCAGGGGCTGGGTACACCCCCGTGGTGTCCGCAGGCCCAACCAGGTCCTTGGTGTGCTTTGCCGGGAGCACTTCCCTGGGTGGGTCACATTGCCCGGTGAGGGTCAGGTTCCACAGCTAGCACTGAGCTGGGAGTTGTACTCGGTTGCCCCGGCCCCGCCGGAGGAGATGGTCGCCGGTGTCTTGTGCGAGACGGTGGCAGACATTGTGTTCCGTCGGTTTTGGGTAATTTCTCCTTTACAGAATTAAAAATCAACAGTACCTAGTGATTGTACTAATCAGTGTTGTCTTGTTTGATTACAGACCTTCTGCAGGGTTTCAGAGGGAGAGCAGGAGGCCGCGTCTATGTTTGTCGAAACCGAGTGCAAGCGCCTACTTCAGAACTTACGGCACGAGGCTCGGGTGCAAGCCGTTCGAGACTACTATGCCTCGAAGGGTATTAGGAGGGCCAAGAAGAAGTGTCGCGGCAAGTTTCTGAGTAAGGAGAAGTACATGCAGGTAATTACCTATTCTTAAGGCCTTGAACTTAGTTTTCTTGATTTGATTCGTAGGCATAGCGCTGAAATTTCTCTTGACTCACTTAGGTGCCCCCGAGATGGTGTGTGGATAAGATGGACTGTTGGGAGGCGTTGGTGGATGCGTGGTGCTCTCCCCAATGGCTAGTCGAACACCATAGGGCCAAGGATAAGCGTGACCAAATGGAAGGTGTGCCACACCATCAAGGGAGCTCCAACCTGTTTGAGTACGGGGATAACTGGGTATGTGGTTTGCTACATGTTTCATTCTTCATGCTAGCATTTATCCCTTCCAAAATGACTTAATATGCTTAGTTAGTTAAAAATGGCATAACTACCTTGGATAGTTCATTTATTACATAATGAGCTCTAAAATGACATAATAACCTTAGATAGCTCTATAAAATAACTAAATATGCTTTAGTTAGTTAAAAAATGGCATAACTACTTAGGATAGGCAAATAATGACCTAAACTAATCTTAGCTAGTTCATTTATGACATATTTAGCTCTAAAATGACATAATAACCTTAGATAGCTCTATAAAATGACTTAATATGCTTTAGTTAGTTAAAAAATGGCATAACTACCTTCGATAGCTCAATAACGACCTAAACTAATCTTAGCTAGTTCATTCATGACATAATTAGCTCTAAAACGACATAATAACCTTAGATAGCTCTATAAAATGACTTAATATGCTTTAGTTAGTTAAAAAATGGCATAACTACCTTCGATAGCTCAATAACGACCTAAACTAATCTTAGCTAGTTCATTCATGACATAATTAGCTCTAAAACGACATAATAACCTTAGATAGCTCTATAGAATCCCTAAATATGCTTTAGTTAGCTAAAAAATGGCATAACTACCTTGGATAGCTCAATAATGACATAATTAGCATACTTTGGTCAAAAATGGCATAATAATCTTGGTTACCTCGAAAATGACCTAAACTTAGCTTATTTTCCTTGAAAATGACATAATAACCTTACTTAGCTCCAAAATGACCTATTTACTTAGCAATATCATTCTTCATGCTAGCTTGAGCCCTTAACTAATATTTTGTTCCTCTCTCTCAGGCGCACCACCACAAGAAGCCTGTGCCAAATCTGTTCGACCTCTATGGCATGGCCCATATGGCCCCGTACAAGAAGGCCAAGCCATTCACGGAGTCTGACCTAGATCATCCAGAGAGCTTCACCAACATCTCCTCCCACCACAAGCTTGTGAAGTACAGAAGCGAGGGAAGGCGAGGAAAGGGGAGGACTTTAACCCGAGCCAGGATCCTTTTGATACAGAGCTGGTGATGATATCTGGTGGCGGGAGGTCCCATGGCTCCGTAGCCATTGGTGATGGACTGATACATTGTCCTAGGACTCTCCCGCAGATCAAGAAGCGCCAGAGTAGCTCTGATCCTGAGATAAAGCCTCGTGCATGGCCCGCGGAGCTCGCCATGGCGGTTAGTTATACGGACTCTCTCACCTTTCCTCCATTACATTGTGTGTGCGTCCGTCGATGATTACAATGCTAACGAGGAGTGGTGTGTTGCAGGCCTTGGTTGAGAAAGAGAGATTGAACACCCAGGCGCTTTTGGAGGAGGCAAAAAGGGAGGCGGCGGAGAGGGAGAGGGAGTTGGAGGAGAGGACGGCTAAGCTGTTGGAGGAGGAGAGGAACCGGAACGAGGCGTCTAACCGGGCCCTACACGAGCTCATCGTGGTACGTTTCTCGTGCATATTAGCCCAATCATGCACGTAATGTTCACATTACTAACTAATATGACTGACTCGTGAGAACCAAATGTGCAGACCATATGCGAGAAAAACGGTCAGCCCCCTCCGCCGATGCCCCAGATTGCTCCGGCGACCACGGTGAGTTTGATTTGAATGGTCGTTAGTTACTAGTATTCACATTTCATTTTGCATCATGCTAATGAGACATTATTGGAAATGATCTTTGGTGCAGCATGGCTCATGACAAGCATCGACCAATCATTCTGCGTCTGCCAATGGTGGAACCCCGACCGGTCCTTCACCTTCGTCTGCCACTGGCGCAACCCCGACGATTCCTGCACCTCCGTGATAACGGTATTTTTCTTCTTATTTAGCCTGTTTAGTCCATTTTTGACATAATTTAGCCTATTTAGTCCACAAATGACATAATAAGATGAAGAAAATCAAGGAAGAGGAAGGAAAGAAGGAATAGGAAGAAAAGAAGAAGAAGAAGAAGTTCTTCTTCTTCTTCTTCTTCTTCTTCTTCTTCTTCTTCTTTTCTTATTCTTCTTCTTCTTCTTCTTCTTCTTCTTCTTCTTCTTCTTCTTCTTCTTCTTTTCCTCCTCTTACTTGTTTTTATTCGTAAATGGCATAATAACCTTGCTAACCTCAAAAATGTCATATACTTAGCTTGTTGTCCTCTAAAATGACACAATAAGCTTAGTTAGGTCAAAAATGGCATAATAAGCTAGGTTAGCTCAAAAATGACCAACTTT
The DNA here is from genome assembly GCA_011799875.1 of Thinopyrum elongatum. Lineage (NCBI taxonomy): Eukaryota > Viridiplantae > Streptophyta > Magnoliopsida > Poales > Poaceae > Thinopyrum > Thinopyrum elongatum. The sequence goes on along the minus strand of CM022298.1, from coordinate 336,514,672 downwards.
AGCTAGGTTAGCTCCAATATGAACCATGTCGGGGTACGACACCTATGGGATCCCGAGAGATCCCTTTACGATTCGGCGGGGGGAGAGGTATACGCAAAGAGCAGAACCAACGATCGACGCGGGAGGTTTTTACCCAGGTTCGGGCCGCTAATCAGCGTGAAACCCTACTCCTGCTTTGTGTTCTTATTAATGTTCTTGAGCCCAGCCTTCAGGAGCGCTCGCGATGAACAGTACATTCAAAGAACAGCTACGCATGCAGAATGGGCTAGAAGTTCTCTTCCTCTGTAGCAGTTGCCTTGGGCCTCCTTTTATATGCTCAAAGGGGTCACCACAGTGGCAAAATTTACATACATTGAGGTGTAAAGTAGCTACAGGGTATCATACCTAACCCCTGACGGATTAGGACAAACGCATTTAATGCACCGTAAGGTGTCCGTTTAGGTGTCCTCACTTTCTTGGGGATGGAAAAAGCGGGCCATCCCATCAGCACCGCTTAAGCTCTCCTCCACTGGCGCGTTGCCACGCATCCAGAGAAGGACCCAGAATGTCAGACTTGTTACTGTGCCGAAGCGGTGGCACAGTGGCAGAATCTTGCTGGGCGCTGAAGCCTGCCGGGCAACGAGCCTTGCCGGGCGCCAAGCCTTGCCGGACGCCAAGCCTTGCCGGGCTCCGCATGCCATCCCGGCAAGGATCTTGCCGGGGAAGCTGGCCTTCGGATTCCAGCTCTGCTTATCTGCTGATCCCCAGATCTCTGACTTGATGATTTCTTTGGCGGCTTGAATCGACCTCGAACTATTCCCGGCAAGCCTTGCCGCGAGGATGGCTACAACTGCCCGTGCACAAGTACGGGGTACTAGTGGCCCAATACTTAGTACACCGACAGGATCCCCCGGGCCTATGCCATACACGAGTGCGAGGCGTTGTTGGGCTAGGCCCAAACAGTGCATGGGCATGCGTGGCAGGGGATTAACTTCTCGTAAATATCTCATTTTACTGTGCCCCCCACTACACGCACCGAGCGCGCGACGTGGGAAGCGTGCCTGAAAGGCTGCAACTACCTCGCGCCTATAGGGGCGCATTCACATTGGGGAATAAAAGAGGCGGCCCCGCTCCTTCCCCATAAAAAGGAGAAGCCGCAGAGGCACAAGCCTATTTACCCCCCTCTTCTTCTCAATCTGGTCGTCGCCATCGCCTTCCTCCTCTCGAGCTCAGAGCGAAGCTTTTTCCTCTTTTGCCTGCCGCTTCCACGCTCGCTCCACCCCCGGCTTCCGCCCTCACAGCCGCCATGCCGCCCAAGGCTAGCAAAGGCAAGGGCAAGGAAGCGAAAGCCGACGTCCCGGAGAGCGAACTGGTGAAGATGCGGAAGAAGTATGTCGTCTTCCCCCCATCGCTCGATGCTGAAGCTCTGAAGGGGCGGTACCAGTGCATGTGGGCGAAGGAGACGCAAGCTCACCCCGCCACACGCGTAATTCCAGGTGCTTGTTCCAAAAGTGGATCGGACAGATACCCTTTCTTCGCTGCGTATTTCTATTGCGGGCTCTGTCCCCCCTTTTCTGACTTCTTCAATGATATCATGTACACATACGGCTTCCATCTTCTTGATTTCACGCCGAATGCTGTACTGTGTATGTCCATCTTTGCTCATCTCTGTGAAAACTTCGCCGGCATGATTCCCAACTCTACTCTTTTTCGCCATTACTTCTTCCCCCGCATCCAAAAAGGAGAGGCCCTCTCTGGTTCTATCGCCTGGATTCCAAGGGCTTGGAATAAGGAGATATACCCAGAAGGAGTTTACCGTGAGAAGTGGGACGAGTGGCGGGCCGAGTGGTGCTGGATCAAGGAAGCAGATCCCCATCCGTTTTGTCTTCCCCGGCAACAGAAGGTGGTCCACGGAAAGGATTGGAGCGATCTCGCCGCGGAGGACGAGAGGCTCACAATCGCCACCACCAGGATCCTTCGCCTGAAGGCTGCCGGGCTGACGATGGAGATGATTGGCTTCGACTTTCTCCGCCGCCGCATCGCCCCTTTGTAGAACAGGGGAAGGCCAGCTTGGGAATACAGAAACGCGGCAGATGTCATGAGATTGCGCCCCGGGCTGAACAACAATCTGACCACTATGCAGCTTGGCGCTCTCCGTAAAAAATTATTCCAGCGCGAAGACAAGCATCGGCTGCCGGCAAGGATCGTCCCCTTGTGCAACAACTCTGCCTTGGGGTCGATCATCGCCTTCATGCCGATGTTCAACGCCCACGGTCTTGACCCGACCTGGGCCGAGCCAACCGAGGAGGAAGCGCAGAAGTTTTTTGACAACTTGACGGAGAGACCTGTCCAGCAAGAGGCAGATTTTATCCGAGCCACCACCGACCAGGAAGTAGCTTACATTGCTACTAGGGTGGAGGAGGCAAATCTTGCCGCGGAGGCCGGCAGCGTCGGCTTCACAGAGTGGGAAGCCAGTGACGCAGAAGTAGTTGTGGAAATAAAACCTGCCGGGAAGGACAAAGTTGCCGGGGAACAGAGCAGCGCAGCCGCTAAGAGCTCGTCCGGCGAGGACACGGCCGAAGAAGAAACGCAAGAAGAGCTCCCAGCCCCGAAGAAGACGAAGCGTGTCCTTCAGAAGGCTGCATCTGGCATCCCGGCAAGCCAGCCTTCTTCGAGCGGCGAGGCTCCCGGCAAGAAAGTGGCCGGCAAGACTGGACCGCGACACGGGGCTCGTCAACAGCCTGCGCAGCGCGCGAGACCCACACCAGCGGCCACTGCTAGGGCGGCAGGGGGGTCTCGTACTACCGCACCGGAAGCTGCCCCGGCGCCTGCCACAGCCAAGCGGCCTAGGACTCCTCCTCTGCCTCCCCACTCAGACATCGCAGCGGAGGTCGACTTCGACATCTCCGATTTTAGTCCGGAGCGAGAGGAAGAAGAGTGAGTACTTTGCCACAGCTTTTATATTCCAATCTTGGATCGATCTTACTAAGTTGCTCGTATTGTCTCTGCAGTGACACAGAAACATTGCTGGAGAGGATGGCGAAAAGGTCAAAGACTTCCACGGGCGACGAGCCCCCGACAGGCTCCACGAGCGTGCCAGAAACCATCGTCGTCAGCCCGGAGCCCAGTCCTCAACGCAGCCCCCAGCACAACCCCCAGCACAGCCCCCAGCGTAAGTTCACTGTTCTTTTTCCGCTGACGGGTGCTGAAGCTTTCATTCTTGTCGCTGATATCCTTGGGCTCGTAGGAGAAGAACGACAACAAGGAGAGCTGTCGGAAGACATCCCCGTTGTGCCACCTTCATCGACTACTCCGCCCACAAGCACGTCCCTGGCAATAGATCCTACCGACGAGCCCATCCTAATTGAGGAGGAGCCGACAGGCACGGACTCCGGCAACCCACCCCCGGCAACCGGAGTTCCCGGGAGGGGCGAAGCCACCTCCCAACAGCCCGACGCAGGTAATCGGTTGCCTCAGAGTGCTTGTTATTCTTTCCCTTATCTCTCTGTCTTTAGTCGCTTCAAACTTTAATCTCGATCTTATTCTGCTTTCCTCCTTCGTCCTTCAGAGTTCCCCGTGATGGAACGCATGGACGTCGACGTTGTCATCGAGGAGACCGCCAGGGATGCCGCTGCCGAAGCAGACAGGATCGCTGCCAGCGAGGCCACCAAAGATGACACTATCGAGGCTGGTGGTGCTCTTGACGGGGAGACCGCCAAGACTACACAAGAGGAACCCGCCAAGGAACCTGCTGAAGGGGGTGACAGGGAGGCCGATGACCGTACTGACGGCATTCCTGCCGCAGGAGCGCCAGGCGCTGCACCGGCCACGGAGCCCCCTGCCACTGGTGAGGCGGTCACTGAAGACCAGCCATCAACATCTGAAGGCCCCTCATCCAGCAAATACCTCAAGGTTGGCGAGAACCTGTTCGTCAACTTGCCGGGGATGGCAAGCACTGGGGCACCAGCCGAAGGAGAAGTTTTTGACGAAGAAATCATCGCTGCTGCCGGGCTCGAGGTTGTTGACGATCCCAGCGCTAGCAGCGGCAAATCTGAAGAGGATCAGCTCCTTCAGGCCATGGGCGAGAACTTCTGCAAGCTCCAGGCTCTCCACCGTGCCTGGAAAGACAAGGAGGACTCCAGAATGGCAGTTGTCGAGGCGGCCGAAGCAGATTTTCAAAGGTGCGTCGAACAAATGCAAGTCTGGCACGCCGAGGCCCTCCAAGAGTTGGTTGCCGACCGGGAACAAGTGAGCCAGCAGTGGACTGAGATCCTCCTGAAGCAATCTGATATGGAGAAGGCGCATGATGAAGCTACCCAAAGGATTGCCGCCGAAGATGCCCTCCTGATGGGGCGCCGCGTTGCTCTTGATGCTTATGAGGAAGATCTCACCGCACGTGAGCAGGCGCTCGCCGCCAAGCTTCACAGCAAAGATGAAGACATCGAGAAGCTTGTCGCGTGGCGGACTCAGGAGCTGGAGCAAAAACATAAAGAGGCGCTCGAAGCTCTGACTCCAAGTCACGCCGGCAAGCTCAAGGAGGCCGTCGATGCTGCCGAAGCTGTAGAGGCCGCCAAGAACGAGCTGAGCGACAAGGTGAAGAGGCTGGAAACAGATCTCGAAGAACACGGCAAGGAGCTCTCGACGCTCAAGGGTGACAGGGAAAAAACCCTCCACTCCTTGGCGGAGATGCAAGTTGCCCTGTCCAACAAAACCAAGCAGCTCTCCTCTGCGGCTGATGACATTGGGGTTCTGGAGCTGAAGCTAACCACGCTGCAGAAGTCTCTCGAGGCCGACAGGGCCCGCGAGAAGGCTCTACTCAAAGATCTCCAAGGAGAGAGGAACCTGCTCAAGAGCGCCGCCGCCGCCCAAGCTGATTATGAAAAGGGAGTGGAGATCTGGACTGGACGTCTCATCGCCACTGCAGAGAAGCTTACGGCAGAACTGTCAACCATGGGCCTGTCGAACTTCGAGTATTCTTCCGAGGAAAGAATATCTCCAAGTGCCAGGTTGACGATGTTCTTTGAAAGCATCATCAACGCCTTGAGGGTGCACCAGTCTAGCCGGGCGACCCAATTGGCCAACGAGACTCGCCGGCTTTGCCGGGCCGTCCTCCGCAAGGTGCTTATCAAAGTGGTGCACAGCAATCCCGGCATCGACCTCTCCAACGCGCTCGGCCATCTGCCAAGGGACGCAAATGTTGAGGCGCTTGAAGAGTGCATTGCGCCTATCCTTGAGAAGGTGGACTCCATCAAAAGGATCGAAGGCCAGCGCAGGGATTGAGTGCTTCCCCTTTTCTTGCCGTCGTCATTCCATGTAAAAGACAATTAAGTCTCAAGTTAGAATTGCGGCAACTCACGAATGTAATATAACTCGCCTATGTTTAGGTTCATGCTTGCTATTTTCCTTGTCTGATTCCCTTATGTATGGAGTTCACCCTACGCATACTGAAAAACTTGCTGGCGCACAACCTGCCGCGAGCGCTGGGTGCGGGACTTCAGCAGCCTGCTGGAGGCGCAGCGGCCGGCAAGACTCCTTTGTGTTCTCAGTGCAGCCACTTAAATTGTTGAGCGGGCTCGAAACAAAATAAGGGCGCGACCGATTACAACAAGGGTTCCTTCGCGTGCAGATTTTCCATACAAGAGTCAGAATCGTCCAAGGAAATAACTTTGTAATAAAAGAAAAACTTGCTCTGAGTTTTTAGGACTTAGCTTTCTGTCTTTGTCCTTCCTCCGGCAAGCGTCGATTCCGAACGTCGCCAACTAATATTCAGATCTCTATCTCCCGCCCCCCCCCCCCCCCCGGCAAATGTGCACGCGAGGAATCCTTCTGTCTTTTGAGAAAAAGAAAGTAGAGAAAATAAAGACATGAAACCTTGGCGGTTCGTTAGAACTTACCGGGAGTAGGTGTCATACAACATCTTAGACAATCATGCATATATAAATATAAACATGGGAATCGATAAGGGAATGTACAACACTTAAATTTATTCATCTGCGCTCAGGGTCTACGCCTGGCTTTGTACAAAGGATCACATGCCTTGTCGGCAAGACTTGTACAAAAGGGTGGTTGCCGGGAGCCCCCGGTAATCGCGCCTTCTGGGTAGAACTTGCGAAGATGTTCGATATTCCAGGAATTGCTCACTGGAACGCCATCTTCGGTCTCCAGGTGGACAGCGCCGGGCCTGGTGACTCGTACTACCCGATAAGGGCCTTCCCACTTTGGCGTCAACTTGTTTGAATTCTTGGCGGACTGAATCCGCCGAAGAACAAGGTCGCCATCCTCAAGGCTTCGGGCATGAACTTTGCGGCTATGATAGCGGCGCAAAGCTTGCTGGTATCGTGCAGCTCGCACAGCAGCCTGAAGACGATTCTCCTCAAGGAGCACAGTGTCATCTTGCCGCAGTTGCTCTTGCTCAAGCTCATCATAAGCGAGCACTCGAGGTGATCCATATATGAGTTCCGTGGGGAGAACTGCTTCCGCTCCGTAGACCAGAGCGAAGGGCGTCTGGCCGGTGGCTCGATTTGGTGTCGTTCTGATTGACCAAAGAACCGCTGGCAACTCATCAATCCAGCGTCTTCTGCACTTTTTCAGCCTGTCAAAGGTTCTGGTCCTGAGACCGCGCAGCACTTCAGCATTAGCCCTCTCCGCTTGGCCGTTGCTTCTCGGGTGAGCAACAGAGGCAAAACAAGTCTTGCCGCCAAGGTCTTGGACGTACTGCATGAAGGTGCGACTTGTGAACTGCGTGCCATTGTCGGTGATGATCCTGTTGGGCACACCGAAACGGCAAACAATTCCCTTGAAGAACTTGATGGCTGATTGTGCTGTCACCTTCCTCACTGCTTCCACTTCCGGCCACTTTGTGAACTTGTCGATAGCAACGTACAAGTACTCAAAGCCCCCGGTAGCACGGGGGAAAGGGCCCAGTATGTCGAGCCCCCAGACCGAAAATGGCCAGGAGAGAGGGATTGTCTGAAGAGCTTGGGCTGGCTGATGTGATTTCTTTGAATGAAACTGGCACGCTTCACACTTGGTGACTAGTGCAGTTGCATCCTGGAGAGCGGTGGGCCAAAAGAAACCTTGCCGGATTGCTTTCCCGACAAGCGCTCTTGACCCTATGTGAGAGCCACATATGCCTCCATGTATCTCTGCCAACAGCTCTAGTCCATCCTCCCGAGGAATGCACTTCAATTTCACACCGTTTGGTCTCTTTCTGTATAGGACGTCATCGACGAACTTGTACATAACAGACCGACGGGCTACTCTCTCTGCTTCTTCCTGTTCCTCCGGGAGTTCTCCTGTCTGAAGGAAATGGACAATGTGCTGCGCCCATGCTGGAGCCTGAGGCTCGACAGCTAGGACTAAAGGCATCTCCTCTGCCGAGGGAACATTCGTCTCGACAGCAAGGGCCCGAGGCCCTGCCGGAGCTTGTTGTTCCCCGGCAGACATGTCGATCCCGGCAACTTCCTTGCCGACGGCTCCGGGGAGCTCTGCCGGGAAGTACTGGCCAGATTTCAACCTTCTTCTCTTTTCTTGCCGCATTGATGGCGCCACGGATGGTTGAGTAAATTGGAGCACAAAAGTTCCTGGTTCCACAGGCAACTTGAGGGCGGCACGCTTTGACAGGTCGTCAGCAACACTGTTCTCGGCACGAGAAACGTGCTCCATTTGCAGACCGTCAAAGCGCGCTTCCATTTTCCTCACTTCATCTACGTAAGCTTGCATCAATGGACTTTGATAACTCTTGTTAACTTGCCTGACGACAAGTTGTGAATCGCCTTTGATGACGAGCTTTTTGATACCAAGGTCTGCCGCGATCCTGAGACCGGCAAGCAAACCCTCGTATTCTGCAGTGTTGTTGGTCGAACTCTCCCGGGGAAAGTGCATTTGGACTACGTACTTGAGGTGCTCTCCGGTGGGTGCGACGAGCAGCACGCCAGCGCCGGCGCCTTGTAGCGAGAAAGCCCCATCAAAGTACATAACCCATTGCTGATCGATTTCCTTGCCGGGGAGAGTTGTTTCCTGAGCCTCTTCGTCAGGCGTTGGGGTCCATTCTACAATGAACTCCGCCAAGGCCCTGCTCTGGATCATCGAAGTGCTTTCAAACTTGAGGCCAAAGCTCGACAACTCCAACGCCCACTCCACGATCCTGCCGGTTGCTTCTGGATTTTGCAAAATTCGTTGCAACGGAAAGCGAGTGACGACGGTGATTTCATGTGCTTGAAAGTAATGGCGCAGCTTCCTCGAGGCCATAAGAAGGCCGAAAAGCAACTTCTGCACACCAGAATACCTTGACCTAGCTCCTTGTAAAAGAGAGCTAACAATATAGACTGGGCGCTGAACCACCTTCTTCTTCTGCACGGGTTCTTCTGTTTGCGCAGATCCTGTCTTGCCGGGGAAGATCTTGCCGCGTCATCTGGCGGTCCTGCCGCTGGTGTTGCTTCCTCATCAGCCTCTCTCTGCACCACTAGCGCAGCACTAACCACTTGATTTGTTGCTGCCAGATACAACAGCAACGGCTCTTGTGGTTTAGGCGCGACTAGCGTCGGCGGAGAGGAAAGGTATTTCTTCAAATCTTGCAGCACAGCCTCCGCCTCCGGAGTCCATTTCATTGGTCCTGCCTTCTTCAATTTGAAGAAGGGTAGGGCGCGCTTAGCAGATTTGGAAATAAACCTGCTTAGAGCAGCAACACAGCCGGCAAGACGACGCACATCTTTGACGCGTCTTCGGTGCTTCAATTTGCTCAATAGCTTTGATCTTGTCGGGGTTCGCTTCGATTCCCCGGCAAGATACAAAAAATCCGAGGAGCTTGCCGGAAGGAACACCGAACACACACTTCTCAGGATTGAGCTTCAAGTTGATCTTGCGTAGATTTGCAAATGTTTCTTCTAAATCTTGAATGAGCGTCGCTTTGTCTTTGGTTTTGACCACTATATCATCCAGATACGCCTCCATATTTCTATGGAGTTGAGGCTCAAAACCAATTTGGATTGCTCTCGCAAATGTCGAACCGGCACTTTTCAACCTGAAAGGCATTCGTATAAAACAATACGTACCACATGGGGTGATAAATGCGGTCTTCTCTTCATCTTCTTTTGCCATAAAAATCTGATGATACCCTGAATAGGCATCAAGGAAGGACAGGAGATCACAACCAGCGGTGGCATCCACAATCTGGTCGATGCGCGGCAAGGGAAAGGGATCTTTTGGACAAGCTTTATTGATATCTGTATAATCGATACAAAGCCTCCATTTCCCATTCGCTTTCCGCACTACAACCGGATTGGCCAACCAGGTTGGATGAAGCACTCCTTTGACCAGTCCTGCCGCCTCCAGCTTTCTGATTTCTTCGGCAATGAATTCTTGCCGCTCCAAGGCTTGCTTCCTGACCCTTTGCTTGACGGGCCGCGCATGAGGACAGACAACAAGGTGGTGCTCAATTACCTTCCTGGGAACACCGGGGATGTTAGACGGTTGCCATGCAAATACGTCAACATTCGCCCGCAGGAAAGCAACGAGCGCGCTTTCCTATTTGTCATCTAGGGTGGAACTTATGGTGAAAGTTCCCCCCGTTCCGTCCTCTCTGACAGGCACCTTCTTGTTCTCCGGCGGAGCAGCCTTGGATTTCTTGTTCTTGCCGGTGGAACTCTCTAGTGCATCCTCGACGGAAGCGCAGCACTCCGAGGAGGTGCGCTTGCCGGAGTTCGCGCCAAGGTTCTTGCCGGTCTTCTTCTTCCCCCCGGGAGTCCAGCGGCAGGAGCAGGTGCCTTGATGGCAGGTGCTGCAACTGCTTGCCGGTAAAGTTGGTCGGCACAGATGAGCGCATCCTTCTTATCGGAATGGATAACGATGACGCCCAATGGCCCAGGCATCTTCAAGACATTGTACGCGTAGTGTGATGCCGCCATAAACTTAGCCAGCGCTGGCCGACCAAGGATCCCATTGTATGACATGGGGATCTTGGCGACATCGAACACCACCTTCTCGGTCCCGAAGTTGAGCTCGCTACCAAATGTCACCGGTAGCGTAATCTTGCCCTTGGGCTGGGTTCTTCCCGGATTGACCTCTTGAAACGTACCCGTTTCTTTGAGGTCTTCGTCGGGAATTTGGAGCTTTTTGAGCATGTCCGGTGAGATTAAGTTTAGGCCGGCCCCACCGTCAACTAGCATTTTCATCACCTTGAGGTTGCGAATCGTTGGCGAGACCAACAATGGCAAACACCCGACCGCAGTTGTGCGATCAGGGTGATCCTCGGCGTCGAAAATGATAGGCGTGTTGGACCACTTCAGGGGCCTACATGCATCTGGGGATGGTTCTGCTGCATTAACTTCCCGCACCCATTATTTGAGTTGACGGTGGGAAGAATGCAGCGAGGCACCCCCATCGATACACATGGCCTCCGTAGCCTTCTGGAATTCTTGCTCACTGGATTCATCATCTTCCTTCTGTATCCACGCCGTCGCCAGTACACGAAGGTGTAGGCAAAACGGACGTGGACGGTTGCGTCGTTACAGCGCTCTTCTTCTTGGGCGGCATGATGATGAAGAAACTGAGGCGCCGATCACTAGATCAAGTTCACGCAACCTTCAATCCCCCTACCTGGCATGCCAAAGATGTCGGGGTACGACACCTATGGGATCCCGAGAGATCCCTTTACGATTCGGCGGGGGGGAGAGGTATACGCAAAGAGCAGAACCAACGATCGACGCGGGAGGTTAGCAGTTGCCTTGGGCCTCCTTTTATATGCTCAAAGGGGTCACCACAGTGGCAAAATGTACATACATTGAGGTGTAAAGTAGCTAGAGGATATCATACCTAACCCCTGACGGATTAGGACAAACGCATTTAATGCACCGTGAGGTGTCCATTTAGGTGTCCTCACTTTCTTGGGGATGGAAAAAGGGGCCATCCCATCAGCACCGCTTAAGCTCTCCTCCACTGGCGCGTTGCCACGCATCCAGAGAAGGACCCAGAATGTCAGACTTGTTACTATGCCGAAGCGGTGGCACAGTGGCAGAATCTTGCTGGGCGCTGAAGCCTGTCGGGCACCGAGCCTTGCCGGGCGCCAAGCCTTGCCGGACGCCAAGCCTTGCCGGGCTCCAAGCCTTGCTGGGCTCCGCAGGCCATCCCGGCAAGGATCTTGCCGGGGAAGCTGGCCTTCGAATTCCAGCTCTGCTTATCTGCTGATCCCCAGATCTCTGACTTGATGATTTCTTTGGCGGCTTGAATCGACCTCGAACTGTTCCCGGCAAGCCTTGCCGCGAGGATGGCTACAACTGCCCGTGCACAAGTACGGGGTACTAGTGGCCCAATACTTAGTACACCGACAATCCATTTAACCTATGTTAGCTCCAAAATGACCTATTTTTCTAGCTTAGCTCTAAATTGACCTACACACTTAGCATTTTTTACCTACCTTAGCCCAAAAATGGCATTTTTGCCTATATTAGTTAGAAAATAAGAAGATAAATAATAGGAGAGGAGAGAAAGAAAGAGAAGATAGATTCTTCTTCTTTTCCTCCTCTTCCTTTTCTTCTAGCTAGTCTTCTTCTTCTTCTTCTTCTAACTTACATCTTTCCCAATTTGCAGATTTGCTTTACATGAGGAAGCTTGGATTCAGGGAGTGTACTATTCTTCTGGTGCTTCCTTTTGTTTATGAAAACTTGTTTGGGTATGTATGTCTATATGGATATGTTGTTGGAAACTTGTTTATGGTAATGTATGTATATATGGATATGTTGGACTTTGTTGAACTATGTTGTTGGATATATATGTTGGATTTGATGAAATATGTTGTTGGACATGCTGTTATATGTTGTTGGATATGTTGGATATGTATGCATGTATATCTGTGTGTGAAATCCTGTCAAATTAAATGGATTCAAATAAAAACAGGGGATATATAGCCTCTTTGCCGTCCGCTAGCAGACGGCAAAGAGGACATGTGGCAGCCACCTATAGAAACTAGGAACACTGGTTGCCTATTTTGGTCACTTTGCCGTCTGCCAGCGGACGGCAAAGAGGTTTGAATCTTTGCCGTCCGCTGGCGGACGGCAAAGTGACCAAATAGGAATGGCAAACAGGGCCAGCTATGCCGTCCGCCAGCAGACGGCAAAGATTCAAACATCTTTGCCGTCTGTTGGTGGACGGCATAGCTGGCCATGTGGCAGCTTCTCAGTGCTGGCCGAGCTGAGCTCTTTACCGTCTGCTGGCGGACGGCAAAGAGCGCCGTTAACCCCCTAACGGCTCTCACCCCACCCCACTGCCGTCCATGATCTTTGTCGTCTGCTGGCCTCCGACGGCGGACGGCACAATACTTTGTCGTCCGTTTCCAAGAAGCAGACGGCAAAGTAGGCCTTTGCTGGCACTCGTTCAGCCGGACTGTTTGCCGTCCGCTGGCTGACGGCAAATCATTTTGCCGTCCGGCATGTATGCCTTTGCCGTCCGCCATGGCAGACGGCAAAGAAGCTGATCCCAGTAGTGATATGCTCCCCGGTAACAGCGCCAGAAAAAGGTCTTGATAAACCACAAGGATAGGGGATCGCAACAGTTTTCGAGGGTAGAGTATTCAACCCAAATTTATAGATTCGACACAAGGGGAGCCAAAGAATATTTTCAAGTATTAGCAGCTGAGTTGTCAATTCAACCACACCTGGAGATTAATTATCTGCAGCAATATGATCAGTAGCAAAGTAATATGATAGTTTTGATAGTAGTAGTAACAGTAGCGGTAACAGTAGCGGTGATAGCAATAATTTTGTAGCAAGTGTAACAGTAGCAGCAACAGTAGTAACTTAGCAAGAACAATATATGGAAAATTAATTGGCATTGGATCAGTGGATTCGTTGGATGATATTCATCATATAACAGTCATAACCTAGGGCGATACAAAACTAGCTCCAGTTCATAAATATAATGTAGGCATGTATTCCGTAAATAGTCATACATGCTTATTGAAAGAACTTGCATGACATCTTTTGTCCTACCCTCCCATGGCAGCGGGGTCCATAAGGAAACTAAGGGATATTAAGGCCTCCTTTTAATAGAGAACCGGAACAAAGCATTAGCACATAGTGAATACATGAACTCCTCAAACTACGGTCATCACCGGAAAGTATCCTGAATATTGTCACTACGGGGTTTACGGATCATAATACGTAATAGGTAACTATAAATTGCAAGATCGGATCTGGAACATAGATATAATGGTGATAACATAAACGGTTCAGATCTCAAATCATGGCACCCGGGCCCAAAGTGACAAGCATTAAGCATGGCAAAGTCATAGCAACATAAATCTCAAAACATAATGGATACTAGGGATCAAGCCCTAACAAAAACTAACTCAATTACATGATGAATCTCATCCAACTCCCTCACCGACCAACAAGCCTACGAAGGAATTACTCACTCCCGGTGGGGAGCATCATGGAATTGGCGATGGAGAAGGGTTGGTGATGATGAAGATCGAAGATTCCCCTCTCCGGAGCCCCAAACGGCTCCAGATCTAGCCTCCCGATGAAGAACAGGAGGTGGTGGTGGCTCCGTATCGTGAAATGCGATAATTCTTTCTCTCTGATTTTTTTCTCTGAAAATGTGATTTTATAACATCGGAGATAGGGTCTGCGGGGCCACCAGGTGGGGACAACCCACCTGGGCGCGTCAGGAGGGGGCGCGCCTTGGTGGGTTGTGCTCACCCAGGGGCCCCCTCCGGTGGTTCTTGGCTCCAATATTTTTCTTTTATTCCATAAAAAATCTCCAAAAAGTTTCGTTCCATTCTAAGAACTTTTATTTCTGCACAAAAAACAACACCATGGTAGTTTTGCTGAAAACATCGTCATTCCGGGTTAGTTTCATTCAAATCTTGCAAATTAGAGTCCAAAACAAGAGTTAAAGCATTAGGAAAAGTAGATACAATGGAGACGTATCAGGGTTCACTTACCCCGTGCGCACGGGCTCTACAAAACTGTTCGGCCACAACCCATTTTGCTTTCATTTTGACTTTCCACCACCACCTTTCGTCTTCCGCAATTCTTCCCGTGTTTGAGATTTTGGGTTGCGGTTCACTATGTCCTAAGGTGTTTCGGCTACTTAGGTACAGTTCGACTTCGACATAACTGCCACTCATCATCGCCTCGGACGCCACATCGACATCGACTATCTCATTTTCATACCAACCGTAAGCAAGGACGGTAACCTCGACGACACCTTATTCTTACCATTGCCATTACCTTGATAGCCTCGAGCCCCTTTTGCGTCACTTACCCATCAAGACTAGCGAGTTGAGAATTGCCTGGCCACGCTTTTTGTGCACCTTTAGTGATACGTCTCTCCCGTGCATATCCTACTTGTTATCTCACATTCTGGCTCGCATGTAAAGCATTGTGGCATATATTATCTCACAGCCGGTCTATTCTGCTAATATTAGCAGAATAGTTATTCTGCTAACACTTATGAACTGCACGCTCAATGCAAGGGCACTGCACTTTCTGTAGCAAAGGTACAGCAATACAGAGAATAGTGAACTTCGCGTCGGAAAAAACTACACGTGGTTTTTTTGGTACCTTTTTCGCTCTACTTTTTTAACCGTTTACCGGAACGAGACGTGTAATATATGGTTGGAAAGCTATGGATTAGGCGCAACTTCGCCATGTTGAACACTTTTCAAGATTCTTCATGGTTTAAGAGCAGTTTCGAAAATGGTGCGGCACATGACTAGTGGCAGGGAGCGTATATTCACATTTTTTTCTAAACCGCTTGTCGGAATGAAGCAAATGATATACCGTTGGAAAGCTATCGTCGAGGCGCAACTTTTTCATATATATTTTGTTCTCTAATTCGTTACGGTTTAAGAGCAGTTTCAAATTTACTAAATTGCGGAATTTTGGTTTTCAAATTTTTGCAAATTTTTGGTACTGTTTTCGCTCCAGTTTTCTAACCATTTGTCGAAACGAGGTGTGTGATACGCCGTTGGAAAGCTATGGACGAGGTGCAACTTTCATATGTAGAAATATTTTTAGATTCCTTACGGTTTAACCCATGGTTCTCTTTCTCTTCCATATTTTCTAGCAACAAAGTCTCCTTTATCATATCTTTTATTTTTAAGTTGTGGATTATCAAGATCAACAGCTGGTTCTATATCAACATCACTATCTGGTTGTTTATCATTGTCTGGTTGAGTGTCTTCATGAACATCATCATTATCTTTTTCATTATCACTGGATGGATGTTCATTATCAGATTGAGTTTCAGCATCAGAAATAGAAACATCATTATTATTATCAGGAGGTTTTTCTACTTCAGGTTCACTAGAGGTATGCAAAGTCCAATCATTTTTCTTTTTCTTCTTTCTTCTAGAAGGACTAGGTGCATCAGTGTTAATTCTTTGAGAGTCTTGTTCAATTCTCTTAGGGTGTCCCTCAGGATAAAGTGGTTCCTGAGTCATTTACCTCCTCTAGTTGCTACTCTAATAGCAAAGTCATTCATATTATTATTCATTTCACTAAGCAACTCTCTTTGAGATTTAGCAACTTGTTCTAATTGAGTTTGAACCATAGAAGCATGTTTTCCTACACCTCTTACATCATTAGGAATTCTAAACAACAAGTCACTCAAGCGAGCAATCATAATGGAATTATATTTCAATTGTTTCATAACATTTTCATTGAAGTGATCTTGTTTTCTAATGTAGCTGTCAAACTTATAAAGGCATTGACTAGGATGTTTATTGTAAGGAATAACAATTTCATCAAATTTCATTAAAGAGTTTACCTCTACCACCTTTGGTGGTGGTTTGTCAAGTCCATGTATTTCTTCAATAGGAGGTAAATTTTTAACATCCTCTGCTTTAATACATTTTTCCTTCATATTTTTCTTTGCCTCCTACATATCTTCAGGACTTAGATATAAGATACCCCTCTTCTTCGGAGTGGGTTTAGGCGGTGGTTCAGGAAGAGTCCAATCATCATAATTTTTTAATATATTATTCAATAATTCCTCAGCTTGTTCAACAGTTCGTTCCCTAAAAACACAACCAGCACAACTATCTAGGAAGTCTCTAGAAGCATCGGTTAGTCCATTATTATAGAAGATATCAAGTATTTCATTTTTTCTAAGGGGATAATCAGGCAAAGCATTAAGCAAGTGGAGAAGCCTCCCCCAAGCTTGTGGGAGACTCTCTTCTTCGATTTGCACAAAATTAAATATTTCCTGTAAGGCAGCTTGTTTCTTATGAGCAGGAAAATATTTTTCAGAAAAGTAGTAAATCATATCCTGAGGACTACACACACAACCAGGAGCAAGAGTATTGTACCATATCTTAGCATCACCCTTTAATGAGAATGGAAATAATTTGAGAATATAGTAGTAGCGAATCTTGTCATCATGAGCAAGTAGGGTGGCTATATCATTCAATTTAGTAAGGTGTGCCACAACAGTTTCAGTTTCATAGCCATGGAAAGGATCAGATTCAACCAAAGTAATCAACTCTGGGTCGACAGAGAATTCATAATCCTTATCATCAACAAAGATAGGTGAAGTAGCAAACTTAGGATCACATTTCATTATAGCATTCAAAGAGTTTTCTTTCAGTTTGCATTGTAATTTCTTAAGATCATATCTATCATTGCAAGCAAGAAAATCTCTAGATGTCTCCTCATCCATAACATAACCTTCAGATATCTTAGGCAATTCATATCTAGGAGAGCTAGGCCTAATAGGTGTTTCAAGATTTTCAGTTTCAGGTACTTCATCAGTTTCAATAATTTCGTCAGTTTCAGCATTCTCAATATCTTTAGCTCTAGCAATTTGTTCATGAAGAAATTCACCTAGTGGCATATTATCATCAAGCAAGGTACTAGCATCATCATGAGTAGCATTCATAGCAGAAGTAGCATCATCAATAACTTGCGACATATCAGGATTAATAACATGTGGTGGTGTTGCAAGTCTACTCAAAACAGAAGGTGAATCAAATACAGAGTGTGATGGAACTTCCTTACCTCCCCTCATCCTAGAGGGAACGATCTTGGTTTTTGTATCCTTCAGATTCTTCATAGTGATAAATAGATAATAATCCCAAGTGACTCAACAAATATAGCTATGCTCCCTGGCAACGGCGCCAGAAAAAAGTCTTGATAACCCACAAGTATAGGGGATCGCAACAGTTTTCGAGGGCAGAGTATTCAACCCAAATTTATAGATTCGACACAAGGGGAGCCAAAGAATATTTGCAAGTATTAGCAGTTGAGTTTTCAATTCATCCGCGCCTAGAGATTAAATATCTGCATCAATATGATCAGTAGCACAGTAATATGATAGTTTTGATAGCAGTGATAATAGTAGGAGTAACGGTAACAGTGATAGCAATGATTTTGTAGCAAGTGTAACAGTAGCAGCAGCAGCAGCAGTAGTAACTTAGCCAGAACAATATGTGGAAAATTCGTAGGCATTGGATCGGTGATTTCGTTGGATGATATTCATCATATAATAGTCATAACCTAGGGCGATACAAAACTAGCTCCAGTTCATAAATATAATGTAGGCATGTATTCCGTAAATAGTCATACGTGCTTATGGAAAGAACTTGCATGACATCTTTTGTCCTACCCTCCCGTGGCAGCGGGGTCCATAAGGAAACTAAGGGATATTAAGGCCTCCTTTAATAGAGAACCGGAACAAAGCATTAGCACATAGTGAATACATGAACTCCTCAAACTACGGTCATCACTAGAAAGTATCCCAATTATTGTCACCCCGGGGTTTACGGATCATAACACGTAATAGCTGAATATGACTTGCAAGATCGGATCTAGAACATAGATATAATGGTGAAAACATAAACAGTTCAGATCTAAAATCATGGCACCCGGGCCCTAGTGACAAGCATTAAGCATGGCAAAGTCATAACAACATCAATCTCAGAACATAGTGGATACGAGGGATCAAGCCCTAACAAAACTAACTCGATTACATGGTGAATCTCATCCAACTCCTCACCGACCAGCGAGCCTATGAAGGAATTACTCACTCCCGGTGGGGAGCATCATGGAATTGGCAATGGAGAAGGGTTGGTGATGATGAAGATCGAAGATCCCCCTCTCCGGAGCCCCGAACGGGCTCCAGATCTGGCCTCCCGATGAAGAACAGGAGGTGGCGGCGGTTCCATATCGTGAAATGCGATGAAACTTTCTCCCTGATTTTTCCTCCAAAAATAAGATTTTATAGCGTCGGGATTAGGGTCTGCGGGGCCACCAGATGGGCACAATCCACCTGGGCACACTTGGAGGGGGTGGCGCGCCCTGGTGGGTTGTGCTCAACCAGGGGCCCCCCGCTGGTGGTTCTTGGCTCCAGTATTTTTTATATAATATGAAATAATTCTCCAAAAAGTTTCGTTCCATTCTGAGAACTTTTATTTCTGCACAAAAACAACACCATGGTAGTTCTGCTGAAAACAGCGTCAGTCCGGGTTAGTTTCATTCAAATCATGCAAATTAGAGTCTAAAACAAGAGCAAAAGTGTTAGGAAAAGTAGATACGATGGAGTTGTATCAGACTATGCTGGGTCTAGTGACACGTACTACCCAGTAAGGGCCTTCCCACTTTGGTGTCAACTTGTTGGAACCCTTGGCGGATTGGACGCGCCTAAGGACAAGGTGATAGAGGCAAAGGTGTCCCATCTTTCGATGAGATGGTGATTATCGTTTTGGAGGAGTACACTTTGACGATCCGACTACGAACGTGCGAGGACGTCGCGTCTTAGCAATCGCTAAACCATCTCCGAGAGGTTACTGACCAGGACGGACCATGATCAACATGACCATGAAGGTCTATTTCCTGCAAGAAAACGAAGAAGAAGCAAGAAACTAAAATTGCAATCTGGATATTGCGAATATAAGATGAAAGCTTTATTGATCAAGGTGGGGTTCTATGACGTCTTGGTCTGGTCGTTGAACACAAAACGAAGTACGCGAAGTTGCAGCTATGGCGAACTTTTAATCAAAACAAAACCCAAAGTCTAAATGACGCCCTAAGGGCTGTATATATGGAGGAGTAGGGGGGAATTTCGTGGCCCCTTGTAGGAGGGATCCGAAACCAACCCTAACTTTGTTTCCCCACACGTACGGACTCTAAAAACAGCCTATAGTTAAGTATTTCGAAATTACATGGGCCTGGCCGAAAAATAAGGTGGCGCAGCACCTAAAATAAGCTATGGACGAAATTTATGAAGGCGCATCTTGTATATTTCGTCCATGTCCTTGTATGTCATCACGGAGGCTTCAAAGTGCTGGAATATGCACTAGAAACGCCATTCTGGTTCCCTTCACGCGCGCCTTCATCTCCATGCTTGATCCTGCTCCAGTGTTCATCCCTCTTGTCCATGTTAGGCCCTTCATTAGTAATCAACACAAATGTATCCAATTTAGGCAGCATCATATTCTCATGAACATTAGAATTGTTACCAAGAAACGAAAGTACCTGGTAATTCAATTGGCATGCGCGAGCTCTAGTAATTGGTCCAGTATGTATAACAGCAGATGCTGTGGGTGTAACAATGGTATTCATGTCCTCATCATCCTCCCCTTCTTGAAATGAAGTCGTCCTCGACGGAAGCTCATCATCCTCATCCAAATTAGGCTTCAACTCTGCAATGTTAAAAGTGGGACTAACCCCAAAATCTGCAGGCAGCTAAAGTTTATATGCATTATCATTTATTTTCTCTAACACCTTAAAAGGACCATCAGCACGTGGCATTAGCTTTGATTTGCGCAAATTAGGAAAACTATCCTTACGCAAATATAACCAAACAAGATCTCCAGGTGCAAACACAACACGTTTTCTACCCTTATCTCCAACAAGTTTATATTTGGCATTCATACGCTCAATGTTCTCCTTAGTTAACTCATGCATTTTTAAGATCAATTCAGCACGTTGTTTAGCATCAAAATTAACCTTCTCCGAAGATGGAAGAGGTAACAAATCAATAGGTGCACGAGGTAGGAAACCATACATAATTTCAAAAGGGCACATCTTAGTAGTAGAATGCATCGAAGGATTATAAGCAAATTCAATATGAGGCAAGCATTCTTCCCACATTTTCTTGTTATTCTTCAAAACAGCCCTAAGCATAGTAGACAATGTTCTATTGACTACTTCAGTTTGTCCAGCAGTTTGGGGGTGACAAGTAGTACTAAAAAGCAGTTTAGTCCCCAACTTAGCCCATAAACATCTCCAAAAGTGCCTAGGAAATTTAGTATCACGATCTGAAACAATAGTATTTGGCACACCATGCAAGCGAATAATTTCACGAAAGAACAAATCGGCAACATTAGCACCATCATCGCTTTTATGACATTGTATGAAGTGTGCCATTTTCGAAAATCTATCCACGACAACAAATATGTTATCCCTCCCCTTCTTTGTTTGAGGTAATCCTAAAACAAAATCCATAGGTATATCCTCCCACGGAACACTAGGTACATGCAAAGGCATATATAAACCATGAGGATTGAGTCATGACTTAGCTTTTTGACATGCAGTGCAGCGAGCAACAAAATGCTCAACATCCCGTCTCATCTTTGGGCAAAACAAATGTGTAGCAAGTATATCCTCCGTCTTCTTCACGCCAAAGTGTCCCATTAATCCTCCTCCATGCGCCTCCTGCAACAACAAAAGACGAACGGAGCTAGCTGGAATGCATAGCTTGTTAGCACGAAACACAAATCCATCGTTAATGACGAACTTGTCCCATGTTCTCCCTTCTTTACAATTCTACAATACATCTTTAAATTCAGCATCATGCACATATTGATCTTTGATGGTTTCCAAACCAAATATTTTAAAGTCAAGTTGTGAAAGCATAGTATAACGACAAGACAATACATCAGCAATAACATTTTAATTACCCTTCTTGTGTTTAATGACATAAGAGAAAGTCTCAATGAATTCAACCCATTTAGCATGTCTACAGTTTAGTTTTTCTTAACTTTTAATGTGTTTCAAAGATTCATGATCAGAATGTATAACAAATTCTTTGGGCCATAAATAATGTTGCCATGTTTCTAAGGTCCGAACAAGAGCATATAATTATTTATCATAAGTAGAATAGTTCAGACTAGGCCCACTCAATTTTTCAGACAAGTATGCAACAGGTTTGCCATCTTGTAATAACACACCTCCTAATCCAATTCCACTAACATCATATTGAAGCTCAAAAGTCTTATTAAAATCAGGAAGTTGGAGTAAAGGAGCATGTGTCAACTTATCTTTCAATACCGTGAAGGCTTCTTCCTGTGCGGTACCCCAAACAAAAGGCACATCCTTCTTTATAAGCTCATTGAGAGGTGCAGCAATGGTGCTAAAATCTCTCACAAAACGCCTATAGAAACCTGCGAGTCCAAGAAAACTCCTCACTTGTGTGACCGTTTTGGGCTACGGCCAACTCTCAATAGCTTCAATCTTGGCTTTATCAACTTCAATTCCCTGTGGAGTAACAATATAGCCAAGAAAAGATACTCGGTCGATGCAAAAGGTGGACTTCCCAAGGTTACCAAACAAATGTGCATCACGTAGAGCAATAAAAACAACACGTAAATGTTCCAAATGTTCTTCCAAAGATTTGCTATAAATCAGTATATCATCAAAGTAGACTACCACAAATCGTCCAATGAAAGCATGTAAAACTTCGTTCATTAATCTCATGAAAGTACTAGGTGCATTAGTTAACCCAAAAGGCATGACTAACCACTCATATAAACCAAACTTAGTTTTAAATGATGTTTCCCATTCATCTCCCAATTTCATACAAATTTGATGGTATCCACTACGAAATCAACTTTGGAGAATATTGTAGAGCCACTCAATTCATCAAGCATATCATCTAGCCTAGGAATAGGATGATGATAACGAATAGTAATATTATTAATACCTCTACAATCAACACACATACGCGACGTACCATCCTTTTTTGGCACTAGTATAATAGGAACAACACAAGGACTAAGAGATTCGCGTATATAACCTTTGTCGAACAGCTCCTCTACTTGACGCATAATCTCCTTCATCTCCTCTGGATTGGTATGGTATGGTGCACGGTTTGGCAGCGAAGCACTGGGAATTAAGTCAATCTAATGCTCAATCCCGCGAATAGGTTGTAATCCCGATGGCACGTCTTGTGGAAAGACGTCAGTGAACTCCTGCAAAATGTTAGTGACAGCAGGAGGCAAAGAGGAAGGCACGTCCTTGAATGAAAATAATGCCTCTTTGCACACAAAAGCATAGCAAACTGATTTGCTGGAATCTATATCATCAATATCAGATTTGGTGGCAAGTAAACATGCACTTTTCAATTTAATTTCAGAAGCAACACTAGATGATTTATTATTAGGCTTCATTTGTTGCTCAAATTCTTTTGCCATAGTCTGATTTTCACTCTTATTTTCCTCCTATTTTGCTTTATTAGCTCTATTAATATCATCTTTCAAAATGGAATCAGGAGTCATAGGAAGCAAAGTAATATGTTTATCCTTATGAACAAGAGTATATTGATTGTTTCTACCATGGTGTAGAGATTTTTTTATCAAATTGCCATGGTCTACCAAGTAATAAGGAACATGCTTGTATCGGTACCACATCACAATCAACATAATCAGCATATGTAGAGATACTAAAATGCACACGAACAGTACATGTTACCTTAACCTTTCCGCTGTTGTTGAACCATTGGATGTAGTAAGGATGTGGATGTGGTCTTGTGGTGAGACATAGCTTCTCCACCATCTCCATGCTAGCCAAGTTGTTGCAGCTTCCTCCATCTATGATGATGCGAACAGAACGTTCCTTCACAACTCCATTTGTATGGAACACATTATGCATCTGATTTTGCTCAGCTTGTGTGACCTGCACACTCAAAACACGTTGAGCAACTAAACTTTCATACCTGTCAGCATCTTCAGCAGCCAAGTATTGCGTCTCATGATCAGAATCATCTCCACCGTGCTCTTCACTTGTAATAAGAGCCAAAGTCTCCTCATCATAGTCACTAGCGGACTTATACCCACCATCCTTAGTACCAATCATAACACACGGAGATTGGCATTCTCTCGCATAATGACCTCTACCCTTACAATGACGACAAATAATATCATGTGTGTGCCCTATTGATGCCATGGATGAAGAAGAGCTCTGTGCAGGCCCGGTAGGTGTGCTCTTGGCAGATAGTGGTGGTAGTGGCTGCTTTCTTGTATCACGGCTGGAGGTAGCAGCTGACGGAGGTGCTAGTGTAGTAGAACGTGTGGAAGTAGAAGATGCACGCAGTGTCCATGATGAAGGTCGGCCTGTAGAAAAATTAGTCCGCGCCAATGCCTATCGATCCTGCACTTCACGTTCAGCTTTGCAAGCAAGATGGAATAAACGAGTGATATTGTTATACTCCTTATACTCTAAAGTGGTCTGAATCTCTTTATTTAATCCACCCATAAAATGTGCAAGCATAGCTTCATTATCCTCAACTATACCACATCTCATCATGCCAGTTTGCAATTCCTGGTAATATTCCTCTACAGAATTTTTTCCTTGTCTTAAACGCTGCAATTTCTGAAGTAATTCACGTTGATAATATGGTGGAACCCAATGAGTACGCATAGCAGTTTTCAAAGCAGCCCAAGTAGCTGGAATAGGATATAATGTACAATGTTCAGACCACCAAACACATGCAAAACTAGTGAAAGCACAAACAGCAGCAACAACACATCCTTCCTCGGGATATTGTAAACATGTAAAACATTGTTAAGTTTCTAACTCCCAAGTAAGATATATATCAGGAACATATCTACCCTCAAATGGTGGAATATTCAATTTTAGTTTAGGAAGATGGTCATGATCTCGTACCTGAGGTGGTGGTGCAGGCCTACCATTGCAATTATTTGCATGTGGACGACCTGGTGGTGGTAGTGCTGGTGGTTGCATGTAGTTCGGATTTTGATCAACCTCATCCTCATAAGCGCCCGCGTAATCATCCTCCGCAGCAGCAGCAACAGGAGCCACAGAAGCATCAACAGTAGTAGCAGCGGCACCAGAAGTTTGGCCAGGCTCAAGAGGAACACGGCTCGCTCGGCAGAGGGCTGTTTCGCGATGTGGACGTGGTTGTTGTTGTTGTTGTTGTTGTTGTTGTTGTTGTTGTTGTTGTTGTAATGGTGTAGCAGATGCAAGTGGTGGTTGTGGAAGACGCGGGAGTACTTCATCGAACTTGGCGACCAACTTGGTGTCAATTGTCTTCTCAACGTCATCAATCCTGTCCAGTGTCTTTCCAAAGCTGGCCATCACGTCTTCCACCTGTTGACTCAACATTTGCTGAAATTTATCATGAAGCTCCTTCTTCGTCATGTTCTCCCAGTCAATCTCGTCGTCTTGTGATCCTGCCATGGTTAGCAGCAATAGAAACACACAAGAATATGATCCTATAGACTACTAGAAAGTGGTGGGGTGTCATAAATCCGTCAAGCGAATCTCAAAGTCTTACCAGTTCTTACCAAGCAGCAAGCGGTGATCGGCAACCATTGTAGTCAAAACTCTCAAAGCTTGGATAGAGCGATTACTAGGGAGAGTCAAACGCATGATGTAGATGTATGTGGAGCTCGGATGGCTTATAATATGGTAGCAAAAAGGTCAGCAATAATCAATTCAGAGATGCAAAGTTGAATAAACGCTCAACGACGGTACTGTGCTGGTCCTAGGCTAGACCGTACTAGAGACGTGAGCCTAGAACACTAACAAAATCACGGCGCGACACGTAAACAAGGGTAAAGCACACTCTGGAATTTTTTTGGCTCTTTTTTTTGTTCTACTTTTTTTTGCGAAAAATCACTATAATGGCGAGTGTCTCAAAACTCTTCCCAAGTCAAAATAACAGGATAGGGACAAAAAAATTTTGACTATTTTTTTTCAGAAATCAGGACAGCGACGACGAAAAAGTGCGACAAAAAATCACTATGATGGCGAGTGTCTCAAAACGCTCTCAGGGACCTAAAAACAAGATAGGAAAAAAAATCGACTGCCGAAATTTTGGCCTAAAAACTGTCAATTTTTTTTTGACTATTTTCTTCCGAAACCTACTCAGGCAAGGAAACACGAATCGAAAAACAGATGGATCTCGAAAACAAACCTAATATGAAAAGAACTCGGATTGGTGGTGTATATATGGTGGTAGGATATGGTTGCGATGGTGGTATAGGACAGCGGTGGTGGGATATGGCAGCGGTGGTAGGATATGGCAGCGGTGGTGGTATATCGCAGTAGCGATGAAGATGGTGCGCCGGCGGCATGACAAACTATGACAGAACTTGAAACTCTAAAGGACTAAAAACTAAGACCAACAACTAGACACGACGATGCAACCGAAAATTCAACAAAGCAAAAATCCTAAAAAGATTATGCAAAGGCTCAGATTGGTTCGGATATGATGAACTAACCCTATTTTTTTGGCTTTTTCAAGGGCTGTAGGTATGAAGAACAGACTCGATCTAAACTACGAAAAACTGTAAAATCTCATTGAGCAACCTGGAAATCTGATACCACTTGATAGAGGCAAAAGGTGTCCCGTCTTTCGATGAGATGGTGATTACCGTTTCGGAGGAGTACACTTTGACGATCCGACTATGAACGTGCGAGGACGTCGCACCTTAGCAATCGCTAAACCAACTCCGAGAGGTTATTGACCACGCCAGACCATGATCAACCTAACCACAAAGGTCTATTTCCTGCAAGCAAATGAAGAACAAGCAAGAAACTAAGATTGCAATCTGGATATTGCGAATATAAGATGATAGCTTTATTGATCAAGGTGGGGTTCTGTGACGTCTTGGTCTGGTCGTTATACACAAATGAAGTATGCGAAGTTGCAGCTATGGTGAACTTTTAATCTAAACAAAACCCAAAGTCTAAATGATGCCCTAAGGGCTGTATATATGGAGGAGTAGGGGGGAATTTCGTGACCCCTTGTAGGAGCGATCCGAAACCAACCCTAACTTTGTTTCCCCAGACATACGGACTCTAAAAACAGCTTATAGTTAAGTTTTTGAAATTACATGGGACTGGCCCAAAAATATGGTGGCGCAGCACCTAAAATAAGCTATGGACAAAATTTATGAAGGGGCATCTTGTATATTTCGTCCATGTCCTTGTATGTCATCACGGAGGCTTCAAATTGCTGGAATTTGCACTAGAAACGCCATTTTGGTTCCCTTTGCGCGCGCCTTCATCTCCATGCTTGATCCTGCTCCAGTGTTCATCCCTCTTGTCCAGGCTAGGCCCTTCATTAGTAATCAACACAAATGTATCCAATTTAGGCAGCATCATATTCTCATGAACATTAGAATTGTTACCAAGAAACGAAAGTACCTGGTAAATCAATTGGCATGCGCGAGCTCTAGTAATTGGACCAGTATGTATAGCAGCAGGGGCTGTGGGTGTAACAATGGTATTGATGTCCTCATCACAAGGTCACCTTCCTCAAGGCTCCGGGCTTGGACCCTACGGCTGTGATAGCGGCGCAGGGCCTGCTGGTATCGTGCAACACATACAGCTGCCCGGAGACGGTTCTCCTCGAGGAGCATGGCATCGTCATGCCATACCTGCCCTTGCGCTACTTCATCGTAGGCAAGTACCCGAGATGACCCATATATGAGTTCCATGGGGAGCACTGCTTCTGCCCTGTATACCAGGGACAAGGGAGTCTGGCCAGTAGCTCGATTTGATGTCGTTCTGATTGACGAAAGAACCACCGGCAACTCATCAATCCGTCTTCAACCCTTTCAAAACTTCAACGTTCATCCTCTTAGCCTGCCCGTTGCTCCTTGAATGGGCAACAGAGGCGAAAGAGACCTTGCTCCCAACGCTCTGGATGTACTTCATGAAGGCACGGCTTGTAAACTGGGTGCCGTTGTCGGTGATTACCCTGATGGGCACTCCAAAACGACACACCAGTCCCTTGAAGAACTTGATAGCTGACTGCGCCGTCACCTTTCTCACTGGTTCCACTTCGGGCCACTTTGTAAACTTGTCGATTGCAACATACAAGAATTCAAAGCCCCTGGTAGCATGGAAAAAGGGGCCCAAGATGTCGAGCCCCCAGACCGTGAAAGGCCAGGATAAAGGGATGGTCTGCAAGGCTTGAGCTGGCTGATGGATATTCTTGGAGTGGAACTGGCATGCTTCACACTTGGTGACGAGCTCAGTTGCATCCTCGAGGGCGGTGGGCCTGTAGAATCCTTGCCGAAAAGCTTTTCCGACAAGTTTTCTTGATCCCAGATGTGAGCCACATGCGCCTTTATGTATTTCTGCCAACAACTCTAGTCCATCCTCTTGACTGATGCACTTCAACTTCATGCCGTTTGGCCTCTTTCTGTACAGAATCTTGTCCACAAACTGGTACATACTTGACTGCTGGGCTACTTTCTCAGATTGCTTTGGATCGTCAAGAAGTTCTCTAGTTTGCAAGAATTGGACTATGTGTTGTGTCCATACCGGAGCCCGGGGCTGGACGACAAGGACTAAAGGCATCTCCTCAGCTGTGGGAGTATTCTCTTCAATGGCAAGAACCTGAGATTCGGCTTGAGAGTCTGGCTCCTTATCCAGCGCAAGATCTCCCCCGGTAGCCTTTTCACTAGCGGTTCTAGGGAAATGCTTGCCGGTGTTGAGCTTCCTTCTTTTTCTGGCCAAGGCTGACGGAGAAACTGTTGGTTGGGTGAGGTGGAACACAAAAGTGCCTAGTTCCACAGGAAGCTTCTGTGCCGCGCACTTCGACAGGTGATTAGCAATGCTGTTTTCCGCATGGGGTACGTGCTCTATTTGCAACCCATCGAAGTGCTCTTCCAGCTTTCTCACCTCCTCCTTGTATGCTTCCATCAGCGGGCTCTGATAATCCTTGTTCACCTGCTTCACGACAAGCTGGGAGTCGCCGCGTATGATCAACTTCTTGATTCCCAACTCGACAGCAATCCGGAGCCCGGCAAGGAGTCCTTCATATTCAGTTGTGTTGTTGGTGGCGTCTTCCCTAGGAAACTGCATTTGGACAACGTACTTGAGGTATTCTCCGATGGGCGCAATAAGTAACACTCCTGTGCCAGCACCTTGGAGCGAGAAAGCACCGTCAAAGTACATGATCCATTCCTTCGTGGCCTCCTTGCCGGCGAGGATAGTTTCCACAAGTTCTTCATCTGGAGTTGGTGTCCATTCTGCTATGCATTCTGCTAACGCTCTGCTTTAGATAGTTGTTGTGCTTTCAAACTTCAAGGCAAAACTCGACAGCTCTAGAGCCCATTGTACTATCCTGCCGGTGGCCTCGGGGTTCCTCAAGATATGCTGTAGTGGGAGGCGAGTCACAACAGTGATCTCGTGTGCTTGAAAGTAATGGCGCAGCTTCCTCGAGGCCATGAGAAGGCTGAAGATCAACTTTTGGACCCCAGAGTACCTTGATCTAGCCCCCTGCAAGAGAGAGCTGACAAAGTAAACTAGTCGCTGCACCATTTTCTTCCTCGCCACTCCCTCCTGTTCGACAGCGCTGATCTATGGTCCCTCCCCACCCCCCGCCACTGGCAGGCCTTGCCGGGGGTAAAGCTGGCTTGTCTCCGGGTGATTCTGTCGTAGTAGCTTCTTCGCCGTCCGCTTCCCTCTGCGCCACCAAGGCTGCACTAACCACTTGATTTGTTCCTGCTAGGTATAGTAGCAACGGCTCTTGTGGCTAGGGTGCGACCAAGGTTGGAGCGGAGGAAAGGTAAGCCTTCAAATCCTATAGCGCAGCCTCAGCCTCTGGAGTCCATTTTACTGGACCAGCCTTCTTCAGGATTTTGAAGAATGGCAAGGCGCGCTCAGCGGATTTAGAGATGAACCCGCTGAGTGCGGCTGCATAGCCAGTCAAGCGTCTCACATCCTTAACTGTCTTCGGGGCTTGGATTTGCTCTATTGCTTTGATCTTGTCGGGGTTGGCCTCTATTCCTCGTTGAGACACAAAGAACCCAAGAAGCTTGCCAGAGGAGACTCCAAACACGCATTTCTCTGGATTAAGCTTCGAGTTCATCTTCTGCAAATTTGCAAAGGTTTCTTCTAAATCCTCTATGAGTGAAGACTTATTTTTGGTTTTGACCATGATATCATCCATGTTTTCTTCAATGTTCCTGTGAAGCTGTGGTTCAAACCCAATCTGCACGGACCTTGCGAACGTGGAACAAGCATTCTTCAGCCCGAAGGGCATACGCATGAAGCAGTACATGGCACATGGGTTGATGAAAGCGGTCTTTTCCTCGTCCTCTTTGGCCATGAAGATTTGTTGGTACCCAGAGTATGCGTCCAAAAAGGAAAGCAAATCACATCCAGAGGTGGAATCAACGATTTGATCGATGCACGGCAAGGGGAAGGGATCCTTTGGACAAGCCTTGTTTAGGTCAGTGAAGTCGATGCAAAGCCTCCACTTTCCATTAGGCTTGCGCACCAACACTGGATTAGCTAATCAAGTTGGATGCAATACTGCTCGGACCAAACCTGCTGCTTCTAGCTTCTTGATCTCCTCAGCAATGAACTGTTGTCTCTCCAAGGCCTGCTTCCTAACTTTCTGCTTGACGGGGCGGGCATGAGGACAGACAGCAAGGTGGTGCTCGATTACCTCCCTGGGAACACCGGGGATATTGGATGGTTTCCAGGCAAACACATCGACATTCGCCCGCAGGTAGGTAACGAGCACGCTTTCCTATTTGTTGTCAAGGGTAGCACTAATGGTGAAGGTACCATCAGTGCCATCCTGCCGCTCTAGAACTTTCTTGGTTGCCGGGGGAGCAACCTTGGATCTCTTGCTTGTTGAACTTTCCGGCAAGTCGCTGTCGGGCGCAACGTACTCCGAAGAGATGCTCTTCCCGGGGTCCTTAACGGAGTCCTTGCCGGTTTCCTTGACTTTCTTCTCCTTCTTGGCGGGAACGGGGGCCCTAATGGCCTCTGTTGCAACCGCGTCTCTATACATCTGATCCACATAGATAACTGTGTCTCTCTTGTCCGACGGGATGGTGATGACCCACATAGGACCAGGCATCTTCAATGTGTTGTAGGAGTAGTGGGACGCTGCCATGAACTTGGCCAGAGCAGGCCAGCCAAGAATCCCGTTGAATGGCAGGGGAAGTTCAACAACATTGAATACAATCTTTTCTGTCCAGAAGTTTATTTCCCCGCCAAATATTACCGTTAAGGTAATATTTCCCTTCGGCTGGCTCCTTCCTTGATTGATTCCCTGGAAAGTGTCAGTCTTCTTCAAATCCTTAATTGGAATCTGGAGTTTCTTCAGCACACTTGGAGAAATCAAATTCAAGCCTGCCCCGTCGTCAACCAACATTTTAGTGACCTTGAGGTTGCGGATTGTTGGTGAGACCAACAATGGCAAACATCCTACCGCAGTGGTGCAGTCTGGATGATCCTCCATGTCAAAAATGATTGGCGTGCGGGACCACTTGAGTGGTTCTCGAGCGCCTGCTATCGGTTCTGCTGCATTAACCACACGTGCCCACTGCTTGAGCTGGCGGTGAGAGGAGTGCAAAGATGCACTCCCATCAATGCACATCGCCTTAGTAGCCTTCTAGAACTCCTGTTCACTAGTTTCATCATCTTCCTCTTCACTGTCATCTTCATTTTCTTTCCTTTCACGGCCTCTGGCGGGTTTTTATTTCTACTGATCAGACTTGTCGCGGTATCCATTACGGCCGCCACGACCCTTCCCACCAGCGCTATTCTGGTTTTTCTCCTTGTCGCGGCTTTCATACTCAGCTTTTTGTTTCTCCACCAACTGCTCGACTTGCTTGTAGTCTTGAAGATCATGACCCTTGGTCCTATGGATCTTGCAGTATGGCCCGTCAGACTTGCCGGTTTTCTCAGCAGCCGCGGCCGCCCGGCAATCAGTGCACGCGACAACTTCCTTGCCGGGTGTCGGGGCACGACACCTATGGGATCCCGAGAGACCCCTTTACGATTCGGCGGGGGAGAGGTATACGCAAAGAGCAGAACCAATGATCGACACGTGAGGTTTTTATCCAGGTTCAGGCCGCCGATCAGTGTAAAACCCTACTCCTGCTTTGTGTTCTTATTGATGTTCTTGAGCCCAGCCTTCAGGAGCGCTCACAATGAACAGTACGTTCAAAGAGCAGCTACGCATGCAGAATGGGCCAGAAGTTCTCCTCCTCTGTAGCAGTTGCCTTGGGCCTTCTTTTATATGCTCAAAGGGGTCTCCACAGTGGCAAAATGTACATACATTGAGGTGTAAAGTAGCTACAGGGTATCATACCTAACCCCTGACGGATTAGGACAAGCGCATTTAATGCACCATGAGGTGTCCGTTTAGGTGTCCTCACTTTCTTGGGGATGGAAAAAGGGGCCATCCCATCAGCACCGCTTAAGCTCTCCTCCACTAGCGCATCGCCACGCATCCAGAGAAGGACCCAGAATGTCAGACTTGTTACTGTGCCGAAGCGGTGGCACAATGGCAGAATCTTGCCAGACGCCGAATCTTGCCGGGCGCCAAGCCTTGCCGGGCACCAAGCCTTGCCGGACGCCAAGCCTTGTCGGGCTCCACAGGCCATCCCGGCAAGGATCTTGCCGGGGAAGCTGGCCTCTGGATTCCAGCTTTGCTTATCCATTGATCCTCAGATCTCTGACTTGATGATTTCCTTGAACACTTGAATCGACCTCGAGCTGTTCCCGGCAAGCCTTGCCGCGAGGATGGCTACAACTGCCCGTGCACAAGTACAGGGTACTAGTGGCCCAATACTTAGTACACCGACAGGAGCCCCCGGGCCTAGGCCATACACGAGTGCGAGGCGTTGTTGGGCTAGGCCCAAACAGTGCACGGGCACGCGTGGCAGGGAATTAACTGCTCGTAAATATCTCGTTTTACTGTGCCCCCCACTACGCGCACGGAGCGCGTGGCATGGGAAGCGTGCCAAAAAGGCTGCAACTGCCTCACGCCTATAGAGGCGCGTTCACATTGGGGAATAAAAAAGGTGGCCCCGCTCCTTCCCCATAAAAAGGAGAAGTCGCAGAGGCACAAACCTATTTACCCCCCCCCCCTTCTTCTCAATCTGGCCATCGCCATCGCCTTCCTCCTCTCGAGCTCAAAGCGAAGCCTTTTCCTCTTCCGCCCGCTGCTTCCCCGCGCGCCCCACTCCCAGCTCCCGTGCTCACAGTCGCCATGCCGCCGAAGGCCAGCAAAGGCAAGGGCAAGGAGGCGAAAGCCAACGTTCCGGAGAGCGAACTGGCGAAGATGCGGAAGAGGCTCGTCGTCTTCCCTCCAACGCTCGATGCTGAAGCTCTGAAGGGGCGATACCAATGCATGTGGGCGAAAGGGACGCAAGCTCACCCCGCCACGCGCGTAATCCCAGGTGCTTGTTCCAAAGGCGGATCGGACAGATACCCTTTCTTCACTGCATATTTCTATTGCGGGCTCTGTCCCCCCTTTTCCGACTTCTTCAATGATATCATGTACATATACGGCTTTCGTCTTCTCGATTTCACGCCGAATGCGGTACTTTGCATGTCTATCTTTGCCCATCTCTGTGAAAACTTTGTTGGCGTGATCCCCAATTCTGCTCTTTTTCGCCATTATTTCTTCCCTCGTATCCAAAAAGGAGAGGCCCTCTCTGGTTCTATTGCCTGGATTCCAAGGGCTTGGAATAAGGAAATATACCCAGAGGGAGTTTACCGCGAAAAGTGGGACGAGTGGCGGGCTGAATGGTGCTGGATCCAGGAAGCAGATCCCCATCCATTTTGTCATCCCCGGCAACAGAAGGTGGTCCGCGGCAAGGATTGGAGTGACCCCGCAGCGGAGGACGAGAGGCTCACAATCGCCACTACCAGGATCCTTCGCCTGAAGGCTGCCAGACTGACGATGGAGATGATCGGCTTCGACTTTCTCCGCCGCCGCATCGCCCCTCTACAGAACAGGGGAAGGCCAGCTTGGGAATACAAGAACGCGGCAGATGTCATGAGTTTGCGCTCTGGGCTGAACAACAATCTGACCGCTATGCAGCTTGGCGCTCTCCGTCAAAAATTATTCCAGCACGAAGACAAGCACCGGCTGCCGGCAAGGATTGTCCCCTTGTGCAACAATTCTGCCTTGGGGTCAATCATTGCCTTCATGCCGATGTTCAATGCCCACGGCCTTGACCCGACCTGGGCCGAGCCAAGCGAGGGGGAAGCGCAAAAGTTTTTTTGACAATTTGACGGAGAAGCCTGTCCGGCAAGAGTCAGATTTCATCCGAGCCACCACTGATCAAGAAGTAGCTTACATTGCTACTAGAGTGGAGGAGGCAAATCTTGCCGCGAAGGCCGGCAGCGTTGGCTTCATAGAGTGGGAAGCCAGTGACGCAGAGGTGGTAGTGGAGGTAAAGCCTGCTGGGGAGGACAAGGTTGCCGGGGAAGAGAGTAGCGCAGCCGCTGAGAGCTCGTCCGGCGAGGACACGGCCGAAGAAGAGACAAGAGAAGAGCCCCCACCCCCGAAGAAGATGAAGCGTGTTCTTCGGAAGGCTGCATCTGGCATCCCGGCAAGCCAGCCTTCTTCGAGCGGCGAAGCCCCCGGCAAGAAAGTGGCCGGCAAGACTGGACCGCGGCAGGGGGCTCGTCAATAGCCTGCGCGGCGTGCGAGACCCACACCAGCGGTCACTGCTGGGGCGGCAGGAGGGTCTCGTACTACCGCACCGGAAGCTGCCCCGGCGCCTGCCACAGCCAAGCGGCCTAGGACTCCTCCTCCGCCTCCCCACTCAGACATCACAACGGAGGTCGACTTCGACATCTCCGGCTTTAGTCCGGAGCGAGAGGAAGAAGAGTGAGTACCTTGCCACAGCTTTTATCTCCCAACCTTGGATTGATCTTACTAAGTTGCTCGTATTGTCTCTGCAGCGATGCAGAAACATTTCTGCAGAGAATGACGAAGAGGTCAAGGACTTCTACGGGTGATGAGCCCCCGGCAGGCTCCACTAGCGTGCCAGAAACCATCGTTGTCAGCCCGGAGTCCAGTCCTCAACGCAGCCCCCAGCACAGCCCCCAGCGTAAGTTCATTGTTCTTTTTCCGCTGGCGGGTGCCAAGGCTTTCATTCTCGTTGCTGATATCCTTGGGTTCGCAGGAGAAGAATGGCAACAAGGAGAAGACATCCCCATTGTGCCTCCTTCGTCGACCGCTCCGCCCACAAGCACGTCCCTAGCAAGAGATTCTGCCGACGAGCCCGTCCTAATTGAGGAGGAGCCGACAAGCGCGGACTCCGGCAACACGCCCCCAGCAACCGGAGTTGCCAGGAGGGGTGAAGCCAGCTCCCGACAGCCTGACGCAGGTACTCGATTGCCTCAGAGTGCTTGTTACTCTTTTTCTCTTATCTCTCTGTCTTTATTCACTTCAAACTTCAACCTCGATCTTATTCTGTTTTCCTCATTCGCCCTTCAGAGTTCCCTGTGATGGAACACATGGATGTCGACGTTGTCATCGAGGAGACCGCCAGGGATGCCGCCGCCGAAGCAGACAGGATCGCTGCCAGCGAGGCCACCAAGGATGACACTGTCGAGGCTGGTGGTGCTCTTGATGGGGAGACAACCAAGACGACACAAGAGGAAACCGCCGAAGAACCTGCTGATGTGGGCGACAGGGAGGCTGAGGACCGCACTGACAGCATTCCTGCTGCAGGAGCGCCAGGCGCTGCACCGGCCACAGAGCCCCCTGCCACTGGTGAGGTGGCCACTGAAGACCAGCCATCAACATCTGAAGGCCCCTCATCCAGCAAGTACCTCAAGGTTGGCGAGAACCTGTTCGTCAACTTGTCGGGGATGGCAAGCACTGGGGCACCAGCCGAAGGAGAAGTTTTTGAAGAAATCATTACCGCTGCCGGGCTCGAAGTTGTTGACGCCCCCAGCACTAGCAGCAGCAAATCTGAAGAGGATCAGCTCCTTCAGGCCATGGGCGAGAATTTCCGCAAGCTCCAGGCTCTCCATCGCGCCCGAAAAGAGAAAGCGGACTCCAGAATGGCACTTGTCGAGGCGGCCGAAGCGGATTTTCAAAGGCGCGTCGCACAAATGTAGATCTGGCACGCCGAGGCCCTCCAAGAGTTGGTCGCCGGCCGAGAACAAGTGAGCCAGCAGTGGAATGAGATCCTCCTGAAGCAATCCGATATGGAGAAGGCGCATGATGAAGCTGTTCAAAGGATTGCTATCGAAGATGCCCTCCTGACGGGGCGCCGCGTTGCTCTTGATGCTCATGAGGAAGATCTCACCGCACGTGAGCAGGCGCTCGCCGCCAAGTTTCGTAGCAAGGATGAGGATATCGAGAATCTTGTCGTGCGGTGGACCCAGGAGCTGGAGCAAAAACATAAGTAGGCGCTCGAAGCTCTGACTGCAAGTCACGCCGGCAAGCTCAAGGAGGCCGTCGATGCTGCCGAAGCTGCAGAGGCCGCCAAGAACGAGCTGAGCGACAAAGTGAAGAGGCTGGAAACAGATCTCGAAGAGCATGGCAAGGAGCTCTCGACGCTCAAGGGGGACAGGGAAAAAACCCTCCACTCCTTGGCGGAGATGCAAGTTGCCCTGTCCGACAAGACCAAGCAGCTCTCCTCTGCGGCTGATAATATTGCGGTTCTGGAGCTGAAGCTGACTACGCTGCAGAAGTCTCTCGAGACCGGTAGGGCCCGTGAGAAGGCTCTACTCAAGGATCTCCAAGGAGAGAGGAACCTGCTCAAGAGTGCCGCCGCCGCCCAAACCGAGTACTAGAAGGGAGTGGAGATCTGGACTGGACGTCTCATCGCCACCGCGGAGAAGCTTACCGCAGAACTGTCAACCATGGGCCTGTCGAACTTCAAGTATTCTTCCGAGGAAAGAATATCTCTAAGTGCCAGGTTGACGATGTTCTTTGAAAGCATCATCAACGCGTTGAGGGCGCTCCAGGCTAGCCGGGCGACCCAATTGGCCAACGAGACTCACCGGCTTTGCCGGGCCGTCCTCCGCAAAGTGCTCATCAAGGTGGTGCACAGCAATCCCGGCATCGACCTCTCCAACGCGCTCGGCCATCTGCCAAGGGATGCAAATGTTGAGGCGCTTGAAGAGTGCATCGCGCCTATCCTTGAGAAGGTGGACTCCATCAAAAGGATCGAAGGCCAGCGCAGGGATTGAGTGCTTCCCTTTTATTCTTGCCATCGTCATCTCGTGTAAAAGACAATTAAGTCTCAAGTTAGAATTGCGGCAACTCATGGATGTAATACAATTTGCCTATGTTTAGGTTCCTGCTTGCTATTTTCCTTGTCTGATTCCTTTATGTACGGAGTTCATCCTACGCTTATTGAAAAACTTGCCGGCGCGCAACCTGCCGCGAGCGCTGGGTGCGGGACTTCAGCAGCCTGCTGGAGGCGCAGCGGCCGGCAAGACTCCTTGGTGTTCTCAGTGCAGCCACTTAAATCATTGAGCGGGCTCGAAACAAAATAAGGGCGCGGCCGATTACAACAAGGGTTCCTTCATGTGCAGATTTTCCATACAAGAGTCGGAATCGTCCAAGGAAATAACTTTGTAATAAAGGAAAAACTTGCTCTGAGTTTTTAGGACTTAGCTTTCTATCACTATCCTTCCTCCGGCAAGCGTCGAGTCCGAACATCGCCAACTGGTATTCATATCTCCCTTCCCCCCCCCCCCCCCCCCCGGCAAATGTGCGCGCGAGGAATCCTTCTGTCTTTTGGGAAAAAGAGAGAAGAGAAAATAAAGACATGAAACCTTGGCGGTTCATTAGAACTTACCGGCATTAGGTGTCATACAACATCTTAGACAAACATGCATATATATAAATATGAACATGGGAATCAATAAGGGAATGTACAACACTTAAATTTATTCATCTGTGCTCAGGGTCTGCGCCTGGCTTTGTACAAAGGATCACATGCCTTACCGGCAAGACTTGTACAAAAGGGTGGTTGCCGGGAGCCCCCGGCAACCGCGCCTTATGGATAGAACTTGCGAAGATGTTCGATATTCTAGGAATTGCTCACTGGAACGCCATCTTCGGTCTCCAGGCGGACAGCGCCAGGCCTGGTGACTCGTACTACCCGATAAGGGCCTTCCACTTTGGCGTCAACTTGTTTGAATTCTTGGCGGACTGAATCCGCCGAAGGACAAGGTCGCCTTCCTCAAGGCTTCGGGCATGAACTTTGCAGCTATGATAGCGGCGCAAAGCTTGCTGGTAGTGTGCAGCTCGCACAGCAGCCTGAAGATGATTCTCCTCAAGGAGCACAGCGTCATCTTGCCGCAGTTGCTCTTGCTCGAGCTCATCATAAGCGAGCACTCGAGGAGATCCGTATATGAGTTCCATGGGGAGAACTGCTTCCGCTCCATAGACCAGAGCGAAGGGCGTCTGGCCGGTGGCTCGATTTGGTGTCGTTCTGATTGACCAAAGAACCGCCGGCAACTCATCAATCCAGCGTCTTCCGCACTTTTTTAGCTTATCAAAGGTTCTAGTCCTGAGACCGCGCTGCACTTCAGCATTGGCCCTTTCCGCTTGGCCGTTGCTTCTTGGGTAAGCAACAGAGGCAAAACAAATCTTGCCGCCAAGGTCTTGGACGTACTGCATGAAGGTGTGACTTGTGAACTGCGTGCCGTTGTCGGTGATGATCCTGTTGGGAACACCAAAACGGCAAACAATTCCCTTGAAGAACTTGACGGCCGATTGTGCTGTCACCTTCCTCACTGCTTCCACCTCCGGCCACTTTGTGAACTTGTCGATAGCAACGTACAAGTACTCAAAGCCCCCGGTAGCACGGGGGAAAGGGCCCAGTATGTCGAGCCCCCAGACCGAAAATGGCCAGGAGAGAGGGATTGTCTGAAGAGCTTGAGCTGGTTGATGCGATTTCTTCGAATGAAACTGGCACGCTTCACACTTGGTGACTAGTGCAGTTGCATCCTGGAGAGCGGTGGGCCAAAAGAAACCTTGCCAGAATGCTTTCCCGGCAAGCGCTCTTGATCCTATGTGAGAACCACATATGCCTCCATGTATCTCCGCCAACAGCTCTAGTCCATCCTCCCGAGGAATGCACTTCAATTTCACACCGTTCGGTCTCTTTCTGTACAGGACGTCATCGACAAACTTGTACATAACAGACCGACGGGCTACTCTCTCTGCTTCTTCCTGTCCCTTAGGGAGTTCACCTGTCTGAAGGAAATGGACAATGTGCTGCGCCCATGCTGGAGCCTGAGGCTCGACAGCTAGGACTAAAGGCATCTCCTCTGCCAGGGGAACGTTCATCTTGACAGCAAGGGCCTGAGGCCCTGCTAGAGCCTGTTGTTCCCCGGCTGGCATGTCGATCCCGGCAACTTCCTTGCCGGCGGCTCCGGGGAGCTCTGCCGGGAAGTACTGGCCAGAGTTCAACTTTCTTCTCTTTTCTTGCCGCATTGTTGGCGCCACGGATGGTTGAGTCAATTGGAGCACAAAAGTTCCTGGTTCCACAGGCAACTTGAGGGCGGCACGCTTTGACAGGTCATCAGCAATACTGTTCTCGGCACGAGGAACGTGCTCCATTTGTAGACCGTCAAAACGCTCTTCCAATTTCCTCACTTCATCTACGTAGGCTTGCATCAATGGACTTTGATAACTCTTGTCAACTTGCCTGACGACAAGTTGTGAATCGCCTTTGATGACGAGCTTTTTGATACCAAGGTCCGCCGCGTTCCTGAGACCGGCAAGAAAACCCTCATATTCTGCAGTGTTGTTGGTCGAACTGTCCCGGGGAAAGTGCATTTGGACTACGTACTTGAGATGCTCTCCGGTGGGTGTGACAAGAAGCACGCCAGCACCGGTGCCTTGCAGTGAGAAAGCCCCGTCAAAGTACATAATCCATTGCTGATCGATTTCCTTGCCAGGGAGAGTTGTTTCTTGAACTTCTTCGTCTGGCGTTGGGGTCCATTCTGCAATGAACTCCGCCAAGGCCCTGCTCTGGATCATCGAAGTGCTTTCAAACTTAAGGCCAAAGCTGGACAACTCCAACGCCCACTCCACGATCCTGCCGGTTGCCTCCGGATTTTGCAAAATCCGTTGCAACGGAAAGAGAGTGACGACGGTGATCTCATGTGCTTGAAAATAATGGCGCAGCTTCCTCGAGGCCATAAGGAGGCCGAAAAGCAACTTCTGCACACCAGAATATCTTGACCTAGCTCCTTGTAAAAGAGAGCTAACAAAATAAACTGCGCGCTGCACCACCTTCTTCTTCTGCACGGGTTCTTGTGTTTGCGCATACCCTGTCTTGCCGGGGAAGATCTTGCCGCGTCATCCGGCGGTCCTGCCGCTGGTGTTGCTTCCTCATCAGCTTCTCTCTGCGCCACTAGCGCGGCGCTAACCACTTGATTTGTTGCTGCTAGATACAGTAGCAACGACTCTTGTGGTTTAGGCGCGACTAGCATCGGCGGAGAGGAAAGGTATTTCTTCAAATCTTGTAGCGCAGCCTCCGCCTCCAGTGTCCATTTCATCGGACCTGCCTTCTTCAAAATTTTGAAGAAGGGCAGGGCACGCTCAGTAGATTTGGAAATAAACCTGCTTAGAGCAGCAACACAGCCGGCAAGACGACGCACATCCTTGACGCGTCTCGGCGCTTCAATTTGCTCAATAGCTTTGATCTTGTCGGGGCTCGCTTCGATTCCCCGGCAAGATACAAAGAATCCGAGGAGCTTGCCGGAAGGAACACCGAACACGCACTTCTCAGGATTGAGCTTCAAGTTGATCTTGCGCAAGTTTGCAAATGTTTCTTCTAAGTCTTGAATGAGCGTTGCTTTGTCTTTGGTTTTGACCACTATATCATCCTTATATGCCTCCATATTTCTATGGAGTTGTGGCTCAAAACCAATCTGGATTGCCTGGCAAATGTTGAACCAGCACTTTTCAATCCGAAAGGCATTCGTATAAAACAATACGTACCACATGGGGTGATAAAGGCAGTCTTCTCTTCATCTTCTTTTGCCATAAAAATCTGATGATACCTTGAATAGGCATCAAGGAAGGACAGGAGATCACAACCAGCGGTGGCATCCACAATCTGGTCGATGCGCGGCAAGGGAAAGGGATCTTTTGGACAAGCTTTATTGATATATGTATAATCGATACAAAGCCTCCATTTCCCATTCGCTTTCCGCACTACGACCGGATTAGCCAACCAGGTTGGAAGAAGCACTCCTTTGACCTGTCCTGCCGCCTCCAGCTTTTTAATCTCTTCGGCAATGAATTCTTGCCGCTCCAAGGCCTGCTTCCTGACCCTTTGCTTGACGGGCCGCGCATGAGGACAGACAGCAAGGTGGTGCTCAATTACCTTCCTGGGAACACCGGGGATGTCAGACGGTTGCCATGCAAACACGTCGACATTCGCCCGCAGGAAAGCAACAAGCGCGCTTTCCTATTTGTCATCTAGGGTGGAACTTATGGTGAAAGTTCCCCCTGTTCCATCCTCTCTGACAGGCACCTTCTTGGTTTCCGGTGGAGCAGCCTTGGACTTCTTGTTCTTGCCGGTGGAACTCACTGGTACGTCCTCGACGGAAGCGCAGCACTCCGAGGAGGTGCGCTTGTCGGACTTCGCGCCAAGGTTCCTGCTGGTCTTCTTCTTCCCCCCGGGAGTTCCAGCGGCAGGAGCAAGTGCCTTGATGGCAAGTGCTGCAACTGCTTCCCGGTAAAGTTGGTCGGCACAGATGAGCGCATCCCCCAGGCATCTTCAAGACGTTGTACGCGTAGTGTGATGCCGCCATAAACTTAGCCAGCGCTGGCCGACCAAGGATCCCATTGTATGACATGGGGATCTTGGCGACATCAAACACCACCTTCTCGGTCCTGAAGTTGAGCTCGCTGCCAAATGTTACTGGCAGCGTAATCTTGCCCTTAGGCTGGGTTCTTCCCGGATTAACCCCTTGAAACGTACCCAGTTCCTCGAGGTCCTCGTCGGGAATCTGGAGCTTTCTGAGCACATCCGGTGAGATTAAGTTTAGGCCGGCCCCGCCGTCAACTAACATTTTCGTCACCTTGAGGTTACGAATTGTTGGGGAGACCAACAATGGCAAGCACCTGACCGCAGTTGTGCGATCGGGGTGATCCTCGGCGTCAAAAATGATAGGCGTGCTGGACCACTTCAGGGGCCTACATGCATCTGGGGATGGCTCTGCCGCATTGACCTCCCGCACCCACTGTTTAAGTTGGCAGTGGGAGGAATGCAGCGAGGCACCCCCATCAATGCACATGGCCTCCGTAGCCTTCTGGAATTCTTGCTCACTGGATTCATCATCTTCCTCATCATCATCTCCTTCTTTGTCTCGGCCCCGAGCGGGCCGATCCTTTTGCTGCTTGGCCTTGCCACAGCGACCCCCTCGGCCACCGCGCTTCTTGCCGGACCCCTCAGCACCATCTTGGGCCTTCTCCTTGTCTCGCCTCTCGTATTCGGCCCTCTGCTTCTCGGCAAGCTGCTCAACTTGCCGGCAGTTCTGGAGATCGTGGCGCTTGGTGCGATGGATCTTGCAATACTGCTTGCCGGAGTTCTCCGACTTGTCGGTAGCCGCCAAGGCCTGACAGGAAGGGCACCTGGCAAGATCCTTGCCGGGGTCGCCAACCTTGGCCTTCTTGGTGGCGCCGGGGTTGTCGGATTCCTTGACAGCAAGCACGGCCTTGCCTCCGCGCTTCCTGTTCTGCCGCCGGCCTTTCCTTGACGGGGCTGCGGCGTCTTCATCTTCGGACTCGCCCGCCGCACCAACAGCCTCACCAGGGAGTTTCCTCCCCTCTTCAACTCGAGCGCACTTGTCGGCCAGAGCGTAAAGCTCGGCAATACTCCTAACTTTGTTCATTGCCAGCTCTTCCCGCATTCTGCAGTTACGCACGTTCTGGTGAAACGCGCTAATGACAGCGGCAGGATGAACGTCGGGAATATTGTACTGCACTTGGCTGAACCTCTGCATAAACTTGCGCAGGGACTCGCCCTCCTTCTGAGGGATGATGTGCAAATCGCTCTCTTGGCCAGGTGCTTGGTGGCCTCCAACAAAGGCGCCAACAAACTGATGGCACAGATCTGACCAGGAAGAAATGGAATTCTCCGGCAGATGGAGCAACCACGACCTGACGTTGGGTTTGAGCACCAACGGGAAGTAGTTGGCAAGTATTTTGTCATCTCGGCCCCCGGCAGCCTGCACCGCAATGGTGTAGATGCTCAAGAACTCCGAGGGATGGGTCTTACCATCATATTTCTCCGGGACCTCCGGCTTGAAGGTTCGGGAATTGAGCCACCGGACTTGCCGCAACTCACGGGTAAACGCTAGAGTCCCTACCTCATAAGGCAAGTCTCCTACGTCCACTGGCGCAGGCTCGTCGACAGCCGGCCCCGCGCGCTTATCAGACTGATAGCGCGCTTCCCGTCGCTGCTTGATGGTTGTTCGAGCGTCCTCCTTGCCTCGTTCCTGGAGAACTTGACGCTGATCACGACGCATCCGTGGATCGGACGACGCCGTGGAAACTTCTTCATGGCGGTCGACTTGCTGAGTTGTCGGCCGCCGGTGGTGCCGCGGAGGGGAGTGCACTGTGGTTGCACCACCTCCGGTTTTCTCTACATCGGCTCGCGCCGGATCGATGGGCCTCCGCTGCGAGGGCCCTGCCTCTTGCGATCCATCCTTGTTGGCGAAGCCGATAAGGCTCTGGATAGTAGCTCGCCACTCCTCCATCTTCTCCGGGGCGGGAGGAAAATCGAGGAGCAGCTGCGCACGTGCCAAGGCTTCCGCTGGCGTAGGTGGCGGCGACAAGTCCGAGGTACGTGAGGTGCTCTGACTCCTAACCATGTTAGAAGGAGCACCACCACGGTCACGCGACCGTGCGCCACCTCCGCCGGCAGCTTGGTGTGCATGCTGGCCCCGCGCATCTTGGGATCGATGCGCAGAAACCTTATCATGGGGACGCCCTAAACCACCAGCGCCATGACGTCGCTCATAATGCACGACCTGGGTAGGTCATGAGGCTTG
Source organism: Thinopyrum elongatum (assembly GCA_011799875.1). NCBI lineage: Eukaryota > Viridiplantae > Streptophyta > Magnoliopsida > Poales > Poaceae > Thinopyrum > Thinopyrum elongatum. Next base: position 336,471,692 of record CM022298.1, on the reverse strand, counting down.
CGCCGGCGCGGGAGTTCCAACGGGCACCCTCCGATCTCTCGAGTTCGTTGTGCCACCCGTAGGCAACACAGCGCCATCTCTAGATCCAGCGGCGTGCAGGTTACCACTGCCACTGCGAACGATACCGCTCGCTTGGCTTGGATCACCAGAACGCCGCGGGGGTTCTAGTCCTCTTCCTTCTGCACTCACGCCGTCGCCTGTACGCGAAGGTGTAGGCAAAATGGATGTGGACGGTTGCGCCGTCGCAGCGCTCTTCTTCTTGGGCGGCATGATGATGAAGATGGTGAAGAAACTAAGGCGCCGAGCACTAGAGCAGGTTCACGCAACCTTCAATCCCCCTACCTAGCGCGCCAAAGATGTCGGGGCACGACACCTATGGGATCCCGAGAGACCCTTTACGATTCGGCGGGGGAGAGGTATACGCAAAGAGCAGAACCAATGATCAACGCGTGAGGTTTTTACCCAGGTTCGGGCCGCTGATCAGCGTAAAACCCTACTCCTGCTTTGTGTTCTTATTGATGTTCTTGAGCCCAGCCTTCAGGAGCGCTCGCAATGAACAGTACGTTCAAAGAGCAGCTACGCATGCAGAATGGGCCAGAAGTTCTCCTCCTCTGTAGCAGTTGCCTTGGGCCTCCTTTTATATGCTCAAAGGGGTCTCCACAGTGGCAAAATGTACATACATTGAGGTGTAAAGTAGCTACAGGGTATCATACCTAACCCTTGACGGATTAGGACAAGCGCATTTAATGCATCGTGAGGTGTCCGTTTAGGTGTCCTCACTTTCTTGGGGATGGAAAAAGGGGCCATCCCATCAGCACCGCTTAAGCTCTCCTCCACTGGCGCATCGCCACGCATCCAGAGAAGGACCCAGAATGTCAGACTTGTTACTGTGCCGAAGCGGTGGCACAGTGGCAGAATCTTGCCAAACGCCGAGCCTTGCCGAGCGCCAAGCCTTGCCGGGCGCCAAGCCTTGCCGGACGCCAAGGCTTGCCGGGCGCCAAGCCTTGCCGGGCGCCAAGCCTTGTCGGGCTCCACAGGCCATCCCGGCAAGGATCTTGCCGGGGAAGCTGGCCTCCGGATTCCAGCTTTGCTTATCCGTTGATCCTCAGATCTCTGACTTGATGATTTCCTTGGTGACTTGAATCGACCTCGAGCTGTTCCCGGCAAGCCTTGCCGCGAGGATGGCTACAACTGCCCATGCACAAGTACTGGGTACTAGTGGCCCAATACTTAGTACACCGACACTGGGCGTCTCAACTTTTGCCTTCTTGCTGACACTGAGATCTCCAGTACTCTTGATGGCCATCACTGCCTTTTCCTTCCGCTTCTTGCTGCGTTTCTTGTTCTTCTTCTTCGGGGCGGCAGCATCATCATCGTCTTCTGAATCAACTTCGACGCCAACCTCTTCCCCAGGAAGTCTCCTCCCTTCTTCAGCGCGAGCACACTTATCTGCCAGCGTGTAGAGTTTGCTGATGGTCTTTGGCAAATGAACATTCATCTTTGCCTGCATTCTGTGGTTGCGCACATTCGTATGGAATGCGGCAATCACAGCTGCGGGGTGTATCTTTGGGATGTTGCGGTGGACTCGGCTAAATCTTTGCAGATACTTGCGTAAACTTTCTCCCACCTTCTGCAAGAGGGTTTGCAGGTCACTAGGCTGCCCTGGTTCTTGATGGCTGCCAGCAAAGGCGCCCACAAACTCGTTGCATAGGTCGGCCTAGGAGGAAATGGAATCCTCCAGCAGATGCATCAGCCAGGACCTCACGTTTGGCTTGAGGGCCAGCGGGAAGTAGTTGGCGAGCCCCCTTTTGTCCTTTCCCCCGACGGCTTGTACGATAATCCTGTAGATGCCCAAGAACTCCATCAGGTTCAGTTTTCCATCGTACTTCTCCGGTAGGTTAGGCTTGAAGGTGCGGGACAATGGCCACTGGACTTGCCGCAGCTCACGTGTGAAGGCAGGGCTCCATACCTCGTAAGGTAGGTACCCGCCAGCACTAGGTGCGGGTTCGTCAACAACAACCCCATTGCGTCTGTCGGATTGACGGCGTGTCTCGCGACGCCGCTCAATGGTGATGCAAGCGTCTTCCTTCTTCCTTTCCTTCAACAGTTGGCTTTGATCACGCCAGAGTTGTGGATCAGATGAGGCCATTGATGCCTCATCGCGCTCATCATCGTCAGGTGGTTGCTGAGTTCGTCGTGGCTGCCTTTGGGAGGGCTATCGTGGTGGGGACTGTACGGTGGGTGTGGTCCTCCCATCTTGCCCACCAGTGGGAGTCACCGACGTCGCCTGCGGGCGTCGTGATGGTTACGCGCATGGTAGCTTGTTACCCTCAACGAACCCGAGGAGACTTTGAATGGTAGATCCCCATTCATCCATCCTGTCTGCTACTGGAGGGAAGTCCAACAGCAGTTGAGCTCTCGCTACTTCTTCAGCCGCCATTTCTGACATGGTGTGGGAGGCAGAGCACGACACCGCTTGACTTCTGGATAAACCAGAAGGAGCGTCGTTGGGCTCTCGCCGCCTTGGACCAGTCGCTAGAGGAACTTGTCGTGGCCGAAGCTGCTCTTGTTAACCAGGCTCTTGGTCAGCCGGGCCCTTCCCGTGCTGGCGCGGTCGCTGGGGGTCGATGGCGCTGCTCGGGGTGTTGTTACGCTCGCCCGACGCGGGACAGAGCGCACATCCTACCTCCGCCCCTCCGGGTGGAGCTGCCAATGGATCTCGGCCTGCACCAGAGTGGGCGTCGACATCGCGCTAGTTGAGCACGTCGGTGGGACGAGCGGGAGGGAGCTGTGCGTCTCCGTGACCCGTACCGGTGGGGGTTTGATCGGCGGCATGCTAGAAAGGCTGGGTCGGGCACGCAACTCCTGCCCCAACTGCAGCAGGGGTGTTAGTGGCACCGCCCGTCTCGCTGGCTCCGTCCGCCGTAGCCGCGATGCCCGTGGCGCCCGCAGCCACGGGTAACGAAGCCTTCGAGGTGGAAGGATGCGCTCCGGCTCCACTCTTCTTCTTGGGAGCCATGGATGACAAAGGTCGATGAAGATTGACGCACTGGTCACTGCTTTAGGTTCGCACAAGCGACGCCCCCTACATGGCACGCCAAAGATGTTGGCATGGAAGCACGATCACCTATGGGGTAGGGGTGCCCCATTGTGGTTCGGCATGGGGACGGCCACGTTGCACAAAGAGCAGAAGCAGAGGGGACATCACGGCAATGGACTCCCTCTCTTTTACCCAGGTTCGGGCTGCTTTGCAGCATAAAACCCTACTCCTGCTTTGGTGGATTGATCTGGAGGTGGAAGAAGGCTAAAAACGCTCTGGCCCGGCAAGGATGCCTCGGGGAAAGCAACGTGAGCTTACAAATGCTGGGGGTCAAAGTGTTTGAACCCTTTGCTAGGTTGCCTCGGGCCTCCTCTTATAGGTTAAGGGGCGACCACGGTGGCAAAATAGTCATTTGAGTATGATTAGATAGCTAGCAGTGTTATGATACCTAACTCTGGCAGTTAGGACAAAGTGCATTAAATGCATAGCTAGGTGTCGTGCCGAGGACGAATCCCGGCAAGCCTGTCACGCCGCTTATCTGCCTCTTCTTCTTAGCTTGACACGCCTCCTGGACGGGTGTCAATAAAGCTAATCTCTCCTCCTTGAGGCTGCCACATGCTTGAAAGGATCCACCTGGTTGCTTACCACCTTGACACTGCATGGATTAGTGACTTGGGTGCAGTGAGGTGGAGCGGTGGCGTCTTGGTGGAGGTTCTTCGTTTAAAGATCTTGGCGGGGTATGGTCATTGCGGCCCCGGCAAGCCTACCAGGGAAAACCTGGACTTGTCCTTGGGGCGGCCTCGACCTAGCCAGACTCTACTGCCTGGGAAGGGAGTCTTTCCCAAGGTGATATCCTTCTGATGTCTTGTTCTTCTTAATGCTCTCCTTGATTCTCACGAAGAGTGATTTCTCTGGCTTGATTTCTTGTCATGCATTGGTGCTGGATGTATGATCGTCAGTACACCAGCGCACGACCTAAGTTGACAAATGTGAATGTTTGTTGCACCAACACAAATCACATAAAGCAAAGCACTCATAATTTGTAATCTTGACTTTAATGGTAGGTTCCCACTCATCATATAATTTTCTAGGAATTGAAATCTCTAATTCCAACTTTTCTTCTAAAGCTTTAATCATTGCTTCTACAATATGTCTAGTAAAAGCTTTATTTTGTTCATAGGCATTGAGTGAATTTATCATGGATTGCAACAAAGAAATACATTCAATCAAAGAGCAACTATCATAATTAAAATCTTTGTAATTCAAAAGAGTGGGCACATCACTAGTTAAAGTTTTGACCTCTCCAAACCCACTTTTATCAAAAATTTCAACAAGATTTTCACCCTCCAAATTATGAGTACGCCCTCTAGCTAAAGTTGACTCTTCTTCAGTCCTCTTTTCATCAAGTTTAATACTCCCTCTGTTCCTAAATATAGGGTGTATAGTTTTTGGCACGGAAATTAAAGAACACATGTGGAGGGAAAATGTCACAAGTTTTGGGTGAGATTACACCTGACTAATTGACATGAGAAAATAGAGGAGCTTGCCTAATATAAGGAAATATAATCAAATCCCTAAAAAAAATCCAAACAAGTGGTGCAACGCAATACACCTTATATTTCGGATTTTTTCTCAAAAATCTATACACCTTATATCAAGGAACGGAGGGAGTATTACTAAACAAAGAATCAATAGAAGAAACACCAATCATTTTAAGATCTTCATCATTATTATGAAAGCAATCGGTAGAAAACGCTCTTTCTAAAAAATCTCTTTTAGCTCTAAGCATAGCGGTTCTTTTCTTACTTTCATCCATAGAAACATATAAAGCGTTAATTAACTCATTAACATCAACCTCAGGTGGAATTTTTTTTAATCTTGAGATTTTCTACATCATGGGAAATTCTACTCTCTCCGGTCCAGTGTATTAGGCTCACGACCAATTTCTATTTGTTCCGAAATCCTTTAGGAATAAGGCCTGTTAGCATTTAATGGCCTAATTAGTCAGCACGGCTGCCCTTGCTCTCTCCCTAAATTAACTCCTTGCCGCACCCATGCATGGCCTAATTAATAGAAACTTTGAAAGGAGAAGGACACTGACCAATGCATTGCGCACTGTAGCGCGAGAAGCGAGTGCATGCATGCCTTCATGTCTATTCACCTTTCCTCCTTTGTACGCTAACTAACACAAAAGCTTGTATTTGTACGCTCATTGGAGGAAACAAAACCAAACGAGGTATGGCTCGCAGCCAGTAGTCTTCCACCTTGGTTACGCTGCCAATTCTAATAAGCCCGACACACCGGACCGGAGGGAGTATCAATAATGCTTCTAGACATATCATGAAGTTTACTCAATTTTACTTCTATCGTAATATTAAAAACTTTTTGAGCATTGATAAATTCTTTAATATTACTCTCAAGATTTGAGGGGTTCCTATTATTATTGTAAGAAGAATTACCATAGGAATGCCATAATTATTAGAGGAATTTCCAGGAAAAGGCCTAGGATTAAAATTACCTCTATAAGCATTGTTATTAAAATTGTTTCGCGAGACAAAATTCACATCTACGGGATCACTATTTTGCTCAATCAAACTAGACAAAGGCACATCATTAAGATCAATAAGAGCATTTTTACTATCAACCAATTTCATAAGAGCGTCAACTTTTTCACTCAAAGTACTAATTTCTTCAACCGAATTAACTTTTTTACTAGTAGGTGCTCTTTCGATATGGCATTGTGAATAATTTGCCATAATATTATCAAGAAATTTAGTGGCTTCACCCAAAGTAATTTCCATAAAAGTACCACCCGTGGCGGAATCCAAAAGATTTCTAGAAACAAAATTCAATCCCACATAAATTTTTTGTATAATCATCCAAAGATTTAAACCATGAGTCGGACAATTTCTTAGCATCAATTTCATTCTTTCCCAAGATTGTGCAACATGTTCATGCTCAAGTTGCTTAAAATTCTTGATTTGATTTCTAAGGGAAATAATTTTCGCGGGCGGAAAATACTTAGTAATAAAAGCATCTTTGCACTTATCCCAAGAATCTATACTATTGCGATGCAAAGAAGAAAACCAAATTTTTGCATGATCCTGCAAAGAGAAAGGAAACAATTTGAACTTCACAATATCATTGTCCACATCTTTTTTCTTTTGCATATCACACAATTCTACCAACGTGTTTAGATGGGACGCGGCATCCTCATTAGGAGTACCGGAAAATTGCTCTTTCATAACAAGATTCAACAAAGTGGCATTAATATCATAAGACTCCGCACTAGTGGCGGGAGGAGCAATCGGAGTACTAATAAAATCATTATTATTGGTATTGGAAAAATCACACAATTTGGTATTTTTCTTGAGTCATCGTGACTACGCAAACAAGATTGCAAGCAAACAAGAGATCTAGCGAGAAAAAGGCAAACGAAAAAGAAGGCAAATAAAAAGGCAAATTTTTTGTGAAGTGGGGGAGATGAAAATGAGAGGCAAATGGAAAATACTATAAATTGCAAGGAGATGAGATTTGTGATTAGGAACCTGATAGATGTTGATGATGTCTCCCAAGCAACAGCTCCAGAAATTCTTCCTGATTGCTTGTATCTGCGTTGGTATTTCCCCGAAGAGGAGAGGATCATGCAACATAGCAACGGTAAGTATTTCCCTCAGTTATGAAACCAAGGTTATCAATCCAGTAGGAGAACCAAGCAACACTATGTAAACGGTACCTGCACACAAACAACAAATACTTGCAACCCAACGCGTAAGAGGGGTTGTCAATCCCTCCCTGGTAGAAAGATAGATAAAATTGCATGAGATTGGATAAATAGATCTGAAAAAACACAAAATAAATAAAGAAAAAGTGCAGCAAGGTATTTTTGGGTTTTTGTAATAATAGATCTGAAAACAATATGATAAAAGATAGACCCAGGGGCCGTAGATTTCACTAGTGACTTCTCTCGAGAAAATAGCATATGGTGGGTAAAAAAATTACTGTTAGGCAATTATGACGATATCCAAGGCAATGATCATGTATATAGGCATCATGTCCAAGATTAGTAGGCCGACTCTTGCCTGCATCTACTACTATTACTCCACACATCGACCGCTATCCAGCATGCATCTAGTGTATTAAGTTCATGGGGAAACCGAGTAGTGCAATAAGAACGATGACATGATGTAGACAAGATCTATTCACGTAGGAATAGACCCCATCTTTTTATCCTTAGTAGCAACGATAAATGCGTGCCTCGCTACCCCTTTTGTCACTGGGTGAGGACACTGCAAGATCGAACCCATCACAAAGCACCTCTTCCCATTTCAAGAAAAATCAGTCTAGTTGGACAAACCAAACCAAAGTTTCGGAGAAGAAATACGAGGCTATAACAATCATGCATATAGGAGATCAAAGAAGACTCAAATAATATTCATAGATAGAACTAATCATAAACTCACAATTCATCGGATCCCAACAAACACACCGCAAAAAGTCATTACATCAAATAGATCTCCAAGAACATCGAGGAGAACATTGTATTGAGAATCGAAAAGAGAGAAGAAGCCATCTAGCTACTGCCTATGGACCGGTAGGTCTTTGGTAAACTACTCATGCATCATCGGAGGGGCACTAATGAGGATGATGAACCCCTCCGTGATCATGTTCCCCTTCGGCAAGGTGCCGAAATAGGGCTCTAGATTGGATCCCGTGGTTCTGGAACTTGCGGAGGCTGGAATTGTGCTTCGTCGACTCCCCTAGGGTTTCTGGAATATTTGGGAATTTATAGAGCTAAGAGGCGGTGGAAAGGACCTCTGTGGGCCCCACCACCCATCAGGGTGTGCTAGGGGCCTCTGGCGTGCCCAGGTGGGTGGGGGGCACCATGGGCCTTCCCTCGTGTACTTCCTTGGCTCCCAAGTTGTCTTCTGGGCAGGAAAAAATCTCCAAAAAAATTTGCTGCGTTTGGACTCCATTTAATATGCATATTCTGCGAAGTAAAAAAGAAGCAAAAAACAGCAACTGGCACTGGGCACTATGTCAATAGGTTAGTCCCAAAAAATGATATAAAGTTCTATAAAATGAATGTAAAACATCCAAGAATGACAATATAACAGCATGGAACAATCAAAAATTATAGATACGTTGGAGACGTATCAGCGAGACGACAAGCGCTTCGCTGCGGCCGCCCTGGTCCCAAGCGCCACATCTTCCACAACCTCAGGCCACGACCCCTCCTTGAGCACTGGATCTAGTTTCTGCAACTACGACAGAGGCAGAGGCATGGTGCCGAGAAGAAGCTCTTGTAGCAGCAACAGAAGTACGGGCTCGACCCTTCGCCCTCGCCATAATGGCGGCATGTGCAAGGGGTTAGGGAAGAAGAAGAAGAGGAAGAGGAAGAAGAATATAGCATATACTGAAAGATTGGGACGAGGAGAAGTGAATGAGCATCGCCCTCCGCAACCCCCACTTTATAGGAGGAGGCACAGGGGTTGGCTCTTCACCATCTTAGGGCAACCTCCCTGTTCCACCAATTCCGTGCCCTGCATTTCTGCCGGCGCATTACTCCATCAACCGCCTAGCCTCGCCAATCCGGCATCCTGACTCCCTTGCTCGAAGCACTACTTCCATGACTGCCTCTCTTCGCCAATCCCACGTTCTACACATAACCCGCGTCGTGGGGGCCTGCAGTAAAGGGAGGAGTGATGACAAAAATGGCAGTTCACTGGTACAACAAGGTGCTATACAAACGGTTTTTAACCCCTTTCCGCGACTGCATTTTGAACCATCGCCAAGTGAGTGTGTGCGATAGGGGGGTTCCTTCCCACACAACCCAGAAACCGTCGGGGATAGGGATCCATGATGCATACTTGTCCCTATAAAACTATTTCTGATATCTCGAATATCCCAAATGCTTCATCCTTGCAACTCATTTGTGCTCGCATTGCCATCGCAGTGAGTATTCTGTGGTGCTACGTTTACGATGTGCGGCCCATCACAAACAGTTCACGATTATAGAACGTGTATGATAAGTAGACAATCACACACATTCACTTTTCTCGAACCGTATGCGATAACTAATTAAGAAGATTAGCTAATCATCGTACGAGTGTCAGATAGGATTACGAAACGTCGGACCGTCGTAACATCGTTGTACATGATAACTATCGCACACGCTATTCTATGGTGCAACATTTACGATGCGTACCACATCAGAAACAGTTCATGATTGCAAATCATGTACGATAAGGCAACTATGACAAACGTTTAGTTTGCCCGCACCGTTTGTGATATTGTCTGACATCACACACGCTTTGCAAACGGCAACTATGTGCATGCTCGCACATGTTTCCTCTCTGTGAACCGTGTCGGATTATGATGTATATCACAAATGTTTTGTTTTACCGACCGTGTGCGCCGTAACGACCTGCAGGGCGTAATTTCACCGTAATTTAATTTCTTCTATTGAAAATTGTACCTGATTTGAATTTGAAAGTATGCTATAGCTTTATTCATATCCATCAGGTTCAAACAACCAATGCATTATTCGATTCACAGTACATATGTTCAAGAATTACATAAGCACCAAATAAAGAATGATGAACCAAGGTTGTATACTTGTACTATTAAAGACGGTAAAGAAAGAGGCAAAATACATTCTTGTTGCTGAACAAGGTGAAGCGGAATGCCCATATTGTGCCCTCCTCCATGCAGAAGGCACGCATGACTCTGGTCCAACCCCTTGTGATGGCCGACCGCCCATCCTTCACTGTCTTCATGAACACGTCTAGATACTCATCGTGTTCTGGTAGAAATACTTTAACCTTTGCATGCCCACCAATCATGTAGTTTGAGAGGTAATCTTGAGTAAACTGCTTTGGGAACCACTGCAAACGAAAAAGATTCAGACATTGTCATCTAACACAACTCATTATGGGCAGTAAAAAGAAGGCTGCAGAGTTCTTACTTACCATCCTGCAGTTCGCTGTTGTCTTGGATAAAGTGTAAACAAATAGTTTAATTGCCATCTTTTGACCCATTTTACTAACAATCTTTATCAGCTTGCTCACTTGATGCTGGTTCATCAATATCTCATTGCCCCATATTACCAATGACATATGTACCTAAAAGCACCAAGTTAATATTAGAAGCGCAGATCTTTACCAATGACATATGTACCTAAAAGCACCAAGTCAATATTAGAAGCTAAACAACAATTGCACAATGATGTAGTACAACACTTCCTCCGTCCCATTATATAATATCTTATAACATCCAATTTACTCACATATTGGATGAATTAACATTTGATATTATGGGCCGGAGGGAGTTTATTGCATTTTTACAAATTATCAGCTGATTAACTGCTGATGTGTTGTTGTTGTTGCTGCTGCTGCTGCTCTTTTACGTATATCTAGACATCATCAGAACATTAAGGTAACACTCTTCCTTGTTGCTATGCAGCCTAGGATTGCATATTTAGACATTCAGTATAGTGCATGTTACTATGTAGCCTCAGATATATTAGATATGGCCCTAGTTAACCTACCGATAAATGGGTTACATAGATGTTCAGTTAAAAGTCTGATTCACCGATTAGTCCCTTATCGGACCCCGGCTATCAATATCCTAAACAATGAGTATATATAAGCCATGGGATGAAACTAACCTCGATGGAAAACAACAGTCGTTCCCAAAATTGTCCTGTGTAAGTACATCGAGAGGCATGTTAAGCACAACAGGCTAAACATCAACAAAATATATCCATGGCAGACAAAATAATCTCCAAACGATAGCTTCAGTGTGCAGGTTTAAGCACGCTAGTTAAGCAAAACAAGAAGTGGAAAGGTGTGTTAACTGCAACAGGCCTAACATTTAACAACAAGCAAATATAGTTATTCAAACTAGTATTGTGCCGGTCTAAGTACACTGGTTATTGTTAAATAAAAATGGAAAGGCATGTTAACTACAACATGCTTAACAGCAACCAAATGTAGTCATTCATAGTGGTATTGTTGAAACTGGTATTGATGAAATTGAACTGCACAGTTCATACTTGCACATATAGAACATCACGTTGTGAATAATTGGAATAAACAAGGCATACTATGAACAACCAAACATAGCATTTGAAATTGGACATATGCTAACTACAAACAACCGAACTACCCAAAAACTTTAAAAAAGCCATATGCTAGCTATAACAGGCTTAACAGCAAGCAAATATATGTATTCCTATCGGTATGTTTAAAACAGGTATTGATGAAAATGTACTACACAGTAAATAGTTGCACATATAGAGCATCACATTGTGAACAACTGAAATAAACAAGGCATACTGCAAACAACCAAATATAGCAATTAAAATTGGACATATTCTCACGACACTACAAAAGGGACTCGACAAAACAAATCATGGGTTCCCCCCTATGAAGAGGCACGGCAAAACAAATCATGGGTTTCCTCACTTGTCACAGATGGGCTCGTTCCCGTGGGAAGAGCACGGACCCTGAGTGCGCTCCATGTTGTCGCAGATGGGCTCCTTCCCCTTGGAAGAGCACGGCTGTAGGGTGCCCTCCCTGATGTCGCAGATGTGCTCTTTCCCCTTAGAAGGCCCGGAGAGGGTGCCCTCCTCGTGGTCGCCGTCGATGAGGTCTGACTTGGAAGGTGCGGATCCCAAGCTAGCGTCGCAGAATGTGTCCTTCAGAAATGACAAAAGGGGCTCGATGGCGATGTAGGATGGCAAATTCTTAACAGCGAGCTAGAGGAGATCAGCAACGGGGCCTTGGATGAGATCGACTGCGGTTGAACCCGAGGGGTTGGGGGTGGGCCACTTAACCAGTGACATAGCCCGCGTCAGGCCATCGCTGTCGACGACCTCGATCTCGTAGCCGGCGTCCACGACAAACCCGCATACTCTAGCCCGTTGATTGAGAGACTACGGCCAGTAATGGTCGTCAACTTCCTCGGCGGCCACCTCGGCGACATCGGGCGAAGAGGCCGTGATACACCTCTTTGGGCCAGTCGCTCCTCGAGCTCCAGGGAAGCGTAGCCGGGATTAGGCTGTGATGCTCTGGAGTGGGCGATGATGATGGGATCTGTGGGAAAGGGGCATTTGGCAGGCGCCATCTAGGAAACTCAGGGCGGCTAGGGTATGGAGATCGGTGGGTAAGCTGCACGACCAAACCGGCTGATGTTGACAATGGAGGCCTTGCGGCAGCGGTGGCGGCGACCTTGCTAGGGTTTCGAACGAGGGAGGGGTTGTGGTGGGGTGTGTGTGTGTGCGCGCGCGCGCGCGCGCACGCGCGCCCGAGGAGTTTTTGGGGTGTGTGTGTGTGGAGGGGGGTGTTTGAGAAAATGACGCGGCTACTGAAAATTTTACTATGCGGGAGTAAAATGCCGGGGCTATTGAAAATTTGGATGATGGTACATAGCACATAGTCCCGAAATAACAATCGTGTGTTATGAAACAGAAAAACCATCGAGCCGGGCAGATATTTTCGAGGGATGCAGGTGGGAGCGGGAACAACAAACATCACACACAGTCAAAACATAATAACCGTGTGTTATCAAATAGAAAAACCCTGCAGACGGGTAGATATTTTTGAGAGGGGAAGCCTCGTGGAGCCCAATGTACTGTGCTGATGTGCGTGACAGGGGCACCAGCGTGGCACATGGTTTGTGTGAGTGAACCATGTCTGTTGCATCATCCGACTTGTCTAATGTTCATAAATTTGGCGAAAATGACGCGGGAAAGGGCCAGAACACGAACACACTTGCATGTGGACCAAATATATGTCTGAAAATGGTGGTTTGATGTTCAAATACTAAATGGACAACTTCGATGTGGCACCTATCTCACAAAGCGCACGGTATTGCTTGCCCCCCTCATGTCAGCAGGAGGGGAATCCTAAGATATGAACGCATGCCCGCCCCCACGGAGGTTCACCTAGCAAAGTGTGAAAAGTAGAAGTCCCCCCCCCATCAAAGACACACACACACACACTTTCAGTCGGTGGGAGAGGGCATCTCACCAAGATGTATCGTAAACCGGACAAAGAAGAATCCACCTTGGTCGTACAACCTCTCTCTTGTTGTTGGTCAAAGTGATGGACGTCCATGCGACCCCAGAGATGGGCTAGCTCGCCATTAATCACGGAAGTAGCTAGTCCCCAAAGACAACCATTGCCTGCATGTGGCCCAAACATATGTATGGAGTGTTGATGTTTGAATACACAATGGAACAACTTTGTTGTGGCGCCGTGCTTTGGAACGAGAAATCCCCACACGGAGCGAGGGTTAGTTGACGACGCTTTGTATATATGTATGTCATGCCACACTTCGAGCCGATCACAGGGATTCATGCATGCATGCATAGTATGCGCTCAAACTTTGGTCTGAATCTCACCATGACCTACTACAATAACATGAACCAAAGGAAGAATCCACCATGGTAACCTACCTCGTTGTCGGTCAAAGTGATCATGGATGTCCACACGGGCCCATGAATATATAGGCTTGTTGCTGATAGCCATGTGAAGGAGTGTACCATTCGAAGACAACCACTGATGCATATGTATGTATATATGGAGGTTATGCGTGCATGTTTGAATACCATGCACAACATTGATGTGGTGCGTGCGTTGAAAATCATACATTCCCCACACAGAGCGAGATCGGTTCATGACATGTCGTGGTACTGCCCATTTCGACTCTGTGGGATGGATTCATGCGTACACATGCATGTGTGCTCAAACTATATCATGTCATCCCAGAGCATGACCTATATATATATATACCGTAATACAAACCAAAAAATAATCCCCTCCTAAGTCAAATTAACCTCTCTCGTTGTCGAGCAAAGTATGATGGACCAAGCGGGCCCACAAATGGAAAGCATTGATATCACTAATAACCGCGTGAGTGGGTGCCAGAGGACAGCCACCATCGCTTTGCATGTGGCCAAACATATGTATGGATAGGTGTGTGTGGTTGTGATGTTTGAATACCAAAAATGCACAACTTTGATGTGGCACATGCCTCAAAAACCATAAAATCCCCACACAGAGCGAGGTTCATGAAGCGTACTACATACCTCTTCGACGCATACTATATGCTCCTACCGTAATACAAACCAAAAAGAATCCTCCTTGATGGTGAAATTAATTAACCTCTCCCGATGTAGGTCAAAGTGATGCATGCATATGGATGATAAACTCGCGGGCCCACAGATGGAAGCGTCACACGTGAGTGTCCTAGGATAACCACCGTCTGCATGCATGTGGCCCAAAAGAGGTGTTGTGTGATGTTTGAATAGCCAATGCTCAACTTTGATGTCGCACGTGCCTCGGAAACCGAAAAGTCCCGACACTGAGTGAGGTGTATTCACAAACGCGTACGTAGTATATATGCTGGTCCCCTCCCACCTCTTCGAAGCATATTATATACTCCTACCGTAACACAAACTAAAAGGAATCAACCTTGCTGGTCAAATTGACCTCTCTACTGGCTGTTGGTCGAAGTGATGGATGACGAACTCACGGGCCCACAGAAAGCGTCACACATGAGTGAGTGTCGTGTAGGACAACCACCGACTACATGTGGCCCAAACATGTATGTATGAAAGGGTTGTGTAATGTTTTAAATAATGAATTCATGACTTTGATGTGGGACCTGGCTCACAAAATGGCCAACCCACACGGTGGCACACGACTCGTAGTGTACTACCAGCCCCCACCCCAGATGCACACACACACACCGTGCATCCACCGCAACTATGATGCATGTTAAATTTTCCCGCGGTGAACATATGTTACCAAAGTAGGGGCATTTTAATTTTGAAAAAAACAGAGATCATTAAGACGTTTTAGTACATTGATTAATTTTCTAGGGGTATAATGTGCAAAAATCAAATTTGAGCAACATGCACACGTGACAGTGCACCTAAATGGATTGGAAAAACACATGTGTCTCAATGGCTGCATATTTACTCCCCGTGCAAGAAATTTCAAACATTGAGAAACTTGATTTTTAAAATCTAGTACATCCAAAACTTATTTGAAATTCCTGAAACTTATCATGTTGTCATATGGACACCGATACATAGTGGTATTATACTTTTTTGTCAAATTTGAGAAAACTTTTGATGTAATATTTATCTTCTTACAAACGGGAGATTATTAATAATTGGGAACCAATATCGCAAACGGATTATTTATTCGAACCGTGGGCTTAGACCAACAATGGATACGCGCCATGCTTCGGTTAAGCAATAAAGCGGCATCATTAATCATCAAAATAGAAAAACAATATACATGCCGCCACGGGACCCGTGTGCCGTGCGAGCAGGCGTGAATTGACGGGACGCATGCGAGCAGTCAGACCGGGAGGCGTGCGTGCAGGTGTGGTAATTGACGGGAGGCATGCTCGCTGTGCAGTGTCATCAGGAGGCATGCGAGTAGCTGTGTGAAATGACGGTAGGTTAGCGAGCAGCCTGGTGCACAGGCTCACCGGGAGGCGAGCCAGCGGTTTGACCGCCGCCCGCCTCTCTCCCACTACTCCATATTAATGGCGCGCCCGAGCGGCCGCACTCCCCACCCTCGTGACACACAGTCCTCTCTCTCCGCCTGCATCCTCGACGCCGCTCTCAGTCCTTAAAGCCATCTGCGTATGAGGATGCCGCCGAAGCGCCCCATAGGAGGGAGTGGTGACGCCGGGGCTGCTGAAGCACTGGAGCACTGCGTGAAGATGGAGACAGAGGTTTCCGTCACCGCCGATGAGGTATCGCTGCACCTTGACGTCGTCGACGGCGTCGTGCTTCCACTGCCGGAGCCAGAGGTGCACACCGACTCCGGTGATGACTCCGACGACGACGGACAACCGGTTAGTCATCTATACCCATTCAGGTACAACAGTCGCCTTCTACCTCTCCTTCTTGAAATTAATATTATTTCTAATTTTGAAGATGTATGTTCGTCTGTCATCCAGAAAATGATTTCGACAAGCTTGACCCCGAATCTGCGCACATTGAAGGTCTTGGCACAAGAATCTATCGGCCCCAACCTGGACCAAGTTGTTAGTTTCCTAAGATGCTTTCCATGCCTGGAGAAGCTATATATCAAGGTGATGTTCCTTTCCTATTAAATGTTAACCATAAGGGAGTTCAATTTTTGACACCTTTTCCCAAGTATACAATGACAATGTACTATGATTTATGAAGGAATTTTGGAGGATTTCAATACATACATGCCCCCCATATTGGTTGCTTGATCCATATGGTTACAATCCATAAGCATTTCACCTTTGGATTTATCTATACTAGTTTTCTTAGGGAACTTTTCATCCACTCCAACCTCTTGTGAAGAAGGCTACATTTTTCTAGATTGTAATCAAATGCCCATGTTAATCATGTCGGATCGAAGATGGCACGTTAGTGCATTTTACAAATCCTGCAAACCAAATAGGCATGTAGTAGTGTTCAGAACTTCATGTAGGCACTAACACATTTTCTTCTTTTGCAGATAAGATTAGGCCCGGTGGTGGATAATGTGATACAATATAACAATCACATCGAATGTCTAGATCTGCATGTCTTAGAAATTACTTTGAACTCATATCGAGGGACCTTACCGGAGATTATATTCGCCAGGTTCTTTGTTTTCAGAGCAAGGGTGCTGAAGGTAATGGGGTTTGCCCTACATTTATTTCGCAAAAATGAATGGTTTGTTGATCAGCGCCGTCGGCTGCGGCAGAATGGAAAAGGCTCCGAAAAAGTTGAATTTCATTTTGGAACTTCAGCTGACAGAGTAAACGGAAGTCATTGTGTCAGCCCCATACATGACTTGTAAGTGGCTGATCCCTTTTGCAGAAATGATGAGGTTTCGAAACCTACCTTACTAGTGGTAATATTAGTTTGAACCTCTCTTATATCCTTGTTCAGCTAATCAGCATGGGCGTTTGCAGCTCAATGAGCTGAATTTCATTTCTAATATCAGTTTGAACTTTGTAATCTTCGAATTTGAGCCATATAGCTATGGAATTTGAACCTTGTAATATTTGGGGCTTTTGGGGTACAATCGCTGAAATGGCATCATATGAGACTCGTATATTGGTAGTACTATTTTGACCTTAATATGCAATGGACTTAGAATTTATTAACCATTCTCGAATGTGTTTCCCTTGTCGATCTCATAGCACACGATCTGTATAGCTAACTCGACTGCGATCTTCGACATTATTGCACACAGTTGGTTTCTTCAACCGTGTGCCCTGTAGAGCGCAGAATTAATTATCGCACTCGAGTGTCCATCATCACCCTTCTATGTAACTTTGACCTCATCACCCACGGGTAAACTTATGATCGAAGTCATTCCACACACTGTGTTTTTACAGTGCTTTTTGCCAATAAACGCCCACGATTTGCCCTCTTCTAGCCGACGCGTGGCCAAACTAGCCGGGCGGGAAGCTTGCGCGGTTGCGCGGGAACAAGCTCACCAACAATACATTTGGCGCCTCTTCGAGCCCACGCGTGGTTAAACAAAATGTGTGTGGGGTGCTCAAGCGTGCACTGGAATCCTCCGCTATGAACGTGGTGACAAGACATGGCGATTATAGGCCGGCCGACCCCCATTTATTACAGCAGCCATTTAACCCTTGTGCCTCTTCAACCTTTCGATCACGCCCCAATATTGCAAGAAGCACACCCACCATGACAAATTTTTATAGGGCCGGGTATCCTGCGCGGCTCACATGGCGCTCCGAGCGGCTGACGACGACGAGAAGCAGTTCACCATGCATGTCGTGGTGGACACCCACAGAAGGTTCACGGAGTTCTCGATGGTGTACACCAACAACCCGGTCTGGGTGGAGCACTCCATCCACATCATGGAGCTGTTGCTTGCTGAGGACAAGTACAAGGTGGTCGGCTTTGACCTAGAGTACACCCGCGCTTGTGCCGGGTCTCGTCCCAAGGTCGTCGTCGCCCAGATGTGTGTGCACAATCACATCCTCGTCTACCACTACTGCCTGGCCAGAAGGCCTTGCGAGCGTTTTACCAGGTTTGTCGACAACCCCCACTACATGTTTGCTACAGTGGACATCACCAACGACGTAAAGGTGCTTAAGAATTCGGGCATCGCCTGCCAGAATCTTGTCGACATCCATGGCCAATACAAGATCTTGGGCATCAAGGACCATGAGAAGGACTCACTGGTTCACGTCGCCGAGTCCATCATCGACCCCTACTACAGAGACATGAAAGATTCCTGCAATAAGGACAAGCGTGCCTGGCACTCGGCCTGGATGGAGAAACTCGACAAAGCTCACGTCGTGTACACGGCCAAGGAGGCGTGCACGAGCTACGAGATTTACAGGCGGATCGTTGACATGAGGAAGTGCCTACTTCCCCAAAATGGCCAGGGGTCCAACTGGAAGCAGAGCAATGGCAAGCGTCGTCAGAACAAGAAGTAGACGATTAGATCCTCGTTTCTCCTAGTTTAGTATGCATGTAATTGCTTACTTTGGTGTGTGGAAATGTTATGTGTGTAGTCACTTGTGTAATTGTATGCTTAATTTGGTTGTGCAATGCTGTTTTTTAAGTATATATGTTGATGCTTTGTAGACAGAGCGTAGATGTTCTGCGGACAGAGCAAATCACATCGCACACGGACTAAACAATGGAACCCGCCGGTGATGATTTCATCAATCACTCACAATTGTATACCAGCAATCGTTTGCTCACAACACACATGGCTTGTTAACAGGAATCGTCTATGTTGTTATCGGTCTTCCCACACATTTCCGATTACAAAACCTGTTTGCCGCCTATCACACACATCTTGTTAAGTTGAACCATTTCTGTTCTCTTGGCTCAACGCAAACAGTTCATCCGAGTGAACTGTATGCCGTATATCGCACACACATTCATCGGGCTGACCGTTTCTTTTTTGTTGGCTAATCACAAACAGTTCATCCGAGTGAACTGTATGCCGTATGTCGCACACACCTTCATCTGGCTGCCCATTTCTGTTGTTCCACCTCATCACAAACAATTTATAGGGGTGAACTATATGCCGTATGTCGCAGACACCTTGATCTGGCTGCCCGTTTCTGTTGTTTTGTCTCATCACGAACAGTTCATATGGATCAACTGCATGCCCCGCATCGCACACGCATCTAAAATCTGAACCATGTTTGATGTATCCACCATCGCAAACGTTTTGCATCTTTTTTACGTTTTTTTACATCACTGCTTGCGATTAATGCATCGCACATAGTTTCATCGAAGGGCCTCTGATTGTAGTGTCGCGTTAGCAGCATCCTACAGTAGCGGTTATCCTAAGCCACGCGTGATCGTGTGCCTGCCCGGTGGCAACCCGCATGCGCACTCGCCCCTGGTTTCTAACACAAGCAGTAAATGCCCTCCTAAGCAACAAGGTTGCCGGAGGAAGGCTGGGGGCTAACTCAAGCTCAGATTAATGAAGAAGCAAAGAAGATCTCAGAAGATAAATATCACCACGGCAAGATTTCGCATCAGTCCTTGCTGCATGTCTGTGCATTGTTTGGGCCTAGCCCAACGGTGCTCGGCAGCACGTGTGGCCTAGGCCTAGGGGCTCCTGCTAGTGTATAAAACATGGGTATTTTATACCCTGACCTATGCATAGACAAGTAGCAGCTTGCCTGCCAACTAATGTTTTAATAAAGATTCCCAAGCCAAGGGAGCCGCTCTTTGAGAGATCAAGGAGCGCATCAAGAAGACCAAGATTCAAGACCCAATTGGTAGATTCCCACTAGGGTGAAGAGCAAGACATATCATCAAGACTAATACCGAAGGCAACTTTTGTCGGCAAGGCCGAGCCAGCAAGGGTGAAGGCCCGACAAGGTCCGCGGCCGGCAACACCCGCCAGCCGCCAGCGCTCCACCTCATCGAGCAGCTAGTCACTAATCGATGAGGTGTCGAGCCCGCAGGTGGCTTGGTGGATTTTGTCGGTCACGTGGCAGCATGCTGGAAGGAAGATTACCTTTAATGACACCCGTCCTATGGCGTGTGTCAAGATAATAGGAGGCGGCTGGGCAAGCGGTGTGGTAGCCTTCCTAGGGCTCCTCCTCCACATAACACCTAACAAAGAATTTAATGTTTTTGTCCTAGTGCAGCAGAGTTAGGTATGATAGCACTGTTTGTTGTCTAATCGACATGTAGTTACCATTTTGCCATTGTGGTTACCCCTTAAGCTATAAAAGGAGGGTCAAGGCAATGTTTACAGGGATCGACCCTTTGCACAACTACACGCGTAGCTGCTGCCTCTCACACCTTGTGGGGTAGCGCTCCTTGTACTTGTGTTCCAACACATACACCCAATATAGCAAGCAGGAGTAGGGTTTTACACCTCTCGGTGGCCCGAACCTGGGTAAAGATCCCTGCGCCTTCCGTTGGTTTTGCCCTTTGCGTCTTGTGCATCTCCCTAGCCGAACCACAAGGGCTTTGATGGCCCCATAGATGGTCATCCACATCGACAGTTATGTTTGGATGGAGAGATAGCTAGGGAATTTGTTGCTTGTAATGAGAGAGATGATGTTAAGAAACTATTATGTATGCTAAAAGAAAAATCTATGAATTCAAGAATGAAATATGATCCTAAGTTTGCTACTTCACCTATATTTGGTAGTGATAAGGATTATGAATTCTCTGGTGATCATGAGTTAATTACTTTGGTTGAGTCTGATCCTTTTCATGGTTATGGAACTGAAACTCTTGTGGCACATCTTACTAAATTAAATGATATAGCCACCCTATTTTCTTATATGGAAAAAAATTCCTATTACTATATTCTTAAGTTGTTTATTTTCCGATGAAAGGGCGAAGCTAAGAAATGGTTTAATACACTTGCTCATGGTTGTGTGTGTGGTCCCTAGGATATGATATATAACTTCTTTGAAAAATATTTTCCTGCTCATAAGAAACAAGCTGCCTTACAGGAAATATTTAACTTTGTGTAAATTGAAGAAGACAATCTCCCTGAAGCTTGGGGGAGGCTTCTCCAGTTACTTAATGCTTTGCCTGGTCATCCTCTTAAGAAAAATGAAATACTTGATACCTTTATAATGGATTAACCGATGCTTCTAGGCATTATCTAGATAGTTATGCTGGTTGTGTTTTCAGGGAATGAACTATTGAGCAGGCTGAAGAACTAATGAATAATATATTGAGAAATGATAATGATTGGACACACCATTATCTAAGCCAACTCCAAAGAAGAGAGGTATTCTATTCCTCAGTCTTGAAGATATGCAAGAGGCAAAGGAATCTATGAAAGAAAAGGGTATTAAAGCTGAAGATGTTAAGAATTTACCACCTATTGAAGAAATACATGGCCTCGATACCCTGACACAAGTAGTAAAGGCAAATTCTCTTTATAGATTCGATGAAGGTGATATTCCTTGTACTAAGTTTGCTAGTCAATGCCTGGATGACTTTGGTAACTACATTGTTAAGCAATAACATTTTAATATGTATGCTAAGAATTAATTAAAAGGTAGTGCTATCATGATTAATCGTTTGAGTGACTTAATATGTATGCTAAGAACTTTGCATGCTTCTAGTGAACCTGAGGTAGAAAAACCCCCGGAGAATCATAATGATGTTTCTATTTCTGATGCTGAGACACAATGTGGCAATGAACATCCACCTAGTGATAATGATAATGATAATGATGTTCATGGTGATGCTCAACTAGAAAAGGATAAACAACCTAATAATGATGTAGAAATAGAACATGTTGTTGATTTTGATAAGCCACCTCCTAAGAATAAAATATATGATAAAAGAGATTTCATTGCTAAACATGGTAAGGAAAGAGAACCATGGATTCAGAAACCCATGCCTTTTCCAACTAAACCTACAAAGAATAAGGATGAAGAAGATTTTGAGAGCTTTGTTGAAATGCTTAGGCCTGTTTTCCTGATACTCGTTTGACTGATATATTGAAAATGCCTCATTATGCTAAATGCATGAAAGATATTGTCACTAATAAACAAAAGATACCTGAAGCTGAAATTTCCACCATGCTTGAAAATTATTATTTTTAGGGTGGAGTACCTAAGAGGTTAGGAGATCCAGGAATACCAACTATGCCATGCTCCATTAAAAGAAGTTATGTCAAAACTGCTTTATGTGACTTAGAGCCGGTGTTAGTGTTATGCCTTTCTCTTTAGATGGAGGACTTGATTTGAATAAGATCACACCTACTAAACTATCTTTGCACATGGTTGATAAATCAACTGCTATACCTATTGGAATTTGTGAGGATGTGCCTGTTGTAGTTGCAAATGTTACTATCTTAACAAACTTTGTTATACTTGATATGCCCGAGGATGCCGCTATGTCGATCATCCCTGGAAGATCCTTTTTGAATACTGCAGGGGCTGTTATTGATTGTAATAAAAGCAAGGTTACTTTTCATGTCAAAGGTAATGAGCATATGTTTTATTTTCCGAAGAAGCAAAGTTTGATGAATAGTATCAATATTATTCAAAATGTTTCGACGATCACTATCGGAGGTTTCAAATTTTTTCTCCCTTCAGTCAAAAAGAAATATGAACCTCTTATTCATGGGGAGATGCATATCCTTGTTGAGGTAACTTAGTGTTATATGAAGATTCTTCGGTTTCATGTCATTCGAAAATGGTTTGTTAATAAGACTTCATCAACCCTATTAATGGATTCTATTTTAGGGGCATGTGGTCGATGAATTTAGTAAGCACAACCTACTGTACCCACTATTTACTCACTATTATCAAAAGTTACTAAAGTAGAAATGCCATGATTTTCCTGTTTTCTGAATTATCCGTGCAATAAAAAAATGACCCGAAAATAAAAATTCTTGAAATGCCCTAAAAATTTAGTATGATTTTTTCTATATTATTTAAGAATTTTTTGGCACTGAACACATCCCAGTGGGGTGCACCTATGAGCCTCAAGCTCACACGGTGTGCCTAGTGGGCTTGTGGGTCCCACAGGGACCCCGTCACTTAGTGCACCAGCCCACCACCTTCTCCTTCCTCCAGAAAAAATCACCATAGCTTTCAAACCCATGTTCTTGCTCATTTGCTTGCAAATTTTGATCTCCTTGCTCAGAACTCCATTTCCGAAATTGTTTGGGGGGGATTACTACTTGGTATGTGACTCCTCCATTGGTCCAATTAGTTTTTGTTCTAGTGTTTTATATTTTGCAAATTTTTGCTATTGTGCGACCATGTTTTTGAGCTTGGATGTTGAATTTATATGGTCCAAAGTAGTTTTGATGCATGATATAGCTTCTAGACACTTGTGGGAGTAGTTGCTATCAATTTTGTTGAGATTTGTTAACTTTTATTTCGAGGTACTACAAATTTCAGAAATTTTTCAGAGGAAGAAAAATGCTTAGCAAAATGTTCCAAGGTGTTTTGTCACAGCCCTAGCATTAGCCTTTGCTTGTCATTGCATGATCATCATGTCATCATGTTTAAATTCAAATGAATTTGAAATGGGGATGATAAAACCCTAGCAGATAATTATTTCAACTAGGTTCAACTTTAAATCTTTTCAATGAACCCAGAATGCCCTTCAGAAAAGTTCATCATTTTTTAAATGGGTGGAAACCTCTGCCGAAAATGGTGCACATTTTTCTAGGTTATCTTTGGATTTTTGAATTATCCCATATTGTATTTGAATTGGGGCAATTAAATTCTATAGATATTTTTTTAATGCTCCAAATATTCCGAAAACTCTTGAGGGCCTCTGGAATAATTCAGTTATTGCCCATAATTATTTTCAGAATTTAATAAAATTATTTAGTCCCTAAACTAAATCAAAACAGAGCATAATAAATAGAAAACAAAAAGAACAGAAAGGAGAAATCATGTACCTCGGCTTACCTTGCTGCAGTAAACGACCCAACTGCGGCACAGCGCTGCAGAGCGCCCAGCCCACCTCCTCACCTCGTCGTCTACCTCTGTGTACTAGCAGAGGTCTGTCGTCCGCGCACACGTCTGAGGCCAGCTCCTGCTTGCCACGGAGCTTCTCGCCTCTCTCGTGCTCGTCCACTCGCCAGGGAGAGCCCCGCTACCTCCTCTCACCCTCTCCACTCTCTGGATCTCTCTCCCCCTCACTCCTCTGCTTCTCACTCCCATGCCCGAGAGCACTCGCCGGCCATGGTAGCTCGCCCGCATAGCCACCGTGCCCCCTACGCCGTCCCAACATATCCATCGACTCTGCCTCGATGACGTGCGTCCTCGAGCAGAAGAACCAAAGCCCAGATAGTCTGCCTCCCCGCCAACGTTGCCGTCTTCGACCTCGGGAGCCGGCGATCCCCATCACTCGATTCGTTGCGTCCAGAGCCTCCCTGGCCCCGCCGTCTACACCATCTTCCTCAACGTTAGCTCCTGCCCATTCCCCCTCCTTTGTTTTGCTCGTTCCTATGCCGTAGCACCCTCTCCCGCGTGCCCGAGCACCACCGTCCGCCATGGCTGCCTAGCTCCCTTGTCCCGAGCCCCTTCGCCCGAACCCGTGGCACCAGAGTGCTTCTGGTGGCCCATGGATGCCATCTAGTGCAGTAGCTCCTCCCCTACCGCCCTACAGCCCCAAGCCCGCACCTGACCGAGCTCCGGCCGCCGACGTGGTCAATGCCGCGGTCGTCTCCGGCCGCCCCAGCACCTGCCACCACCATCCTTGGACGCACCTCATTGCGGCCATTCCAACGCGCCTAGCCACGCATCTAGAAGCCACCGGAAATGGCCGGCCGGCTAAGCGCCGCCGTGCCGGATTAGCGCCGGCATTTAGCCGCTATTAAACCATCTATTAGCTACTAACCAACCACCATGGGTCCATGACATGTGGGCCCCATGCCATAATTAACCCCGGGATTGATTTCCTGTTTAGTTTAGATTAATCCAGCCGGACCCACATGTCAGTTTGACTCTGCCACATCAAACATTGACCTGGCCCCACTGGTCAGCCTCTGTTGCTGAACCTGTTACACTGATGTGTGGGTCCCAGCCGTCAGGTTTGACCTGGGCTGGTGCCTTTGAATGCTGATGTCTTGCTGTCATCATGCTGACACAGTTAACATTTTCTGGATTTAAAATAATCCAGGAAATTTCAGAAAATAGTTAAAACTTCTAAAAATCATAGAAATTCAATCGTAACTCAAAATGAAATAATTTATATATGAAAAATGATCAGAAACATATGAAGAATCTGTTTATGCCATGATCATGCATGTTTGAACAAGTTAACCTCACTGTTTAGGACAAATAATGATTAGGGCAATCTTGTAAATAACATTTGGAGTTGGATTTTGATCTTGTTTGAATTCCACTTCAATTAATATGGCTAACCAATGCATTAGGTCAATTCAGTACCTTAACATGTCATGCCATTCATTTGGTTGTGCATTGCATTGAATTGTGTTCCTTCTCTGCTCGCCGGTGTTGTTCCTTCTTGATAGCCGACGTTTCCGGCGTTGTGATCGTTGTCACTGATGAAGAGAAGTACTATCTTTAGAAGTGCCAGACAAGCAAAACCCACTTGACCACTCCGATACAATCCCACTCTCTTGCTCCTGCTCTCTTTTACTGCATTAGGACAACAACGATTCAACTGTTACATGTTGCGGTAGTTGAACTCATTCCTCTGCATGACCTGTCCTTGCCACAGTAAATAGTTGAAACCCACTAGCATGAGTAGGAGTTGTTTGAGCCATGATGTGCCTACTCATTCATGCTTGTTTGTTATGCCTGCTATTGCTTAGAGTTGTGTCAGGTCTGATTCATCTGGGAATGAATTGAAGTGGTGTGATCATGTTCTGATGTTGGGAGCTAAGTGTGCGAACACGATTTGGTAAAGGTAACGATGAGAGGCCATGTAGGAGGACATGGTGGGTTGTCTCATTGGGACTGTCCATAGGAACTGAGTTCTGTGTTTGTGATCCAAGATAGTTACTACCACACATTGGGTTCCGGTAACTCGACCCCTCTCAGCTTATTAACTGCCTCGATCTCTGTCCAGGAGTTGCAACTAGTTTCTGGTAGTGCTAGAAGTCTACTAAGTGGCACCCGGTACAAGTGGGCTTGGGACAGACTAGGCACCATGGCACGGTGTACCAAGCATAGTACCACCCGTCAAGGTGGGCTTGGGAACCCTGCACACATTGTTTGGGGCCATAGTGGAAACCTCGGTCGGACTTCCTTGTGGATGGAACTCAAATAGGCGATAAACCTAGACTAGTGTCTTGTGGGGTTAGTCAGGTCGTGGCCGACACCCTCACTGGGCTTCCACTTGAAGGTTGCCGAGTACATGTCGTGTAAACGATGATAAGTGGTGAGAGCGTTTGTGAAGAAGTACACCCCTGCAGGGTTAATGATCTATTCGAATAGCCGCGTCCGCGGACATGGACTACTTGGAAAGCCTACTTTGTTCATAGATAACTGGAAGTGGATACTCTAAAATGCGCAAGATAAGTGTGAGTGCTATGGATGGCCTTCTCATAGGGAGAAGGGAGTGGATCCATAGTTGTGTATTGATATGGTGAATATGTGGACTCGTGTGCGCTTTCCCACCTCAAAGAAAATGCTGGTAGACGTAGAACAGCATAGCCACCGAGTCCAAGCTGGCTTGCTGCAGTTAAACTCCACAACCCCCTTGTTGACACTGATGCATATGTAGATAGTTCTGATGTAAGTCTTGCTGAGTACATTTGTACTCATGTTTGCTTAATTTATGTTTTGCAGAGGAGACTTCAGTCTCACTTTATATTCTTGCGATGAGTTCGATGTTGACCGATTAGCTTGGGGATCCCAGACAGAGGTCTAGCTCCTATGGAGGGTCTTGTAGATAGACAGGCTTTCTAGCCTTCTTTCTTTTCAGTTGTCTGTACCCAGACAGGATAAGTTTTCGCACGTGCTTGTTTCTTGTATGACTTTGTATGTTGGGTCATGAGATCCATGTTTGTAATATCATGCTATGTATGGCTCCTCGGAGCCTTTTAATTAAATACTTTGAGTCATAGAGTTATGTTGTGATGCCATGTTGTATCTGCACATATCGAGCATATTGTGTGTATGTTATTGAAATGCTTTGGTATGTGTGGGGAAACGTCTCCTAGTTGTTTATTCTCGGGAGCCTTCCTAATGGGGAAATGTCTCCTAGTGCTTCCACCGGAACACATGGATTGATCGACATGTGTCCTTCTTTGCTCATGTGTCTGTCCCTACGGGGAAATGTCACGCGGTGTTTACCGTAGTCTTGATAGCTTGCTATGGCCCGGTTACACTCATTGTTGACTGACACATGCATTCTTGGCTCACGTATGCATGTCCCTGTAAGTTTGTGCCACCTTGGGTTTACGACTAGTCATGTCGGCCCGGGTTCTTTGTCATATGTATGCTAGCGACATAATCATATACGTGAGCGAAAATGCGCAAATGGTCCGGCCAAGGTAAGGCTGCAGCCGTGGGAATACCGTGCGTGAGGCCGCAAAGTGATATGATTTGTTATATGCTAGATCGGTGTGACTTAGGATCGGGGTCCCGATAGCTTTGGTATCAGAGCCTAACTGCCTGTAGGATCACCAAGCCAAACTGGTCGAAGTTGAGTCTAGAAATGCTTTAGTTATATAAAGGAATTGATTGTGGAAGGGAACATAAGGATCTTTTTTTTACTCCTTATACCTTATGCCCTTCTGATCTGAGTCACCCTCTTATTCTCTACGGGGTTTAAGAACTAGGCTTTCTCATCTATCTATCAGGATGATGAGTTATTATGCTGGAGACCTATAGGAAAGGTGTTCTTTCCTCGGATCGGTGTTCCCCATAGGATTCAATTTTTATGTTATCAGTTGTCTTGTAGGTTGTCTCATATTTCGCCGTACAACCGTTATGCTGTCTGAGTTGTCCCAGGTTTCTAAATAGTCTGATGCATTTGCAAATATTTCCTTCCTGCTCTCGATGTTCTTTTAGGCCAGATTAACCACACTAATCGGTGTGTTGAGGTACTCTATTGCCTCAACATGTATGTTGAAGTTATCAGGACACTAGGATGTCTCAGAGAACCACCCATTACTCTAGCCGTGTTTTGTGATCCTAGTGTGATGATTCTGGCCACCATTCTCGGAAGTGTTCGTGATGTTAATTAGTTAGTAGGTATTCTATTTCTGGGTTCTTGAACCCAAGATTTACTCTACTTACTTCATGTTGATAGTGTTTGCTCGTTCCTTTAGGGTATTAGTAACCTTTGTGATAGTCCTCGAGGTCCGTGGTATATCATTCTTCCAAATACCAATGAACCATCCTTGGCAGAAGTTCTTTTGAACAAAAAGATCACAATAAGAGTACTCTTGATGATTTCTCGATTCTATGTTGTGACTCTGCCAGTCCTACCTTTCTGCATGGGTTATCTGGAAGAAATATGTGGAATTCGTTCGACATGCGAATCTATGCATCTACAACTCAGAAAACCATTTGTTCCTTTGAGTTGTCCCTCTTCAGTTGTATTCTGACCATCTTCTATCAATTGATAGTCAAGAGTATGTCACGCATTTGTTCACCGATGCCTATTATTCTTGTGGTCCATCAAACCATTCTATTTCAGAATGACTAGAGAAACAAACTCCAGCACCTCATCCATATCTAGGATTGGATCAAAGCAGTTATATCCCGCAGATCAAAATGCCAATCAAGGTTTTGTTCTATTCTACCTTGGAGTATCACCCTCTTTCATGACAAGAGTATCATGAGAATTGCACCACCTCTTATGCCTTCTTGATGTAGTGATACTTCTCGCCATCATCATTTATTCCTCGGTCTCTGTGTTATTGTAACCGAAATGCCGACAAGTGAATTGTGATGTGTGAAATCAATACTCCTAGCAACCCCGTTGCTTGGTAGTTAATGGACAATAATTTCGTTCTTAGCGTGTTGGTTATTGAATCACCACTTTAAGATTGATCGTCCCACCTAGTCAATTTGTCTGGTGCACTTTCAATCAATGAGTTAGGATGGTGTCAATCCCATGCCCTTTTGGTCATATCGTTTTTCCTTGAAAAGCAAGATTGTTCTCAAGCTTAAAAACATATCGGTGGTTCATGATTTTCTGAATATCTTCTCGGAAGTATTACCAGGTTGTCCCCTGACCATCATGTTGAGTTTGTGATCAAGTTGGTTATCCTTTTAACCACCCCTTCTCCAAGAATCTGTGTTGGATACCCTGAACTAGTTGGTTAAGCTAAACAACAACTTCGAGAGTTGGAAGATGAAAGCTTGTCCAACTTATTTCATCACTAAGGGATACCTTTTTGTGTGTGTGTGTGTGTGCTGAAGAAAGATGATATCTTCATCGATTGATCTTCATGATCAGTTGTTGGATCTATTGTATTGTCCAAACGTTGATTTGAGTGTGAGCTATCGTCAAATCAAATCAGAACCAATGATGTTCCTCATGTTGTCTTACTCGTGGTTGTTCCTCGAGCATGCACCATTATATCTCTTGGTCTGACCAGTGCTATCACCTTGTTCACATAATTGTGGAATTCTAGTTATATGGAAATCCCGATGACTTGTTGTTGAGCCCATCAGCAACATTCTATCTCATCCATGATACATGTTGAACATTAAATAGTGTTGGAAACTTTTTAGGCATTGCCTTGGTGTTCCATTCATGAGGTATATGTTTTGGTGAAAGAAGTGACTTCCCCTAGTTCAGGTCTATTTGATGCAAGTTGTTGCCGTGAATTCGAGAAAAGTTGTTTTGCTTCCTCTGGAATCATCCCAAGTCAGCCATGTGTCTGCGAAGTATTCTATGGTCTGATAGACTGATCATCTTCATTCCATATGTATTCCCTAGCACACCAAGCCACTAATTGAATTGTTTAACTATAAGAAGTTCAAGTGCCTAAAGGGCCCAGACGGACATGCACAAGACTTCGTTATCTTCAATGATTGTTCCCAACCTGAACTCGGTAGTAATTTTGTTGTAAGGTTACCCGGACATCCAGGAGTAGGTCCAGCTGATCCGGGCAATGTCCGGATGATCCGGGAGTACATCCGGATGATCCGGGTTCGTCAACTCCAGTTCTGTTTTTTCGGTGACTGGGTTAGCCGGATGTCCGGGAGAGGGCCCAGCTGATCTGGGTGATGTCCGGATGATCAGGGAGCATGTCTGGATGAATCGGGTAGGTCAAACTGCTTGGGATTTCCTGTCAGGGACGCGATTTTGGGCGGGAATTGATGATTTCGGGATCAAAATTGAGAAGATTTCGTGGATGGAACTTGGGGAGAATTGTGGGGAAGCTAGATCCACTCGAAACACAATGAATCCATGGATCAAAATCAACAAAACATCATCAAACCAACAAATCACAAAAAAATTGGGGCTATTTTTGTGGGGATTTCCGAAATTGGGACAATAACACAACAAAATTAGGCTAGAAAATGGTGGGGGAGAACTCCCAATTCGTGATGAACGTGGCTCATGATACGAAGATGATGTAGGGTGAAACCCTAGGGGCTGATCTTTCATGAAATGGAGGGCGAATTCCCGAAGAACACGATGAACACAAGAGAGGGGAAACACTCAAATCAACAAGGTCCAATCACACATGTGCTAAATCAATATACACAAAGGGGATACAAAGGTCCAAATCCAACACAAGAAGATACAAGAGATAACTAGTTCATCCCAATCCTTGGAGTAGTTGAGGTCTTGAATCCTAGAAGGATCTTCCGAAGATGGGGTCTTGATTCGCCTATGGGATCTTCTCCAAAGGAGGTCTTGAACTCCAATGTGGTGGTCTCTCTCTCTCTCTTTGAAGAGAAGAGTAGTAGGAGCAAAGCTCACATACAAATGAGCTATCCTATTTGCTTACCCTAGAAATGAGGAGGGGGAGATCTATTTATAGTCCAAGCCATGAAAGGGGTAAGTGAGGGGCGAAATGGTTACATGGGCCTTGGCCCGAGTCATGCGCGCATGCCGGATGATCCGGGCTCCGGGGGTCCGGATGATCCGGGCGGCCGTCCGATCGTTTGGCTGTGTCGTAGCCGTCGTTGGGGGTCTGGATGTTCGGGAGGTCATTCGAATGTCCTGGTGGGTCCAGAAGATCTGGGAGGGGTCCGGATGATCCGGCTTCATCTGGGCTCGTGTTGTAGTCTTCGTGGTGCGTAGCCGGATCGTTCGGGACAGGGGCCAGATGATAGAGGCAAAGGTGTCCCGTCTTTCGATGAGAAGGTGATTATCGTTTTCTGAGGGAGTAGACTTTGACAAACCGACTACGAACGTGCAAGACGTCGCGCCTTAGCAATCGCTAAACCAACTTCTGAGGGTTATTAACCATGCCGGAGCACGATCAACCTGACCATGAAGGTCTATTTCCTGCAAGCAAACGAAGAACAAGTAAGAAACTAAGATTGCAATCTGGATATTGTGAATATAAGATGAAAGCTTTATTGATCAAGGTGGGGTTCTGTGACATCTTGGTCTAGTCGTTGAACACAAACGAAGTACGCGAAGTTGCAGCTATGGCAAACTTTTAATCTAAACAAAACCCAAAGTCTAAACGGTTCCCTAAGGGTTGTATATATGAAGGAAGAGGGGGGAATTTTGTGGCCCTTGGAGGAGGGGTCCGAAACCAACCCTAACTCTTGTTTCCCACACATACGAACTCTAAAAATAGCCTATACTCAAGTATTTCGAAATTACATGGGCCTGGCCCAATAATAAGGTCACGCAGCACCTATAATAGCTTCTGGACGAAATTTATGTAGTGACATCTTGTATATTTTGTCCAAGGCTTCATGCACTCATTATGGTGGCTTCAAAGTCCTGAAATCATCACTTGTAACTCCGTTCTTGTTCCCCTTGCGCATGCCATCATCTCCATGCTTGATCTTGCTCCATTGTTGATCCTTCTTGTCCAAGCTAGGCCCTTCATTTGTAAGCAAGACAAATGTATCCAATTAAGGCAGCATCATATTCTCATGAACATTAGAAACATTACCAAGAAACATAAGTACCTGGTAATTTAATTGGTGTGCGTGAGCTCTAGTAATTGGTCAAGTATGTATAGCAGCACGGGCTATGGGTGTAACAATGGTATTGATGTCATCATAATCCTCCCCTTCTTGAAGTGAAGTTGTCCTCGACGGAAGCTCATCTTCCTCACCCAAATTGGGCTTCAAATATGCAATGTTAAAAGTGGGACTAACCCCAAAATCTGCAGGCTGCTCAAGTTTATATGCATTATCATTTATTTTCTCTAACACCTTAAAAGGACCATCAGCACGTGGCATTAGCTTTGATTTACGCAAATCAGGAAACCTATCCTTACGCAAATGTAACCAAACAAGATCTCTAGGTGCAAAGACAACATGTTTTCTACCTTTATCTCTAGCAAGTTTATATTTAGCATTCATACGCTCAATGTTTTTCTTAGTTAACTCATGCATTTTTAAGATCAATTCAGCACGTTGTTTAGCATCAAAATTAACCTTCTCCGAACATGGAAGAGGCAACAGATCAATAGGTGCATGAGGTCGGAAACCATATACAATTTCAAAAGGGCACATCTTAGTAGTAGAATGCAGCGAACCATTATAAGCAAATTCAATATGAGGAAAACATTCTTCCCACATTTTCTTCTTATTCTTCAAAACAGCCCTAAGCATAGTAGACAACGTTCTATTGACTACTTAAGTTTGTCCATCAATTTGGGGTGACAAGTAGTACTAAAAAAGTAGTTTGGTCCCCAACTTAGCCCATAAACATCTCCAAAAGTGGCGAAGAAATTTAGTATCACGATCTGAAACAATAGTATTTGGCAAACCATGCAAGCAAATAATTTCACGAAAGAACAAATCAGCAACATTAGCAGCATCATCGCTTTTATGACATGGTATAAAGTGTGCCATTTTCGAGAACCTATCCACAACAACAAATATGCTATCCCTCCCTTTCTTTGTTCGAGGTAAACCCAAAACAAAGTCCATAGATATATCCTCCCATGGAACACTAGGTACATGCAAAGGCATATATAAACCATGAGGATTGAGTCGTGACTTAGCTTTTTGACATGTAGTGCAGCGAGCAAGAAAGCGCTCAACATCCCGTCTCATCTTTGGCCAAAAGAAATGTGTAGCCAGTACATCCTCCATCTTCTTCACGCCAAAGTGTCCCATTAATCCTCCTCCATGCGCCTCTTGCAACAACAAAAGACGAACAGAGCTAGCTGGAATGCATAGCTTGTTAGCATGAAACACAAATCCATCGTTAACGATGAACTTGTTCCATGTTCTCCCTTCTTTACAATTCTTCAGAAAAGTATGCAACAGGTTTACCATCCTGTAATAACACACCTCCTAATCCAATTCCACTAGCTTCACATTCAAGCTCAAAAGTCTTATTAAAATCAGGAAGTTGGAGTAAAGGAGCATGTGCCAACTTATCTTTCAATACCATGAAGGCTTCTTCCTGTGTGGTACCCCAAAAAAAGGCACATCCTTCTTTGTAAGCTCATTGAGAGGTGCAGCAATGGTGCTGAAATCTCTCACAAATCGACTATAGAAACCAGCGAGGCCAAGGAAACTCCTCACTTGTGTGACCGTTTTGGGCTGCGGCCAACTCTCAATAGCTTCAATCTTGGCTTTATCAACTTCAATTCCCTGTGGAGTAACAACATAGCCAAGAAAAGATACTCGGTCGGCGCAAAAGGTGCACTTCCCAAGGTTACCAAACAAACGTGCATCACGTAGAGCAATAAAAATAGCACGTAAATGTTCCAAATGTTCTTCCAAAGATTTGCTATAAATCAGTATATCATCAAAGTAAACTACCACAAATCGTCCAATGAAAGCACGTAAAACTTTGTTCATTAATCTCATGAAAGTACTAGGTGCATTAGTTAACCCAAAAGGCATGACTAACCACTCATATAAACCAAACTTAGTTTTTAATGCTGTTTTCCATTCATCTCCCAATTTCATACGAATTTTATGGTATCCACTACGCAAATCAACTTTGGAGAATATTGTAGAGCCACTCAATTCATCAAGCATATCATCTAGCCTAGGTATAGGATGACGATAATGAATAGTAATATTATTAATGCCTCTACAATCAACACACATACGCGACGTACCATCCTTTTTTGGCACTAGTATAATAGGAACAGCACAAGGACTAAGAGATTCGCGTATATAACCTTTGTCGAGCAGCTCCTGTACTTGACACATAATCTCCTTCATCTCCTCTGGATTGGTTCGGTATGGCGCACGATTTGGCACCGAAGCATCGGGAATTAAGTCAATCTGATGCTCAATCCCTCGAATAGGTGGTAATCCAGGTGTTACGTCTTGTGGAAAGACGTCAGTGCACTCCTGCAAAATTTTAGTGACAGCAAGAGGCAAAAAGGAAGGCACATCCTCAAATGAAAATAATGCCTCTTTGCACACAAAAGCATAGCAAACATATTTGCTGAAATCTGGCTCATCAATATCAGATTTGGTGGCAAGTAAACATGAACTTTTCAATTTAATTTCAGAAGCAACACTAGATGGTTTATTATTAGGCTTCATTTGTTTCTCAAATTCTTTTGCCACAATCTAATTTCACTCTTTTTTTCTCCTGTTTTACTTTATTAGCTCTACTAATATCATATTTCGAAATGGAATCAGGAGACATAGGAAGCAAAGTAATATATTTATCCTTATGAACAAGAGTATACTGATTGTTTCTACCATGGTGTACATAATTTTTATCAAATTGCCATGGTCTACCAAGTAATAAGGAACATGCTTACATGGGTAACACATCACAATCAACATAATCAGCATATGTAGAGATACTAAAATGCACATGAACAATATTACCTTAACCTTGCCGATGTTATTGAACCATTGGATGTAGTAAGGATGTGGATGTGGTCTTGTGGTGAGAGATGGCTTCTCCACCATCTCCATGCTAGCCAAGTTGTTGCAGCTCCCTCCATCTATGATGACGCGGACAGAACGTTCCTTCACAACTCCCTTTGTATGGAACAAATTATGCCTCTGATTTTGCTCAGCTTGTGTTACCTACACACTCAAAACACATTCAGCAACTAAACTCTCATACCTGTCAGCATCTTCAGCAGCCATGTATTGCGTCTCATGTTCAGAATCATCTTCACCATGTTCTTCACTTGCAATAAGAGCCAAAGTCTCCTCATCATAGTCACTAGCGGACTCATACCCACCATCCTCAGTAACAATCATCACACGCGGAGATGGACATTTGCTCGCATAGTGACCTCCACCCTTGCAACAACGGCATATAACCTCATGTGTTTGCCCTGTTGATGCCATGGATGAAGAAGAGCTCTGTGCGGGACCAGAAGATGCACTCCTGGCAGATGGTAGTGGTGTTGCCTGTTTTCTTGTATCCCGGTTGGAATTGGCGGCTGAAGTCAGTGGTGCTGCAGTAGGACGTGTGGGAGTAGAAGATGTACATGGTGTCCATGATGAAGATCGACCTGCAGAAAAATTAGTCTGCGCCAATGCCTGTCGATCCTGCACTTCACGTTCAGCTTTGCAAGCAAGATGGAATAAATGAGTTATATTATTATACTCCTTATACTCTAGAATGGTTTGAATCTCTTTATTTAATCCACCAATAAAACGTGCAAGCATAGCTTCATTATCCTCAACAATACCACATCGAATCATGCCAGTTTGTAATTCCTGATAATACTCCTCTAAAGAATTTTTTCCTTGTCTCAAACGCTGCAGTTTTTGAAGTAACTCACATTGATAATATGGTGGAACCCAATGAGTACGCATAGCCATTTTCAAAGCAGCGCAAGTAGTAGGGATATTATCATGATATAATCTACAATGTTCGGACCACCAAACAGAAGCAAAACTAGTGAATTCACAAACAGCAGCAGCAACACGTCTTTCCTCAGGATATTGTAAGCATGTGAAACGTTGTTCAGTTTCTAACTCCCAAGTCAGATATACTTCAGGAATGTATCTACCCCCAAACGGTAGAATATTCAATTTAAGTTTAGGAATATGGTCATAATCTCTTACCTGAGGTGGTGTTGTAGCCCTACCGTTGTGATTATATGCATGAGGTCGGCTTGGTGCTGGTGGTTGCACGTAGTTCTAATTCTGATCAACCTCATCCTCGTAATAGTCCTCCACCTCTGCAGTAGCAGCAGGAGCTACAGAAGCATCAACAGCAGTAGCAGTGGCACCAGAAGTTTGTCCAGGCTCAAAAGGAACAAGGCCCGCTCGATGGAGGGTTGTTTCGTGATGTAGAGGTGGTAGTTGTTGTTGTAATGGTGTAGCAGATGCAGGTGGTGGTTGTGGAAGACGCGTGAGTACTTCATCGAACTTGGCATCCAACTTGGTGTCAATTGTCTTCTCAACGTCATTAATCCTCTCCAGTGCCTTTCCAAATATGGCCATCACGTCTTCCACCTATTGACTCAACATTTGCTGAAATTTATCATGATGCTCCTTCTTTGTCATGTTCTCCCAGTCAATCTCGTCGGCTTGTGATCCTGCCATGGTTAGCAGCAATAGAAACACACAAGAATATGATCCTACAGACTACTAGAAAGTGGTGGGGTGTCACAAATCCGTCAAGCGAATCCCAAAGTCTTACCAATTCTTACCAAGCAGCAGGCGGTGATAGGCAACCGTTGTAGTCAAAACTCTCAAAGCTTGGATAGAGCGATTACCAGGGAGAGTCAAACGCACGATGTAGATGTATGTGGAGCTGGGATGGCTTATAATATAGTAGCAAAAAGGGTCAGCAATAATCAATCTGGAGATGCAAAGTTGAATAAACGCTCAATGACGGTACTGTGCTGGTCCTAGGCTAGACCGTACTAGAGACGCGAGCCTAGAACACTAACAAAATCACGGCGCGGCATGTAAACAAGAAAAATCCCACTTTGGAAAATTTTTCGCTCTTTTTTTTCCGAAACCTACTGAGGCAAGGAAACACAAATCGGAAAAAAGATGGATCTCGAAAACAAACCTAATATGAAAAGAACTTGGATTGGGTATGGTATAGGATGGTGATATATGTGGACTTGGATTGGAGGTGTGGTATGTATGGACTTGGATTGGTGGCATATATATGGTGGTACATGTGGACTCGGATTGATGGCGAATATGTGGTATATGTGGAACTCGAATTGGTGGCAGAGATATGGTGGTATATGGCAGAAGTGATGGATATGGTGGCGTGGTGATATATGGCAGCGATGACGAAGGTGCGGTGGCAGCGTGAAGACCTGTGACCAGAACTCAAAACTCTAAAGGACTAGACGCTAAGACCAGCAACTTGACATGATGATGCAACCAAAAATTCAACAAAGCAAAACTCTAAAAAGATTATGCAAAGGCTCAGATTGTTTCGGATATGAGGAACTAACCCTAATTTTGTTTGGCTTTTTCGTGGACTATAGGTATGAAGAACAGACTCGATCTAAACTATGAAAAATTGTAAAATCTCACCGAGCAACCTGGAAATCAGAAACCACTTGATAGAGGCAAAGGTGTCCCGTCTTTCAATGAGAAGGTGATTATCGTTTTCTGAGGGAGTAGACTTTGACGATCCGACTACGAACGTGCGAGACGTCGTGCCTTAGCAATCGCTAAACCAACTTTCGAGGGTTATTAACCACGTCGGAGCATGATCAACCTTACCATGAAGGTCTATTTCCTGCAAGAAAATGAAGAACAAGCAAGAAACTAAGATTGCAATCTGGATATTGCAAATATAAGATGAAAGCTTTATTGATCAAGGTGGGGTTCTGTGACGTCTTAGTCTGGTCGTTGAACACAAACGAAGTACGCGAAGTTGCAGCTATGGCAAACTTTTAATCTAAACAAAACCCAAAGTCTAAACGGTGCCCTAAGGGCTGTATATATGGAGGTAGAGGAGGGAATTTCGTGGCCCTTGGAGGAGGGGTCCGAAACCAACCCTAACTCTTGTTTCCCCACACATACGGACTCTAAAAACAGCCTATTCTCAAGTATTTTGAAATTACATGGGCCTGCCCAATAATAAGGTGATGCACCACCTATAATAACTTTTGGACAAAATTTATGAAGTGACATCTTGTATATTTTGTCCAAGGCTTCATGCACTCATTATGGTGGCTTCAAAGTCCTGAAATCATCACTTGTAACTCCGTTCTTGTTCCCCTTGTGCATGACATCATCTCCATGCTTCATCTTGCTCCAATGTTCATCCTTCTTGTCCAAGCTAGGCCCTTCATTTGTAAGCAAGACAAATGTATCCAATTTAGGCAGCATCATATTCTCATGAACATTAGAAACATTACCAAGAAACGAAAATACCTGGTAGTTTAATTGGCGTGCGTGAGCTCTAGTAATCCAGGCAAGTGCAGACTTGTCCGTTCTTTCGTCTTCTTCTGTCTTCTCTTCCACGCTTCCCTCGCGGATGGTGTAGGCGTACACATGTGCTCACACTCCTCCTCGTTGATGATGAAGCTCCGACAATACCTATGCATGCACATAAGAGGAGTGTCAAGTAGTATACCATCCTCGAAGTGGTGAAGAGAACACATGTAAAGGAGATGATTCACCTTTATGTATGTGAAGTAGATGTCGCATGTGTCACTTGCCAAATGGACTCTTGACATGGTGATGTCCGTAGGATGCTCCACATCAACCTTGCTCTTCACTCGCAATAAGAGCCAGATTCTCCTCATCATAATCACTAGCGGACTCATACCCACCATCCTTAGTAACGATCAAGACACGCTGAGATGGGCATTTGCTCGCAGAGTGACCATGACCAGTGCAACGACGACAGATAACATCATGTGTTGGCCCTGTTGATGCCGTGGATGAAGAAGAGCTCTATGCAGGACTGGAAGGTGTACTATTGGTTGATGGTGGTGGTGCCGGTTTGCCTTTATCACGCTTAGGGGTGACAGATGAAGTAGGCGATGGTGCTGCCGGACGAGTGGAAGTAGATGATGTTTGCGGTATCCATGATGAAGGTCGACTTGCAGAAAAATTAGTTCACGCCAATGCCTGTCGATCCTGCACTTCACGTTCAGCTTTGCAAGCAAGATGGAATAAATAAGTGATATTATTATACTCCTTATACTCTAAAATGGTCTGAATCTCTCTATTTAATCCACCCATAAAACGTGCAAGCATAGCTTCATTATCCTCAACAATACCACATCTAATCATGCCAGTTTGTAATTCCTAATAATATTCCTCTACAGAATCTTTTCCTTGTCGTAAACACTGCAATTTTTGTAGTAATTCACGTTGATAATATCTTGGAACCCAATGAGTACGCATAGCAGTTTTCAAAGCGGCCCAAATAGTTGGGATATTATTCAGATATAATCTATGATGTTCAGTCCACCACACACAAGCAAAACTAGTGAAAGCACAAAGAGGAGCAGCAACACGTCTCTCCTCGGGATATTGTAAACATGTAAAACGTTGGTCAGTTTCTAACTCCCAAGTAAGATATATATTAGGAACATATCTACCCTCAAATGGTGGAATATTCAATTTTAGTTTAGGAAGATGGTCATGATCTCGTACCTGAGCTGGTAATGCAGCCCTACCATTGCGATTATTGGCATGTGGACGACCTGGTGGTGGTGCTGGTTGTTGCACGTAGTTCTGATTTCGATCAACCTCATCCTTGTAATCACCCACGTAATCGTCCTCCACTTCTGCAGCAGGAGCAGCTGCAGCTGCACCAGAATTTTGGCCATCCTCAAGAGGTACAGCCTCGCTCGGTGGAGGGCTGGATCATGACGTGGAGTTGGTGGTTGTTGTTGTTGTTGTCGCAGCGGTGCAGCACAGGCAGTAGATGGAGGTAGATGCGCGAGCACTTCAGCAAACTTGGCATCCAACTTGGTGTTAATAGTCTTCTCAATGTCATCTATCCTCTCTAATGCCTTGCCAAAGCTGGTCATCATGTCTTCCACCTGTTGACCCAACATTTGCTAAAATTTATCATGAAGCTCCTTCTGTGTCATGTTCCCCCAGTCAATCTCGTCGTCTTCTGATCCTGCCATGGTTACCAGCAATAGAAACACACAAGAATATGGTCCTACAGACTACTAGAAAGTGGTGGTGGCGGGGTGTCAAAATTCGTCAAAAAAATCTCAAATTCTTACCTAGCAGCAGGCGGTGATCAGCAACCGATGTAGTCAAAACTCTCAAAGCTTGGATAGAGTGATTACCAGGGAGAGTCAAACGCACGACGTGATGTATGTGCAGCTGGGATGGCTCAAAATATGGTAGCAAAAAGGTCAGCCATAATCAATTTAGAGATGCAAAGTTGAATAAATGCTCAACGACGGTATTGTGCTGGTCCTAGGCTAGAGCATGCTAGAGACGCGAGCCTAGAACACGAACAAAATCACGACGCTGCACGGAAACAAGGGAAAAGCACACTCTGGATTTTTTTTGCGCTCCTTTTTTTGGCCGAAAGCACTATAATGGAGAGTGTCTCAAAACTCTTCCCAAGTCAAAATAACAGGATCAAGACGAAATTTTTTTGACTATCTTTTTTAGACTACCCGGACCCAAAAATTGGAAACTGCTCAAAAAACTTTCTATACTGGCGACTATCTCAAAACGCTTGGAAACACCTAAAAATAGGATAGCCAGGAATTTTTTTTGACAAGTGCGTTATTTGGAAAATTTTGGGCCTAAACGGAGGGTGGTTTCCGGACTCTTTTTTTTTGGAAACCAACCTCTTACGGATGGCAAAAGATAGATGGAATCTGAAACATACTCAGACAAGGAAAGACTAATATGCCTACAGATGGATCTCGAAAGCAAACTGAATATGGGATGGACGTGGATTGGTGATGGACTAGTGGTGGTATATGTGGACACAGATTGGTTGCGTGCTATATATGGACTCAGATCAGTGGTGGATATACGGTGGTTGGCAACAACGGTGAAGGTGATTGGATATGGCAGCGGTGGTAGGATATGGTAGCGGTGGTGGTATATGGCAGCGATGATCAAGATGGTGCGGTGGCGACGTGAGAACTTGTGAACAGAAGTCGAAACACTAATGGACTAGACCCGAAGACCAACAACTAGACATGATGATGCAACCGCAAATTCAACAAAGCAAAATACTGAAAAGATTATGCAATGGCTCGGATTGGTTTGGATATGATGAACTAACCCTAATTTTTTTTTGGCTTTTTCGTGAACTGTAGTATGAAGAACAGATGCAATCTAGACTACTAAAACTGGTAAAACCTCACCGAGAAACCTGGATGTATGATACCACTTGATAGAGGGGAAGGTGTCCCGTCTTTCGATGAGATAGTGATTATCGTTTTCGGAGGCATAGACTTTGACGATCCGACTACGAACGTGCGAGGACGTCGCACCTTAGCAATCGCTAAACCAACTCTGACAGGTTATTGATCACACCGGAGCATGATCAACCTGACCACGAGGATCTATTTCCTACGAGCAAATGAAGAACAAGCAAGAAACTGAGATTGCAATCTGGATATTGCGAAAATAAGAGGAAAACTTTAGTGATGAAAGTGGGGTTCTGTGACGTCTTTGTCTGGTCGTTGAACACAAATGAAGTACGCGAAGTTGCAGCTATGGCAAACTTTAATCTAAACAAAACCCAAAGTCTAAAGGACGCCCTAAGGGTTGTATATATGGAGGAAGAGAGGCAAATTTTGTGGCCCCTTGGAGGAGGGGTCCGAAACCAACCCTAACTCTGTTTCCCCGCACATACGGACTCTAAAAACAGCCTATACAGAAGTATTTCGAAATTACATGGGCCTGGCCCAATAATAAGGTGACGCAGCACCTATAATAGCCTCTGGACAAAATTTATAAAGTGGCATCTTGTACATTTCGTCCAAGCCTTCATGCACTCATTATGGTGGCTTTAAAGTCTTGAAATCATCACTAGAAACTCCGTTCTTGTTTCCCTTGCGCATGCCATCATCTTCATGCTTGATCTTGCTCCAATGTTCATCCTTCTTGTCCAAGCTAGGCTCTTCATTTGTAAGCAAAACAAATGTATCAAATTTAGGCAACATCATATTATCATGAACATTGGAATTGTTACCAAGAAACGAAAGTACCTGGTAATTTAGTTAGCGTGCGCGAGCTCTAGTAATTGGTCCAGTATCTATAGCAGCAGGGCTGTGGGTGTAACAATGGTATTGATGTCCTTATCACTCCGTGTGTTGATCAAGAAGAACATCGAGGAGTGGGAGGAATGTTTACCCAACGCCGGGTACACCTACAATCGAGCAAGACATTCTACTATCGGCAAGTCCCCCTTCGAGGTCGTCTACGCATTCAACCCATTGTCCCCATTGGACATTCTACCGCTACCACTACTAGAGCGCATCAACATGGACGCAAGTGCATGTGCAAGCTACTTCAAGAAGGTGCACGAAGATACAAGGCAGGCCATTGAGTGCCAAGTACATCATCTCGCGACCAAGATCAACATCAACAAGCACCCCATGGTGTTCAATCCTGTAGATCTTGTGTGGCAACACCTCCGCAAAGAATGTTTCCCCAACGAGCGCAAGTCCAAGCTACTACCTCGAGCCGATGGACCTTTCAAGTTTCTAGCACACTACAACAACAATGCATACAAGATCGACATTCCACGCGACAAGTACAAGGTGAGCGACATCTTCAACGTCAAGGATCTATCACCCTTCCATGGTGATGAGGTTTTCGATCCGAGGACGGATATTTCCGGGGGAGGGGGGATGATGTGGAGCATCCTATGGTCATCCCCATGGACCTGCCTTCGTCTCCCCAAGTGCCAAGTGGACCGATGACACGAGCACGTGCAAGAGCTATCGAGACTAAGGTAACATCTCTCCTTAATGAGCTTCCGTATGATCCACATGAGACACGGCTACTACTTCAATTTGGAATTCTATGTGTACTTAGTTGATGTAGGGTGGAACTCTAATGGCCGATCTTTCACGAATTGGAGGGGGATTCCTCAAGAACACGAAGAACACAGGGAAGAACGGGGGAAATCACAAGAGAAACACTCAAGAACAAGTCCAATCACACACCCACTAGACAATCAAACACACAAGATCTACAAGGTACATGAATAACAAAGGGAAAGATACAAGGTAGAGTTCATCCCAAATCCAAAGGAGTTGGGGTCTTGATGATCTAAATAGATCCTTCCCACAAAGGGGGTCCTGAATCCCTCAGGATCTTCTCACATGCTCACATGGAGGTCTTGAACTCCATGGGAGTGGTCTCTCTCTCTCTCTCTCTCAATAGAAGAGTAGGTAGGATCAAAGCTCAACTAAGATGAGCTGTCATATTTGCTAACCCTAATTTGGAGCTAGGAGACGAGTATTTATAGTCCAAGGGGTAGGTTGGGTGTTACATGGGTCATGTCCCCTTTCACTGCGCGCAGGCAGGACGGTTGTACCGGTCACACAAGCGGTTGTACCGCTTGGGGTGATTGTACCACTTTCCTGGAGGTGTTCGTGGAGGTAGGGACCAGTTGTACCGGTCAGGTTGCAGCTGTGGGAACAACCGGGGCGGTATCGGTCTTGCACCGCTCGATCACAGAACGAGGAGCGGTAGTTAGGCGGTTGTACTGGTGGACCAGTAGTTGGGCGGTAGTTGGGTGGTTGTACCCCTATCTCTGCGCTGGGAAGATTCCTCTTCTTCCTTCTCTTCCATGCTTCCCTCGTGGATGGTGTAGTTGTACTCTTGTGTTTAGACTCCTCCTCATCAGCCGTGAAGCTCCAACAATACCTATGTATGCACATGAGAGGAGTGTCAAGTAGTATACCATCCTCGAAGGGGTCAAGTGAACACGTGTAAAGGAGAAGATTCACCTTTATGTATGTGAAGTAGATGTCGCACGTGTCACTTGTCAAATGAACTCTTAACATGGTGATGTCCGTAGAATGCTCCGTATCATCTCCTCCCCCTTGGGAAAGATGCGTCCTCGGATCAAAATCCAAATCACCATGGGAAAGAGATGTTGTCGCCATGTAGAAGTGGACAATCACCAATCATTCATCTTCTTGAAGCTAGAAATGGGCACTCACCAATGTCGCACCATCTCATGATTCCTTCAAAAGTATCAAAG
The DNA here is from genome assembly GCA_011799875.1 of Thinopyrum elongatum. Taxonomy (NCBI): domain Eukaryota; kingdom Viridiplantae; phylum Streptophyta; class Magnoliopsida; order Poales; family Poaceae; genus Thinopyrum; species Thinopyrum elongatum. Next base: position 336,427,491 of record CM022298.1, on the reverse strand, counting down.
AAAACAAACACTTAGAAAAACAAATGTGGTTAGTGTTAGTGCAAAACCAATCATTCAAGAGGTGATTCACCCAACAAGTGTCATCATCATGCATTTCATATGGTGTGACAAAGGATAGTGGTTTGGCATGTAAGCATATGAGTTGAGCACAATCAAGAGCATCATGGAAACAAGCATTCAAATGGGAGGTAGATACGCTACTATGTGTGCCAAGAGAACAAGCCTACCTCAAGGTCATAGCAAACATGCATAAAGCACTCAACAAATGGTCTATGGTAAGCATAAGAATCATTCACAACACCAAAGAGGATGAGATGTCGAAACACATGGTGCAATCCAAAGTGCAAGACAATCCAAGCATTATGTGCATATGGTGTAGTGAACATAGTGTGGCACTCAACAAAATAGAAAGAGCAATTGGTCATCATGTGTGAGGCAATCAAGTCAAGCATGTGACAATCATAGGTGCAACCAAACATGTGATAGGAGCAAGTAGGAAACAAGTAGGATGCAACACACAAGGCATATATGATGTAGGGTGAAACCCTACGGCCGATCTTTCATGATTTGGAGGGAATCCCATGAAGAACACGATGAACACTCAAGGGGAAACACGAGGGGAAACGAGAGAAAACACTCAAATCAATGGGAAACGATCACACATGTGCTAGATCCATGAACATAAAGAGTTATACAAGATCCAAACACAACAAGGGACGATACAAAGGTCGGTAGTTCTTCCCAATCTATGAGGAGATGGGGGTTTGAATCCGCGAGGGGATCTTCCCTTATGGGGTCTTGAATCCACTTGGGATCTTCTCCGCGGAGGCCTCGGTCTCCAATGGAATATGTATCAAGTGGATGAGCAAAGCTCTATCTCTAAAATGAGCTAAACCAATGCTAACCTTAAAATGGTGGAGGTGGAGGAGTATATATAGTGTAGGGCCATGAAGGGTAAGTGAGGGCCGAAACAGGTACATGGGCCTCGGCCCGAGTCTTAGCACGCAGGTAGGTACCGAAAATCCGGTGGGCAACGGTCGTCCGGTGGCTCATGAGCGTCCGGGCGTCCGGAAGTCTTCGGACTTCTGTCATTTCCTCTCTGGACATGTGGCACCGGATATCCGGACGCTGTCGGTCGTTTGGTGGCTGATGAGTGTCGGACGTCCGGCATCTGGCGGTCGTCCGGGTGCTGTAGAGTCCCTCGGCTATAGCTATTCTGGCAGGCTGAACTTCCAGGCGTCGGACGTCCGGTATGGACCGGTCGTCCGATGGCTATGACTTGCAGTCTGCCCTTCCTCTTGTTCCTCATGCTTGGTGTCCTTGCCGTCTTGTCTAATGCTCCTAGCTATTCCATGGTCTTCCTCTTGGTTCCTGGTCATGCATAGCACATATGTTTGAGGTAGTAGCCATGTCTCACATGTGAAAAGTGACGGTTCGGAGAGGAGCGAGTTCACCTTGTGTCGAATGGTGTATGTGTCGGTGTCAAAACCGGCAGATCTCGGGTAGGGGGTCCCATGTTGTGTGTCATGGATCGATGATTAACAGGAGACAGGGGACACGATGTTTTACCCAGGTTCGGGCCCTCTTGATGGAAGTAAAACCCTACGTCTTGCTCTTGTTTATATTGATGGAATATCAAGTACAGAGTTGATCTACCTCGAGATCATATGTTGTGGTCTAAACCCTAGAGGTATGATGATTGATGTCATAATGATCTAGCCTCCATATCGACTAGCCCGGCCTCTGCTTATATAATGTACCAGAGGCCTAGGATAACAAGATTCCTAGTCGAATACGCCGGTGGAGAGGAGTCCTTGTCTTGATCACCAAGTCTTGTGGAATCTTCCTCGTGTATACTTCGGCTGTCCGAACTGGCCCATGAGTAAACGACCCTGGGGGTCCTCGGCCCAATCCAACTAATCGGGAGACGATGTGGTGAGTACCCCATAGTCCAGGACAACGTCTGTAGCCCCCTGAACCGGTCTTCAAGTTGGGGACGCTCTTCGATTCTTCCGAACTGTTCTTCATCTTCGATCGTCGGTCTTGAAAACTGGTTCAACAAATCTTCTCATCTTCGATCTTGAGGATCGCCGAAGTGAATTCGAAGAGTTTTGTAACACCCCCAGTGGTTAACTACAGTAATCACCCTTTTGATTATGCCATGTCATCATGATCAACAGTGCTTAATCATCATTAGTATCATATCTCTTTTCAAATTCAAATTCAAATGGAAATTCAAACTGAAAGTGGAAAATAAAAGTTGCTCACATCAGAAACTAAATTGTTCATTAAATAGCAAGTAAACCAGAGACAATTCTAAAATTTAAATCAACATTATTGGAATTGGGTAAGTGACTCAAACATACCCAAACAGTGGCTGAAAACGATATTTAATAACCTATTAATTAATATAAAATAAATATGAAATGATAAATACCCTAAACTAATTTTTGGTGATAGGGTATATTGCACTGTAATTTATGGACCAGTTTATATATTTTATAAAATTCATTTGGATGCCTAACTATTTGCAAAACAGAGAAAAGAGAAAAGAAAAGAAGAAAACAAAATAAAAACATAACCCCCCCCCACTGGACCGTGGCCCAGCTGGACCACCAGGCCGGCCTACCCTTCTCCCCTTATCCCCCCCCTCCACTCCCCTCCCCCCCTCCCCCCCCCCCCCGAACCCTAGACCACCCGATCCCCACTCTCTCCCTCGCTCCTCTTCCCCTTACCCCTCTCTCTCACTGGTTTTGGATCGGGGAGGAGCCCGATCCCACGCCCCGACGCCGGTGCCCCTCCCGAGCACCACCATCGCCCTGCCCCGTCACCGGATCGACAAGTGCCGCCCCCTCGGCCTCCTCCTCGCAGCTCCTCCCTCCGGCCCCGATCTAGAGCGCTGGGCGCCCGCTCGCCCTTGTCGCCTTCGCCTCCCCGACCCCGTCGCCGTATCGCCTCATCACCTCGACCCCGAGCCATGCCGCCCGCTTCCCTCCATCGCCGGTGAGGCCCACGGCCTCCTCTTCCCTCCTCTCTGTCGCCTGCTGCTGCGCGTGCACGCGCTGCGCCTGCCGCGCCCCGCATCGCCATCCCGCCCGCTGCGCCGTGCTCCCCGCACCCTAGTGTGACGACCCCGGCTTAATCGTGCACTAATCATACACGCAAATGCGCACGATCAAGCCTAAGGACTCACTTGAAGATATCACAACACAACTCTAAAACATAAATAAAGTCATACAAGCTTTATATTACAAGCTAGGGCCTCGAGGGCTCGAATACATAGCTCGATGGCATACAAGCGTCAGCGGAAGCATTAGATATCTGGGTACAGATATATTACAGAGAGAGAAAAATAGGCCTTCCCAGAGGCGGGGTAAAATAAAATACTACGATCGAAAGGCATAGGCCTCCTGCCCTGGACCCTCCAATCCTACTCCTGGTTGTCAAACGGCTCCTCGTAGTAGTAGTACTCGCCAGGCGGGTAGTAGTACTGGTCGTCGGCAGGGGCGTCCGGCTCAGGGGCTCCGTCGTCTAGTGGCATCAAATGGAATATGGGGGAAAAAGAAAGTAAAGCAAACGTGAGTACTCATCCGAAGTACTCAGCAAGCAAGGATCTACACTACATATGCATCATTTTCAAAGGGGGCTGTATATGTGGACTGGGCTGCAGAAATGCCAGAACAGAGGGGAAAGCCTAGTCCTATCGAAGGCTAGCATCTTCAACAATCTTTGACAGTCTTGCAGCATTAGAAGAGAGCAGATCAACATAATGTATAGTAGTAGTATCATCAACCTGGACCTGAGATCCTCTCTCGACTCCCTGCGAGAAAGCAATCCCAGAGCCGTACTATCCAGTTCTCATATCAAGTTCTAGTTGTATCGATCGGGATACAACTCCGAGTGTCCATTACCGTAGGACAGGCTATCGATAGAAGTTTCTTCCCTGCAGGGGTGCACCAACTTACCCACCACGCTCGCTTAACTCCGGCCGGACACACTTTTCTGGGTCATGCCCGGCCTCGGCCAAACAACACGCCGCAACCCGACCTAGGCTCTAAAGAGAGGTCAGCACGCCGGACTAACCTATGCCCTCGGGGGTCTTGGGCCTTCGCCCCGGGAACCCTGCACGTTGCGAGGACGTTTTGGAAGCAGACCTAGCAACCCCTTAATACAAGCGTAGTTGCCTTCCCAGTCCAATCCAAAACGGGCCGCTCCTCGCTGACGTCAATAGAGCTTTGGCTGATGTATACGACGCAGAACGCCCATACTATGCCCACGTGATGGTTAGTGCTATCGGGCTAGAGGCCCCTCGGATCAAATATCCAAACCGTAGTGGATTAGGAGCACGCGGAAACGAGCAAAGACTCACGATCGATGTGACCCCGTCGCCCCGTCTCGAGGACTTGCGGCAAGGGCTAAGAATGCCCGGCCACGCCTCGTAGTTATCTCGCGGGCACCATCTAGGTCAACCCAACTCCACATCTCTTCGCATTAAGCTCGCGCGGGTACCCCTCAGGGCCGACCCGTCTTTAGTATCATGGTTTAGTGCAAGTCCACTCATCAACAGTAACTGTGTGTCTGACACCAGGGGAGCCCTGAGGAATCACCCTCGATGGAACCCCACCTGATGTTATCATCAAGGTGAACGAAGGAGGAATCACCCTCGAGGTCCACACTTGAGGAGTTGCGCGACGACGTCGTTATCGGGGGTGGGGTAGGAGGAATCACCCTCGCTTACCACGACCGAGTAACTAACCTACAAGGTTAACATCAGAAGTGCTGACGAAATATCACCCTCGGCACTCGACGGTAACCCAGCAGTGTCGGCAACTAAGGGGAAGTGATGTGCGGTGCCAGGGTCTAATCTTCAATCCCGATGATCTTGTCTTCTGATGTCCAGCAGGGCAGTCGGGATCAAGTGGGGGTCTTTGTCGTGTCTCTACCCAGCCTAAACTAAGCAGTCTAGGATAACCAGTAAGGTAACAAGGCAGGGTACAATAATCAGGCTATGCAGCAGATATAGGAAAACAGTAGCAGTAGCAGTTCTAATGCAAGCATAAGAGAGAAGAGAATAGGCGATATAGGCATGCTCAAAATGGGGGTGCTTGCCTGTTTGCTCGGGGGCAAGGGCAAGGTCTTCAGTGGTATCGTCGGGGACGTAGTCGTACTCCTGAGCTGCGTCTGCCTCGGGAGCTACGTCAACGTCGGGGTCTATCGAGAGAGAAGAGGGGGAAGAAACAGGTAAACATAATGCAAACAAATGCAATACGGTGCGTGTGATGCTATGATGCAGTGCAGGGTTACCTAATTATGTATCTAAGTCATTTTAGTTATTTTTAGAATTAATCTGGGATTTAATATCCGATGTGTGTGCACTATTCATCTGCCGGATTCGGGTCCGGAGTTACGAGTTCTTCTACGTAGGGGGTTCCGATGAAAAAACAGATAGCACGACCAGATTCGGCTCGTCGTTCTGAGCAACTTTCATGTTTTAACTTTTTCGATCCGAGCAACGGTTTAAAAGATATTAATTTTCAAAGTTTATTTGAATTTCTGAAATTTATTTTATTTATAGAAAATGGATTATGACGTCAGCATGAGGTAATGCTGACATCAGCAAGTCAACAGGGAGGCTTGACCGGTCAATGGGGGCCCACTGGACCCACCAGTTAGTGACTGGACTTGTCCAGTCACCTGGTTGACCAGTCAACTGGGTCCAGTGGGACCCAGTGGTCAGTCTCTAATTTAATTAAACTATATTTAGTTTAGTCTAATTAGTCTATTTAGCCGGTGGGCCCAGTCTGTCAGTGCCTGAGTTAACAGTGGACTAATTAGCAGTTAACTAGTGCCTAACCTAAATACTACAATAAACTGGGCCCACTGTCAGCGAGTATTAGCACAGGTGATTAGTGCCAAAGGCTGACACGTGTCCCCACTGGAGGTTTAACTCCGGCGCGCGCCGGCGCTGCTCCGGCGTGCACCAGACACGGTGGCGCCGCGCGGAAACGGCGTACGGGCAGCGGATCAAGCCGCAGACGGGAGCTACGGAAAGCTGGGTCTCGGCCGCGTCCAAAGATGGGCTCAGGGAGACCGGGGAGGGACGGCAGCGATGGCGCCGAGCTCGCGAGTGGCGGCCGGAGTACGGGTTCGGGCAAAAACATGGTTAGAGGCGTCGGGGGCTGTGTGCACGCGCGCGTTCAGCTACTGGGAGCTCCAGGAGCTCGGTAGCGAGCTCAGATGCGAACTGCGGCGACAGAGGCCACGGCGGTGAGGTAAACGGCGGCGGTGAGCTACGGCCTTAGTGAAAAACATGCGCGCGAGCTCAAAATCGAGCTCGGAAGAGAGGGGAAGGAAGCGTGCGCTCACAGCGAACTTGTAGAGGGGTCGGCGAGGCACGGGGAGGGCGGCGTCGACCGAATCGTCCGGAAGGGGGCCGCCGGAGCCGTAGACGAAGAAGAGCTCGGGGACGAGGCTGTGGCGGCGCAGAGCTCGGGCTGACCGTTGCAGGGGAAGGAGTCATGGGCGGCGAGGAGGCTGGACACGTCGGAGCGGTGAGGGAGGCACGGTGGTCGCGCTAGACCACGGCCATTGCGACGGCGCCGTTCGGGTGTGCTCGCCGTCGCGGATTTGGGGCAAGAGGGGAGGCGAGGAAGGAATGGGGAGGCGCTAGGGTTGCGGGAGGCCGCTGGGGTTCTTATCCAGCCCGGGGAGGCGTCGGATGGCCGGCGCGTGGCCATCCGTGGTGTCGGGTGCGTGCGGCGTCGACACGGCGACGGAGGAGGGAGACGGCGTAGGTGGGCCGATCGCGGTGGCTAGGTGGGCTGGGTACTGTAGAAAGGTGGGCCGTGCGTGCGCAGTAACGCTTTAAGCCTTTTTCCAATTTCCCTTTCTCTGCTTTCATTTCCACTCTGATTTGCTAATTGTTTGGGCACTAAATGAATTTTGTAAAAAGTGTGACTTAGCTCATAAATCACTATGCATTATATCCTAACTCCAAAAACTAGTTTGGGGTAAATTCTATTTCTTATTTAGCTTGAATTAATTGAAAGGTTATTAAATGTTATTTTCAGCCACTGTTTGAGGTTGTTAGATTCACTTGGCTAATCCCTTTATTGTGGGTTATAATTTTAGCATAGCCTCTGAATTATTTGCAACCATATGTACATTTTATTTTCTGGTTTGGACAACTTTTATTTTCCACTTGAATTTAGTTGAAGTTCAAAATGGGAGTTTGAAATGCAACATGATGCAATTGATGACTAGGCACTGTTAAACATGCTGACATGGCATGATTAGGAGGCGATCACTGTAGTGGGATGCTGGGGATGTTACAAGTCTCCTCCACTACAAGAAATCTCGTCCCGAGATTTAAGTGGGGGAGAAAGAGTAACTTTGAGAGAACTAATCCTTATAGGATCGATTAGCTGGTGAACAATTCAGGGAATGCGGCAGAAGAATCTCTCGAGTTGAAACTTAGGAAACGTCGAGAGCAAAGTATGAAAGTACGATAAGAATTATCAATCGAATGGACATTCGATCGATACCTGAACAAAGTGTGAACAGGGGTTGAGGGTATCGGGAGTAGATCAACTCTCGAGGGGTGGCTTGGAATAACACGTAAAACTAAGAGCAAAAAGGATGCTTCAGAATCAAGTATGTTAAAGGAGAGTCAGGTTCCGATCCTGTGGAACTGTGGTGAGTGTCGATCGAGAGTAGGGAGAACGGTGACATCTTACCGGTCACGACATCAGGGTACGTCAGAGGATAGTCTGTCATTTATGTCGGTAACAAGGTCGGTACCAAGGGCGAGGGACGAAGAGAACCATTTTCCTGCTCGTTGAACGAGGCGGACCAAAAGGCAAAGTTCTCGTCCATCGGTGGTTACCGGAATGTCTTCGACGATAGTAACAGGGTCTCACTGACAGGGTTGTAGACCGATACATTATCATAAGCAGAGAATTTATTTCTGCCCAGACAAATTAGATTACAGGAAAGGTTAAACAAAACAATGGAAAGGAAAATGTGTTTGCACACATAAACTAGGGGTATCTCATTTCCCATGGATAAACGGGGCATGACACACCTGATAGATCAACAAGTCCAAAAGCATTTAGACAAAGGGGCGAGGAAAGAATTATGATGTTTACCCAAACATCGGTGTTTGGGATAATTGATTAAGGAACAGGTGGTATGGATCTTCCACTGTTCTATAGGACAATCAGAATACTGTAGTCATGCTTCGAGGAAGCAATAACATAATGTTTCAGTTAAGGGTTGAAGCAGAAGATCTCAAGGAATTCAAAGGATCATTTCCTAGAATATCACGACTAGGTCTTTGTTGGTAAGAAGTCAAAGGATGTTATCGATGAAATCACAAATCATCGAGGGCAGAGATGGTATTTCTCAACATGAATTCGATCTATATCCTTGAAGAGCTCAGGATGTTGATGATGATCGCGACACATTTGTCGAAAGATTTAAAGAAGATGAAATCGATCGGCAATGTCATCTTAGCCAAAAGGGGGAATGAAGTGGAAGGTTGTTGAAGCCACGGATTCGACACAAGCTCGAAGTCAAGCTTGTTGTTTGAGGTGATATGACAAGATGAGGAAGGTCGACGTAAGCTTAGCTCATCGTCGGAAGTTGTGCTCCGGGCATAAGGACCAGGTAACACAGTTAGAAGTTGGCACGATAAAAATATAGCCGATCAGGCTAGGAATAATGTGATGGAGTATCCAACTTCCCAGTAACGGGTACTAGGGGTAATACCGGAAGGTAGATCAGAGTAGAGGTTGGACGGGTGAAATGATCTGCAGAGGACAAGTATTTAACTTATCCACGAAATGGAATCAAGGAAAAATATGGTCGGAACCACGATTGCAAAGGATCAATTCATAGATACAAGATGAACTTGTACCAAGGAAATAGTTTTTCTTACGAGCAGCTTCCATGATAAGTTCTGCATCGGGTCCATGGGCATGAACACAAAGGTTCAAGGTCGACTCCCACTTCTTCAATGTATCACCTGTCATTCACTTCTCGTTTTCGAAGAAACTGTAGTGCTGAGAATTTATCTGGTGAAGCACCAGAAGAGTATGACTTGCATAACTTTCGAGTTCACACGGGTTAGGGAAGCATAGGTTCAACCCATCGGGACATTTTTACGAAGTTATACAACCATCAACCAATGCAAGGGGTGCGAGTACGAAGCAGAGCATCGAAGTCAAAACAGATGGTACAATTCACCGGAGGTATCAAGTATCAAGGAAAGAGCTCGCAAGATGTTGAATATGAAGGATACAGTTGGATATTAATCCAACAAAAAGATCAGGTAAACTACAAAGGATCTGAGGTGAGTAGCGGTACTTAATCAGAAGAAGAAGGGTGTAACGGCACAAGATTATAGAAACATCGGAACAATCCGACGTTTAATTACAAAGAAGTTATGGTTCAGAAACGAAGGATTAGAAGCAAAAGCTCTGATCAAAAGACGAATAGGTTGAATAGAATTAGATGGACAACTTTAGCGTTCCGTCTTGCAGAGATTTCCACCCATGGTTACGGGACATGTCCTGGTTAGTAGTCAGTCCCAAGTCAGTATGGAGAAGGAATGCACTACCTTTCCGTGCCATGCAAGCAGGGCGGATATACAGACGGAAAGAAGTAGAGAATGCTTCAGTGCCAAAGGCAATGTCAACGGGGAAGGAACCGATAAGGTTCTTAGAGTAGAAAAGAATCGGTCGGATAATTGTCCTCAAAAGGAATCAAGTGATCCGTAAGAATTTAACGGGGTAAGGTTTTAACGACTGGTCCCACCTGAGAGTCCTCTGAGAAAGGATGGGGGGGGGCAAGCACATCGAATTAAGGAAGTACTTCGAACAACCCAAATATAAGATTCAGAGGGTTCACGATTCCCAAAGCCAGGAGTGACAATTAGTTCACCTGGGCAGAGAAACGAGCGATTTGTACATGCTTGGTTGGACAATCAACCAATACTTGATTGGCCAAGAACCAGCCCATGTCCGGAATGGTGACTGAGCCGGAAGGACAAATTCTAGGAATCAACTGATGATGGCGAATATTCGCAGCATATTGGTTCAGGGGATTCAAAATGGTAATTGATAAAGGATGTTGACGGGGATTACTAGACATATGGAATTAACCATAAGGCAAGCAGGCAAGAATTTCGAGGGCAATAGGCTGCAAAGGATTTTCGGGTGATCGGATAGCAATACGAAGTATTTCGTGAAACACAATAACAGCTGGGGATGAACGACGAGTGTAAGTAGTTATCCTTCGGAGTTTATCGGTGGTCAGGAACTGCAAAGCAGTGGCACTGGGTCTTGGGAACTTCGAGGAGTATCTTCGGAGTCTTCTGATGAAGCAGGCGACCATCTGTGGTGAAGGGGCTCTCCGGCAGGAAAGGGGTTATGAGATCCTAATGCCAGAGTTAGCAAAATCATTTAACCCGAATAGAAGAGAGATCAGAGTCCCAGAGTATGGACGAGGAATAAAAGATCCTATTACCACCCAGTTGGTGACGTGGGCCCGTAAGCCACACAGCCAAGTTAGTAAAACAGTTTTGGACCACTAGACTCAACTTCGGCCAAGGAATTGGAAAGGGGGATACCTAGAGGCAGTCGGCTCTGATACCAACCTGTGACGACCCCGGCTTAATCATGCCCTAATCATACACGCAAATGCGCACGATCAAGCCTAAGGACTCACTTGAAGATATCACAACACAACTCTAAAACATAAATAAAGTCATACAAGCTTTATATTACAAGCCAGGGCCTCGAGGGCTCGAATACATAGCTCGATGGCATACAAGCGTCAGCGGAAGCATTAGCTATCTGGGTACAGATATATTACAGAGAGAGAAAAATAGGCCTTCCCAGAGGCGGGGTAAAATAAAATACTAGGATCGAAAGGCGTAGGCCTCCTGCCCTGGACCCTCCAATCCTACTCCTGGTCGTCAAACGGCTCCTCGTAGTAGTAGTACTCACCAGGCGGGTAGTAGTACTGGTCGTCGCCTGGGGCGTCCGGCTCAGGGGCTCCGTCGTCTGGTGGCATCAAATGGAATATGGGGGAAAAAGAAAGTAAAGCAAACGTGAGTACTCATCCGAAGTACTCAGCAAGCAAGGATCTACACTACATATGCATCATTTTCAAAGGGGGCTGTATATGTGGACTGGGCTGCAGAAATGCCAGAACAGAGGGGAAAGCCTAGTCCTATCGAAGGCTAGCATCTTCAACAATCTTCGACAGTCTTGCAGCAATAGAAGAGAGCAGAGCAACATAATGTATAGTAGTAGTAGTAGTATCATCAACCTCGACCTGAGATCCTTTCTCGACTCCCTGCGAGAAAGCTATCCCAGAGCCGTACTATCCAGTTCTCATATCAAGTTCTAGTTGTACCGATCGGGATACAACTCCGAGTGTCTGTTACCGTAGGACAGGCTATCGATAGAAGTTTCTTTCCTGCAGGGGTGCACCAACTTACCCACCACGCTCGCTTAACTCCGGCCGGACATACTTTTCTGGGTCATGCCCGGCCTCGGCCAAACAACATGCCGCAACCCGACCTAGGCTCTAAAGAGAGGTCAGCACGCCGGACTAACCAATGCCCCGGGGGTCTTGGGCCTTCGCCCCGGGAACCCTGCATGTTGCGAGGACGTTTTGGAAGCAGACCTAGCAACCCCTTAATACAAGCGCAATTGCGCTCCCAGTCCAATCCAAAATGGGCCGCTCCTCGCTGACGTCAATAGAGCTTTGGCTGATGTATACGACGCAGAATGCCCATACTATGCCCACGTGATGGTTAGTGCTATCGGGCCAGAGGCCCCTCGGATCAAATATCCAAACTGTTGTGGATTAGGAGCGCGCGGAAACGAGCAGAGACTCACGATCAATGTGACCCCGTCGCCCCGTCTCGAGGACTTGCGGCAAGGGCTAAGAATGTCCGGCCACGCCTCGTAGTTATCTCGTGGGCACCATCCAGGTCAACCCGACTCCACATCTACCCCTCAGGGCCGACCCGTCTTTAGTATCATGGTTTAGTGCAAGTCCACTCATCAACGGTAACTGTGTGTCTGACACCAGGCGAGCCCTGAGGAATCACCCTTGATGGAACCCCACCTGATGTTATCATCAAGGTGAACGAAGGAGGAATCACCCTCGAGGTCCACACTTGAGGAGTTGCGCGACGACGTCGTTATCGGGGGTGGGGTAGGAGGAATCACCCTCGCTTACCACGACCGAGTAACTAACCTACAAGGTTAACATCAGAAGTGCTGACGAGGTATCACCCTCGGCACTCGACGGTAACCCAGCAGTGTCGGCAACTAAGGGGAAGTGATGTGCGGTGCCAGGGTCTAGTCTTCAATCCCGATGATCGGGTCTTCTGATGTCCAGCAGGGCAGTCGGGATCAAGTGGGGGTCTCTATCGTGTCTCTACCCAGCCTAAACTAAGCAGTCTAGGATAACCAGTAAGGTAACAAGGCAGGGTACAATAATCAGGCTATGCAGCAGATATAGGAAAACAGTAGCAGTAGCAGTTCTAATGCAAGCATAAGAGAGAAGAGAATAGGCGATATAGGCATGCTCAAAATGGGGGTGCTTGCCTGTTTGCTCGGGGGCAAGGGCAAGGTCTTCAGTGGTATCGTCAGGGACGTAGTCGTACTCCTGAGCTGCGTCTGCCTCGGGAGCTACGTCAACGTCGGGGTCTACCGAGAGAGAAGAGGGGGAAGAAACAGGTAAACATAATGCAAACAAATGAAATACGGTGCGTGTGATGCTATGATGCAGTGCAGGGTTGCCTAATTATGTATCTAAGTCATTTTAGTTATTTTTAGAATTAATCTGGGATTTAATATCCGATGTGTGTGCACTATTCATCTGCCGGATTCGGGTCCGGAGTTACGAGTTCTTCTACGTAGGGGGTTCCGATGGAGAAACTGACGGCACGATCAGATTTGGCTCGTCGTTCTGAGCAACTTTCATGTTTTAACTTTTTTGATCCGAGCTACGGTTTAAAAGATATTAATTTTCAAAGTTTATTTGAATTTCTGGAATTTATTTTATTTACAGAAAATGGATTATGACGTCAGCATGAGGTAATGCTGACATCAGCAAGTCAACAGGGAGGCTTGACCGGTCAATGGGGGCCCACTAGACCCACCAGTCAGTGACTGGACTTGTCCAGTCAGCTGGTTGACCAGTCAACTGGGTCCAGTGGGACCCAGTGGTCAGTCTCTGATTTAATTAAACAATATTTAGTTTAGTCTAATTAGTCTATTTAGCCGGTGGGCCCAGTCTGTCAGTGCCTGAGTTAACAGTGGACTAATTAGCAGTTAACTAGTGCCTAACCTAAATACTACAATAAACTGGGCCCACTGTCAGCGAGTATTAGCACAGGTGATTAGTGCCAAAGGCTGACACGTGTCCCCACCGGAGGTTTAACTCTGGCGCGCGCCGGCGCTGCTCCGGCGTGCACCAGACGCGGTGGCGCCGCGAGGAAACGGCGTACGGGCAGCGGATCGAGCCGCAGACGGGAGCTACGGAAAGCTAGGGCTCGACCACGTCCAAAGGTGGGCTCAGGGAGACCGGGGAGGGACGGCAGCGATGGCGCCGAGCTCGCGAGTGGCGGCCGGAGTACGGGTTCGGGCGAAAACATGGTTAGAGGCGTCGGGGGCTGTGTGCACGCGCGCGTTCAGCTACTGGGAGCTCCAGGAGCTCGGTAGCGAGCTCAGATGCGAGCTGCGGCAACAGAGGCCACGGCGGTGAGGTAAACGGCGGCGACGAGCTACGGCCTTAGTGAAAAACATGCGCGCGAGCTCAAAATCAAGCTCGGAAGAGAGGGGGAAGGAAGCGTGCGCTCACAGCGAACTCGTAGAGGGGTCGGCGAGGCACGGGGAGGGCGGCGTCGACCGAATCATCCAGAAGGGGGCCGCCGGAGCCGTAGACGAAGAAGAGCTCGGGGACGAGGCTATGGCGGCGCAGAGCTCGGGCTGACCGTTGCAGGGGAAGGAGTCGTGGGCGGCGAGGAGGCTGGACACGTCGGAGCGGTGAGGGAGGCACGGTGGTCGCGCTAGACCACGGCCATTGCGACGGCGCCGTTCGGGTGTGCTCGCCGTGGCGGATCTGGGGCAAGAGGGGAGGCGAGGAAGGAATGGGGAGGCGCTAGGGTTGCGGGAGGCCGCTGGGGTTCTTATCCAGCCCGGGGAGGCGGCGGATGGCCGGCGCGTGGCCATCCGCGGCGTCGGGTGCGTGCGGCGTCGACACGGCGACGGAGGAGGGAGACGGCGTAGGTGGGCCGACCGCGGTGGCTAGGTGGGCTGGGTACTGTAGATAGGTGCGCCGTGCGTGCGCAGTAACGCTTTAAGCCTTTTTCCAATTTCCCTTTCTCTGCTTTCATTTCCACTCTGATTTGCTAATTGTTTGGGCACTAAATGAATTTTGTAAAAAGTGTGACTTAGCTCATAAATCACTATGCATTATATCCTAACTCCAAAAACTAGTTTGGGGTAAATTCTATTTCTTATTTAGCTTGAATTAATTGAAAGGTTATTAAATGTTATTTTCAGCCACTGTTTGAGGTTGTTAGAGTCACTTGGCTAATCCCTTTAATGTGGGTTATAATTTTAGCATAGCCTCTGAATTATTTGCAACCATATGTACATTTTATTTTCTGGTTTGGACAACTTTTATTTTCCAATTGAATTTAGTTGAAGTTTAAAATGGGAGTTTGAAATGCAACATGATGCAATTTATGACTAGGCACTGTTAAACGTGCTGACATGGCATGATTAGGAGGCGATCACTGTAGTGGGATGCTGGGGATGATACACCTAGTCGACCCCGCCGCGCGCCCGCCCCTGCGTGGCTGCGCCCCGTCGCGGCTCACACACGCCCGCGCGTACCTGCCGCTCGCCCCGCTCGCGCACACCTCCGGACAGCGCCGGCCGCGCTGGCTGCTGCTGCGCCCATCGCCAGCCCACACGCCCGCTCGGCCTCGCGCGCTCCGCTCCCCGCTCGCGCCTCGGAGCTCGCGGCCGCGCTCCGCGCTCCCGCCTCGGCCCCTGCCGCGCCTCGCTGGCTCGCCGTTCGAGGGACGCCGCGCCCGTCGGGCTCCCACGCCCGGTACGCGCACACCCGCGCCCGTTTGGCCTCCCGGGCCACTGACTGCTGGGCCTCACCCTCCCTGTGTCTATGACAGGTGGGCCCAGCCAGAACATTTTAAAAATAAAAATAAAAGTAAATAAAAGTAAAAATAATAATTAATTAATTAATTAGTGGATTAATTAGGTTAATTAACTCTGATTAGCTTAATCTAATTAAGTAGTTTGTCTAACTAAACAGTAATTAACTAACTAAACCCTAATTAGACTAAACTGACACTGGCAGGTGGGACCCACGTGTCAGGTTGACCGCTGACGTCAGCTTGATGTCATGCTAACGTCATCAATCACTGTTTCGGATAATGTTTAATTTAAAATAATTAAATAAATTTCAGAATTTAAAAAAAACTTTAGAAAATCATATCTTCTAATCCGTAACTCGGATGAAAATACTTTCTACATGAAAATTGCTCAGAACGACAAGACGAACCCGAATATGCGGTCCGTTCTGCCGTCGCATGTCTCTAACTACCTGAACATGGGACTTTCCCCCTCCGGTTCGCGTGTCCGAAAATGCAACTTCGGGGAAACTTTCCCGGATGTTATTCCCTCTTCACCTATATCGTGTAGCACCGCGTCAGAACACCCCTAGTTCTGCGTATTGTCATGACGTGCTCTGGTTTGCTTTATATTTACTGCTTCTTCCCCCTCTTCTCTCCGGTAGACACCGAGACCGCTGTTGATGCCTCTGTGATCGACTACGTCACCGATGACCCCTCCTTCTTGCCAGAGCAACCAGGCAAGCCCCCCCCTTTGATTATCCCGATATCGCCCATTCTATTTTCTCATGCTTGCATTAGAATTGCTGCTGCTACTGCTTTACCTATTCTGATGCATAGCCTGTTTATTGTAACCTACTGTTGATAATTACCTGCATGTCCTAAACTGCTTAGTATAGGCTGGGTAGAGACCTATCAGTGACCCCACTTATCCCGACTGCCCCGCTGGATTATCAAGAAGACCCGATCAACGGGATTGAAGACCAGGCCCCGACACCGCACATCACCCCCCCTTAGTTGTAACGACACTGCAGCGTTACTATCGAGTGCCGAGGGTGAAACCTCTTGTAGCACTTCTGATGTTAACTCTGTAGAGTAGCTATTCGGTCGTGGTCATCGAGGGTGATTCCTCATTCACCACTTCCGGTAACGACGCTGTCGTGCAACACATCAAGTGTGAACCCATCGAGGGTGATTCCTCCGAGTTCAGCTTGACGGATACATCGAGTGGGAATTCAACGAGGGTGATACCTCGGATTCCTCTGATGTTATGGACACACGGATACTTGGACTTTACACTGTTACTTGGATAGGCGGGTCGACCCTGAGGGGTACCCGCGTGCGCCTAAGTGGCGAGTGTTGTGAAGACGGGTTGACTGTATGGTGCCCGAGTGATGAATACGAGGCGCGGCCGGGCATTCTTAACCCTTGCAGCAAGTCCTCGAGACGGGGCGACAGGGTCACATCTTTCGTGAGTCTCTGCTCGTTACCGCAAGCCCTAGTCCACTAACAATTTGGATATTTGATCCGAGCAGGCCTCTGGCCTGATAGCACTAACCATCACGTGGGCATTGTATGGGCGTTCTGCATCGTAGCATCAGCCGAAAGCTCTGTCAGACGTCTAGTTCAGCCTTGCGGACGGGACGGACCGGCGCCCTCCGGGTGCCTGGCTTCACCCTGCTCGCAACGACCCGGAGTGCACAGGGCGATGGCCCAAGACCCCTGAGCGCTTAGGATGTAGACCGGCGGGGACCTCTCTGCTGAGCTGTAGGTAGGGTTGCGATGTATCGTTTGGCCGAGGCCGGGCATGACCCAGGAAAGTGTGTCCGGCCGGAGTTAATCGAGCGTGTTGGGTAAGTTGGTGCACCCCTGCAGGGAAGATAACTTCTATCGATAGCCGGTCCTACGGTAAAGGACACTCGGAGTTGTATCCTCATTGATACAATTTAGAACTGGATACTTGGATACTATGGCTCTGGGATTGCTTCTCGCAGGGAGTCGAGAAGGGATCTCAGGACGAGGTTGATGACTGTATGGCTCTGGGATTGCTTTCTCGCAGGGAGTCGAGAAAGGATCTCTGGGTGAGGTTGAGACTTAATGATACTGCTACATTATATGGTACTGTCTACACTCTTCTAATGCTGCAAGACCGCTGAAGATGCTAGTCTTCGATAGGACTAGGCCTTCTCTCCATTCTGGCATTTCTGCAGCCCAGTCCACATATACAGCCTCCGCTTGAAAATGTTGCATATGTAGTGTAGATCCTTGCTTGCTGAGTACTTCTGAGTACTCACGGTTGCTTTGTTTTCCTTTTCTCCCCATTTCAGTTTGTCGTGACCAGAGGACGGAGCCCCTGAGACAGATGCCCCGTCGTTCGACTACTACTACTACCCTGAGGATGGTTACTGCTACGAGCTGACTGACGACCAGGAGTAGGTTCGGAGGGTCCCAGGCAGGAGGCCTACGCCTTTCGATCGTAGTGTTTTATTTTGCCCCGCCTTTCTAAAGGCCTTTCTGTTTCTGTTTCATATCTGTACTCAGATATCTGATGCTTCCGCTGACGCTTGTACGCAAGCTTATGTATTCGAGCCCTCGAGGCCCCTGGCTTGTAATATAAAGCTTGTTTGACTTTATTTATGTTTTTGAGTTGTGTTGTGATATTTCCCGTGAGTCCTTAGGCTTGATCGTGTGCATTTGCGTGTATGATTAGTGGACGATTGAGCTGGGGGCGTCACAAGTTGGTATCAGAGCCGACTGCCTGTAGGAATCCCCCTTTCCAACTCCTTGGCCGAAGTTGAGTCTAGAAACCGAAAAACTATTTTACTAACTTGGTTGTGTGGCTTACGGGCCCACGTCGCCAAATGGGTGGTATTAGGATCTTTTACTCCTCGACCTATACTCTGGAACTCTGATCTCTCCTCTATTCGGGTTAAAATTTTACTAACTCCAACATTAGGTTCTTGTGATCACATCCACCCGGTGTTCTGAAAATATCCCAATTGCTCCAAGATTGTGGGCCAGGTTCTGCTTGCAGGATCCTCTTATCGAGGGCACCCTGTGTTTCACTTGCAGATTCCTCGCCCCAACAGTTTTCTCCGATGTTGATGTAGCCTTTGCTATGTCTCGTTGTGTACTTCCTTGCCACGTGCCTGCGCGCCGCCTAGTTGTCTAGCCTTCCCCTTTCAGCTGTCGTATTGCCGGATTGTAATCGAGGCTATGTGCGGATTCGAATGTTTGGTGCGAATATGATGAAGTATCTATTGCACCTCCTTCTGTTGTGCGTGTTACTTCATGAATCATTCCATACACCTGCAGTTCTTCTTGCTAAACTGCCCCTGTTGATTTGGCAGGATGGCTGACGATCCTCCACCTCCACCCTATATTGCCGCCATGATGCAGCAGTTTGAACTCAACCATCAACAGTTTGAGCTTAACCGTCAGTTTATGACCGGAGTATTGGCTCAACTCCCAACTCAAAATGCTCAGCAACAGAATGCTCCAATAACTCTGCCAGAATTTGTGCGCCTCAGTCCATCCGTTTTCCGCTACTCCACCAATCCTATGGATGCTGATGATTGGCTTCGTGACATCCTGTTTGAGATGGAATCAGCTAATGTTGCTCCTGATAGTTACGTCACCTTTGCGACATTCCACCTGAAGGGCCCAGCTGCTCAATGGTGGGAAAGCCACAAGGCTATGTTGCCTGCAAAGACTGTAACCACTTGGCAGGAATTTCAGTCAGTTTTTCATGCACGTTACATTCCTCAAGGTCTGATGGGCCAGAAGAAGCAGGACTTCCATAAACTCTCTCAGGGTAAAATGACTGTGGATGAATATCAGAGGAAATCCCTTGAATTATCCCGCTATGCTGCGGATGACGTCGACACCGACACTCGCAAGCAGGAGAAAATCCGTGGAGGACTACGTACTGATATAAAACTTGCACTTGATGTCCATGATTGCACAGAATTCGCAACGCTTGTCAGCAAATCTTTCCAAGTTGAAACAGCTCTGACTGAATACCAGGAGTCACTCAAGCACACTCATGAAGCTGGCTCATCCTCGGGTCAGCCTGTTCAGAAGCGTCGAGTCTGGATCCCACACAATGTTTATCATCAACCTGCTCCAACACCAAGGCCGTCTTATGTTGCACCTCGACTGCCTTCACCGCCGAGACAGCTAACGGTTCAGGGTGGACAGCCTAATGCTATGGCTTTTCATCAGGCTGCACCACGTCCTCCTGATGGTCGTATAAAGGGCCATCGAACCCATCATTCCAGAAATCGTAAGGCCAGGCCGCTTGCTATGGGTCGTGGCCAGGTCACTCATGTCAAAATGGGAGAAGCTCGTGAGTCACCTAAGATCGTGATGGGAACTCTGCCAGTTAATTCAGTCGCAGCCTCTGTTCTCTTTGATTCCGGGGCATCACATTCTTTTGTGTCCCAACAATTTGCACAATTGCATGGGTTAGCTATGAGCTCATTACCCACTCCTTTAGAAATCATCACTCCCCGTTCCAGGTGGCAAACCAAAATGGTAAGTCACAACAATCAGATCAGAATTGAAGGGTTGATGTTCTCTGCTTCCCTTATTGCTCTTGGACCTTCCGACATAGATATCATTCTCGGTATGGACTGGTTGATAGCCCATAATGCTTTGATTGACTGTGCTACTAAGACAGTCCAGATCACACACCCTTCTGGTCAGGTGATCAATTACTCAGCCCGAATAGCTCAGGATGCTGAGAGCCAGATATATGTTCTGAATGCATTGAACGCTTCACCTCTTGAAGGCATCGAGAACGTTCCAATTGTTCATGATTTTCAAGATGTCTTTCCAGAAGAACTTCCAGGAATACCCCCTGCTAGAGCTGTTGAGTTTGTCATCGACTTGAAACCTGGCACAACTCCTATTGCGAAGCGTCCTTATAAAATGCCTCCGCATCATCTTCTCGAGCTTAAGGAAGAAATCGACACGTCACTTAAGAAAGGTTTCATCCGTCCCAGTTCCTCTGCTTGGGGAGCACCTTCACTCTTCGTTAAGAAGAAGGATGGAACTAACCGATTGGTTCAGGATTATCGGCCCATTAACCAAGCAACAATTCAAAACAAATATCTGCTTCCTCGGATCAATGATTTGTATGATCAGCTTGCTGGATCATCGGTATTCTCTAAACTTGATTTGAGGTTGGGTTACCATCAGATCCGTGTTCGTGAAGAGGATATTCCCAAGACTGCATTTGTTACTCGTTATGGCTCCTACGAGTACATTGTCATGTCATTTGGCCTAACAAATGCTCCAGCCACATTCTCCCGTCTGATGAATTACATCTTCATGGATTACCTCGACAAGTTCGTCGTGGTATATCTGGATGATATTCTGGTATATTCGAAGAATAAGGAAGAACATGCTGAACACCTCCGTTTAGTACTGGAAAGCCTCCGAGAACATCAGTTGTATGCCAAATACTCCAAATGTGAATTCTGGCTTTCTGAAGTAACCTACCTTGGTCATGTGATTTTGAAAGATGGCATTGTCGTTAACCCAGAACGAGTTCAGGCTATTCTTGACTGGACTCCTCCGAAGAACGTCAAGCAAGTGAGAAGTTTTCTCGGCCTTGCAAGCTATTGCCGTCGATTTGTCGAGAACTTTTCCAAGATTACTAAGCCCCTGACTGATCTGCTTCACAAGGGCGTTAAATTTGAATGGACAGAAAAATGTCAGGAAAGTTTTCAAGCACTCAAAGACAAGCTGACATCTGCCCCAGTACTATCTCCTCCAGATACCCGCAAAGACTTTGTGATTTATTGTGATGCATCCCGTGAAGGATTAGGCTATGTCCTAATGCAAGAGCATAAGGTGATTGCTTATGGCTCTCATCAGTTGCGCCCACATGAAGAGAATTATCCGGTACATGATCTAGAACTAGCTGCTGTCATCTATGCACTGCAGTTGTGGCGACATTACCTTCTCGGTAATCGTTGCGAGATCTACACGGATCATAAAAGTCTGAAGTACTTGTTCACTCAGCCATCTCTAAACCTCCGTCAGCAAAGATGGATGGAGGCCATTGCGGACTATGATTTAGGTATTTCCTATACCCCTGGCAAGGCTAACGTGATGGCTGATGCCTTAAGCCGCAAGTCCTATTGCGACAACCTCATGGTTAGGCGAGCTCAACCTTGTCTTTTTGAAGAGCTGTGCAAGCTGAATCTGCGTATTGTCCCATAGGGCTCTCTTAATAACCTTGTGATGCAACCAGATCTTGAGAAAGCTGTTAAGAATGCGCAAGCTAAAGATGCTGAAGTTGATCTGATGAAGAAAAATCTTCACCTTGAAAAGTACAGGGATTTCTCGCTGTCTGAAGATGGAACCTTGTATTTCAGAAACCGCATTGTGGTACCTCGCTTCGAGCTTATGACTGACAAAGTCATGAAGGAGGCACATGATACCCTGTTGTCTATTCATCCGGGTAGCACCAAGATGTATTGTGATCTCCGTCAAAGGTACTGGTGGTCTAAAATGAAGCAGGATATTGCTCGATATGTTGCTGAGTGTGATGTGTGTCGTCGCGTTAAAGCAGAACATCAGAAGCCGGCTGGAATTCTGCAACCACTTCCTATTCCTCTATGGAAATGGGATAAGGTTCAGATGGATTTCGTTACAGGACTTCCTAGGTCACAGAAGGGTCACGATGCTATTCTTGTCGTCGTCGACCAACTTTCTAAAGTTGCACACTTTCTGCCCGTCAAGGAAACTATCACTCCTAGCCAGTTAGCAGAATTGTGTATCTCCAGAATTGTTTCACTCCACGGTATTCCGAAGGAGATTAGTTCGAACCGTGGCGGTCTTTTCACTTCCAAATTCTGGGAAAGTTTCCAAACAGCTATGGGAACTCATATTACCTGGAGTTCAGCTTATCACCCCCAATCCCAAGGCCAAGTCGAGCGAGTTAATCAAGTGCTTGAAGACATGCTTCGAGCTTGTGTCATTTCTTTCGGTAAGAAGTGGGAAGAATCTCTTCCATATGTCGAATTCTCTTACAACAACAGCTATCAAGCCAGTTTGAAGATGGCCCCCTTCGAAGTACTCTATGGACGTAAGTGTCGAACCCCTCTGAATTGGTCAGAAACTGGGGAACGACCGCTCGTGGGTCCTGATATTATCCAACATGTCGAAGAGCAAGTTCGTATTGTCCGAGAAAATCTCAAGGCAGCTTAGGACCGCCAGAAGAGCAACTATGATCGCAAACGATGGGGTTTGACTTATCAACCTGGTGATCAAGTTTATCTGCGTGTCACTCCTATGAAGGGCACCCACCGTTTTGGAATCAAGGGCAAGCTAGCTCCACGCTATATTGGTCCTTTCCGCATAATTGCTAGACGTGGTCAGGTGGCATATAAATTGGAATTGCCGCTGCAATTCTCTCATATCCACGACGTATTTCACGTGTCGCAACTTCGTAAATGCTTCAAGGAATCTCCGCACCGCGCAGTGGATCATGAGATGCTCGAATTGCATGATGATCTTTCATATAAGGAGCATCCGATCCGCATTCTCGATGAAGCTGAACGTCGGACCCGTCAGAAGGTTACCAAGTTCCTCAAAGTGCAGTGGTCAAATCATACTGAAGATGAAGCCACTTGGGAACGCGAGGATAATCTTCGTGCGGAATACCCCGAACTTTTTCCTTCTACCTCTTAATTCTCGGGACGAGAATTCTTGTTAGTGGAGGAGACTTGTAACACCCCCAGTGGTTAAATACAGTAATCACCCTTTTGATTATGCCATGTCATCATGATCAACAGTGCTTAATCATCATTAGTATCATATCTCTTTTCAAATTCAAATTCAAATGGAAATTCAAACTGAAAGTGGAAAATAAAAGTTGCTCAAATCAGAAACTAAATTGTTCATTAAATAGCAAGTAAATCAGAGACAATTCTAAAATTTAAATCAACATTATTGGAATTGGGTAAGTGACGCAAACATACCCAAACAATGGCTGAAAACAATATATAATAACCTATTAATTAATATAAAATAAATATGAAATGATAAATACCCCAAACTAATTTTTGGTGATAGGGTATATGGCACTGTAATTTATGGACCATTTTATATATTTTATAAAATTCATTTGGATGCCTAACTATTTGCAAAACAGAGAAAAGAGAAAAGAACAGAAGAAAACAAAATAAAAACAGAAACCCCCCCCCACTGGACCGTGGCCCAGCTGGACCACCAGGCCGGCCCACCCCGCTCTCCCCTTATCCCCCCCCCCCGAACCCTAGCCCACCCGATCCCCACTCTCTCCCTCGCTCCTCTTCCCCTTCCCCCTCTCTCTCACTGGTTTTGGATCGGGGAGGATCCCGATCCCACGCCCCCGACGCCGGCGCCCCTCCCCAGCACCACCATCGCCCCGCCCCATCACCGGATCGACAAGCGCCGCCCCCTCGGCCTCCTCCTCGCAGCTCCTCCCTCCGGCCCCGATCTGGAGCGCTGGGCGCCCGCTCGCCCTCGTCGCCGTCGCCTCCCCGACCCCGTCGCCGTATCGCCTCATCACCTCGACCCCGAGCCACGCCGCCCGCTTCCCTCCATCGCCGGTGAGGCCCACGGCCTCCTCTTCCCTCCTCTCTGTCACCTGCTGCTGCGCACGCACGCACTGCGCCCGCCACGCCCCGCATCGCCATCCCGCACGCCGCGCCGTGCTTCCCGCGCCCTAGTCGACCCCGCCGCGCGCCCGCCCCTGCGTGGTCGCGCCCCGTAGCGGCTCCCGCACGCCCGCGCACGCCTCCGCTCGCCCCGCTCGCGCACACCTCTGGATAGCGCCGGCCGCGCTGGCTGCTGCTGCGCCCATCGCCAGCCCACGCGCCCGCTCGGCCTCGCGCGCTCCGCTCCCCGCTCGCGCCTCGCAGCTCGCGGCTGCGCTCCGCGCTCCCGCCTCGGCCCCTGCCGCGCCTCGCTGGCTCGCCGTTCGGGCGACACCGCGCCCATCGGGCACCCACGCCCGGTACGCGCGCGCCCGCGCCCGTTTGGCCTCCCGGGCCACTGACTGCTGGGCCTCACCCTCCCTGTGTCTATGACGGGTGGGCCCAGCCAGAACATTTAAAAAATAAAAATAAAAGAAAATAATAATAATAATAATAATAATTAATTAATTAATTAGCGGATTAATTAGGTTAATTAACTCTGATTAACTTAATCTAATTAAGTAGTTTGTCTAACTAAATAGTAATTAACTAACTAAACCCTAATTAGACTAAACTGACACAGGCAGGTGGGACCCACGTGTCAGGTTGATCGCTGACGTCAGCATGATGTCATGCTGACGTCATCAATCACTGTTTCGGATAATGTTTAATTTAAAATAATTAAATAAATTCCAGAATTTAATAAAAACTTTAGAAAATCATATCTTTTAATCTGTAACTCGGATGAAAATACTTTCTACATGAAAATAGCTCAGAACGACGAGATGAACCCGAATAAGCGGTCCGTTCGTCCGTCGCATGTCTCTAACTACCTGAACATGGGACTTTCCCCCTCCGGTTCGCTTGTCCGAAAATGCAACTTCGGGGAAACTTTCCCGAATGTTATTCCCTCTTCACCTATATCGTGTAGCACCACGTCAGAACACCCCTAGCTCTGCGTATTGTCATGACGTGCTCTTGTTTGCTTTATATTTACTATTTCTTCCCCCTCTTCTCTATGGTAGACCCTGAGACCGCTGCTGATGCCGCTGTGATCGACTACGTCACCGACGACCCCTCCTTCTTGCCAGAGCAACCAGGCAAGCCCCCCCCCCCTTTGATCAACCCGATATCGCCCATTCTATTTTCTCATGCTTGCATTAGAATTGCTGCTGCTACTACTTTACCTATTCTAATGCATAGCCTGTTTATTGTAACCTGCTGTTGATAATTACCTGCATATCCTAAACTGCTTAGTATAGGCTGGGTAGAGACCTATCAGTGACCCCACTTATCCCGACTGCCCCGCTGGATTATCAAGAAGACCCGATCAACGGGATTTAAGACCAGGCCCCGACACCGCACATCATCCCCCTTAGTTGTAACGACACTGCAGCGTTACTATCGAGTGCCGAGGGTGAAACCTCTTGTAGCACTTCTGATGTTAACTCTGTAGAGTAGCTATTCGGTCGTGGTCATCGAGGGTGATTCCTCCTTCACCACTTCTGGTAACGACGCTGTCATGCAACACATCAAGTGTGAACCCATCGAGGGTGATTCCTCCGAGTTCACCTTGACGGATACATCGAGTGGGAATTCAATGAGGGTGATACCTCGGATTCCTCTGATGTTATGGACACACGGATACTTGGACTTTACACTGTTACTTGGATAGGCGGGTCGACCCTGAGGGGTACCCATGTGCGCCTAAGTGGCGAGTGTTGTGAAGACGGGTTGCCTGTATGGTGCCTGAGTGATGAATACGAGGCGCGGCTGGGCATTCTTAACCCTTGCAGCAAGTCCTCGAGACGGGGCGACGGGGTCACATCTTTCATGAGTCTTTGCTCGTTACCGCAAGCCCTAGTCCACTAACAATTTGGATATTTGATCCGAGCAGGCCTCTGGCCTGATAGCACTAACCATCATGTGGGCATAGTATGGGCGTTCTGCATCGTAGCATTAGCCGAAAGCTCTGTCAGACGTCTAGTTCAGCCTTGCGGCCAGGACGGACCGGCGCCCTCCGGGTGCCTGGCTTCACCCTGCTCGCAACGACCCGGAGTGCACAGGGCGATGGCCCAAGACCCCTGAGCGCTTAGGATGTAGACCGGCGGGGACCTCTCTGCTGAGCTGTAGGTAGGGTTGCGATGTATCGTTTGTCCGAGGCCGAGCATGACCCAGGAAAGTGTGTCCGGCCGGAGTTAATCGAGCATGTTGGGTAAGTTGGTGCACCCCTGCAGGGAAGATAACTTCTATCGATAGCCGGTCCTATGGTAAAGGACACTCGGAGTTGTATCCTCATTGATACAATTTAGAACTGGATACTTGGATACTATGGCTCTGGGATTGCTTCTCGCAGGGAGTCAAGAAGGGATCTCAAGATGAAGTTGATGATTGTATGGCTCTGGGATTGCTTTCTCGCAGGGAGTCGAGAAAGGATCTCTGGGTGAGGTTGAGACTTAATGATACTGCTACATTATATGGTACTGTCTACACTCTTCTAATGCTGCAAGACCGCTGAAGATGCTAGTCTTCCATAGGACTAGGCCTTCTCTCTATTCTGGCATTTGTGCAGCCCAGTCCACATATACAGCCTCCCCTTGAAAATGTTGCATATGTAGTGTAGATCCTTGCTTACTGAGTACTTCTGAGTACTCACGGTTGCTTTGTTTTCCTTTTCTCCCCATTTCAGTTTGTCGTGACCAGAGGACGGAGCCCCTGAGACAGATGCCCCGTCGTTCGACTACTACTACTACCCTGAGGATGGTTACTGCTACGAGCTGACTGACGACCAGGAGTAGGTTCGGAGGGTCCCAGGCAGGAGGCCTACGCCTTTCGATCGTAGTGTTTTATTATGCCCCGCCTTTCTAAAGGCCTTTCTGTTTCTGTTTCATATCTGTACTCAGATATCTGATGCTTCCGCTGACGCTTGTACGCAAGCTTATGTATTCGAGCCCTCGAGGCCCCTGGCTTGTAATATAAAGCTTGTATGACTTTATTTATGTTTTTGAGTTGTGTTGTGATATCTTCCCGTGAGTCCTTAGGCTTGATCATGTGCATTTGCGTGTATGATTAGTGCACGATTGAGCTGGGGGCGTCACAAGTTTACACGTCGGGTATCCGAGGAGCCCCTTTAAGTTCTCGGCCTTTATCGATGCCTTGTTATTTTTTACGCCACACCTCGGGTTTGAAGTTGTTCCCATGCGGTGGTGTCCTCTTGCATCCGCGCTCCAACGCCGGACTGTATTTGAGGTATCTTTTGCAGCCGAGCACCAACGCCGAACTGTATCCGAGCTCCAACGCCGGACTGTATCCGAGCTCTAACGATGGTCAGCGTCCGAGGTGTCATAAACTACCTCGGTCTTTAAAAGATTGAATGAATTTAGCCGAGCTTAATGCCGGAAGTTCCCTCTATGGAGCCAGCCACTAGCGCCCGAGCTTTATGCCGGGCTGCTTCCGAGGTGGTGCACCACCCCGACTGCGGGCTGATTTTTTGTGAATATTTTTGATTGGTGCAATTTATTCTCCGTCGAGATATATAGCCAGTAGCCCTCAAGGTGTGTGTCAGTCTAAAACCCGAGATGCACCTGAAGGAGAACATGAAACCGCTGATCCAAGTAGCCCCTGAGACTCAGGTCGATGCGCGAAATCGGCCTGAGGATCAACTCCTAGCTCGGCAGCATACGTAGGAATAGAAACGCAGTGTAATATATTAGAGATAATAGTGATCGGCGAACGGGCCCTTAAGAGAGAGTCTTGAGAAGTTGCCGTAATATATTAGCTTGATGCCAGATAGGTCCAGACGGTACCTGTTGTTGTCCGAAGACGCGTTTGCCTATAGTTCGGTCAAGCCGAACACTAAGCACTTTGAATTTTTTGCATTGAACAAGCAATGCAGTAGCCCCCGAGACACTGGTCGGGTGGCAAAACCAGATCAGGGGATCGATGTGCCCCTTTAATATTTGTAAATAATAAGCCCGAAGCCCAGTAGCTCCCGAGTCTTAATGTGGGCATGGGTGGCCGAAGTAAGGATCGATATCCATAGTAAAATCACAAATTATGTGTAATGACTCTATGTATCCAAGTACTTTACATCATTAGTGCTCAGATCCGCATTGTAAAAAACTTTGTTGACCGACCATCGGCTTCAACCTCTTCGGCCAGTAGTCGAGGAGTGTTTTCCTACTTTATAAATCCGTTATAAGGGCAAAGATTTATGGAAAACAAGGCAATCTGGTCATACGGTTTTATAAACAAAGGTACACCGAGAGATATGTTATATTACGTTTTAACGTAAGAAACATCTTCCAAAGAAAATAGTCCCGCTATTGGTTCCTTTCTTTGGGTCGTCATGCTTATCATGATCATGAAACCTCACCTCCGATCAATGTGGGAGGAAAATATTGGGGATTTAGTTCGGGGAAAGTTCCCGAACTCTATGGTATTAATGAACCAAAATTTTCACTTCCGTCGTTGCCGACCAATGTGATCCTTTAAGATTGCTAGCTTTCGGCTTCACCCAGTCTGAGGTACTTACTCGGATGACCCGGTAGTAACAATCGCAGAGGTGCTCCCTTTACCACCTAGCCGAACAATCGGGAACGTAGGGGTAAGCACAGGAGCTAGGCAACCCAGCTTGGCCAAAATCTTAAGTCAAATTGATGCATATTTATGGCTTTATAATGATGATTGCGGAAGGAGGCCCTCGTATATTAAATACAAACGCCGATGATATGTTTATTTTGACTCCGTTGCGACCGTTTATCATTTGAAAGTGGCCCATCGTCGGCTTCCACCCCCTTGTAGATGCTACGCAGGGTGTTTTCACAATAACAAAACAACCCTTAGCAGACGTCTCGGTGCCCGAAGGCGGTTGTGTTAGCGGAAACGAGGCAATCAGATATGCGGGCTTTATAACTTTCACTTAGTCATAGGAGCTTAAAGTTGGGAAGCCAGTTACTAGCCCCCAGTTAGTGTTCGGCGACAGTCGAGGTCAAGCCGTAAACACTTCGGCCAATGTTATGAACGGACCGTCATTTAACATGGGGTGACCTCTATCGATCTTATAATTTAACACAGTCATCGGATCGCTGACCAGTTTACACTTATTGTGACAGTCAGTTTTCGGCTTTCTCCACTGAGGCGCTTAACCATGCTAGCTGGAAGCACAATCGCAGTGGTTCTCCCTTTGCACACCTAGCCGAACAAAGCGGAACATAGGAGGCAAGCACAGGAGTCGGGCAACCCAACTAGTGACCAAAGACACAATTCGAAACCGATGCATATAAAGCAATACTCGAGAATGTTTTACCGAATCTCTAAAGGTGTCCGGCGTTGCACTGCGAGACTTATGCTGGAAACACACAAATAGTTTAAAAGTGCCATAGGCTTAAAAACCAAAAGACTTATGCGGAAACTCCACGTCCGAACTAAATCAAGTCAATTGGTGCCAATCCGAAAATTGGTCTAAAAAAAAATTGTGCTTCTGTCGTGCTTTAACATGACACATCCGATCTCAAGACTGCAATTGGGTCAAGATCGGACCCAGGCTATCCGGCTATTGACAACACACTCGAGTCGAGGAAGGAGTGATAGAAAAAGACTTTGCAACGAACAAGAAGAAAACACACTTATTATAAAATGGCTCATGTAAATTTAAGAGCCCCCAGCTAACATGGGTAAAGGGAGTTTCTTTTAACAAACAACTCACGTGAGCACGGTCGAACCGAACACAAATTAAAAATTTAAAACTTTGGGCATGAAAGCGACATAGCTGGTTAATGTGCTCGGCATCGATGATGCGGTCCGAGTTTTACGGCGGGACGAGGTCCCAGCCCCTAAGCCAGTCCCGAGATGGAGGAGCGAAGAGCTCGGCACTCCGAAGTGGCGACACAGCGTGGCCAATGTGGCAAGGTGGAACCCCCCGTCCGTCCGAGGCGACGGAGTAGGCCGACAGTATGACGCCGAAGTTCCCGGTGTGGGTTAATGAAGTGATGAGAAGCCACCGGTCCAGCCGAGGTGACAGCGCTGCCCAATCTGGATCATTTACCTGTGCACGGAAGATAGTGCAAGCAGGAGATAACAGTCATAAAAAAAAGGTTGCATGATTAATAATTCATGCAAAGTGAATAATAAATGAAATATGGCCCGTGCGCCAAACACCCGACGAGGTAGGACCCTCTTGATGATGCCGAAGTCCCCGAGGCAACCGAACATGTCGGTATGGCAATTCAATCAACAAGATGATCATGCAAGCCGATTTATGCCAATTGGGACAACGACATTGGCTTGCCGAAGTGACCGCGTGACGCAGTCGAAGTCAATCACCTGCACACATAAAATAGTGCGGTCCAAAAAGAATAATATAAATATATATAAAATCCTTGCATAATTGCTTTTCGCAAAAATAATTTATTTAAAGAGATGTGGCCTGGCGCCGAAGTCAATGTCGATGCAGGGCGTCGGCGTGATGCGGTAAAGGCGTGGCAAAGCCCGAATTCACAGGTCGGTCCGAGTTCCGGATGCGACGTTCGCCGAACTATGTAAGGAAACTGATCGAACCACCACGCGACCGTCGTTAATGCGGCCACCATTTGATAGACCTGTGTACAGATGATGGAACAAACCAGAGTAATAATTCCTTGGGAAAAATAAACCCAAACAAGCAAAAATTGCTAGGATTAATAGCACCTGGTTTATTTGTTGTAGCAGTCCGAAGAAAGGTTACTCCCAAAATTGGGACTCGATCCGCACACCCATTGCCTGATGGGTGATGAAGCGACGGCATGGCGATGCTAGCAAAGATTGTCTCGCCGAGGCAAAGCCCCCGGTCCAGCTAACGTAACGAAGCTGGTCGGCTGGTGACGCCGAAGTCTCTAGAGTAGGTTGATGAAGAGATGGCGAAGCCCCCGGTCTAGCCGAGGTGACGGAGCAGGTCGGCAAGGAGACGTTGCAGTTACCATGTCAGCCGAGGTATTGAAGCAGTTCGGCGTGATGGACATCGGCTTGAAGAAGCAACAATGCGGCCATGCCGACGCAGGTCGTAACTTGTGACGCGGTCAATGCCGGCTTGATGAAGTGGCCATGCGGCGATGCCGGTGTGCCCGCTCCGTGTAATCCATGGGGCGGCGATGTTGGTGATGATTTATCCTTGGTGATTCCGAACTCTTGTTCGTCTCGCCGAGATGATGATCCGAAGAAGTTGAGCTCGGCTCAAAAAGCGACGACGCGTCTAGCGCAGGTCGGCAGCCATGGAGCAATATTGCCGGACTGGTTTGACACCAGCGTGATGGTGAAGATTACCTCAGAGGAGGCTTAAAATTTTATGGGCATGTGTTTAAAAACAACGCACAATACCCTAGAAGAAAATTACTTTAAAAAGGTTGTCCAATATCACGTTCATAAAGAAACATGAATTCGGGTCGGATCCATATTCGCGCAGAAAACAGATCTGAAAATTGGTCCACTCATCGGAAGGTTCCCGGCGTTTGAACCGTCGGATCGAGCTGAAATTTTGACGGATGGTAGATATAGGAATTCCGCAGCCGACCAACGGTTGGATCTTCCAAAGGACATCTGAGCTAGATTCTGGACACCACACTCCAAACTCATCCAGATTCCCGTCCAGATTCGACAGGGCTCCGGTATATCGGAGATCGCCGGAGATTCCTCCATCGGAACTCGGCGAAATTTTGCATGGTTGTTGTAGACTTAATTCCGCACAATTCCACTGAAGCAATCGTTAAAACGACACTCGAGGAGGTGGTGGAGGCGGATAAAAGTTTGCTGTCTAGAAAAACAGCACGGTCGCCTGAGGGCAATGTTGATGTTGAGCCCCCGAGCTCCAAGGATGATTCCTCCGTGATCATGATAGAGATCGGAGTTGATGTTTGATGAAGGCCCTCGTCCGAACATGACGATCGGAGACGGAGCGCAGTCCTCGGTCGAGCCAAGGTGACCAGTCGAGCCGGCGACGAAGATGCCGACGTCGCAGTTGATCTGCGGGCGAGCCATTGATCCTTTGCCGATCACACAGCGGAACTCTCAATGAAAGCACCATTGTCGGTGTCAAAACCGGCAGATCTCGGGTAGGGGGTCCCAAGCTGTGTGTCATGGATCGATGGTACCAGAGGCCTAGGATAACAAGAGTCCTCCCTATCGACTAGCCCGGCCTCGGCTTATATAATGTACCAGAGGCCTAGGATAACAAGAGTCCTAGTCGAATACGCCGGTGGAGAGGAGTCCTTGTCTTGATCACCAAGTCTTGTGGAATCTTCCTCGTGTATACTTCGGCTGTCCGAACTGGCCCATGAGTAAACGGCCCTGGGGGTCCTCGGCCCAATCCAACTAATCAGGAGACGATGTGGTGAGTACCCCCTAGTCCAGGACACTGTCAGTATGGTCGATGTCTCATCGTATGTCCTCTAGGGGCTTGGGGAGTAGTCAAAGTGTATATTGGGATGATCATAGGATGCTCCGCATCATCTCCCCCCTTGGGAAAGATCCGACCTCGGATCGTGAACCTCATCACCATGGAAACGGTTTTCGTGGATGGACTTGTAGTTTGACGGAGTTGTAGACATGGCGCAATCCAAGTACTCCAAGGTGTCTCCGAAGTGGTATACATGCAAAAAGAGCAAACACAAATGACACTCAGAAATACAATGGTTAGCGCACACAAGGTGTCCATCAAGTAAGCATGAGTTCGTCCGATAAGATTGTTCGTGACAAGGCACATGATTCTTATCCAAAAGATATAGAATGATATACAAAGCATTCATCGGCGCAAATTCATTTGTTGTGCCCACAAAGGTTTGGTTATTGTTATGGTGCACAAATTTACAAATTCTACCATTGTGCAAAATGATGTCATAGTGAGACGGTTTATCAATAGCATGAGTATGGCAATGGATGCTCATATGATTATGTTATCATGTAATTGATGGTGTGTAATATGATCATGATATATGAATATGCTATCAAGGAAGATAACAAATTTGCTAAGGAAGTGAACAAGCTCATATATCATGGATGACATAGAAATACAACATGCAATAAGGCAATCATAATGCAAGTCAATCCATGCATAAAGTGCAAATTTTTCATGGGTATTGTCATACCATGGCTCGATGTCGTGGAATATATGGTGGTCCGGTGGTGCTTGCAAAGTAGGTGCATCCACTAAGTCTGAGCACTCCTCAACTTGAAGGTCCATAGGGTCAAGCTCCCATGTCGGTCCTCCATCCAATATGCGTATGTGAGGATGGATCAAAGGGAAGGAGTTCACCTTATGCATGTTCGCGAAGATGGTGGTGTCGCACATCTTGTACGCCTTCACATAACCAATATGTCTCGTGACGGTACCGCCTTGTGAATCCTTGAAAACGAAACAACATGACAAACACTCGGAAAAACAAATGAGGTTAGCGGAAATGCAAAATCTATCATTCGTGTGGTGAAATACACAACAAGTGTTTGCAACATTCTTATCATAAGAAACGACAAGGGTGTAGGGCATGGTATGGAGGCATAATATGCTAGCACAACCAAAAGCATTAAGCGCAATCAAATAAGCATGCTTCACAAGTAAAATGGCCATGGCTCCAAGATCAATAATCATAGCATGGTTGCACTCACTACATGTGAAGATGAGGGATGCAACTATTGGAGGCAAGGGACAATGATCAAGATAAATCATGTGAGAGGTATGAATATATACGCTATCAACCCAATGCGATGAGCTATGTATCGTGGGTGATGCGACAAAGCAAGCAATCATAGCGATCAATTCATGTAAGCTAGTAGTGCAAAGATGCAACATACTAGAAGGAATCATGGTAATCATGTAATGTGTGCAAATAGTAAACATACATAATGCACATGACATATCACAAGCATGAAAACAAGATATGAGTAATGTATCATCATTATATTGGCAAGAGGTCCTATGTAAATAGCAATGGAACAACATGACTCTCCCAACACAAGAATCAACAATAGCATGTGGCATGTATAGAACATGGCAATAGCAACAAGTATCTCCACCAAGCATGCAAATACACATAGGAGTAGTATAATGGTGAATCATGGGTAAATGCAAACAAGGGTCACCATTGCATGGCAAAGGTGTAGAAGCAAGCATAACATGCAAAGTGAACACGGTAAAATAAGCATAAGGTGACAAGTGGTATATAGCCCATAGCTGTGTGAGAGCCAAGTAGAAGAGATGCGCGTAGTCCTTGCATGAAGGGAATGGTGGTAAGAATAATCCACGGGATCCCAAATTGTGTTGCTCTCAAGAGCTCGTTTTGTCAACTCATGGGATTTTGACGTTGACAAGTATTCTTGAGTACCTACAGAAAACAAAGGCAAAGGAAAAATTGTGTGTGTGTGGTATATGTACACATCATCCATTATGATGCGCACGTGCATGTGTTGGTTAGCACAAAATATCCAATGCTCAAATAAATGAGATGCGTGATATAGAAACATGTCATCCATCATGAAAGGTTTGTTGTTATGTATAGCATAATGGAGACTCAAATTGTGTAATGCATCACTAGTAATATCTAGAGCATTGTCATGAACGGTATGCATATGGTGTACATGATTGGTGCATTCATGCAATCTATAATTATTTTCATGGCAGGGCATATGAGATGAATTGCACAAATTTTGCAAAGGTAGCATAGCAATATCATCGCAAGAGAAACACATACCAATAACCATCATCTCATCATCTATTGCATAAGTGCAAATGTGATTTATTTTAATGGGGCATGCATAGTTACTATGTTGAGATTGTATTGATGCAATGTGGGAGATCTCACTCATAGCATATGACAAGTTTAATGGAGTGTCAAACATGATGTGACCAATAGAATTTTCACATGATATCCTATGGAGCATAGCATCACAACTAGGCAAATCGACATGCTCATCATCATATTCATCATAAATGGGTGGCACATCTAAGCATGTAGAAGACATAGTATGTGGTGAATCCATAAGGTGATCAACATCATGCAAGCAATCATATGCAAGATAGTCCACTAGTGGGACAAGTGAAGTACCATCACCTATGTTACCTTTAGAGCTCCGCTCATGTGTTGTAGGTGAGGTTGCAAAAATTGACACTTGGTCAATATCTTCATCAACATGATGGTACCATGTGGGGGTGCATCATCATCCATCATGGCCATCGGTTTGCCCATTGGAGGTATGGACTCATCGAGGATTAGCGCTTCGTCTTTTTGGAGATCTAGCACCAAAGTAGAAAGCACACTCGGAGTAGAGGGTAAGTCGTTAGAAATCATAGTGGCCTCATGTGCCTCTCAACTACCTCACTCACTAAGTGTTGTGGCTCAATCACTCCCAGTAGGATGCTTTCACTCATATGGTTGGTGGAGTCACTCAAATGGTGCTCAACCTCACATAGGATGTGTGGCATGCTCTCATGTGCGGGGCTACTGGTGGTCACACTCATCCTCTCATAGGAAATGCACTCAATGTCACATATGGTGGGCTCACTCATCTCACTCATGGTGTGGTGGCTCTCCTCACATGGTAATTGGGGCATCTCATCATATGTGGGTGTCGGAGAGATGTAGGTGCAAATGTCTCCATGCTCAACTCCTATCGCTGCCTTGGTTGAAGGGATAGTCCCATGCTCAACCTCCTCATCCATAACGCCTCCAAAGATGAATGTCGTAGGATGTGGCAAATCATCGCTCTCCTCCGAGACCAAAGAGAGGGTCTCATGTGCGGTCTCATAGCTTGACTCAGAGTATGAGTCCTATTGGGGCGCCATCTTCATGTTGTTGAAGAGGTTTGTGCTCGCCGCCATGGTCAACGGGGATGGCCCTTGCTCGACTGTCTTGTCGTCTTGTATGAGGCCCATATGATGTGGCACCTCGTAGCTCGTCTCCATGACCGAAGGGAATTTCCCATGCTCGGCCATCTTCCTTGAGGGGCTTCCGAAGATGGAAGTGTTGCCCTTGCTTGTAGGTGGTCGCCTTGGACTAGATGATGTCGATGTAGGCGTACTCGTGGGAAGTAGGCGAAGATGCCTTGATAACACTTTGCGAAGATGCCGAAGTGGAGGTGGTAGCCGTAGCTTCCTCTTGGTGGTGCTTGTCTCGCGGTCTTCTCTTGTGCTCATGAAGGTTGGCCGTAGCTTAATGTAGAGCTTGTTGGGACTTATAGGTTTGCGCGTCTTGAGCATCTTCATGTTGATGGCGTCGTTGTCGGGCTTGAGCTTGTAGTAGATGTCGTTCATCGTCGATGCACACATGATGCTTGGAGGTGACTTGCCCTTCATGACAATGTGGATCACGAATGTGATGATGGTAGCCATGGAGATGTGGACGTGGACGAATTGCGCTTGCATCGCATGGGTGCTCCGAAGATTTGCGACTCGCTCGGCGCCTTGAGGATGACGAAGGGGACGAAGAATTGTAGTCGGACAACACTTGTCAGATTTCCTCCATGTGTTTGTCCATCCTTTTGTTGTGGTAGTCAAACATGTCATCAAAGTTGTCCCTTGTCTATTCTTCGGATTGTCGTAAGTTGGTGGCGATGTTCTCGAGGCCTTGCATTGCTCATCGTAGTCCGAAGTGGGGAGTTTTGGTGTTGTAGTTGTTTGCGTCGTAGATGTCGCTGTAGACCAGAGATGAAATGCCTTGCCTATCCATCACAAGACTCGAGTAAATGTGAGTGGAAGAAAGGAAAGAACTAGACCAATGTACCTTATCCAATGTTGAAGATGGATCAATGATCACTCAATAGTGTAGCAAGGAAATAGCACAATTGGTACCGGATCTTGTCAATTCTCATACCTACACAAGTAAGGCTTATGGAGTAGCTTGGTGAGGATAGTGGCACAAAAATTTGATGCAAAATGTTAGCAAGAGTCAATAATGTTGAAAGAGATTCACAAATTTGCAAGTGAAACAAGTAGACCAATAGCAATGAATGGCACACGGAAACACACACACGGTAGATAAAATGGGGTCGTGCAACCAAGGAATGAGCTCAAAATGTGGAATCCACGGAAAATGCTCTTGTTGCACAACTCTAGAGAGACGCTAGCACGATTGCTCAATAGGCGGATATGACACTTGTGCACACCCTATAAGAGACAAAAATGCAACGACTTCTATCCCAAGTATATGATATGTACGTATGGTTCCTGGTGTTGTATTCACAATGATCCAAGATGATCAATGATGGCAATTTGATATGCAATGTGGTATGATGTTGTGGCTCTTGCTTACAAGCTTCTTTGTTCACTCTTTTTCTTTTGCTTAAAAGCTTATTCTTTTTTTTGATATGGCCACTATGCGGAATGCACAAACCAAGATAGCAATAGTGTATATGCGGGAGCAATCTTGTGACACAAGAGATGATATGATGATACCAAGATGATATGGTATGTATGCAATGGAAGGCGTAGATCTATGATCACTAATATGCACAAGTAACATTGCCGTCAATACTCAATGGCTAGTCTCGATAGGCAAGTGTTGTAAAATGGCTCGAGGTTAACAATACTATGGCAAGAAGAATGTACAAGGATGGGATACCACGATACCAAGATGATATAGAGGTTACCGTCAATGGTTTGTCGTGTGTAAGCAAGAACGGATAATGATGAATGGTAAATGTCGATGATGACCTCGTGGCGATGATGAGTTGTGGTGTTCTTGCTGTAGAACCGTTCCTAATTAGCCGAAACACCTTAGGAAACGGAAAAACCACAACTCAAAATCTCAAAGGCAAATGTCAAATGGTGGTAGCGGAAAGCGGTGGTGGTTTTGCGGAAGCTCAATGGGATTGCGGAAGTGCAAAGATGGGTTATGCGAGTCGAAGTTGAGGTCACCATCCCTAAGTAGCCGAAACACCATAGAAGACACAACCCACAACTCAAACAAGCTCAAACAAAATTGGCTTAAGTTGGGGTGGCGGAAGTGTATGGTGGGCAAGGTTATGCGAAAGTTATGGTGGTGGTTGATGAAGAAGTAACCATCCCTAAGTAGCCTAAACACCTTAGGAGGCTCAAATCACAACTCAAGCAACCACAAATGCTATGAGGATCAAAAAGGGTTAGGTTGCGGAAGGCTATGGTGGTAATGTGGATGATGTGGTTAAGCCCTAGGCAAAGATGCCAAAGTTCCAAAATATTTGATGGTGTCACATGATGGTGGTAGTATTTTTGTGGGATGGGGGATGCCAATAGCTTCAGGACAAGCTAAAGAACATCTAAATCAGAGTCCGGATGAATTAGTTATGGCCGAAACAAAAATCAGCCGAAGTCAATATCTACAGGTATCGGACGTCCGGTAAGTGTCAGATGTCCGGTGGACGGACGTCCGAAAGGTCCGAAAATCCGTTAATTTCATTTTGTTGGGTGGCACCGGTCGTCCGGAAGGTGTCGGTCGTCCGGTGCTTCGGGAGGGTCCGGACGTTCGGTAAACGTCGGCCGTCCGGTGCGTCGGGGTCAATTCAAGATCCGAGATTCGGGATGCGATTTTGGGTGGAAATTGATGATTTTGGGGGCAAATTTGAGGAGATTTTGTGGATAGAAAGTGGGGAAACTTTCGGAGTAGCTAGATCCACTCGAAACACAACGAATCCATGGATCAAATTCAACAAAACATCATCAAACGAACAAATCACAAAAAAAATTAGGGCTATTTTTGGTGGGGATTTTTGAAATTGGGGAAGAACACAACAAAATTAGGCTAGAAAAAAGTGGGGTAGGGGCTCCAAATTCATGATGAACCTTGGCTCATGATACCAAGATGATGTAGGGTGGAACCCTAGGGCCGATCTTTCACGATTTGGAGGGGATCCCACGAAGAACACGAAGAACACACGAGAGGGGAAATGAGAGAAAACACTCAAATCAATGGGAAACAATCACACATGTGCTACATCCATGAAAATAAAGAGTGATACAAGATCCGAACACAACAAGGGACGATACAAACAAAAAAATTTGGGGCTATTTTTGGTGGGGATTTTCGAAAATGGGGAAGAACACAACAAAATTAGGCTAGAAAAAGAGGGGTAGGGGCTCCAAATTCATGATCAACCTTGGCTCATGATACCAAGATGATGTAGGGTGGAACCCTAGGGCCGATCTTTCACGATTTGGAGGGGATCCCACGAAGAACATGAAGAACACACCAGAGGGGAACCGAGAGAAAACACTCAAATCAACGGGAAACAATCACACATGTGCTAGATCCATGAACATAAAGAGCGATACAAGATCCAAACACAACAAGGGACGATACAAAGGTCAGTAGTTCTTTCCAATCCGTGTGGAGATGGGGGCTTGAATCCGCGAGGGGATCTTCCCTTACGGGGTCTTGAATCCACTTGGGCTCTTCACCACGGAGGCCTCGGCCTCCAATGGAGTATGTATCAAGTGGATGAGCAAAGCTCTATCTCTAAAATGAGCTAAACCAATGCTAACCCTAAAATAGTGGAGGTGGAGGAGTATATATAGTCTAGGGCCACGAAGGGGTAAGTGAGGGGAGAAACGGGTACATGGACCTCGGCCCGAGTCTTTGCATGTAGGTAGGTACCGGACGTCCGGTGGGTAACGGTCGTCCGGTGGCTCGCGGGCGTTTGGACGTCCGGAAGTCTTCAGACTTCCGTCATTTCCTCTATGGACATGTGGCACCGGATATCTGGACGTTGTCGGTCATTCGGTGGTTGATGGGTGTTGGACGTCCGGCATCTGGTGGTCCTCCGGGCGCTGTAGAGTCCCTCGGTTGTAGCTGTTCTGGCAGGCTGAACTTCCTGGCGTCGGACATCCGGTATGGACCGGTCGTCCGGTGGCTGTGACTTGCAGTCAGGCCTTCCTCTGGTTCCTCATGCTTGGTGTCCTCGCCTGTCGGTGTTCTGGGATCGGGGGTACCCAGACCTGCCTGCCTGCAGCCCACGGCGTGGCTCCCTCGACGGCCCTGTACGGCCGAGCTGCGATGACCCCTAGACAAGACCCTCGTGAAGGCCCCCTGGCCTCGCGAGGCGGACAACACCAAGACCTCCAAGGGAGCAGCCTCCCCAGGCAGCCTCCTGAGGAGCGGAGATTTCTATGCGGGTACTTAGCCTCACGAGGCTGTGATGACGTGAGCCATGACGACCATGGCCAGGTGGGCACCAGCAGGCGCAGAGGAGGCAGTTTCCCTTTCGGTGCTAAGGGAGCAAGGACAGGCGTAGGTTCCCGAGGAGTCTCCCAAAGGTTTCCATTTCGGTGCCACAAGACAAAGACCACGAGCTCGGCGGGACGCATGTCATCGCCGAGCGCACCGCTGCGTCACGACCAGAAGCTTTGCATGCGAAGACCACCTTTCATCAGGATTAGATGTACTTCTTGTCCCCTTTCAAATTGGCCATTGTGGGATCCCTTCCCGCCTAAGTTTTGAGGGAAGAGGACCAAGTCCACTATCAATATAGGCTAGCCACCACCATGGAAAGGGGACCCGGATCAGATCCATTCTACCCTCACCACTGAGCCCCCGCGAGGCTGTTCATCCACTGTACTTGTTCATCCTTAGCCTCCTCGTGAGGCCAATCCACCACAAAGAAGGAGTAGGGTTATACACCGCAAGGTGGTCCAAGCCTGGGTAAATTGTCGTGTTTGTCTTCTTCCCGGTTCGTGTGCGTTCGGCGAGGCTAGGCTGTAGGGTGACGAGCTTGAGACTTGAGAGGTTGAGATCTTCGCACACGCCCTAAAGTTCAAACCTTCTTGGGTCCGCGGAGCCCTGAATCCGACATTTGACGTGCCAGGTTGGGGCGTGTCAAAGTTTTGCTTCTCCACCGACCATGCTTCGCCCTCGCTCCGCTACCTCCATGGAGGGAGCCGCCTCGCAGGCATGGTCACCCGAAGCATACGGGAGCGCCGCGGGTTGCCCGGCCTCCACCCCCGGCCTGCACCGAGTACAGTGGCCCACGAAGTTCAGGCCGGCGCTCCCCCACAGTACAACGGCGCTGCGGACCCTGAAGAGTTCCTCTAGTCGTACGCACAGGCAATTGAGGCGACAGACGGCAAAGACAAGGCCATGGAAAACTGGCTCCCCCTGGCCCTCATGGAGGCTCCTCGATCCTGGCTCCGTGGCCTCCCGCAAGCCTCGATCTCCTCTTGGGAGGAGCTCCGCAACCAATTCGTTGCACACTTCATGGCTCCGCCACCCCACGTGGTCACGTGCATCATCGGCGGGTTGCAAGCGCCCGCTTCCGGCCGCCACATCAAGCAGCTTCTCCGTCAGCCTAGCGCTACTCGACCACAGTGCGAGGCTGTGCGGGGCCGCGACCGGCCTAAGGCCGACATCACCTTTGATTCTAGAGATCATCCCAAGACCACGACGGCTGCGGGTGCCCTCCCCATGCAATGCACGCCCACCATCAGCTATGTCGCGGTAACCAAGACCCTCATCGACGGCGGCGCCGGCCTGAACGTCCTCTACATGGAAACCTTCGACTTGCTCCAGGTGACGTACGACCAGCTCGCTCCCACCAAGCCTTTCTCGGGGGTGGTCAAGGGCTCGACCACCCCCCTAGGGCAGATACTCCTCCCTGTCACCTTTGGCACACGTGAAAACTACCACACCGAGCTAATCGACTTTGATGTGGCCCCCATCGGCCTCCCGTACAACGCCATCCTGGGGTATCCGGCCCTCGCCAAGTTCATGGTGGCGACTCATCCAGGCTACAACGTCGATGCCACGCAGCGGCGGCATTATCACGGTGGTCGGAGATATGAAAGGCGTGGTCCGGGCCCTCAAGCTCGTCTACAGGGCGCGGCGGCTTCATGCCCTAACGGCAGGGGTGCCACGGAGGCTGAGGAGGCCGCGCCCGCGTAAAAAAAAAGCAACTATTCTCTCAGGACCGGGCCGAGACAAAGCAGGTGCCTGCCGATGTCGGGGGCTCGGGCCCCACCTTCACCATTGGCGCCGGCCTTCCCCTGGACCAGGAGGAGGCATTGGTTGGCTTCCTGAGGGCCAACAAGGACATCTTTGCGTGGGAGGCGTCCGACTTGGTTGGCGTCCCGAGGGAGGTGATCGAGCACCACTTGATGGTATGCCCCGGAGCGTAGCCAGTAAAGCAAAAGGCACGGCATCAGGCGCAGGAGAAGCAAGCATTCATCATCCAAGAGGTTCGTAAGTTGCAGGAAGCCAGTGTCATTCGGGATGTGTGGCACCCGGATTGGTTGGCCAACCCGGTGATTGTCCCTAAGAAAGGAGGGAAGGAGCGCATGTGCGTCGACTTCATGAGCCTCAACTAAGCTTGCCCTTAGGACCCTTTTCCGCTCCCACGCATCGACCAGATCATGGACTCCACTGCCGAGTGCGACCTGTTATGCTTTCTGGATGCTTTCTCAGGGTATCATCAAATCAAGATGGCGACAGAGGACATCGAGAAAACAGCTTTCATATCCCCATGCGGCGTGTACTGCTACACCTGCATGCCCTTCGGGCTGCGGAACGCTAGTGCGACCTTCCAGCGGCTAATGCACATCGCGCTTGGGACATGGTTGGGGAGGAATGCAGAGGCATACGTCGATGACATCGTGGTCAAGTCGCAGGAGGCAAGGACCCTGATCAAAGACCTGGAAGAGCATTCGCTAACCTGTGCAGCATAAACCTGAAGCTCAACCCAGAGAAGTGTGTGTTCGAGGTTCCGTCCGGCAAGCTGCTGGGTTTCCTGGTGTCACACAGGGGGATTGAGGCAAAACCTGAGAAAGTCAAGACAATAGAGAGGATGAGCCCGCCTCAGACCCTCAAGGAGATGCAGAAGCTTGTGGGGTGCGTGACCTCCTTGGGGCGCTTCATCTCTAAGCTTGGCGAGCTCGCCCTCCCTTTCTTCAAGCTGATGAAGAAGAAGGGCCCGTTCGAGTGTACCCCGGAAGCTGAGGCGGCCTTCGAAGACCTCAAGCGATACCTCACAAGCCTACCTGTCATGGTGGTGCCTCATCCGCGCGAGCCCCTGGTGCTTTACTTAGTGGCCAGTCCCCACTCGGCCAGCGCGGCACTCGTGGCGGTCCGGGAAGAGCATGCCGGTGCCAGCATGAAGCAAGGTGGTTCGCGAGAAGTCGCGCAACCTTCGATGCCCCAGGACGACGCTTCTGAGGACCCCATTGCTTCATTGACCTATGGGCCTCCCGAGTCCCTCGTAGAGCATCCGGTGTACTTCGTCAGCACGGTGCTGCGCGATGCGCGCGCACCCTAGCCTATGCAGTAGAAGCTCTTCCTCGCGCTCCTCGTCACCTCAAGGAAGTTGTGCCACTATTTCCAAGGCCACCCCATCAAGGTTGTCTCGGCGTACATCCTGGAGAAGGTGCTGTGCAGCCCCAACGCCGCGGGGAGGGTTGCAGAGTGGAATATCGAGCTGCAGGCCTTCCAGCTGGAGTTCAGTACAACCAGGGTCATCAAGGGAGTGGCCCTGGCTGATTTCATGGCGGAGTGGACCGACGCTCCCGATCTGGGGCTGGATGAGGGCCAGTCCCTCACGCCCAGCGACGAAGCACCCGACGGCTGGGTCATGCACTTTGACGGTGCCTCCGCACGGCAGGGCGCGGGGCTAGAGTCGTACTCATCTCACCAACCGAGGACAAGATCTACTATGCCGTGCAACTTTGCTTCTAGCGTGGCGAGAAGATCTCCAACAACAATGCAGAGTGCGAGGGCTTGATTGCTGGCCTCAGGGCCGCGGCCGCCCTGGGAGTCAAGCGCCTCACCATCAAGGGCGACTCCCAACTCCTCATCAACTGCTCCAACAAGGAGTACAAACCGAAGGACGAGCACATGGAGGCTTACCTTGAAGAGGTACATAAAATCGAAAAGCCCTTCCTGGGCTTGGAATTGCAGCACGTCCCGCGCGGCGCGAACAAGGAATCAGACGACATCGCCAAGAGGGCATCCCGCCGTGAGCCTCAGAAGCCTGGCGTCTTCGAGGAAAGGCTCTTCAGGCCATCG
The DNA here is from genome assembly GCA_011799875.1 of Thinopyrum elongatum. Classification (NCBI taxonomy): domain Eukaryota; kingdom Viridiplantae; phylum Streptophyta; class Magnoliopsida; order Poales; family Poaceae; genus Thinopyrum; species Thinopyrum elongatum. The sequence goes on along the minus strand of CM022298.1, from coordinate 336,383,635 downwards.
GCGGCGCCCCCCCGCCGTAGGCCCAGCGCTGCTCCGGGAAGAGCCACCTCCGGCCCCGTTCTCGGGCGCCCTGACCTATGGTCCGACCTCAGGAGCCCGCCTGCTCTTGGCACTGGAGCCTCAGGAAGGCTGCTGGGCCGAGGAGTTCAAGGCGTACTTACTCCGCGGTGCCCTGCCGGAAAACGAGGAAGATGCAAAACGCGTGGTTCGTCAGGCCACCGCTTATTGCTTGCAGGACGGTGAGCTGTACCGAAGACGCCCCAACAACGTCTCGCTGCGGTGCATATCCAAGGAGCAAGGGCACGAGCTGTTGGTCGACATCCACGGTGGAGATTGTGGACACCACTCCTCTTCGCGCACCCTCGTGGGCAAGGTGTTCTGCAGCGGGTTCTACTGGCACACGGCACTCAAACGACGCCACCGAGCTGGTGCGATCCTGCGAGGCCTACCAGTTCCACGCCAAGCAGATTCACTAGCCCGTGCAAGGTCTCTATACCATCCTGCTCTCATGGCCCTTCATGGTCTGGGGGCTGGATATTCTTGGCCCGTTTCCTCGAGCAGCCAGCGGATACCGCTACCTCTACGTCGCCATCGACTAGTTCACCAAGTGGGCGGAAGTGGAGCCCGTGCGCTCCATTCCTGCCGGCTCGGCCGTCAAGTTCATCAAGGGCCTCGTGAGCCATTTTGGAGTCCCTAACCGCGTCATTACTGACAATGGCTCCTAATGCACGAGCAACCTCTTCAGGACATATTGTGCTAACCTTGGAACGCAGATATGCTACGCTTCAGTGGCGTACCCACGGAGCAACGGCCAGGCTGAGCGCGCCAACGCGGAGGTCCTGTGGGGCCTCAAGACAAGGAGCTTCAAGAAGAAGCTTGAGGCCTGCGGCAGGGGTTGCCTCGGTGAGCTTCAGTCCGTGCTGTGGTCCATCCGCACCACCACGACTAAGCCCACCGGCAAGACCCCACTCTTCCTCATCTACGGGGCTGAGGCGGTCCTCCCGCACGAGGTCAAGCACCGCTCCCCACAGGTCCTGGCATTCGATGAGACGCGCCAGGATGCCTTGCGGGGAACAGATCTTGTGGTCGGGGAGGAGGCATGTCGCCAGTCCTCGCTCTGCGCAGCAACGTACTAGCAGGCGCTGCGGCGCTACCACTGCCGCAGCATCCACTCCCGGACCCTCGAGGTGGGTGACCTCGTCCTGAGGCGGGTCCTCTCAAGGGAGGGCCTTCACAAGCTATTGCCCATGTGGGAGGGTCCGTTCAGGATCGCCCGTGTCTCCAGGCCCGGCTCCGTACGCCTGGAGACGCAGGACGGGATCCCCATCCAGAATGCTTGGAACATCCAGCATCTCCGCAAGTTCTACCCGTGACACTCTCATGTAATAATGAGTGGGGCTATACACACCCCGGAGTCTCCCTGAGCGCCGCTCACCGGCCTCACAGGGGCTCCCACCCACGCCCAAGTGGAAGCCCCATGCTCCGCGCTGGCGGACGACATGGTCAATCAGTGACTATGCCCACGCCTAGTGGAGGCCCCATGCTCCGCGCTGGCGAGAAGACTAGAAGACTAGCGTAGGCGCCAGATGCGGCCGTTCTTTTGCTTGCTCTTGTAACCAATTTGCCACTTCTTGGAATGAAATTTGAAGCTCTCGCGTCTTTATTCGAAAAGGGGGGATTTTCTTTTTTCTTCTTGCAGTGCTTCCTCTCTTGAATTCTCTCTTTAAGAAGCGTGGCTGCTACTCGTGGCTCCCTCCATCATGTCTCGCGAGCGGGGGCTGGGCACGGTGTGTACGCCTGAGCCGGCCTAGGCTGTGCTAGTGGCAGGCCCGCCCATGCGTGCACCTCGCCAAGACCTTGGCGACCGAGTCCTCGCGCGACGCTCTTGCACGAGCCATCGGCCCCCCGGACACAGGAACGCCCACCTCCTGGCCTTGCTAGGCATCGCGCCCCGGCATGCTAGTGGCGGTCGGCCCTTGTCCGGGGTCTCCAGACTCAAGATGATCGACAGCCACGACATCCCCGGAAGCTCCGTATCCTCGTGAGCCCCCCGGAGGCCTCGCGGGTAGCATGCCCCTCAAGGCTCCGGAGCTGTTGGGTCGCGAGAAGGAAGGCCCCTCAACAAGCTCCCTAGGCCGCGCTGGCACCCCAACCGCATCGTCAATAGAGGAAGGGACATGCATGAGGTCCAAAGCTCTGAAAGGATGTGCCCCTGTGACGCAGGAACCCGCGAAGGGCGACGAACGCACCAAGCTAAGTTATCCTAATCGCAAACAGGAAATACTTATATAGGGGCACAAGCGTCACAGTTCATTACACGCCCCCGCGAGGCCTTTTCCATAGTCTTAATGCAGGAGATAAAAAGACAAAGAGGTGGCCTCCCGAGGACTACTACTCCTGAGGCCTGGCTCCACCGCCACCCGCGCTTAGTCAGAGTCCTCCTCCTGCTTGACGGGGGTGCGGTGGTGAGGCGGGTCGACGTCCTCTTGAGCAGGAGCAAGGCGGCATGGCGGCTTGCCACCCTCCTGGGTTCGGGCGCGGCGACGGGGCGGCTCATCGCAGTCGTCGTTAATCGAGCTTCCCCCGGAGGAGGCACCGTTGCTGCCGGAGGTGCAGCGGCCAAGGGCAAGTTCACCGCCGAGGACGCCGCCACCGTGCTGGCCGTCGTCGTCGGGAGGGGCGGTCGCTGTCGTCGTCGTCACCTTCCGGGCAGCATCCCAGGCAACTGCGGTCCTCCCCAAAGACCCTGACAAAGAGCATTGTTGCCCCGCCGTACCTGAAGTGGAGAGCGCCTCCCATTCAGGCCGTCGGCGCGAGGAAACGACTGCCATCCGTGGGTCAGGAACACATGGCTGATGGACGTGACCTCGACCTCCACCCACGAGGAACCATTGCAGCAGCCGTCAGGCTGCAGCAATAGCCCAACGGGTCCCACTACTGGCAGCTCCTTCGTGAAGGAGGTTGGAAGCAGAAGCCAGGTGCCAGGAGGGCCCTCCACCCGCACAACGAACTCGTGGGCCGTGTCGCTCGAGTGGGCGTGCGGGCGTGGTGGCCGGACGGCCACGGCATGCCTTCCCTCTTGGTCACGGCTGCTGGGACCCCCGCGGGAGAGGCCCTTTCCTCGGTTCCTGGCGCTGGTGCGGGCCATCTGAGGTGGGCGCACGTGCCCCCGTGAAGACGCCGCCGGTGCGGCCGCGGACTTGCGGGGACGACCGCACCCCCTCTTAGGTGGCGTCACCCCCGGCCCCTCCTGAGGAGCCTTGCCTTTCTCTTCGGCTGAGAACGTTCTCATCGGCACCATGGATGCTGCTGCGTGAGTGCGAAATGGGGAAGCAAGGAGATGAAGATGGGCTAGGGGGCTCTGCCCCCTCCCCTTTTATAGGCGAAAGAAGGCTAACCGGCGCCCTTCCACGTTCCGAGTGATGATGGCCCTGCTGCATGCACCATGCTGCTGTCAATTCAGAGCGGTTGCCGAGGCGGCGTTGGGGAGCGGTGGCGTCCACGTCCCATCGAGCGCCACGTGTCAAGCCTGGCCCGCACGCAATTGGGGCCCGCAGCGCTCTGCCCTCTCTCGCTTTGGCTTCACCGTGAAGCCAGCCCGAGCGCGTGTTGGGGCCCGGGGGCTACTGTCGGCGCTCTGGGATCGGTGGTACCCAGACCTGCCTGCCTACGGCCCACGACGTGGCTCCCTCGACGGCCCTGTACGGCCTAGCTGCGATGACCCCAAGATAAGACCCTCGCGAGGGCCCCTGGGCTCGCGGGGCGGACAGTACCAAGACCTCCAAGGGTGCGGCCTCCCTAGGCTACGTCCTGAGGAGCGGAGATTTCTATGCAGGTACTCAGCGTCACGAGGTTGCGATGACGTGAGCCATGATGACCATGGCTAGGTGGGCGCCAGCGGGCGCAGAGGAGGCAGTTTCCCTTTCGGTGCTAAGGGAGCAAGGACAGGCGTAGGTTCCCGAGGAGTCTCCCAAATGTTTCCATTCCGGTGCCACAAGACCAAGACCACGAGCTCGGCAGGACGCATGTCATCGCTGAGCCCAGCGCCACGTCACGACTAGAAGCTTTGCAGGCGATGACCACCTTTCATCAGGATTAGATGTACTTCTTGTCCCCTTTCAAATTGGGCGTTGTGGGATCACTTCCTGCCTAAGTTTTGAGGGAAGAGGACCAAGGCCACTATAAATATAGGCTAGCCACCACCGTGGGAAGGGGACCTGGATCAGATCAATTCTACCCTCACCACCGAGCCCTCGCGAGGCTGTTCATCCATTGTACTTGTTCATCCTCAGCCTCCTCATGAGGCCAATCCACCACAAAGCAGGAGTAGGGTTTTACACCGCAAGGTGGCCCGAACCTGGGTAAACTGCCATGTTCATCTTCTTCCTGGTTCATGTGCGTTTGGCGAGGCGATGCTATAGGGCGGCGAGCTTGAGACTTGAGAGGTTGATATCTTCACACAAGCCCCGGAGTTCGAACCTTCTTGGGTCTGCGGAGCCTTGAATCCGACATCGACATCTTGTCCAATGCTCCTAGCTGCTCCATGGTCTTCCTCTTGGTTCTTGGTCATGCATAGCACATAGGTTTGAGGTAGTAGCCATGTATCACATGTGGAAAGTGACGGTTCGGAGAGGAGCGAGTTCACCTTGTGTCCAATGCCGTATGGTCGATGTCTCATCGTATGTCCTCTAGGGGCTTGGGGAGTAGTCAAAGTGTACATTGGAATGATCATAGGATGCTCCGCATCATATGGCACATTAATATCATTTTCATTCATGGGGATCATATGGTGCACACAATTATTAGGATCATGCAATGGATGGGATGGATCAAAATCTCCTAACATGTATGAGGAAACTATGGGGGTCTCCTCATGAGGAATAGCGGAATCATAATATGGAGAAGTGGAACAACATCCAAAACAAGTCATATCTGAAGCATGGTGGTCTTGGCATGGCATATGATGGACATGATGCAAAGGGAGCATATCAATATCATCACAAGAAAAACAAATGCCAATAACCATGGGCTTGTCATCTATGTCATAAGTGCAAATTGGGTTTATGTTAATGGCATATGCATAGTCACTATGATGAGATTGCAAATATGACATATGGTTGATCTCATGCATAGCATATGACAAGTCAAGCGGATTATCAAACATGATGTGACCGAGAGAATTATCACAAGAAATCCTATGCAACATGGCATCACAACTAATAGACTCCACCTGGCAATCATCAAACTCATCATAAATGGTTAACTCATCGCATGGGAAATCATGCTAGCATGAAGCATGGTACTAGGTGGGTTAACATCATGCAAGTAATCAATGCCCACTAGTGGGACTAGAGCATCACCTTCACCTATGTTATCATGTTCATTCCACTCAAGTGGTGTAGGTGAGGTGGTAAAGACCAAATGGTGGTCATCATCATCAACTTGATGGGACCATGTGGGGGTGCATCATATTCCTCCATGGCCATTGTCTTGTCCAAAGGAAGGATGAAGTCGTCGAGTATCGGCGTGTCATCATATATGGGACCTAGCAACAAATGAGAAGACAAAATAGAGGTAGAGGTTAAGCTATTAGTGTTGAACGTGGCCTCATATGACCTATTGATGCGGAGCATCCTACGGTCCTCCCAATGGACCTACCTTCATCTCCTACGACACCACATGGACCAATGACTAGAGCTCGAGCAAGGGCTATTGAAACTAAGGTGAACTTGCCCCTCTCCGAACTACCACCTTCCACATGTGAGACATGGCTACTACCTCAAGCGGAGACCCTATGTGTGATCAGGTACTTCGAGGGAAGCCACAGAGTAACTACATCTAATGGACAAAATGGCGAGGACACCAAGTACAAGGACCAAACGAAGAAGCTGCCAGAAGTCTACAGCCACCGGACTACCGGACCCTCCGGACGTCCGACGCCTGGAACACCAGCTAACCCGAAGACACAGCCCGCAAAGGCTACAGCAACCGGACGACCGGCATGTACCGAACGTCCGACACCTCCCAAGCGACCGAACGACCGAGCCCCTCCGGAAATCCGGTGCCACATCACAGAACAGAAAATAGCGGAAATCCGAAGTCTCCCGGACGACCGATGCACCGGACGTCCGACCGTCTCAGGATATCCGGCGCCACCTGATAAGAGCTGAAATGTCGGAAGTTAGAGCATTACTGGACGACCAGACCCTCGCGAGCCACCGGACAACCGGTAACGGTCGTGATGTAGGGTCAAACCCTAGGGGCCAATTTTTCACTATTTGGAGGGGGATTCCCAAAGAACACGATGAACATACGAGGGGAAACGAGGGGAAACACTCAAATCAACGAGAAACGGTCACACATGTGCTAGATCCATGAACACAAAGACAGATACATGATTCAAACCCAACAAGGGACATTACAAACGGTAGCAAGTTCTTCCCAATCTGTGAGGAGATGGGGGCTTGAATCCACGAGGGGATCTTCCCTAGACGGGGTCTTGAATCCACTTGGGGGATCTTCTCCTAGGAGGCCTCGGTCTCCAATGGAGTATGTATCAAGTGGATGAGCAAAGCTCTATCTCTAAAATGAGCTAAACCAATGCTAACCCTAATTCGGAGCTAGGAGACGAGTATTTATAGTCCAAGGGGTGAGTTGGGGATACATGGGTCGAAACCCCTTTCTCTGCGCACAGGCAGGCCGCTTGTACTGGTCATGGGAGCGGTTGTACCGCTTGGAGCTCTTGTACTGGTTCCTGGAGGTGTTCCCGGAAGTAAATAGTGGTTGTACCAGTGCTTGGACCGGTTGTACCAGTCTTACTGCAGCTGGGGGAATAACCAGGGCAGTACCGGTCTTGTGCCGCTCGATTACAGAAGCTGGACCGGTAGTTGGGTGGTAGTCGAGTGGTTGTACCGGTGTCGCGGTAGTTGACCGGTAGTTGGGCGGTTGTACTAGGATTTTTGGACTGGGCAGAATCTTCTCCATGCTCTTGGCGTCCATCTTGCACCATAACTTCTCCTTGGCACCTAAGCATACAAAGTGTCTCCGTTTGAGGTAGTAGCCATGTCTCAAGTAGGTCAAAGGAGAGTTCAACAAGGAGAGAGTTAACCTTAGCTTCAATATCCCTTGCTCGTGCTCTAGTCATTGGTCCATGTGGTGTCGTGGGAGACGAAGGTAGGTACCTTGGGAAAGATCCAACCTCAGATTGAAAGCCTCATCACCATGGTAGGGATAGGGATCCCTGACGTTGAAGATGTCGCTCACGCTGTACTTGTTGCGCGGTAGGTCGATCTTGTAGGCATTGTTGTTGTAGTGTTCGAGCACCTTGAAGGGTCCATCGGCTCGAGGTAGAAGCTTGGACTTGCGTTCATTGGCGAAGCGGTCCTTGCGAAGGTGTACCCACACAAGATCTCCAATGTGGAATACCATGGGTTGCTTGTTGATGTTGAGCTTGGTCGCGAGTCGTTGTACTTGGTGCTCGATTGTTTGTCTTGTATCTTCATGCACCTTCTTGAGGTAACTCGTTCGTGCACTCACATCCATGTTGATGCGCTCTTGTAGAGGTAGAGGTAGAGGTAGAATATCCAATGGGGACAACGGGTTGAAGCCGTAGACGACCTCGAAGGGGGACTTGTCGGTAGTCGAATGTCTTGCGCGGTTGTTGGCGAACTCGGCGATGGGTAAGCACTCCTCCCACTCCTTGATGTTTTGCTTGATCTACACTCGTAGGAGAGTAGATAGCATTCGGTTCGTGACCTCCGTTTGGCCGTCGGTTTGTGGATGGTATGCCGAAGAGAATAAGAGCTTGATTCCGAGCTTGGCGCATAGTGTCTTCCAAAAGTAGCTTAGGAACTTGACGCCGCGGTCTGAAACAATCGTCTTTGGCACTCCATGTAGACGCAAAATTTCCCTACAAAAGATGTTTGCAACAAGTGAAGCATTTTCTATCTTGTTGCATGGGATAAAATGTGCCATCTTATAGAAAATGTCCACAATAACAAATACGGAATCTTTGCCATTTCGAGTTCTTGGCAATCCAAGCACAAAGTCCATACTAATATCTTCCCATGGGTGATATGGAATAGGAAGTGGCATATAGAGACCATGGGATTGAGCTTTTGACTTAGCTTTGCGACATGTAGAGCATCGGTTGGTGTAGTGGGAGACGTCACGGAACTTCTTCGGCCAAAAGTAGTTCTTGGAGAGTGTAGCGAAGTTCTTGTCGCGTACAAAGTGTCCCATAAGTCCTCCTCCATGAGCCTCTTGCAAATGTAACAAATGAAGAGAAGACTCGGGAATACAAAGTTTGCTAGCTCTCATTAGATAATCATCCTTGATGTAATAGCGTTCCCAAGATGTATGCGTCAAGCATTTGGCATAAGGAATAGCAAAAGTAGGATCATGCGCATACAAGTCTTTTATGTGCTCAAAACCAATGACATTCAATTCAAGTTTAGTGACAAGCATGCATTTGCGGGAGAGAGCATCCGCCACAACATTTTCCTTACCTTTAATGTACTTGATAACATAAGGAAATGACTCAATAAACTCACTCCAATTGGCATGTCGCTTATTCAATTTCGTTTGACCCTTAAGGTATTTAAGCATTTCATGATCCGTATGGATGACAAATTCATGAGGGCAAAGACAATGTTCCCACACATGCAACACTCTCACTAAAGCATACAACTCTTTGTCATAGATGGGATAGTTTAGTTGCACGCTGAAAAGTTTCTCACTGAAGTAAGCTATGGGGCACTTCTCTTGCATTAACACACCTCCTATGCCGTTACCAGTAGCGTCGCAATGGACCTCAAAAGTTTTATCAAAGTTGGGTAATGCAAGCAATGGACCATGTGTAAGGAAATTGTTAAGCTCATGAAATGCGGTATCTTGGGATGGTCCCCAAACAAAGGGTGCATTCTTCTTGCGCAAGGCATGCAATGGTGATGCAATAGTGCTAAAGTCCTTAACGAATCTATGATAGAAACCGGCTAAGCCAAGGAAACTTTGCTCTTGTTGCAAGTTGGTTGGTTGTGGCCATGTTTTAATAGCATCAATTTTAGCATCATCTACATGAACACCCTTAGATGACACAACAAAACCCAAGAAAACAAGCTTGTCAATACCAAATGTGCATTTCTGCATATTAGCATAAAGGTGCTCTTTTATTAGATTTTGCAAAATGGTTCTAAGATGGGTGACATGATCTTCTAGAGACATGCTAAACACAAGAATATCATCAAAGTAGACCACAACAAAGACGCCAATGTAGGGGCGAAGAACATAATGCATCACACGCATAAAAGTGTCGGGTGCTTCGGATAAGCCCATAGGCATAACTAGTCATTCATACAAGCCGAACTTGGTTTTGAAAGCGGTTTTCCATTCATCAACTTCTTGAATGCGGATTTGGTAATAGCCACTTTTAAGATCAATTTTAGAGAAAATGGTGGCTCCGCTTAGCTCATCTAGCATATCATCAAGGCGCGGAATGGGGTAACGATAATGAACGGTGATAGCATTAATGGGACGACAATCGGAACACATGTGAAAACTACCATCTTTCTTAGGCACAAGAATAACCGGGACAGCACAAGGGCTTAAGCTTTCACGTACATGTCCGTTGTCGATAAGTTGTTACACTTGCCTTTGGATTTCTTTTGTCTCGTCCGGGTTGACACGGTATGGTGCCTTGTTTGGTAGGGGTGCGCGGGGAATGAGGTCGATGCGGTGTTCGATGCCGTGTAGTGGAGGTAGTCCCGGAGGTAGCTCATCGGGGAAAACGTCCTTGAATTCCTGCAATAGAGATGACAACACTAAAGGTAGATGGTGAGAGGTGTTAGTCCTTGCTGCTTCATCCTTGCACAATAGCAAATAGTTAGTGACGGTTGATGGGTTCTCACACACTTCTCTCATCTCTCTTTTGGTAGCTAGAAGCACTAAATTTTTCTTGTCGCTCATCGTGGAGGCACGCAATTTGGGCTTGTGGCGCTCACTCTCTTTTTGGTGGTTCACTCTCTCACTATTCTCTCCATGATGGGTGGTGACTTGCTTGTCGGCGATCACTTGGCTTGGTGACATAGGTCGTAGCACGTACTCCTTTCCCCTAATCTTGAAGCTATAGTGATTGGTTCGCCCATTGTGCATGACACCGCGGTCGAATTGCCAAGGTCATCCAAGGAGGAGATTGATGCGGAGCATCGTACGTACATCACCATGTCAAGAGTCCGTTTGGTAAGTGACACGTGCGACATCTACTTCACATACATAAAGGTGAATCATCTCCTTTACACGTGCTCACTTGACCCCTTCGAGGATGGTATACTACTTGACACTCCTCTCGTGTGCATGCATAGGTATTGTCGGAGCTTCAAGGACAACGAGCAGGAGTGCAGGCGCCAAGGAACACCTACACCATCCGCGAGGGAAGCGTGGAAGCGAAGACGAAAGAAGACGGAGCCTACAGCGGCTGGAAAATCGATAGCCACCGGACGTTCGACACTCTACAGCGCCCGGACGACCGGCGTCCACCGGACATCCGACGCACCCACGCCCAACCAACTAGAAGGACGGATGCTACCAAGTCTACAGCGCCCGGACGACCGACGAGACACCAGACGTCCGACAAGTCCCAGCGACCGGACGACCGCCGCCGACCGGACTTCCGGTGCCACCTGTCCAGAGAAGAAACGTCGTACTTCCGACATGCGCCAGACAATCGGTCCCCCACGAGCCGTCAGATGCCCAACACCGACCGGACGTCCGGTACCTGCCTGTGCGCAGCCACGGGCCTTTGGCCTTGTATCCCTCTCCCACTTTCCCCTTCGTGGCTTAGACTATAAATAGAACTCCCCCTTCTCCTTTCTAGGGTTAGCAAAGTGATAGCTCATTTGTATGTGAGATTTGCTCCTACCTACCTCTACTTTTGAGAGAGAGAGAGAGAGACCACCACTCCCATGGAGTTCAAGACGTCCATGTGAGAAGATCCTGCGGGATATATATCATCAAGGCCCCGCACGGGAAGATCCATCTAGGATATCATCATGACCTCCTCATGTAGATGAACTTTACCTTGTATCTTTTCTTTTGTTGTTCATGTACCTTGTGGATTTTGTGTGTTTGATTGTCTAGTGGATGTGTGATTGGACTTGTTCTTGAGTGTTTCCCCTTGTAATTTCTCCCCGTTCTTCCCCGTGTTTATCGTGTTCTTCGAGAAAATCCACTCCAATCGTGAAAGATCAGCCTACACCGGGTTAGCCCCTTATCATATGGTATCAGAGCCACGTTGATCACGAATTTGGAGTCTCCCCCACCGTTTTCTAGCCTTCTTTTGCTTGATTTCGTCCTAAATTTCAAAATCCCGACCAAAAATAGCCCCAAATTTTTTTGTGATTTGTTGGTTTGATGATGTTTTGTTGATTTTGATCCATGGATTTGCTTGGTTTCGAGTGGATCTAGCATTTCCCCAAGTTTCCCCACCTTCCATCCACGAAATCTCATCAATTTTGACCCCAAAATCCCCATTTTCCGCCCAAAATCGTGTCCCGAATCTCGGATCTCGAGTTGACCCCGACACACCGGACGACCGACGTTTACTGGACGTCCGGAGCCTCCCAAACCACCGGACATCCAACACTTTCCGGACGACCGGTGCCACCCAACAGAAAGAAATTAACGGATTTCTGAGACTTCTGGACGTCCGACCACCAGAAGTCTGACACTTACCGGACGTCCGGTACCTGGAGATATTGACTTGGGCTGATTTTTGTTTCGGCCATAACTAATTCATCCGAACTCCGATTTTGACGTTCTTTAGCTCGTTTTGAAGCTCTTGACATCCCCCACACCAAAAAAAATACTTCCAACATAGTTTGACTCCATAAATTTTTTGGAACTTTGGCATCTTTGCCTTGGCCTTCCACCATATCATCCGCTATACCACCACCGACTTCCGCAACCTAACCCATTTTGTTCCCCATTCCATTTGTGATTGTTTGAGTTGTGATTCGAGTCTCCTAAGGTGTTTCGGCTACTTAGGGACGGTTACTTCTTCATCAACCACCACCATGACTTCCGCATAACCTTGTCCACCATACACTTCCGCCATCCCAACTTAACCGAATTTTGTTCAAGCTTGTTTGAGTTGTGGCTCATGTCTCCTAAGGTGTTTCGGCTCCTTAGGGACGGTGACCTCAACTTCGACTCGCATAACCCATCATTCCACTTCCGCATTGCCAACTTTGAAACCACCACCGCTTTTCCGCTACCACCATTTGACATTTGACATTTGCCTTTGGAGATTTTGAGTTTGCGGTTTTTCCGTTTCCTAAGGTGTTTCGGCTAATTAGGGATGGGTCTACATCATCTTGGTATCTACATCAAGAACACCGCCACTCATTATCGCCATTGACGGTAACCTTGACGACATCATTGTATATTCCTCTTGCAATTGCATTGACAACCCCTAGCCCATTTTGCGTCACTTGCCTATCGAGACTAGTCTTTGAGTATTGCCGGCAACGTTACTTGTGCACATTAGTGATCATCCCTTCCATGGCATATATACCATATCATATTGGTATCATGTTGCTATCATAGTACCATCCCTTGTGTCACAAGTTTGTCCCTGCATATACACAATTGCTATCTTGGTTTGTGCATTTCGCATAAGTGGCCATACAAAAAATAATAATAAGCTTTTAAGCAAAGAAAAAGAGTGAGCAAAGAGCTTGTAAGCAAGAGCCATAGCATCATATCATAGTGCATTACAATATATCATATGGTATCATACTCGATCATCTTGGATCATCGTGTGAGAAACACCGGAACATCATACATAATAGCATACTTGGGATAGAAAGTTGATACATTTTGCATCTTATAGGTTGTGCACAAGTGTCGTATCTGCCTATTGAGCAATCGTGCTAGCGTCTCTCTTGAGTTGTGCAACACGAGCGTTTTCCGTGGATTCCATATTTTGTGCTCATTCCTTGGTTGCACGACCCCATCTATCTATCCGTGTGTGTGTTTCCATGTACCATTGATTGCTATTTGCCTACTTGTTTCACTTGCGAATTTGTGAATCTCTTTTAACATTATTGACTCTTTCTAACATTTTGCATAAAAAAATTTGTGCCACTATCCTCACCGAGCTACTCCATAAGCTTTACTTGATAGGTGTGAGTGAACAAGTCTGGTACCAATTCCACTATTCTTTCATTTCACATTGAGTGAAACAAGATACATCCTCAACTTTGGGAAAAGGTAACTTGGTATTGTTTATCTCATTTCCTACTCACCTCTACTCGAGTCTTGTGATGGATAGGCAAAGCACACCTCCTTCGGTCTACAACAACAATGACAAGTTCGATGCCACGAACAACTTGGATGCCAAGATGGATGCTCAAATGGAGGGGATCAAAGCCCTCATCAAGGCCTATAAGCGGTCTTCCTCATCTTCGAGAAGACGCTCAAGAGCACTTGCCTCCGAGCTACCATCTCCGGCAAAATCATATCGGCATCGACACCACCACCGACAAGAACATGAAGGTCAAGAGCTCAACACCAACAACCGCTCAATGATTTCACCATCTCCCTTGGCATCTTCGCCAAGCGACTTCAAGGCATCTTCGCCTATGGACATACGGCATCTTCACCAACAAGCAACTCAAGACTACACTCAAGAGAAGCTCCCCAAGCTCAAGTCCGCGACTTCCATGAGCTACTACGACCTCGACACCGACCACGCGATTCCTTTCTATGGAACTCAAGAACCCGAGGAGTATCTCGAGTGGGAGCGCCTAATGGACGACTACCTCAAGCTACATCAAGTTCCTCCCGAAGATCAAGTGAAGTGCGCCACAACGAACTTCCACGACAACGCATCGGCATGGTGGCTTCACACACCTTCGGAGAGCTATGACATGAGTTGGCCCAAGATGAAGAAAGCTTTGCGGCGAGAGTTCGTGCCTCCAACCTACACGGAACAACTTCTACGCCAATTGGAGAACATCATCCAAGGATCCAAGTCCATCGACGCGTACTTCAAGGAGATGAAGATTGCCTTGCGACGAGCCGGCGTGGACGACCCCATTTCAATGAAGTTCCACTTCATGTTGGGATTGCACAATGACATATCCAAGACTATCTTACTCGAGAACTACAAGTCCCTCGACGACTACTACATTAGTGCTCTCAAGGCAGAACAAGAACTCATGAAGGCTAAGGCTTCTCCACCCCAAGCACACTTCTCGAAGACCAAGCTCCAAGACGGCGAGCATGAGGCTAGTACCACGACGATGTCCAAGCCCGACGAGCTCCAAGACGACGCTCCCAAGTTCGACTTCACCGCCACCCCTCTTTGTGGCATTGATGGTGCCGAGTCTACTTCGACTCGTTTTCAAGATGGTGCGGCGACGACTACGACTACGGAGCCATTCAGGACCAAGCTGTGGAGGCGAACGACATGGTGACGAGCAAGGAGGATGCTTCCATCTTTGGAGGCGAGAGCGATGATGTGCCATCTTCGGCCTTCATCCACGGCGACGGTGACGAGATGATCGAGCATGGGATTTTCCCTTCGGTCATGGAGAAGAGTGATGATGTGCCATCTTCAGCCTTCATCCATGGCGATGGCGATGAGATGGTTGAGCATGGGATTTTCCCTTCGACCACGGTGACGTATGATGACTTGAGTGACTTTTGCCACCATATTGAGAGTGAGAGTGACTTCACCACTAGCCCCATATATGACGAGTTGCCCCAATTCCCATGTGAGGAGAGCCACAACCCCCACCACTTGAGTGAGATGAGTGACTCCACCATATGTGAGTTTGAGTGCACCTACTTTGAGGGAGTGAGTGAACCACCACATAGAGAGAGTGAGATAGTTCATAGGTCTTGTGAGGCCAATTTCAACACTAATGACTTGACCTCTACCTCTATTGTGTCTTCTCATTTGGTGCTAGGTCCCATATATGATGACGCGCCGATCCTCGACGACTTCGTCCTCCCTTTGGACAAGACGATGGCCATGGTGGAATATGATGCACCCCCCACATGCTTCCATCAAGATAATGATATTGACCACCATTTGGTCTTTCCCACCTCACCTACACCACTTGAGTGGAATGAACAAGGTAACATAGGTGAAGGTGATGCTGTAGTCCCACTAGTGGACATTCTTGACATTGATTGCTTGCATGATGTTGATCAACCTATTACCATGTTTCCTTCTAGTGCGACTTTCCCATGCGATGATTTACCCATTTATGATGAGTATGATGATTGTCATGTGGAGTCTATTAGTTGTGATGCCATGTTACATAGGATTTCTTGTGATAATTCTCTTGGTCACATCATGTTTGATAATCCGCTTGACTTGTCATATGCTATGAATGAGATCAACCATATGTCATATTTGCAATCTCTTCGTAGTAACTATGCATATGCCATTAAAATAAACCCAATTTGCACATATGGCATAGATGACAAGCCCATGGTTATTGGCATTTGTTTTTCTTGTGATGATATTGATATGCTCCCTTTGCATCATTTATCTCATATGCCATGACCACCTAGCTTCGGATATGCATTGTTTTGGATTGTTGTCCATTTTCTCCATATGATGTTTCCGATATTGCTCATGAGGAGACCCCCATAGTTTCCTCATACATTTTAGGAGATTTTGATCAATCCCATCCATTGCATGATTCCCATGATTGTGTGCACAATATGCTCCCCATGAATAAACATGCTATTGATGTGCCATATATTTGTATGCGCAATTTGTGTCCCCATCATGTTATACATAATAACTATTCTTTCATGATGGATGACATGTTCTTATACCATGCATCAAATTTCTTTGAGCGATGTTTATCTTGTGCTAACTCACACGTGCACATACACATCATGATGGATGATGTGTACATTTACAACGCACACAATTTCTTTGGTTTGTGTCTCTTTTGTGTAGGTACCCATGAATACTTGTCAACCTCGCAATCCCACGAGTTGACAAAATGAGCTCTAAAGAGCAATGATGACTTGGGATCCCATGGATTGTCTTTCCCACCACTCTCTTCGCACCAAGAATTCGCGCATTTCTTCTACATGGCCCTCACATGGTTACGGGTTATTGTCCATTACATATTATATGCCCATCTTGCCATGTGCACTTTGCATGATATGCTCATTACTATGCCTTTGCCATGCATTTGTGACCCATGATTTGCATTACACATGATGATTGATTCTCATACTTGTATGTGTATTTGCAAGCTTGGTGGAGATATTGCTTGTTATTGCCATGTTCCATTTATGCCCCATTCCTACGATGATACTATGATCTTGCTTTGTGCTCGTGCTTGCGATATGTCATGTACATTGTCTATGCATACTATTTGCTCACATGACATGATTGCCATGATTTCCTCTAGTGTGTTGCATCTTCGCTCCACTAGTTTGCACGACTTGATTTCTATGCTTGCTCATGTTGCATCACCAATGATTCATACTTGCTCTATTCATGCTGTTGATAACAACCATTGCCATGCTTTACACATGATTGCTATTGCTTCTTGTCACATATCTCCATATGTTGCCTCTCTCATGCTAGATTTGCCATGTATTGAGTGCAACAATGATTATACTCTTGCTAATGAGATTGCCCCCATAGCATTCTCGCATATATTTGGAGATTTTGACATATTTCTTGTGAAGCATGCTTGCCTTCCCTCTTTGTACCATATACCTAGTGCCATGAATATCGCCATTGTGGCATCATATTATTCATACAATTGTGCTTCTAATGGCTATGCGCAAGAGAAGAGAACCATCATGATGGATGATGTGTTTATCTACCATGCGCATACGTTCTTTATTTTGTTGTGTGCATGTGTAGGAAACATGGACTTCGTGTCGACTTCCACTTCACGTGAGTTGACCATTCGAGCTCCTGAGAGCGAGCCTCATACATTCTACCATGACTCGCTTCTACACCGCATTTTCTTGCACTTCGGCATTGTGAAGAATGCACAAGGACACGCCTTCAAGGTGACATCTTTCTTGAGCATGGATATTCCGGATCATACTACGTGTGTTGCTTGCACCATGAGACTTATTGGCCCTCTTGGACCACTTGATTGCACACATGTTAGAGATCTTGCTTCGAATTGTCATTTTCACCTTTCCATGCCTCATGACATATATACCTTGTGTGTTGCATCCAATTCTTGGATTACTTGCTCCTATGATATGCTTGGTTGCAACAATGTAATTTCTTCACATATGCCATGTCCCATTGCTTGTCACATGATTGACTTGATTGCCTCACACATGATGAACAATTGCTCTTTCTATTGTGTTGAGTGCCACACTATATTCACTACACCCTATGCACGTTATGCTTGGATTGTCTTGCACTTGACCCATGTGTTTAGAAACTTCATTTTATTTGGTGTTGTGAATGATTCTTATGCCTACCATAGACCTTTCATTGAGCAATTTGTGAATGCTTGCTATGAACTTGGGGTAGATGCTTATTCTCTTATCACACATATTTGCATCACTACCTCACATTTACATCCTTGTCCCCATGATATCTTTGCTTGTGCTCAATTTATGTGCTTACATGCCATGCCACAATCCTTTGTCAAACCATATGCTTTGCATGATGATGACACTTGTTTGGTGAATAACCTCTTGAATGCTTGGTTTTGCACTCACGATAACCACATTTGTTTTTCCAAGTGTTTGTTGTTCTTACTACTTTTTAAGGAACCACTAGCCGGTGCGACATTGGAGAGTGCCCATTACGAGCTTGAAGATGATGAGTACTTGGTGATCGTACATTTCTCCACGGTGAAGCCATCTCTTTCCCATGGTGATTTTGTTTTCGATCCGAGGTCGAATCTTTCCCAAGGGGGGGAGATGATGCGGAGCATCCAACGTATATCACCATGTCAAGAGTCTGTTTGGCAAGTGACACGTGCGACATCTACTTCACATACATAAAGGTGAATCATCTCCTTTACACGTGCTCACTTGACCCCTTCGAGGATGGTATACTACTTGACACTCCACTCGTGTGCATGCATCGGTATTGTCGGAGCTTCACGGACGACGAGCAGGAGTGCAAGCGCCAAGGAACACCTACACCATTCGCGAGGGAAGCGTGGAAGCGAAGACAGAAGAAGACGGAGCTGCGGAGCCTACAGCAGCCGGACGACCAAGAGCCACCGAATGTCCGACACTCTACAGTGCCCGGACGACCAGCGTCCACCGGACATCCGACGCGCCCACGCCAAACCAACTAGAAGGACAGATGCTACCAAGTCTGCAGTGCCCGGACGACCGACGAGATACCGGATGTCCGACGAGTCCCAGCGACAGGAAGACCGACGCCGACCGGACTTCCGGTGCCACCTGTCCAGAGAGAAACATCATACTTCTGACGTGCGCCAGACGACCGGTCCCCCATGAGCCGTCGGACGTCCGACACCGACCGGACGTCCGGTACTTGTCTGTGCGCAGTCACGGGCCTTTGGCCTTGTATCCCTCTCCCACTTACCCCTTCGTGGCTTAGACTATAAATAGAACTCCCCCTTCTCCTTTCTAGGGTTAGCAAAGTGATAGCTCATTTGTATGTGAGCTTTGCTCCTACCTACCTCTACTCTTGAGAGAGAGAGGGACCACCACTCCCATGGAGTTCAAGACCTCCATGTGAGAAGATCCTGTGGGATATATATCATCAAGGCCCCTCACAGGAAGATCCATCTAGGATATCATCAAAACCTCCTCATGGAGATGAACTTTACCTTGTATCTTTCCTTTCATGTACCTTGTGGATTTTGTGTGTTTGATTGGCTAGTGGATGTGTGATTGGACTTGTTCTTGAGTGTTTGCCCTTGTGATTTCTCCCCATTCTTCCCCGTGTTCATCGTGTTCTTCGAGGGAATCCACTCCAATCGCGAAAGATCAGCCTACACCGGGTTAGCCCTGTATCAGAGATGGCAAACGAACATGGGAACCACATCACACTCCAAGGTGTCTTCGTATGCACCAATCTTGAAGGAGACTTGAACGGTGTGCTCCACTTGGATGGTGCCGGAGTCGCTAAGACATTGGACCTTGTAGGGATGGGGATGCTTCATCTTGACCAATTTTAGCTTGGAACATAGCTCTTCACTTGCCAAATTGTGGCAACTTCCTCCATCGATGATGACCTTCACGGAACGTCCGTTGATGCCCGCTTTGGTGTGGAAGATGTGGCAACGTTGGTCTTTCTCTTGTTGGTGTTGAAGTGTCAAGACCTTGGAAACAATGAGAGCGGGGCTCGAATCATTGTCACAAAAGACTTGGTCATCTTCATCTTCATTCACGCGCCGGTGCATGGCCACATGCTCAAGGGCTTCCATTTTGTCTTCACTCATAGATTCATAGGTGCCATCGTCGTTGGCGATCATGGTGCGCCGGTTGGTGCACTCGAATGTCTTGTGGCCTCGGCCTCCACATGTGAAGCATTTGATGGAACTTGTCTTGACAGTCTCATCCGGTGGAGTTGTAGATGATGAAGCTCTCGGCTTGAAGTTGCTTGTAGTAGGAGGATGACTTGAGGTTGTCAAAGTTTTCTTGTAACTTGACTTATCGTCGTTGCTTCGGAAAGGTTTGGTTGAGGTAGAAGGTGTTGTAGTCGTTGAATCTTGATTGTATGAGCCATATGTCTTGGAAGAGTACTTGGCATATTTGTAATCATCTTGCACTTGATGCTCTGCCTTGGTAGCTTGGTGTACTAGCTCGATGACGTTGGAGTAAGGGTGGAAGTCGGCGATCTTCTTGATAGGATGGTTGAGGCCATTCAAGAAACGTGCCATGGTTTGTTCCGCATCTTCCGTGACATTAGCTCGTATCATGGCAATCTCCATTTCCTTGTAGTATTTTTCAACAGACTTGGTGCCTTGCTTGAGGAGTTGCAATTTCTTGAAGAGGTCGCGGCTATAGTATGTTGGGACAAAGCGCGCTCGCCTGACATCCTTCATTTGATTCCATGTTGTGATGGGTGGGTCACCTTTTGCTTCTCTTCTCTCAATGACTTGCTCCCACCAAATGAGGACTTAGTCTTGGAACTCAAGGCATGCCATGGCGATCTTATTTTCTTCTTCATAGTTGTGCAAACGGAAGATCTTCTCAACTTTCAATGCCCATGAAAGGTAGTCTTCGGGGTGGTTGCTTCCGGAGAACTTGGGCATGGTGAACTTGAGCTTGCCGTAGCATTGCTCATCATTGTGGTTGGGACGATTGTGATTGTGATGACGCTCTTGCCGGGGAGGAGGATCTTGAACCACTTTATCCACGTGATCCGCTTGGTTAGCTTGACGTTGAGGGTGTGGAATTCTTGAACGGTTCCACATCTCTTGGGGCTCCTCAATGCGTTCGGCTTCTTCTTGTCGCTCTCGGCGGAGGGCCTCTTCTTGTAGACGTACTTGGCAGTTGCACTCATTGATGGCTTTAGTGGATTCACGTAGAGCACATCGGGCTTCAAGGGCTTGTTCCTCATGGCGTTGTTGCTCTTGTTGAAGGGCGTCGCCATCTTGTTGTTCTTGTTTATCTTGGCGTATTGGAGCTTGCTCTTGGACCGGAGGTTCATTAGCCTGTTGCCGTAGGTGTTCATGTTCATGGAGACGGGCTTGTAAACAATTACCATGGAATGGGTTTTGTGGAGCTTGGTGATCTCCATGGTCTTGGCGACGATGCGAACGAGCTAGAGGGGGACTTGCATCCGAAGAAGATTTCGAAGAATGTCGACTTGAGTGGCTTCGTCTTGAATAGGACGATGTTGTAGAAGAGTGGTTGACCAACAAGGTACGAAGTTCCTCCATTTGAGACATCCTTGCGTCGATCTCGTCCATTTGTATGGAGAGCTTGTGGTCGAGGTAGTCTCTTGTACGTTGCTCATTTTGTCGCAAGTTGGTGGCGAGTAAGTTGATGCGATCGTTCAACGCTTCATTCTCTTGATGCAAAGCTCATTGTGCACTGAAGAGGTGGTTCTTGGTGACGTAGTTGTTAGGGTCCTCATCATGCTCGATGAAGAGTGGGTTGGAAGAACTAGTTGGCCTATCCATCATCGCAAGAAAATATGTAAGTGGAAGAAAGGAAAGAACTATACCAAATTGTCGGTGCAACAAACATTCACGTTTGCCAACCGGACTCATGGACAGGCGTGCTGACGATCATACATCTAGCACCAATGCATGGCACAAGGTCAAGCCAGAAAAGCCGCTCTTCATGAGATCAAGGAGAGCACTAAGAAGAACAAGATAGCTATGGCTCACCTTGGGACGGCCTCCCTGGCCGGGCAGGAGTGCCTGGCCAGGTCAAGGCCGCCCCCGAGGACAAGTCCAGATCCGCCCCGGCAGGCTTGCCGGGGCCATCGATATCAATCCCTGCCAGACTCCTTCAACAAAGAACCTTCACCAAGATGCCACCGCTCTGCAGCAACTCCCACCGGGTTACCCACTCCTCCCCCAGCCACTTCGACTGTATTGGAGGGCCATGTCAGAGATACGGTGCTGGAGTTCCTCGTTAGGCTGCGTGAGCCGCCGCGCAGCCGTCTTTGGCTTCCCACCCCTTTTGCAAGGGTAATGGAGGTTGAACAGCCACACAGTTTGAAGCTACACATGTGAGGTTGCTCTAATGGCAACATGCGGGTGGACGTTGAGTTCCCCGTGCCTCATGTCATGCTTCTTCGGCGTGGCTGGAAAACCTTTGCACGTGCCCATAGCTTGGCGGAGGGACACGTCCTTCATTTTAAGCTAATGGAGGCTGACCTGCTCTCCATCAAGGTCTTCGGGCACTCAGGTGCTCGCTTAGGGTGCTGCGCGGAGAGCTCGACCGACGACGAAAGCTCCTCCTCGAGCGACAACGACGAAGAGGACACTGACGACGAAGACGACAACGCTGAGCGGGAGGACAGCGACTCGGACTCTAGCTGAGCATGGGACGCGCCGTCACCGTCAGCTAGGCGGCGGCGGCACCATCATCTGCACCTGGCCTTCTCCCCGGCAGAGCGATTTTCCAGGGTGCTGGGTGTAGGTGTCTTTGCCTCCTCCAGCTGGACGTCAGCAGGCTTCCTTGTGGACTCCGACTTCGTCTTCCCTGCCGGTGTACCTCCTGCCGCGTTCCTCTGGTCCTGGCGGTGGTGACCAGGGCATCGCCTAGTCGCTCCCTCCGTCCCTGGCCTCTTCTTCCTTGCCGGGGAGATGCCCTCCCGATCTTGTCAAGATGCATCCCGCTAGTCCTGACGGGGTCGGGCTGGGCTTCTGCCCAAGCGCTCCTTTTGCCCTCTTTCCTTCTCGACGCAACTCCTAGGAGGAGAGGGACAAGAAAGGCATTACGGGGCACTTATCTCTTTTCAAATCAAAAGATGTAGGCATTTGCCAAACTTCAGTTCAAATTATGTAATCCTCCATCCATGCTTGTATCATGTATGGTTCCTACTTGTTTATCCGCGTATTAATGAAAAATGAATGCCTGCCGGGTACTTTGTGCATGTATCATGTCCATGCTCAGGGATGGCCCCTCAATACTTTCAAGTAAACAAGGTTCCCCGGCAAGACACCTTGCCGGTCCCTTCCGTTGCTGCCGCTGGACCCAGTCTGACGGGTTAGGAGCGTGGAAGGAAACCAGCCCCTCGTCTGTTCCCCCCACAAATGCTACTGCGACCAACCTGACTGAAGAAATTTTCAAATCAAAGGATGGGAGCACAGATGTGGGGAGCGACAAGGTTTTTCTACGCACAAGCTTTTCATACAGGAACACACTGTGGATGGCGAGGAGAGCTTATCTGCATTTGCTGTCCTTCTTATTGCTTTTGACAAGCAGGAGCTGCCGGGGATCAATATGACAGGTCGTTCTCACTTCTTCCTTTCGGGGAGTTCATTCATGGCAGGGGCCCTGTTGTCTGTACAGGGGATAAAACAGCAGCATACGATCCTCCTTAAATGGATTATTTATCATAGCAAAATAATACTTGAGTAAACATGCATGCAAGTTTTGTGCCAGCGCTTCATTTTATTATCTTTGCACAGGGTCTTCGCCTGGCATTGTACAAAGGGTTACAAGTCCAGGGGACTATGCTTGTACAAAACAGGTTGCCAGGGCAAGGCTCGGCAACCGTGCCTTATGGGTAGAGCTTACGAAGATGCTCAATATTCCATGAGTTTTGCATTGGCATGCCATCTTCAGTCTCTAGACGAACTGTGATAACCCACAAGTATACGGGATCGCGACAGTTTTCGAGGGCAGAGTATTCAACCCAAATTTATAGATTTGACACAAGGGGAGCCAAAGAATATTTGCAAGTATCAGCAGTTGAGTTGTCAATTCAACCACACCAGGAGATTAAATATCTACAGCAATATGATCACTAGTACAGTAATATGATAGTTTTGATAGCAGTGATAATAGTAGCAGTAACGGTAATGATGATAGCAATGATTTTGTAGCAAGTGTAACAGTAGCAGCAGCAGTAGTAACTTAGCAAGAACAATATGTGGAAAATTCATAGGCATTGGATCGGTGATTTCGTTGGAATATATTCATCATATAACAGTCATAACCTAGGGCGATACAAAACTAGCTCCAGTTCATAAATATAATGTAGGCATATATTCCGTAAATAGTCATACGTGCTTATGAAAAGAACTTGCATGACATCTTTTCTCCTACCCTCCTGTGGTAGCGGGGTCCATAAGGAAACTAAGGGATATTAAGGCCTCCTTTTAATAGAGAACCGAAACAAAGCATTAGCACATAGTGAATACATGAACTCCTCAAACTACAGTCATCACCAGAAAGTATCCCGATTATTGTCACCCCGGGGTTTACGGATCACAACAGGTAATAGGTGAATATGACTTGCAAGATCGGATCTAGAACATAGATATAATGGTGAAAACTTAAACGGTTCAGATCTGAAATCATGGCACTCGAGCCCCAGTGACAAGCATTAAGCATGGCAAAGTCATAACAACATCAATCTCAGAACATAGTGGATACTAGGGATCAAGCCCTAATAAAACAAACTCGATTACATGGTGAATCTCATCCAACTCCTCACCGACCAGCAAGCCTACGAAGGAATTACTCACTCCCTATGGGGAGCATCATGGAATTGGCAATGGAGAAGGGTTGGTGATGATGAATATCGAAGATCCCCCTCTCCGGAGCCCCGAACGGGCTCCAGATCTGGCCTCCCGATGAAGAACAGGAGGTGGCGGCGACTCCGTATCGTGAAACGCGATGAAACTTTCTCCCTAATTATTTTTCTTCAAAAATAGGATTTTATAGCATGGGGATTAGGGTTTGCGGGGCTACCAGGAGGGCACAACCCACCTGGGTGCGCCTGGAGGGGGTGGTGCACCCTGGTGGGTTGTGCTCAACCAGGGGCCCCCCCTCCGGTGATTCTTGGTCCAGTATTTTTTATATATTCTGAAATAATTTTCCAAAAAGTTTTGTTCCAATCCTAGAACTTTTATTTCTGCACAAAAACAACACCATGGTAGTCCTGCTGAAAACAGCATTAGTCCGGGTTAGTTTCATTCAAATCATGCAAATTAGAGTCCAAAACAAGAGCAAAAGCGTTAGGAAAAGTAGATACGACGGAGACGTATCAACTCCCCCAAGCTTAAACCCTTGCTTGTCCTCAAGCAATTTAGTTGACAAACTGAAATGGAAAAAGAAAAACTTTTACGAACTCTTTTGTTCTTGTTTACATAAATAAGCTTAAGTAGCACCGAGGTTTTTAGCAAAGATTATGACTAACCATGTCAACGGTAACTCTTAGAAATTATATTAACTCATATCAATGGCATAAGCAACTAGCGAGCAATAATAAAACATCTCAAATGACAACACTTTGTCAAAACAACCGTGATATAATATGACAACAGTGGTATCTCGCTAGCCCTTTCTGAGATAGCAAAACATAAATGCAGAGCACCTCCAAAGTTCAAGCAGTGACTAAACATTGTAATTCACTGTAGAAAATATCCAGTCATGATGCATCCAACATTAACTATGCACAATGCGTGAAGATGACAATTGTGCTCTCAGATCTGGCGCTTATTTGAGAAGGTGATGACTCAACATAAAAGTAAATAGATAGTCCCTTCGTAGAGGGAAGCAGGGATTTGCAGCGGTGCCAGAGCTCAGATTTTTAAAAACAGAGATAAATGTAATTTTGGGAAATGCACCCTTCCTGTTTACGTCACGACGAAAGGCTATCAATATCTTCCTTGCTAAACACATTAGTGGCGGTTCCCAAGCGATAAAAGTAAAGGTTTACTCCCCCTCCACCAACAAACACACTCCACGGCTAGCCGAATCCACGGGTACCGTCCATACCAACATCAGTCATGGGGGAGTTTTGTTGAATTATTTGCAATTTTTGATTTCGGGACTGGGAATCCCTATTACTGCCCCTCTCGTTCAAGGACAAGTGAACCAACACTCGTCATGAGAATAACCCTCTTAGCATGGAAGATACCGACTACCCCCTGTCGCTCTATGAACAATCCAGGCACACAAAAATAGAAGTTTATTTGAAGTTTTTAGAGGTGGCACATGCAAATTTACTTGTGACGGTAGGGTAATACCACATATAGGTAGATATGGTGGACTCATCTGTAATAACTTGGGTTTTAGGATTTTGATGCACAAGAAGTATTCCCGCTTAGTATAGGCGAAGGCTAGCAAATAGTTTGAGAAACATCCAGCTAGAGAGCGAAAACGGTCATGAACATGCGTTATGCATAATTAACATTGAATACTAGCATGAGTAGGATATGGACACCATGAACATAAATATCGTAGAGGCTATGTTGGTTTTGATTCAACTACATGCATGAACATGTGCCAAGTCAAGCCACTTGAAACATTCAGAGGAGGGTACCATATCATCATACTACATCACAATCATTTTAATGCATGTTGACATCCAAGATAAATCATTATCCACTCCTATCTACTTAAGCATGGCATGAGAAACTATAATCTCTAATTGTCATTGTAAACATGTTTGATCATAATATGCTGAATCATGGATACTAGGTTAAACATATTTACAAAAACAGAACAAGTTGAGTTCATACCTGTTACTCTCTGCCACAGCCAGTTCATCAAATATCGTCATTATTGCCTTTCACTTGCACGACTGAATGATATGAAAATAATAATAGTGCAAGAGTGCTGTGGACTAGGCTGGAATCTGCAAACATTTTATTCAAAAGGAGAAGACAAGGTAATATGGGCTCTTCGTTAGATCAATAGCAATGCATATGAGAGCCACTCAATATTTTCATCGTGGTCTTCTCCTTGGTATGACTCGATAAAGAGAATTTCAGAGAAACACACTGAAATATTTTTGGAATTTTTAGTTTTTCTTGAAGAAAGCAAATTAAAGAGAACGAAAAACAAAAATGAGAAAAACTATTTACACGGGAAAGCTCCCAACAGGCAAAAGAAGAACAAGGAAATCTTTTTGGGTTTTCTTTTTAATACTACAACTAACTAAACTAGAAAAAAAACCGAAAAGAAGCAAGAAACATTTTTTGGGATTTTCTCAAAGTTTTTCAAACACACAAGAAGAAAGCGAGAAAATAAATCTAGCATGGATAATACAATGAAAAAGTGTGAACACCGACAACTGGAATGAAACATGTGAACATGAATGTAATGTTGGTGGAAATACGTACTCCCCCAAGCTTAGGCTTTTGGCCTAGCTTGGTAATCACCACTCATAGTAGCCATCCGGTCCTATCTCGAAGTGCTACGGCGGCGGCAGCTGAGCGTCGCACTCCTGAGGCTCCTCCTCTGCCTCTGCCAGGGCATTTCGATAGGCAATAATGACTGCTGGCATGACCCTGTATCCTCCCCTAGCAATAGAATCAAACAAAGCAGGTGCAGGCAATGGGATAATATCACGGGTTTCCACACTGTAAACCAGGTTATAATGAATATTATTAAGGAAGTCGGCCTCATCAGTAAACTGGTGATCCATCATCGCCTGGTGATCTAAATAAACCTTGGGCAGAGGATAATCATGTTGGCGAATCTGAACGTTAAAGTGACTCGCTAAGCGAGTAGCATAAATACCACCATGAATTTTGCCCTTGGTTCTGTTAAGGTGCAGATGGCGTGCAATAATGGCCCCGAGGCTAAAGGTGTTATCGCCATATAGTGCACGGTGTAAGATGGCGAAGTCAGGGGCACTGAGTGCACCGACCTTCTCTTTAGCAATTAAACACTTAGCAATGAATAGAGCAAAATAATGCACAGAAGGAAACTGCAAGCTAGTGGCGGTAACACTCGATACCCCTCTCTCATCTCCCACTTTCAGAGTACAATAAAAGCCATCAAACTCTGCAGGTCTAGGCTCTCTTATCTCCCCATCAGAAGGGATCAATCATACATCGCAAAAATCAGTAAGTGGCATCTGACGGGTTTCAGCATACAAATTAAACTACACCTCAGGGGGATTATTCCTACTTAGGAAATGAAAATTTTGCACAAAGGAATTTGTAAGGAGATGGTATTGTTCACACTCAGCTGCGATGAAGTCAGTTAGCCCGGCATTTGCAGTGAATTGGGCAAACTCTTGACGGATCCCGGCTCCATCCATGAAGGGGTTATATGGCCATTCGCACGGCCGCACCTCCGCCCTTCTCCGAGTATGGATGTCATTGTCCAATAATTCTCCAATGACTCCCTTAGAATTTTTCTTGGAGGCAAACTTCCTAAAGAAACTCATCTTATTCCCATGAATAAAATTCTGAAAATTTTAGTCCACAAAATTTTTGTCAACAAAACTTAACAAGATTGATAGCAACTAGTCATAAGGAGGCATAGAGGCTATATTGAGCATTCAAACTACTTAGAACTCTAAGAATTCAACATGCAAGCTCATCTAAAATAGCACCAAGAGTATCTAATTATTCAAAATATAATCCACTAAAGCAAAAACTAATTGAAGCAATGGAGAAGTCACATGCCAAGTAGCAATCCCCCAAAACAGTTTCGGAAACGGAGCTTCAAGCAAAGAGATTGAAATCCGCGGGTTTGAGAGCAAGAACACGAGAGAGAGAGCAATGGTGATTTTTTTTTCTTGAGGTAGGAGATGACATGGGCTAAAGAGATAAGTGAGGGGGCCCACGTGGGGACCACAACCCACCAGGACACGCCTGGGGCTGCTGTCGCGCCCAGGTTGCAGGGGATTCTATTTGAAGATAGGAGTATTAAATATGCAGAGGCATTTAGTATGCAATGTTAAATAATAATTTTAGTGAATTGCTACAGTAGAGAATGATAAGGTTTTGCATTTGATTTATACTAACTTATCTCACGAGTTCTTGTTGAGTTTTGTGTGGATGAAGTTTTTAAGATTTAGGGAAACAGTGATATAAAAGGAATTAAGGAGACACAAAAGCTCAAGCTTGGGGATGCCCAAGGCATCCCTAGTTAATATTTCAAGAAGTCTCAAGCATCTAAGCTTGTGGATGCCCCGGTTGGCATCCCACCTTTCTTCTTCAACAATGATCGGTCAGTTTTAGTTGAGCCTAAGTTTTTGCTTCTTCACAAGATATGTGCTATCCTTAGAACGGCATTTTATTTTATTTTGCTTGTTGTTTTAATAAAATACTTAAGATATAAAATTTTAAGAGAGAGAGAGAGAGAGTCGTCACACAGCTACATAATTATTTTACTACTCATTGATCTTCACTTATATCTTTTTGGAGTAGTTTGTCAGTTGCTCTAGTGCTTCACTTATATCTTTTTAGAGCACGACAGTGGTTTTATTTTGAAGAAATTGATGAACTCTCATGCTTCACTTATATTATTTTGAGACTCTCTAAACAGCATGGTAGTTTGCTTAGGTTATGAATTTAGTCCTAATATGATGGGCATCCAAGAGGGATATAATAAAAACTTTCATATAAAGAGCATTGAATAAGATGAGAAGTTTGATTCCTTGCATTTGTTTTGAGATATAAAGATGGTGATATTAGAGTCATGCTAGTGAGTAATTGTGGATTGGTAGAAATACTTGTGTTAAAGTTTGAGATTCCCGTAGCATGCACGTATGGTGAACCGTTATGTGATGAAGTCAGAGCATGATTTATTTATTGATTGTCTTCCTTATGAGTGGCGGTCGGGGACGAGCGATGGTCTTTTCCTACCAATCTATCCCCCTAGGAGCATGTGTGTAGTACTTTGTTTCGATAGCTAATAGACTTTTGCAATAAGTATGTGAGTTCTTTATGACTAATGTTGAGTCCATGGATTATACGCACTCTCACCCTTCCACCTTTGCTAGACTCACCGTGCAATTCTCGCCGGTGCATTAAACCCACCATATACCTTCCTCAAAACATCCACCATACCAACCTACTATGGCATTTCCGAGATATATTGCCATGCAACTTCCACCGTTCAGTTTATTATGACACGCTTCATCATTGCCATATTGCTTTGCATGATCATGTAGTTGACATCGTATTTGTGGCAAAGCCACCATTCATATTTTTTTATACATGTCACTCTTGAGTCATTGCACATCCCGGTACACTGCCGGAGGCATTCATATAGAGTCATATATTTGTTCTAGTATCGAGTTGTAATTCTTGAGTTGTAAAGTAAATAAAAGTGTGATGATCATCATTATTAGAGCATTGTCCCATGTGAGGAAAGGATGATGGAGACTATGATTCCCCCACAAGTCGGGATGAGACTCCGAACGAAAAAAAAGAGAAAAGAAAAAAAAGAAAAAAGAGAAAAAAAGAGGCCAAAGAGCCCAAAATAAATAAATAAATGAGAGAAAAGAGAGAAGGGGCAATGCTACTATCCTTTTTCCACACTTGTGCTTCAAAGTAGCACCATGATCTTCATGATAGAGAGTCTCCTATTTTGTCACTTTCATATACTAGTGGGAATTTTTCATTATAGAACTTGGCTTGTATATTCCAATGATGGGCTTCCTCAAATTGCCCTAGGTCTTCGTGAGCAAGCGAGTTGGATGCACACCCACTTAGTTTCTTTTAAGCTTTCATACACTTATAGCTCTAGTGCATCCGTTGCATGGCAATCCCTACTCACTCACATTGATATCTATTGATGGGCATCTCCATAGCCGTTGATACGCCTAGTTGATGTGAGACTATCTCCTTTTTTGTCTTCTCCACAACCACCATATTCTATTCCACCTATAGTGCTATATCCATGTATTACGTGAAAGTTGAAAAAGTTTGAGAACATCAAAAGTATGAAACAATTGCTTGGCTTGTCATCGGCATTGTGCATGATGAAATACTTTGTGTGATGAAGATGGAGCATAGCCAGACTATATGATTTTGTAGGGATAACTTTCTTTGGCCATGTTATTTTGAGAAGACATGATTGCTTTATTAGTATGCTTGAAGTATTATTGTTTTTATGTCAATATTAAACTTTTGTTTTGAATCTTATGGATCTGAATATTCATGCCACAATAGAGAAGATTACATGGATAAATATGTTAGGTAGCATTCCACATCAAAAATTCTATTTTTATCATTTACCTACTCGAGGACGAGCTTGAATTAAGCTTGGGGATGCTTGATACGTCTCCAACATATCTATAATTTTTTATTGTTCCATGCTATTATATTATCTGTTTTGGATGTTTTATATGCATTAATATGCTATTTTATATTATTTTTGGGACTAACCTATTACCCTAGAGCCCAGTGCCAGTTTCTGTTTTTCCCTTGTTTTTGAGTTTTACAGAAAAGGAATATCAAACGGAGTCCAAACGAGCTGAAAATTTACAGTGATTTTTTATGGACCAGAAGAAGCCCACGGAGCATCAAAGTTGGACCAGAAGAGTCCCGAGGTGATGGCAAGGGTGGAGGGCGTGCCCCCCCTAGGGCGCACCCCCCTGTGTCGTGGGAAACCACGACCACCTATGGGGCCATCAGCCCCTTGTGGTTTGGCAGGGGGGATGAGCACATTGCACAAAGAGTGGAGGAACATAGCGCAGCACGGCAGTGCTCACACGGGCAGTTTTACCCAGGTTCGGGCTACCGCGAGGCGTAAAACCCTACTCCTGCTTTGGTGGATTGATGGTGGATTGTGGTGAAAATGCAGCACTCTTGCCCGGCAGGGTTGCCTCGTGGCGAGGGCAGCTACGCGCGTACGAGTGTACAAGGGTCCGAATCCTTTCTATGGTTGCCATGGCCCTCCTTTTATAGATCAAGGGGTCACCACAGTGGCAAATCAGTCATTGTGTACTGATTAGATAGCGAACAGTGCTATCATACCTAACTCTGCAGTCAGAGCAGACTGCATTAAATGCGTCGCTTAGTGTCACATCGTGGCATGCTCGGCCACCTTTTCACCTGTCTGCTTGACACGTCTCTGGACGGGTGTCATTTGGAGGTGATTTCCATAGGAAGAGGCTGGCACATGCCAAATAACAGCCACTTAGTCACTTGGGGGTTTGACAACGCACCGATCGATGACTTGCGTCGCTTTGAGGTGGAGCGGTGGAGCCTTGGCAGGGTAGTTTGCCCTCGTAGCGCCCGGCAGTCCTGCTGGGATGGTCTTGAGGCTTGACTTTGGGACCACCTTGTCCTTGCCAGGCTCACCTACCCGGCGAGGGAGGTTTCTCCTTAGTGGTGTCTTGCTCATTTAGCTTGTCTTGGTCTTCTTGCTCCGCCCTTTGATCTCTCAAAGAGCTGATCTCTCCTTGCTTGGTCTGGACTTGGATATTGCAACCTTGCTCTTTTAGGCCTATGCACGGTCTGGGCAATAGACCCAGGGTTTGTTGCACCGACAGGAACCCCCGGGCCTTGCCCGAACGCGCTACCGGGCATCGTCGGGGTAGGCCCTATCCAGTGCATAGGCAAGAGGGAACAGTTGCTTGTCCTTCGAGATCTTCTTTCCTTCTTCATTAATCTGAGCTTGGATCAGTTTCCGGTTTTCCCGTGCGTCGAGTAACGCCAATGGTAGTGGGAGAGATAATGGGCCACGATCCGTGGGGTACCCACGTCCCACGTTCACTGGGCGGTAACTGCCACCCCATTATCCTTCCCGCCCCAAGCGCCTCCGCCACATCTATTGCATGCACTGCGCAAAGTTGGTGGCGAATGTGGAGGGCGCGGGAATGAGCGCCGTGGCAGAAAGCCAGGCATCGCGGGTTGGTGCAGGGGGGCGGCCTTGATTCCTCGAGCCGTTAATGGCGAGGAGGAGCCAGACTGGGCGAACGGGGCGGCTAGCTTCACGGAAAAATCTAGCCCCCTGCCCTGCTCGCCTATAAAAAGGGAACGTGGGGCAAGGCGTTTTTCCACACATCCTTCTCCTTCCGTTCTTGCAGCAGTCCTCGCCCACCATGGTGAGAGGTCGGGGGCACAACATTGCTCCAGTGGCGGCAACGAGAACTCCTGCTCGACAGCGTCTCCCTCCTCCCTCCGAAGATGCGGGGGCGGAGCCCGCCCAAGAGGAGGTGGGAGGGGGCGAGGTCGTGGTCGTCGTGGCACCCGGGGCCGAGGAGGACGGGGTAGCGCTCTGATTGCACCCCCATCGGCCACCCCTCCCCCTATGGAAGGCCATGTCGGAGAGGGAGTCCATCATCATGTTGTCCCCTATTGCTTCTGCACTTTGTGCAACGCGGCCGTCCCCATGTCGAACAACAAAGGGGCACCCATGCCCCATAGGTGATCGTGCTTCCACGCCGACATCTTTGGCGCGCCAGGTAGGGGGCGTTGCTTGTGCGAACCTGAAGCAGTATCCAGCGCGTCGATCTTCATCGACCTTCGTCATTCATGGCTCCCAAGAAGAGGAGCGGAGCTGGAGAGCATCATTACTCCTCGAAGGCTTCGTTACCCGTGGCTGCGGGCGCCACGAGCGCCGCAGCTGCGGCGAACAGGGCCGGCGAGGCGAGCGGTGCCACTAACACTCCCGTTGCGGCAGGGGCTAGAGCCGCGGGAATGGCGCAGCCCCTTCAGCATGCCGCCGATCAAGCTCCCTCCGGTACGGGTCACGGAGACGTTCAGCTTCCTCCCGCTCATCCCACCAGCATGCTCAACCAACGCAACGTCGACGCCTACTCCGGTGCGAGCCAAGATCCATTGGTCGCGCCACCCGGAGGGGCAGAGACATGGCGTGCGCTCCATCTCGCGTTGGGCAAGCGCAACAACACCCCAAACGGCACCGCCGACCCCCAGCGACCACACCCGCACGGGAAGGGCCTGGCTGACCAAGAGCCTGGTCACCAAGAATAGCTCCGACCGCGTCAGGTCCCTCTGGCAACCGGCCCGAGGCGGCAAGAGCCTGACGGTGTTCCTTCTGGTTCATCCAGGAGTCGAGCCGTGTCGCGCTTTGCCTCCCACGCCATGCCAGAAACAACGACCGAAGCGGTGGTGAGAGCTCAGCTGTTGTTGGATTTTCCTCCAGCGGCAGACAGGATGGATGAGTGGAGAGCTACCATACAAAGCCTCCTTGGGTGTGCTGAGATCAATAAGACACCAAGCACGGAGCCATCGCGGCGCCCTCAGGCGACGCCAGCGGCCCACGCGGGCGGTCAAGACGGGAGGACCGCGCCCACGGTGCAGTCCCCTCCGCGGCAGCCGCTCAGTGGCGGCCACGGCGAGCTCAGCAATCCTAGGGGATTGATGATCTTGATGAGGCATCAATGGCCTCATTGGATCCACGACTCCAGCAAGAACAATGTCAAGTGTTGAAAGACAGGAGGAAGGAGGACGCCTGCATCACCATTGAGAGGCATCGTGAGACACGCCGTCAGTCCGATAGGCGTAATGGTTCCAATGTCGACGAGCCCGCTCCCACTATTGGCGGGCACCTACCTTACGAGGTAGGCTTCCCGGCTTTCACCCGCGAGCTAGGGCAAGTCTACTGGCCATCCTCTCACACCTTCAAACCTGACTTGCCGGAAAAGTACGATGGGAAGCTGAACCCGACAGAGTTTTTGGGCATCTACCCGATTGTCGTGCAAGCCGCCGGGGGAAAGGATGAGAAAGTGCTTGCCAACTACTTCCCGTTGGCACTCAAGCCGAACGTGAGGTCATGGCTAATGCACTTGCCGGAGGATTCTATCTCCTCCTGGGCAGATCTGTGCAATGAGTTCGTGGGTGCCTTCACAAGTGGACATCAAGAACTAGGGTGGCCTAGTGACTTGCAAACCCTTCTGTAGAAGGAAGGAGAGAGTTTGCGCAAATACTTGTAGAGGTTCAGTCGAGTACACCATAACATTCCCAAGATACACCCGGCAGCTGTGATTGTCGCACTTCATACGAATGTGCGCAACCACAGAATGCGGGCTAAGATGAATGTTCGGCTGCCCAAGACTGTTAGTGAACTCTACACGCTCACGGATAAGTGTGCTCTTGCTGAAGAAGGGAGGAGACTTCTGGGGGAAGAGGATGGCATCGAAGCCAATTCAGAGGACGATTACGACCCTGCCGCCCCCAGGAAGAAAAACAAGAAGCAAAAGGAGAAGGCAGTAATGGGCATTGAGAGCACTGGAGATCCTAGCACCGGCAAGAAAGCAAAAACTTAGACGCCCGGCAAGGTAGCTGCTACATGCGCTGATTATCGGGCGGCAGCGGCTGCTGAGAAAACCGGCAAGTCTAACAGGCCGTACTGCAAAATCCATAGGACCAAGGGTCATGATCTCCAAGATTGCAAGCAAGTCGAGCAGTTGGTGGAGAAATAGAAAGCAGAGTATGAAATGCGCGACAAGAAGAGAAACCAGAATGGTACTGGCGTGAAGGGCCGTGGTGGTCGTAACGGGCACTGCGACAAGTTTGATCAGCAGAAAGAAAAACCTGCCAGAGGCCGTGAGAGGAAAGAAAATGAAGATGACAGCGAAGAGGAAGATGATGAAACCAGTGAACAAGAGTTCCATAAAGCTACTAAGGTGATGTGCATTGACGGGGGTGCATCTTTGCACTCCTCTCACCGCCAGCTCAAGCAGTGGGCACGTGAGGTTAATGCAGTGGAACCAGTAGCAAGCGGTCGGGAGCAGCTCAAGTGGTCCCGCACGTCCATCTTCTTTGACAATGAGGATCATCCAGACTGCACCACTGCGGTAGGGTGTTTGCCATTGTTGGTTTCACCAACAATCCGCAACCTCAAGGTCACTAAGATGTTGGTTGATGGGGGACAGGCTTAAATTTGATTTCTCCTTGTGTGCTGAAGAAACTACAGATTCCAGATGAGGACTTGAAGACGACTGGCACTTTCCAAGGAAGGAGCCAGCCGAAGGGAAAGATTACCTTGCCGGTAACATTTGGCAGGGAAATAAACTTCAGGACATAGAAGCTTGTGTTCGATGTTGTTGAACTTCCCCTGCCATTCAACGGGATTCTTGGCCGACCAGCTCTGGCCAAGTTCATGGCGGCGTCCCACTATGCCTACAACACTTTGAAGATGCCTGGTCCTATGGGAGTCACCACCATCTCGTCGGACAAGAGAGATGCATTTATCTGTGTGGATAAGATGTATAGAGATGCGGTTGTACCAGAGGCCGTCGGGGCCCCAGCTCCCTCCAAGAGGGAGAAGAAAGTCAAGGAAACCAGCAAGGACTCTGATAAGGACTCCGGGAAGCGCATCTCTTCGGAGCATGCTGCATCCGGTAGCGACTTGCCGGAAAGTTCAACTAGCAAGAGATCCAAGGTTGCTCCCCAGGCAACCAAGAAAGTTTTGGTGCGGAAGGATGGCACTGATGGTAACTTACCATTAGTGCTACCCTTGACGACAAATAGGAAATCACACTCGTTACCTTCCTGTGGGCGAATGTCGATGTGTTTGCCTGGTAACCATCTGACATCCCCGGTGTTCCCAGGGGGGTAATCGAGCACCACCTTGCTGTCTGTCCTCACGCCTTTCCCGTCAAGAAAAAAGTCAGAAAGCAAGCCTTGGAACGGCAACAGTTCATTGCTGAAGAAATCAAGAAACTAGAGGCAGCAGGTTTGGTCCGAGGGGTACTGCAGCAAACTTGGTTAGCAAATCCAGTGGTGGTGCGCAAAGCTAATGGGAAGTGGAGACTTTGTATTGACTTCACTGACTTGAACAAAGCTTGTCCAAAGGACCCCTTCCCTTTGCCGTGCATTGATCAGATTGTTGATTCCACCTCTCGATGTGACTTGCTGTCGTTCTTGGATGCGTACTCTGGGTATCACTAGATCTTTATTGCCAAGGAAGATGAAGAAAAGACCGCCTTCATCACCCCATCTGGCACGTACTACTTTGTGCATATGCCCTTCGGGCTGAAGAATGCTGGTTCTACATTCACAGGGGCCGTGCAAATTGGGTTCGAGCCACAGCTGCATAGGAACATTGAAGCATACATGGATGATATCGTGGTAAAAACCAAAGACAAATCTTCACTCATAAAGGATTTATAAGAAACCTTTGCAAACTTGCGGAAGATTAACTTGAAGCTTAATCCGGAGAAATGTGTGTTTGGTGTTCCGTCCGGTAAGCTTCTTGGGTTCTTTGTGTCTCAGCGAGGGATAGAAGCCAACCCCGACAAGATCAAAGCAATAGAGCAGATCCAAGCCCCGAAGATAGTTAAGGATGTGAGACGCTTGACTGGCTGTGTAGCCGCACTAAGCAGGTTCATTTCTAAATCCACCGAGCGCGTCTTGCAGTTCTTCAAAATTTTGAAGAAGGCTGGTCCAGTAAAATGGACTCCAGAGGCCGAGGCTGCGTTGCAGGATTCAAAGCCTTACCTTTCTTCTGCTCCAACCTTGGTCGCACCCAAGCCACAAGAGTCGTTGCTGCTATATCTGGCGGCAACAAATCAAGTGGTTAGTGCCACCTTGGTAGCACAGAGGGAAGTGGATAGCGGATAAGCTACTGCGATAGGACCAGCTGGTGTTGGGCAAGCTTTATCCCCGGCAAGGCCCGCCGGTGGCGACGGAGGGGGACCACAGATCAGCGCTGATGAACAGGAGGGGGTGGCAAGGAAGAAAATGGTGCAGCGACCAGTTTACTTTGTTAGCTCCCTCTTGCAGGGAGCGAGATCAAGGTACTCTAGTGTCCAAAAATTAATCTTCGGCCTCCTCATGGCCTCGAGGAAGCTCCGTCATTACTTTCAAGCCCATGAGATCACCATTGTGATTCGCCTCCCACTGCAGCAGATCTTGAGGAACCCCAAAGCCACCGGCACGATAGTAGAATGGGCTCTGGGGCTATCAAGTTTTGCCCTAAAATTTGAGAGCACAGCAACTATCCAAAGCAGAGCACTGGCAGAAGTCATAGCGGAGTGGACGCCGATGCCTGATGAAGAGACCGTGGAAACTACCCTCCCCGGCAAGGAGGCCCCTCAAGAATGGATCATGTACTTTGACGGTGCTTTCTTGCTCTAAGGTGCTGGCGCAGTTGTATTACTCGTTGTGCCCACTGGAGAACACCTCATGTACATCGTCTAAATGCATTTCCCCAGGGAAGACGCCACCAACAACATGGTAGAATATGAAGGGCTCCTTGCCGGGCTCTGGATTGCTGTTGAATTGGGAATCAAGAAATTAATCATACGCGGTGACTCCCAGCTTGTGGTGAAGCAGGTGAACAAAGACTATCAGAGCCCACTGATGGAAGCCTACGTGGAAGAGGTGAGGAAGCTAGAGGAGCACTTCGACGGGCTGCAAACAGAGCACGTCCCCCATGCAGAAAACAACATCGCTGATCACCTGTCGAAGTGCGCTGCAAAGAAGCTTCCTGCGGAACCAGGCACTTTTGTGCTCCACCTCACCCAACCAACAGTTTCACCGTCAGCCTTGGCCAGAAAAAGAAGGAAACTCAACATCGGCAAACATTTTCCGGCAGAGCTCCCTGGAGCCGCTGGAGAAAAGATTGCCGGGGTAAACCCCACGCTGACTGGCGAGCCACGCCCTCAGGCAGAACCCCAAGCTCCTGCCGCTGAAGGAAGTGCTCTCACAGCTGAAGAAATGCCTTTAGTCCTTGTTGTCGAACCTTAGGCTCCGACATGGGCACAACACCTAGTCCGATTCTTGCAAACTGGAGAACTTCCTGACGATCCAGATGATTCTAAGAAAGTAGCCGAACAGTCGAGTATGTACCAGTTTGTGGCCAACATTCTGTACAGAAAGAGGCCAAACAGCGTGAAGTTGAAGTGCACCAGTCAAGAGGATGGACTACATAATGTAGGGTAGTACCCTAGATGCCCGATCTTTCACGATTGGAGCGGATCCTACGAAGAACACGAGGGGAAAACACGAGGGGAAACATTAGAGGAATCACTCAAACCAACAAGATTCGATTACAAATGTGCTAGATCCTCGAAACACAAAGAGATACAAAATCCATGATCAACAAAGGATGATACAAGTAGCAAGTTCTTCTCCGTGAGGAGGTCTTGAGGGTCTTCCCGTTAGGGGTCTTGAATCCAAGATGGATCTTCTCCGTAGAGGCCGCGGTCTCTCTCGGTGGAGTAGATCCAGATGGATGAGCAAAGCTCTATCTCTCAAATGAGCTATCACAATGCTAACCCTAAAAAGGGGGGAGACGAGGAGTATATATAGTCTAAGTGGGCGAAGGAGCACATGGGCCTCGGCCCAACACGCAGTCAACTCACAGGCGACGGACGTCCGACAGCTACCGGTCATCCGACGTCTCAAGGGGGCTCGGACGTCCGGTACTTGTCGGAAGTCCAATGTTTCGGCTCGGGTCTGGTTGTGTCAGACGTCCGGATGGGGTCGGTCGTCCGAGGTGTCGGTCGTCCGGCGGCCTCCATACTTCCGACATTTTGGTTCTGGACTGGTGGCGTCGGTCATCCGGCGGGGCTCGGTCGTCCGGGCGCTGGGAGTTGTCGGTTGTCCGAGGCGTGTCGGTCGTCCGGCCGCTGTAGCATTCGTAGGCTGGGGTTGGCCTGGCGGGGTGATGCATCGGGCATCGGACGTCCGACACGTCTAGGACGTCCAGTGGCTGGAGACTTTCCGATTGCTTCTCTTTTCGCTCCTTGTACTTGGGGTCCTCGCAGTCTTACCCGTTGGGCGTAGCTGATCCGTGGCCTTCCTCCAAGTACCTGATCATGCATAGGGTCTCTGCTTGAGGTAGTAGCCATGTCTCATGTGTAGAAAGAGGTAGTTCGGAGAGGAGCGAGTTCACCTTAGTCGCGATAGCCCTTGCTCGAGCTCTTGTCATAGGTCCAAGTGGTGTCGTGGGAGACGTAGGTAGATCCATGGGGATGACCGTGGGATGCTCCGCATAATCTCCCCCCCCCCCTTGGAAAGATCTGACCTCGGATCGAAATCCTCATCACCATGGTAGGGAGAGAGATCTTTGACATTGAAGACGTCGCTCATGTTGTACTTGTCGCGCGGGAAATCAATCTTGTAAGCATTGTTATTGTAGCGTGCTAGCACCTTGAAGGGTCCGTCGGCTCGAGGTAGAAGCTTCGATTTGCGTTCGTTGGGGAAGCGGTCCTTGCGAAGGTGTAGCCACACAAGATCTCCAATGTTGAATATCATGGGTTGCTTGTTGATGTTTAGCTTGGACGCGAGTCATTGTACTTGGCGCTCGATGGTGTGCCTTGTATCTTCATGCATCTTCTTGAGGTAGCTCACTCGTGCACTCGCGTCCATGTTGATGCGCTCTTGTAGTGGTAGAGGAAGAATGTCCAATGGGGACAAGGGGTTGAAACCGTAGACGATCTCGAAGGGGGACTTGCCGGTAGTCGAATGTCTTCCACGGTTGTAGGCGTACTCGGCGATGGGTAGACACTCTTCCCACTCCTTGATGTTCCTCTTGATCAACATGCGTAGTAGAGTGGAGAGCGTTTGGTTCGTCACCTCCGTTTGGCTGTCGGTTTGTGGATGGTATGGCGAAGAGAACAAGAGCTTGATTCCTAGCTTGGCGCATAATGTCTTCCAAAAGTAGCTCAAGAACTTGACATCGTGGTCTGAGACAATAGTCTTTGGCACTCCATGTAAGCGCAAAATTTCCTTACAAAAAAGATTTTCAACATGTGAAGCATCGTCTATCTTGTTGCATGGGATGAAATGAGCCATTTTAGAGAATCGGTCCACAACAACAAACACGGAATCTTTGCCATTTCTAGTCCTAGGCAAACCGAGCACAAAGTCCATACTAATATCTTCCCATGGGTGATACGGATTGAGATTTAGACTTAGCTTTGCAACATGTAGAACATCGGTTGGTGAAGCGTGAGATGTCGCGGAACATCTTGGGCTAAAAGTAGTTCTTTGAGAGCGTAGCAAAGGTCTTGTCGCGTCCAAAGTGTCCCATAAGTCCTCCTCCATGTGCCTCTTGCAAGTAACAGACGAAGAGAAGACTCGGGGATGCACAATTTGTTAGCTCTCATAAGATAATCATCTTTGATGTAATAGCGTTCCCAAGATGTATGCGTCAAACATTTGGCATAAGGAATAGCAAAAGTAGGATCATGCGCATACAAGTCTTTTATGTGCTCAAAGCCAGTGACATTCAATTCAAGTTGAGTAACAAGCATGCATTTGCGGGAAAGCGCATCCGCGACAACATTTTCTTTGCCTTTGATGTACTTGATGACATAGGGAAAAGACTCAATGAATTCACTCCACATAGCATGACGCTTGTTCAACTTAGTTTGACTGTTAAGATAATTAAGCGTTTCATGGTCGGTATGAATGACAAATTCATGGGGACGAAGATAATGTTCCCACTCACGCAAAACTCGCACTAAAGCATATAGCTCTTTGTCATAGATGGGATAATTGAGTTGCGCTCCGGAAAGTTTCCCACTAAAGTAAGCAATTGGGCGCTTCTCTTGCGTTAACACACATCCTATGCCATTACCGCTAGCATCGCAATGAACTTCAAAAGTTTTGTCAAAGTTGGGTAATGCAAGCACGGGAGCATGAGTAAGCAAATTCTTAAGTTCGTTAAATGCGGTATCTTGAGATGGCCCCCAAACAAAGGGTGCATTCTTCTTAGTCAAAGCATGTAAAGGGGATGCAATGGTGCTAAAATCCTTAACAAATCTACGGTAGAAACCGGCTAAACCAAGGAAACTACGCACTTGTTGCAAGTTGGTTGGTTGTGGCCAAGTTTTAATAGCATTGATCTTAGATTGATCTACATGAACACCCTTAGAAGACACAACGAAACCCAAGAAAACGAGCTTATCAACACCAAAAAGGCATTTGTCCATATTGGCATAAAGGCGCTCTTTTCTAAGAGTTTGTAGAACGGTTCTAAGATCGGTGACATGAGCTTTGAGAGATTTGCTAAAAACAAGGATATCGTCAAAGTAGA
Source organism: Thinopyrum elongatum (assembly GCA_011799875.1). Taxonomy (NCBI): domain Eukaryota; kingdom Viridiplantae; phylum Streptophyta; class Magnoliopsida; order Poales; family Poaceae; genus Thinopyrum; species Thinopyrum elongatum. The sequence goes on along the minus strand of CM022298.1, from coordinate 336,342,298 downwards.
CCACAACAAATACGCCAATGTAGGGACGAAGAACAAAATGCATAACTCGCATGAAAGTACCGGGTGCTTCGGATAAGCCCATTGGCATAACAAGCCATTCATATAAGCCAAATTTGGTCTTCAATGCGGTTTTCCATTCGTCACCTTCTTGTATGCGGATTTGGTAATAGCCACTTTTAAGATCAATTTTAGAGAAAATAGTGGCTTTGCTAAGCTCATATAGCATGTCGTCTAACCGTGGAATGGGATAGCGATATCTAACCGTGATAGCGTTGATAGGACGACAATCGGAACACATGCGATATGTACCATCTTTCTTGGGAACAAGGATTAGCGGAACGGCACAAGGGCTCAAGCTTTCGCGTACATGGTCGTTGTCGATGAGTTGTTGTACTTGCCGTTGGATCTCCTTGGTTTCCTCAGGGTTGACGTGGTAGGGAGCCTTGTTAGGAAGAGGTGCTTCGGGGATGAGGTCATGCGGTGTTCGATGCCTCGAAGAGGAGGTAGACCCAGAGGTAGCTCGTCGGGGAATACATCTTAGAATTCCTGCAATAGAGAAGATAACACTAAAGGTAGATTGTGAGAGGTGTTACCTTTTGGTGCCTCGTCCTTGCACAATAGGACATAGTGCATAAAACTTGATGGGTTCTCACACACTTCTCTCATCTCACTTTTGGTGGCAAATAGCACTAAGTTTTTCTTGTCGCTCATCGTGGAGGCACTCAATTTGGGCTTGTGGCGCTCACTCTCTTTTGGGTGGTTTGCTCTCTCACTATTCTCTCCATGATGGGTGGTTGCTTGCTTGTCGGCGATCACTTGACTTGGAGACATAGGTCGTAGCACGTACTCCTTTCCCTTCATCTTGAAGCTATAGTGATTGGTCCAGCCGTTATGGATGACGCCGCGGTCAAATTGCCATGGTCGTCCAAGTAGGAGATGGCAAACGGACATCGGGACGACATCACACTCCAAAGTGTCTTCATATGCTCCTATCTTGAAGGAAACTTGCACCATATGTTCCACTTGAATAGTGCCAAAGTCGCTTAGCCATTGGACCTTGTAGGGGTGGGGATGCTTCATCTTGACCAATTGGAGCTTGGAGCATAGTTCTTCACTTGCGAAGTTATGGCAACTCCCTCCATCGATGATGACCTTCACGGACCTTCCATTGATGCCGGCTTTGGTGTGGAAGATATGGCATCTTTCGTCTTCGTCTTGTTGATGTTGAAGTGTCAAGACCTTGGAGACAAAGAGAGTGGGGCTCGAATCTTCGTCATAAAAGACTTGATCATCTTCATCCTCATTCATGCGCCAGTGCATGGCCACTTGCTCAAGGGCCTCCATCTCCTCTTCACTCATGGAGTCATAGGTGCCGTCGTCGTTGAGGATCATGGTGCGCTTGTTGGTACACTCGAAGGACTTGTGGCCTCGGCCGCCGCAAGTGAAGCACTTGATGGAACTTGTCTTGATAGTCTCGTCCGATGGAGTCATAGATGATGAAGCTCTCAGTTTGAAGTTGCTTGTAGTAGGAGGACGACTTGAGGATGTTGAAGTTTTATTGTAACTTGACTTGCCGCCGTTGGTTGTAGAAGGTTTGGTTGAGGTAGGAGTTATTGGAGTCGTTGAAGCTTGGTTGTTGGATGAGCCGTAGGTCTTGGAAGAGAACTTGGTATACTTGAAGTCATCTTGCACTTGACGTTCCGCCTTGGTAGCTTGGTGCACTAGCTCGATGAGGTTAGAGTAATGTTGGAAGTTGGCGATCTTCTTGATAGGGTGATTGAGCCCATTCAAGAAATGTGCCATAGTTTGCTCATCATCTTCCGTGACATTGGCATGTATCATGGCAATCTCCATTTCCTTGTAGTACTCTTCAACGCTCTTGGTTCCTTGCTTTAGTAGCTGGAGTTTCTTGAAGAGGTCGCGGTTGTAATAGGTTGGCACAAAACGCGCTCTCATGACATCCTTCATTTGCACCCATTTTGTGGTGGGTGGTTCACCTCTTGCTTCACGGCGCTCAATGACTTGTTCCCACCAAATGAGGACGTAGTCTTGGAACTCAAGGGATGCCATGGCGATCTTCTTCTCTTCCTCATAGTTGTGCAAACGAAATATCTTGTCAACCTTCAATGCCCATGAAAGGTACTCTTCGGGATCATTGCTTCCGTTGAACTTGGGCATGGTGAACTTGAGCTTGCCATAGCGTTGCTCCTCATTGTGTTGTGGTCAAGGGTGATGATGCCCTTGATGTGGAGGATTGTCAACCTCATGTTGCTCTTGGCGTGGAGGATTCCCGATGTCATGTTGCTCTTGGCGAACTTGTGGTTCTTGTTGAGCTTGTTGTTCTTGTCTAGCTTGAGTAGGAGCTTGAGGAACTTGACAATGCACTTGTGCTTGATATCGTCTTTCTTGAACTTCGTCGCGAAGTGCCTCTTCTTCTTAACGTGTATGGTGGTTTCGGTTGGCAACGGCACGATTCGTATGTCGGAGGGCACGTAGCGCGTCAAGTGCTTGAGCTTCACCCCGTTCTTGTTGTTGACGTAGCGCGATGGCGTCTTGCTCATCTTGATGTTGGCGAGCTCGCTCTTCCTCTTGCTCTAGTTGGCAGAGGCGTTCTTGTTCTTCCACTTGTTGGTGTTGGCATTGCCTTTCTTGTGCTTGCGCAAATGTAGCTTGATTTTGACGATGCCGGTGTTCTTGCTCTTCAAGTTGCTCTTGTGGACCATTGCCGTGTAGAGGATTGCGGTTTGCTTGTCGGTCTTGGCGCACGGCTTGACGAAGAGTGTTTGATGTCGGTGTACTTGAACCCGAGATGGTGTTGTCGGAGTGTCGACTCGAGTGGCTCCGTCTTGAATAGGACGAAGTGGTAGAAGAGCGGTTGACCAGCAGTGCATGAATCTCGTCCATTCTTGCATTGTTCTCTTGCTTTTGTTCGTCGATCTAGTTGTCGAAGTAGTCTCTTGTATGTTGCTCGGAGAGCCGCAAGTCGGTGGCAAGATTGTCGATGCGGTCGCTCATCACTTGTTGTTCTTGATGCAAAGCTCGTTGTGCGCTGAAGAGGTGGTTCTTGGTGACGTAGTTGTTCGGGTCCTCGTCTTGCTCGATGAAGAGTGGGTTGGTAGAAGAACTTGGCCTATCCATCATTCCAAAAAAATGTGAGGGTGGAAGAAAGGAAGAACAATACCAAATGTACCTTGACCGATGTTGAGGGTGGATCAAAGATCACTCAATGATGTAACAAGGAAATAGCACAATTGGTACCATATCTCGTCAATCTCTTACACCTACACAAAGAAAGCTTATGGTGGTTCTCGGTTAGGATGGTGGCACAAAATTTATGCAATTGTTAGTGAGACTCAATAATTTTGGAAAAGATTCACAAATTTGCAAATGCAACAAGTAGACCAATAGCAAGATATGGTACACGGGAACACACACGCAAATAGATAAATGGGGTCGTGCAACCAAAATGAGCTCAAAATGTGGAATCCACGGAGAATGCTCTTGTTGCACAACTCTAGAGAGATGCTAGCACGATTGCATAATAGGCGGATACGAGACTTGTGCACAACCTACTAAGAAAAATGCAATGACTTCTATCCCAAGTATGCTATATGTATGGTGTTCCTATGATATGATCCAAGACGATCGAGTATGACAATCTTAAGGTAGTATGATGCTATGGTTCTTGCTTAAAAGCTCTTTGCTTATCTTTTCCTTTTGCTTAAAATCTTGATTGTCTCTTTATCTTTTGAGCTCTTTCTTTGGCCACTTATGCAAAACTTCACGAACCAAGATAGCAATTGTGTATATGCGATGGCAACCCTGTGACACAAGAGATGATACCAAGATATGGACACCAAGATGATGATATATATGCAATGACCACTAATGTGCACAAGTAACGTTGCCAGCAATGCTCAAAGGCTAGTCTCGATGGGTAAGTGACGCAAAAGTTAGGCTAGTGGGTTATCAATGCAATGGCAAGAATGTACAATGATGTCGTCGAAGTTACCGTCCTTGCTTACGGTTGAGGGTGTCAACATTGTTGAGCAGTTGTTGTCGATGACAAGTCGAAGGCGAAGATGAGCGGCGGTGGTGTTGATGTCGAACCATCCCTAAGTTGCTGAAAAGCGTTAGGAAACGGGAAAAGGCAACTCAAATTCTCAAAGAACAAAACATGTCAAAACTTCGGAGTTGGGAAACGGGTAAGCTATGGTGGTTGCGGAAAGCAGTGGTGGTTTGATAAATGGGGTTAACGGAGTGTTGGTGCGGAAGGTGGTATGGGGGGTGCGTATGCAGAATTGGAAAGGGCCGGTGGCGAACTAAAAATTTTCAGTTTCGTCAGGTTTTATCGGACGTCCGGTGATGGTCGGACGACCGGTGGTTGTCGGACGTCCGGTGCCTGGGCGATTTCGGGCACGGGATGAACTTCTAGGGTTCGTGGGGCGAATTAGTGGATGGAAAAGGTGGAGATGATGGGGGAAAGATAGATCCACTCATGGCAAAGAAAATCCATGGATCAAATCCAACAAAACTTCATCACAAAAAAATTGGGGCTATTTTTGGTGGGGAATTTTCAAATTTGGGGAAGAACACAACAAAACAAGGCTAGAAAACAAGGGTAGGGGCTCCAAAATCGTGATCAACCTTGGCTCATGATACCAAGATGATGTAGGGTAGAACCCTAGATGCCTGATCTTTCACGATTGGAGCGGATCCTATGAAGAACACGAAGAACACGAGGGGAAACTAGAGAGGAATCACTCAAACCAACAAGATTCGATTACACATGTGCTAGATCCTCGAAACACAAAGAGATACACGATCCACAATCAACAAAGGATGATACAAGTAGCAAGTTTTTCTCCGTGAGGAGGTCATGAGGGTCTTCCCGTTAGGGGTCTTGAATCCAAGATGGATCTTCTCCGTAGAGGCCGCGGTCTCTCTCGGTGGAGTAGATCCGGATGGATGAGCAAAGCTCTATCTCTCAAATGAGCTATCACAATGCTAACCCTAAAAAGAGGGGAGAGGAGGAGTATATATAGTCTAAGTGGGCGAAGGGGTATATGGGCCTCGACCCAACACGCAGTCAACTCACAGGCGTCGGACGTCCGACGGCCACCGGTCGTCCGGCGTCTCGAGGGGGCTCGGACGTCCAGTACTTGTCGGAAGTCCGACGTTTCGGCTCGGGTCAAGTTGTGTCGGACGTCCGGTCGGGGTCGGACGTCCGAGGCGTCGGTCGTCCAGTGGCCTCCATACTTCCGACGTTTTGGTTCTGGACTGGTGGTGTTGGTCATCCGGCGGGGCTCGATCGTCCGGGCGTTGGGAGGTGTTGGTCGTCCGAGGCACGTCGGTCGTCCGGCCGCTATAGCGTTCACAGGCTGGGGTTGGCCTGGCGGGCTGATGCATCAGGCGTCAGACATTCGACACGTCTCGGACGTCCGGTGACTGGAGACTTTCCGGCTGGTTCTCTTCTCGCTCCTTGTACTTGGGTTCCTCGTCATCTTGCCCGTTGGGCGTAGCTGATCCGTGGCCTTCCTCCAAGTACCTGATCACGCATAGGGTCTCTGATTGAGGTAGTGGCCATGTCTCATGTGTAGAAAGAGGTAGTTCGGAGAGGAGCGAGTTCACCTTAGTCGTGATAGCCCTTGCTCGAGCTCTTGTCATAGGTCCAAGTGGTGTCTTGGGAGACGTAGGTTGGGGATGACCGTGGGATGCTCCGCATCACTAGAGTTGTTGGAAGAGATACATGGAGGCGCGGGTGGCTCACATATGGGATCAAGAGCACTTATCGGGAAAGCTTTCCGGCAAGGAATCTACTGGGCCACCGCCCTCTGGGATGCAACTGAGCTCATCACCAAGTGTGAGGCATGCCAGTTCCAGTCCAAGAATATCCATCAGCCAGCTCAAGCCTTGCAGACCATCCCTTTGTCCTGGCCTTTCACGGTCTGGGGGCTCGACATCTTGGGCCCCTTTCCCCATGCTACCGGGGGCTTTGAATTCTTGTATGTTGCAATCGACAAGTTTACAAATTGGCCCTAAGTGGAACCTGTGAGACAGGTGACGGCGCAATCAGCTATCAAGTTCTTCAAGGGACTGGTGTGTCATTTCTGAGTGCCCAACAGGGTAATCACTGACAACGGCACCTAGTTTACAGGTCGTGCCTTCATGTAGTACATCCAGATCCTTGGGAGCAAGGTCTCTTTCTCCTCCGTTGTCCACCCAAGAAGCAACGGGCAGACTGAGAGGATGAACGCTGAAGTGCTGCACGGGCTGAAGACAAGAACCTTTGATAGACTGCAAAAATGCGGCAAGCGCTGGATTGATGAGTTGCCGGTGGTTCTTTGGTCAATTAGGACAACACCAAATCGAGCTACTGGCCCGACCCCCTTCTCCCTGGTGTATGGGGCAGAAGCAGTGCTCCCCATGGAACTCATATACGGGTCGCCTCATGTACTTACCTACGATGAAGTAGCGCAAGAGCAGCTACAGCAAGACGATGCCATGCTCCTCGAGGAGGACCGTCTCCAGGCAGCTGTACGTGCTGAACGATACCAGCAAGCCATGCGCCGCTATCATAGCCACAGGGTTCACGCCCGGAGCCTTGAGAGAGGTGACCTTGTCCTTAGGCGCATTCAGTCTGCCAAGGGTTCAAACAAGTTGACACCAAAGTGGGAACGCCCTTACCGGGTAGTGCGTGTCACCAGACCTGGCGCAGTCCGTCTGGAGACTGAAGATGGCATCCCGATGCAAAACTCATGGAATATTGAGCATCTTCGTAAGTTTTACCCGTAAGGCACCGTTGCCAGGCCTTGCCCCGATAGCCTGTTTTGTACAAGCATAGTCCCCTGGACTTGTAACCCTTTGTACAAAGCAAGGCAAAGAACCTATGCAAAGATAATAAAATGAAGCGCTAGCACAAAACTTGCATGCATGTTTAATTAAGTATGGCTTTATTGTGGTTACAATAACCCTAGCATGAGATAATTAATCCTTCACAAAGGATCGTATGCAGCTGTTTTCTCCCCTGCACTTCTTTTTTTATCAACAGCAAGGTCTCCGCCATGGATGAACCTCCCGGAAGGAAGAGTGAGAACGAGCCAGCATATTGGTCTCCGACAGCTCTTCCTTATCGGGAGCGATAAGAAGGACAGCAAACGCAGATCAGTTCACCTCACCATCCATGATGTGCTCCTTTATGAAAAGCTTGTGTGTAAGGAAACCATGTCGCTCCCAACATCTATGCTCCCATCCTTTGATTCGAAGTATCTTCAGTCAGGTTGGTCGCAGTAGCATTTGGGGGGGGGGGACTGACGAGGGGCCGGTTTCCATCCATGCTCCTAACCCATCGGACATGGTTCAGTAGCAGCTATGGAAGGGACTAGCAAGATGTCCTGCCGGGAAACTCTGTTTACTTGAAAGTATTGAGGGATCATTCCTCAGCATGAATACGATACATGCACAGGTGCCCGGCAGGCATTCTTTTTTTATTAATACGCAGATAAACAAGTAGGAATCATACAGGATACAAGCATGGATAGAGGGTTACATGATTTGAAAACTTGACTAGTGCCTACATCTTTTGATTTGAAAAAAGATAAGTGCCCTGTAATGCCTTTCTTGTCCCTCTCCTCCTAGGATTTGCATCAAGGAGGAAAGAGGGCAAAAGGAGCGCCTAGGCAGAAGCCCAGCCCGACCCTGTCAGGGCCCGCAGGATGCAGCCTCACAAGATCGGGAGGGTGCCTCCCCGGCAAGGAAGAAGAGGCCAGGGACGAAGAGAGCAGCTAGGCGATGCCCTCGTCACCACCGCCAAGACCAGAGGAACGTGGCAAGAGGGACACCGGTAGGGAAAACGAAGCCGGAGTCCACGAGGAAGCCTGCCGGGGTCCAGCTGGTGGAAGCGGAGTCGACCAGGCCAAGCACCCCCCGGCAAATTGCTCTTCCGGGGTCCAGCTGCAGATGGTGGTGCTGTCGGCGCCTAGCTGACGGTGACGGTGCGACCGACGCTCAGCTAGAGTCCGAGCCGCCGTCCTCCTGCTTGAGGACTAGGGGCTCGGCGCTGCCATCTTTGCCATCAGTGTCCTCTTCATCGATGTCGCTCAAGGAGGAGCTTTCATCATCGGTCGAGCTCTCCGCGCAGCACCCTAAGCGAGCACCCGAACGCCCGACGACCTTGATGGAGAGAAAATCAGCCTCCATTAGCATAAAATGAAGGACGTGCCCCTCCGCCAAGCTATGGGCACATGCAAAAGTTTTCCAGCCACGCCAGAGAAGCATGACATGAGGTGCGGGGAACTCGACTTCCACCCGCATGTTGCCATTACAGCAACCTCTCATGTGCAACTTCAACCCGTGTGGCTATTCAACCTCCATCACCCTTGCAAAAGGGCCAGGAAGCCAAAGACGGCTACGCGGGGGCTCGCACATCCTGACGATGAACTCCAGCGCTGTATCTCCGACATGGCCCCCCATTAGAGCTGGAGCTGCTGGGGGAGGAGCGACCGGAGTACCACCGCGTCCTCCTTGGCCCTGAACACCGCGTCGGCCATGACCACGCCCTGCGGCTCCGCCTTGTCCACTGGATCCTGCCCGTGGGTCCCCAGCCGAGGCGGGGCTGCGGTGCCGAGAGGAGGCCCTTGTCGCCGCCGCCGGAGCTCGAGCACGCCCTCTTCCCCTCACCATGGTGGGAGAAGGACACGAGAAGAAGAAGGAGAAGATGAGTGGGGGAGCCCTTCCAGTCACCTCGGCGCTCCCTTTTTTATAGCTTCCTGGCCCTTTTGCAAGGGTGATGGAGGTTGAACAGCCGCATGGTTTGAAGTTGCACATGAGAGGTTGCTGTAATGGCAACATGCGGGTGGACGTCGAGTTCCCCGCACCTCATGTCATGCTTCTCCGGCGTGGCTGGAAAACTTTTGCACGTGCCCATAGCTTGGCGGAGGGGCACGTCCTTGATGTTAAGCTAATGGAGGCTGATCTGCTCTCTATCAAGGTCTTCGGGCGTTCGGGTGCTCGCTTAGGATGCTGCGTGGAGAGCTCGACCGATGACGAAAGCTCCTCCTCGAGTGACAGCAATGAAGAGGACACTGATGGCGAAGACGGCGACGCCGAGCCCCCGGTCCTCAAGTAGGAGGACGGCGACTCGGACTCCAGTTGATCGCCGGTCGCACCGTCACCGTCAGCTAGGTGCCGGCTGCACCGCCATCTGCAGCTGGACCCCGAGAGAGCGATTTGCCGGGCGGTGCTTGGCCTGGTCGACTCCGCTTCCACCAGCTGGACCCCGGCAGGATTCCTCGTGGACTCCGGCATCGTCTTCCCTGCCGGTGTCCCTCTTGCCGTGTTCTCTGGTCCTGGCGGTGGTGACCAGGGCATCGCCTAGCCGCTCTCTCCGTCCCTGGCCTCTTCTTCCATGCCGGGCAGGCGCCCTCCTGATCTTGTTAGGCTACATCCTGCGGGCCCTGACAGGGTCGGGCTGGGCTTCTGCCTAGGCGCTCCTTTTGCCCTCCTTCCTCCTTGATGCAACTTCTAGGTGGAGAGGGACAAGAAAGGCATTACAGGGCACTAAACTTTTTCCATTTTAAAAGATGTAGGCACTAGCCAAGTTTTAGCTCAAATTATGTAACCCTCTATCCATGCTTGTATCCTATATGATTCCTACTTGTTTATCTGCGTATTAAAGAAAAAAAGAATGCCTGCCGTGCACTTGTGCATGTATCATATCCATGCTGAGGAATGATCCCTCAATACTTTCAAGTAAACAAAGTTCCTCGGCAAGACATCTTGTCTGTCCCTTCCATAGCTACTACTGAACCATATCTGATGGGTTAGGAGCGTGGATGGAAAACCGGCCCCTCGTCAGCCCCCCCCCCCCCCCCCCCCCCCCCCCCCCCCCCCCCCCCCAAATGCTACTTCGACCAACCTGACTGAAGAAACTTTGAATCAAAGGATGGTAGCACAGATGTTGGGAGTGACAAGGTTTCCTGATGTGGACATCAATACCATTGTTACACCCACAACCCCTGCTGCTATACATACTAGACCAATTACAAGAGCTCGCGCACGCCAATTGAATTACCAGGTACTTTCGTTTCTTAGTGATAATTCTAATGTTCATGAGAATATGATGCTGCCTAAATTGGATAAATTTGTGTTGATTACTAATGAAGGGCCTAGCATGGACAAGAGGGATGAACACTAGAGCAGGATCAAGCATGGAGATGAAGGCGCGCGCGAAAGGATCCAGAATGGCGTTTCTAGTGCATATTTGAGCACTTTGAAGCCTCCGAGATGAACTACAAGGACATGGACGAAATATACAAGATGCCCCTTCATAAATTTTGTCCATAGCTTATTTTAGGTGTTGCGCCACCTTATTTTTGGGCCAGGCCCATGTAATTTCGAAATACAACTTCCTAGGCTATTTTTAGAGTCTGTATGTGTCGGGAAACAAAGTTAGGGTTGGTTTCGGACCCCTCCTACAAGGGGCCACGAAATTCCCCCCTACTCCTCCATATATACAGCCCTTAGGGCGACGTTTAGACTTTGGGTTTTGTTTAGATTAAAAGTTCACCATAGCTGCAACTACGCGTACTTCGTTTGTGTTCAACGACTAGACCAAGACATGACAGAACCCCACCTTGATCAATAAAGCTTTCATCTTATATTTGCAATATCCAGATTGCAATCTCAGTTTCTTGCTTGTTCTTCGTTTGCTTGCGGGAAATAGACCCTCGTGGTCAGGTTGATGATGCTTCGGCGTAGTCAATAACCTCTCGAAGTTGGGTTAGCGATTGCTAAGGCGCGACGTCCTCGCACGTTCGTATTCGGATCGTCAAAGTCTACTCCACCGAAATGATAATCACCTTCTCATCGAAAGACAGGACACCTTTGCCTCTATCAAGTGGTATCAGATTTCCAGGTTGCTCAGTGAAATTTTACAGTTTTTCGTAGTTTAGATCGAGTCTGTTCTTCATACCTACAGTCCATGAAAAAGCCAAAAAAAATTAGGGTTAGTTACTACAGTCCACGAAAAAGCCAAAAAAAATTAGGGTTAGTTCATCATATCCAAACCAATCTGAGCCATTGCATAATCTTTTCTGTATTTTCTTTGTTGAATTTGCGGTTGCATCGTCATGTCAAGTTGCTGGTCTTAGTGTCTAGTCCTTTGGAGTTTTGAGTTCTGTCACAGTTTTCACGTCGCCGCCGCACCATCTTCATCACTGCTGCCATATACCACCATCGCACCAACTTCATCACCGCTGGCATAGACTACCACCACATATCCGCCGCCAATCTGAGTCCATATACGCCACCACATATCCGCCACTATCACGCCCATCCGAGTCCACCTCCGCCACTAGTCCGAGTTTACACCAGATTCATCTCCGCCACCAGTCCTAGTCCGAGTCCAGTATTTGTTTCTTTGTTTTCGATTTCCAGATCACGCCATACTACGAGTCATGACCAAGTTGGACTCCCCAACTTTCGTGCCACCCGTAGAAGAAAAATAGTTCCAGTTTCAAAAAAAAAACTAAGTCTGGAAAATTCTGGCTAGGTAGTTTTTAGGCCATTTGTAGACTTTTTCGAAAAAAAAATATTGCGGAGCAAAAAAAAAGGAAAAAAGAGAAAAAAAAAAGAAAACAATTCAGAGTGTGCTCCTCCCTTGTTTACGTGCAGCGCCGTGATTTTGTTAGTGTTCTAGGCTCGCATCTCTAGCACGGTCTAGCCTAGGACCAGCACAGTACCGTTGTTGAGCGTTTATTCAACTTTGCATCTCTGAATTGATTATTGCTGACATTTTTGCTACCATATTATCATAAGCCTTCCCAGCTCCACAGATATCTACGTCATGCGTTTGACTCTCCCTGGTAATCGCTCTGTCCAAGCTTTGATAGTTTTGACCACAACGGTTGCCGATCACCACCTGCTGCTGGGTAAGAACTGGAAAGTATTTGAGATTTGCTTGACGGATTTGTGACACCCCACCACCACCACCTTTTAGTACTCTGTAGGATCATATTCTTGTGTGTTTCTATTGCTGCTAACATGGCAGGATCACAAGCCGACGAGATTGACTGGGAGAACATGACGAAGAAGGAGCTTCATGATAAATTTCAGCAAATGTTGAGTCAACAGGTGGAAGACGTGATGGCCAGTTTTGGAAAGGCGCTGGAGAGGATTGATTATGTTGAGAAGACAATTGACACCAAGTTGGATGCCAAGTTCGATGAAGTACTCGCGCGTCTTCCACAACCACCACCTGCATCTGCTACACCATTACAACAACAACAACCACCTCCACATCGTGAAACAGCCCTCCGTCGAGCGGGCCGTGTTCCCCTTGATCCAGGACAAACTTCTGATGCTACTACTACTGCTGTTGATGCTTCTGTAGCTCCTGCTGCTACTGCAGAGGTAGAGGACTACTATGAGGATGAGGTTGATCAAAATCAGAACTACGTGCAACCACCAGCACCAGGTCGATCTCATGCATATAATCGCTACGGTAGGGCTACAGCACCACCTCAGGTACGAGATTATGACCATAGTCCTAAGCTGAAATTGACTATTCCACCGTTTGAGGGTAGATACATTCCCGATGTATATCTTACTTGGGAGTTAGAAACTAAGCAACGTTTCACATGCTTACAATATCCTGAGGAAAGACGTGTTGCTGCTGCTATTTGTGAATTCATTAGTTTTGCTTCTGTTTGGTGGTCTGAACATTATAGATTATATCATGATAATATCCGTACTACTTGGGCTGCTTTGAAAGCTACTATGCATACTCGTTGGGTTCCACCATATTATCAACGTGAATTACTACAAAAATTGCAACATTTAAGACAAGGAAAAAATTCTGTAGAAGAATATTGTCAGGAATTACAAACAAGCATGATTAGATGTGGTATTGTTGAGGATAATGAAGCTATGCTTGCACATTTTATGGGTGGATAAATAAAGAGATTCAGACCATTTTAGATAAGGAGTATAACAATATCACTCGTTTATTCCATCTTGCATTGGCGCGGACTAGTTTTTCTGCAGGTCGACCTTCATCATGGACACCGCGTGCATCTTCTACTTCCACAAGTTCTGCTACACCGGCACCTCCGTCAGCTGCCACCTCCAGCTGTGATACAAGAAAGCAGGTACTACCACCACTATCTGCCAAGAGCACACCTACCGGGCCTGCATATAGCTCTTCTTCATCCATAGCATCAACAGGGCACACACACATGATATTATTTGTCCTTGTTGTAAGGGTAGAGGTCATTATGCGAGAGAATGCCAATCTCCACATGTTATGATTGCTACTAAGGATGGTGGGTATGAGTCCGCTAGTGACTATGATGAGGAGACTTTGGCTCCTATTACAAGTGAAGAACACGGTGGAGATGATTCTGATCATGACACGCAATACATGGCTGCTGAAGATGCTGACAGGTATGAAAGTTTAGTTACTCAACATGTTTTGAGTGTGCAGGTCACACAAGCTGAGCAAAATCAGAGGCATAATTTGTTCCATACAAAGGGAGTTGTGAAGGAACGTTCTGTTCGCGTCATCATAGATGGAGGGAGCTGCAACAACTTGGCTAGCATGGAGATGGTGGAGAAGCTATCTCTCACCACAAGACCACATCCACATCCTTACTACATCCAATGGTTCAACAACAGCGGCAAGGTTAAGGTAACACGTATTGTTCGTGTGCATCTTAATATCTCTACATATGCTGATTTTGTTGATTGTGATGTGGTACCTATGCAAGCATGTTCCTTATTACTTGGTAGACCATGGCAATTTGATAAAAATTATGTACACCATGGTAGAAGCAATCAGTATACTCTTGTTTATAAGGATAAACATATTATTTTGCTTGCTATGACTCCTGATTCCATTTTGAAAGATGATATTAATAGAGCTAATAAAGAAAAACAGGAGAAAAATAAGAGTGAAAATCAGATTGTGGCAAAAGAATTTGAGCAACAAATGAAGCCTGATAATAAACCATCTAGTGTTGCTTCTGAAATTAAATTGAAAAGTGCATGTTTACTTGCCACCAAATCTGATATTGATGATCTAGATTTCAGCAAATCTGTTTGCTATGCTTTTGTGAGCAAAGAGGCATTATTTTCATTCGAGGATGTGCCTTCCTCTTTGCCTCCTGCTGTCACTAACATTTTGCAGGAGTTCGCTGACGTCTTTCCACAAGACGTGCCACCGCGATTACCACCTATTCGCGGGATTGAGCATCAGATTGACTTAATTCCCGGTGCTTCGCTGCCAAACCATGCACCATATCGTACCAATCCAGAGAAGACGAAGGAGATTATGCGTCAAGTACAGGAGCTGCACGACAAAGGTTATATACCTGAATCTCTTAGTCCTTGTGTTGTTCCTATTATACTAGTGCCAAAAAAGGATGGTACGTCGCGTATGTGTGTTGATTGAAGAGGCATTAATAATATTACTATTCGTTTTCATCATCCTATTCCTAGGCTCAATGATATGCTTGATGAATTGAGTGGCTCCACAATATTATCCAAAGTTGATTTGCGTAGTGGATACCATCAAATTCGTATGAAATTTGGAGATGAATGGGAAACAACATTTAAAACTGAGTTTGGTTTATATAAGTGGTTAGTCATGCCTTTTGGGTTAACTAATGCACCTAGTACTTTCATGAGATTAATGAATGAAGTTTTACGTGCTTTCATTGGATGATTTGTGGTAGTCAATTTTGATGATATACTGATTTATAGCAAATCTTTGGAAGAACATTTGGAACATTTACGTGCTATTTTTATTGCTCTACGTGATGCACGTTTGTTTGGTAACCTTGGGAAGTGCACCTTTTGCACCGACCGAGTATCTTTTCTTGGCTATGTTGTTACTCCACAGGGAATTGAAGTTGATAAAGCAAAGATTGAAGCTATTGAGAGTTGGCCGCAGCCCAAAATGGTCACACAAGTGAGGAGTTTTCTTGGACTCGCTGGTTTCTATAGGCGTTTTGTGAGAGATTTTAGCACCATTGCTTCACCTCTCAATGAGCTTACAAAGAAGGATGTGCCTTTTGTTTGGGGTACCGCAGAGGAAGAAGCCTTCATGGTATTGAAAGATAAGTTGACACATGCTCCTTTACTCCAACTTCCTGATTTTAATAAGACTTTTGAGCTTGAATGTGATGCTAGTGGAATTGGATTAGGAGGAGTGTTATTACAAGATGGCAAACCTGTTGCATACTTTTCTGAAAAATTGAGTGGGCCTAGTCTTAACTATTCTACTTATGATAAAGAATTATATGCTCTTGTTCGGACTTTGGAAACATGGCAACATTATTTATGGCCCAAAGAATTTGTTATTCATTCTGATCATGAATCTTTGAAACATATTAGAAGTCAAGCAAAACTGAACCGTAGACATGATAAATGGGTTGAATTCATTGAGACTTTCCCTTATGCCATTAAACACAAGAAGGGTAAAGAAAATGTTATTGCTGATGCATTGTCTCGTCGTTATACTATGCTTTCACAACTTGACTTCAAAATATTTGGTTTGGAGACCATCAAAGATCAATATGTGCATGATCCTGAATTTAAAGATGTATTGCAAAATTGTAAAGAAGGGAGAACATGGAACAAGTTCATCGTTAACGATGGATTTGTGTTTCATGCTAACAAGCTATGCATTCCAGCTAGCTCTGTTCGTCTTTTGTTGTTGCAGGAGGTGCATGGAGGAGGATTAATGGGACACTTTGGCGTGAAGAAGACGGAGGATATACTTGCTACACATTTCTTTTGACCAAAGATGAGACGGGATGTTGAGCGTTTTGTTGCTCGCTGCACTACATGTCAAAAAGCTAAGTCACGACTCAATCCTCATGGTTTATATATGCATTTGCCTATACCTAGTGTTCCATGGGAGGATATATCTATGGACTTTGTTTTAGGTTTACCTCGAACAAAGAAGGGGAGGGATAGCATATTTGTTGTCGTGGATAGATTTTAAAAAATGGCACACTTTATACCAAGTCATAAAAGCGATGATGCTGCTAATGTTGCTGATTTGTTCTTTCGTGAAATTATTCGCTTGCATGGTGTGCCAAATACAATTGTTTCAGATCGTGATACTAAGTTTCTTAGCCACTTTTGGAGATGTTTATGGGCAAACTTGGGGACTAAACTGCTTTTTAGTACTACATGTCGTCCCCAAACTGATGGACAAACTGAAGTAGTCAATAGAACATTGTCTACTATGCTTAGGGCTGTTTTGAAGAATAACAGGAAAATGTGGGAAGAACGCTTGCCTCATATTGAATTTGCTTATAATCGTTCGCTGCATTCTACTACTAAGATGTGCCCTTTTGAGATTGTGTATGGTTTTCTACCTCGTGCACCTATTGATTTGTTGCCTCTTCCATCTTCGGAGAAGGTTAATTTTGATGCTAAACAATGTGCTAAATTGATCTTAAAAATGCATGAGTTAACTAAGGAGAACATTGAGCGTATGAATGCTAAATATAAAATTGCTGGAGATAAGGGTAGAAAACATGTTGTGTTTGCACCTAGAGATCTTGTTTGGTTACATTTGCATAAGGATAGATCTCCTGATTTGCAAAAATCAAAGCTAATGCCACATGCTGATGGTCCTTTTAAGATGTTAGAGAAAATAAATGATAATGCATATAAACTTTAGCTGCCTGCTGATTTTGGGGTTAGTCCCACTTTTAACATTCCAGATTTGAAGCCTTATTTGGGTGAGGAGGATGAGCTTCCGTCGAGGACGACTTCATTTCAAGAAGGGGAGGATGATGATGACATCAATACCATTGTTACACCCACAGCCCCTGCTGCTATACATACTGGACCAATTATTAGAGCTCGCGCAAGCCAATTGAATTACCAGGTACTTTCGTTTCTTAGTGACAATTCTAATGTTCATGAGAATATGATGCTGCCTAAATTGGATACATTTGTGTTGATTACTAATGAAGAGCCTAGCATGGACAAGAGGGATGAACACTGGAGTAGGATCAAGCATGGAGATGAAGGCACGCACGAAAGGATCCAGAATAGCGTTTCTAGTGTATATTTCAGCACTTTGAAGCCTCCGTGATGATCTACAAGGACATTGACAAAATATACAAGACGCCCCTTCATAAATTTCGTCCATAGCTTATTTTAGGTGCTGCGCCACCTTATTTTGGGGCCAGGCCCATGTAATTTCGACATACAACTTCCTAGGCTATTTTTAGAGTTCGTATATGTGGGCAAACAAAGTTAGGGTTGGTTTCAGACCCCTCCTACAAGGGGCCACAAAATTCCCCCCTATTCCTCCATATATACATCCCTTAGGGAGACATTTAGAATTTGGGTTTTGTTTAGATTAAAACTTCGCCATAGCTACAACTACGCGTACTTCGTTTGTGTTCAACGACCAGACCAAGACGTCACAGAACCCCACCTTGATCAATAAAGCTTTCATCTTATATTCACAATATCCAGATTGCAATCTCAGTTTCTTGCTTGTTCTTCATTTGCTTGCAGGAAATAGACCCTCGTGGTCAGGTTGATCGTGCTCCGGCATGGTTAATAACCTCTCAGAGTTGGTTTAGCGATTGCTAAGGCGCGACGTCCTCGCACGTTCGGAGTCGGATCATCAAAGTCTACTCCACCGAAACGATAATCACCTTCTCATCGAAAGACAGGACACCTTTACCTCTATCATTTCCTTACGCACAAGCTTTTCATATAGGAACACATCATGGATGGCAAGGTGAAATTATCTGCGTTTGCTGTCCTTCTTATCGCTCCCGATAAAGAAGAGCTGTCAGGGACCAATATGCTGGCTCGTTCTCACTCTTCCTTTCAGGAAGTTAATCCATGGCGGGGGCCCTACTATTGATCAAAAAAGAAGTGCAGGGGAGCAAACAGCTGCATATGATCCTTTGTGAAGGGTTAATTATCTCATGCTAGGTTTATTGTAACCAGAATAAACCCATACTTAATTAAACATGCATGCAAGTTTTGTGCCAGCGCTTCATTTTATTATCTTTGCACAGAGTCTTCGCCTTTCTTTATACAAAGGGTTACAAGTCTAGGGGACTATGCTTGTACAAAACAGGCTGCCGGGGCAAGGTCCGGCAACCGCGCCTTACGGGTAGAACTTACGAAGATGCTCAATATTCCATGAGTTCTGCATCGGGATGCCATCTTTGGTCTCCATACGGATTGCGCCAGGTCTGGTGACACGTACTACCCAGTAAGGGCCTTCCCACTTTGGTGTCAACTTGTTTGAACCCTTAGCGGACTAAACGCACCTAAGGACAAGGTCACCTTCCTCAAGGCTCTAGGCGTGAAGCCTGTGGCTATGATAGCGGCGCAGGGCTTCCTGGTATCGTGCAACACGTACAGCTGCCCGGAGACGGTCCTCCTCGAGGAGCATGGCATTGTCTGCCGTAGCTACTCTTGAACTACTTCATCGTAGGCAAGTACCTAAGGCGACCCGTATATGAGTTCCGTGGGAAGCACTGCTTCTGCCCCGTAAACCAGGGAGAAGGGGGTCTGGCCAGTAGCTCGATTTGGTGTCGTCCCGATTGACCAAAGAACCACTGGCAACTCATCAATCCAGCACTTGCCGCATTTTCGTAGTCTATCAAAGGTTCTTGTCTTCAGCCCCCTGCAGCACTTCAGTGTTCATCCTCTCAGCCTACCCATTGCTTCTTGGGTGGGCAACGGAGGAGAAAGAGACCTTGCTCCCAAGGCTCTGGATGTACTACATGAAGGCGCGGCTTGTAAACTGTGTGCTGTTATGGGTGATGACCCTGTTGGGCACTCCAAAACAACACACCAGTCCCTTGAAGAACTTGATAGCTGACTGCACTGTCACCTTTCTCACTGGTTCCACTTCGGGCAACTTTGTAAACTTGTCGATTGCAACGTACAAGAATTCAAAGCCCCCAGTAGCATGGGGAAAGGGGCCCAAGATGTCGAGCCCCCAGACCGCGAAAGGCCGGGGCAAAGGGATGGTCTGCAAGGCTTGAGCTGGCTGATGGATATTCTTGGAGTGGAACTGGCATGCCTCACACTTGGTGACGAGCTCAGTTGCATCCCGGAGGGCGGTGGGCCAGTAGAATCCTTGCCGGAAAGTTTTACCGACAAGTGCTCTTGATCCCATATGTGAGCCACACGCGCCTCCATGTATCTCTGCCAACAGCTCTAGTCCATCCTCTTGACTGATGCACTTCAACTTCACGTCATTCGGCCTCTTTCTGTACAGAATGTTGTCCACAAACTGGTACATACTCGACTGTCGGGCTACTTTCTCAGATTCCTCTGGATCGTCAGGAAGTTCTCCAGTTTGCAAGAATTAGACTAGATGATGTGCCCATGTCGGAGCCTGAGGTTCGACAACAAGGACTTAAGGCATTTCTTCAGCTGTGAGAGCACTTCCTTCAGTGGCAGGAGCTTGGGGTTCTGCCTGAGGGCGTGGCTCGCCAGTCAGCGTGGGGTTTACCCCGACAATCTTTTTTCCAGTGGCTCCAGGGAGCTCTGCCGGAAAATGTTTGCCGGTGTTGAGTTTCCTTCTTTTTCTGGCCAAGGCTGACGGAGAAACTGTTGGTTGGGTGAGGTGGAGCACAAAAGTGCCTGGTTCCATAGGAAGCTTCTGCGCAACGCACTTCGACAGGTGATCAACGATGCTATTTTCCACGGGGGGTACGTGCTCTGTTTGTAGCCCGTCGAAGTGCTCCTCCAGCTTCCGCACCTCTTCCACGTAGGCTTCCATCAGCAGGCTCTGATAATTTTTGTTCACCTGCTTCAGCACAAGCTGGGAGTCGCCGCATATGATTAATTTCTTGATTCCCAATTCGACAGCAATCCGGAGCCCGGCAAGGAGCCCTTCATATTCTGCCGTGTTGTTGGCGGCGTCTTCCCTGGGGAAATGCATTTGGACGACGTACTTGAGGTGTTCTCCGGTGGGCGCAATGAGTAATACTCCTGCGCCAGTACCTTGGAGCGAGAAAGCACCATCAAAGTACATGATCCATTCTTGAGGGGCCTCCTTGCCGGGGAGGGCAGTTTCCACGGTCTCTTCGTCAGGCATCGGCGTCCACTCTGCTATGAATTCTGCCAGTGCTCTGCTTTGGATAGTTGCGGTGCTCTCAAATTTTAGTGCAAAACTTGATAGCTCCAGAGCCCATTATACTATCCTGTTGGCGGCTTCAGGGTTCCTCAAGATCTGCTGCAGTGGGAGGTGAGTCACAACGGTGATCTCGTGGGCTTGAAAGTAATGGCGCAGCTTCCTCCAAGCCATGAGGAGGCCGAAGATTAATTTTTGGACACCACAGTACCTTGATCTCGCTCCCTGCAAGAGGGAGCTAACAAAGTAAACTGGTCGCTGCACCATTTTCTTCCTTGCCACCCCTCCTGTTCGTCAGCGCTGATCTGTGGACCCCCTCCATCGCCACCGGCAGGCCTTACCGGGGATAAAGCTGGCCCAACACCAGCTGGTTCTGTCGTAGTAAATTCTCCGCTGTCCACTTTCCTCTGTGCTACCAAGGCGGCACTAACCACTTGATTTGTTGTTGCCAGATATAGCAGCAGCGACTCTTGTGGCTTGGGTGCGACCAAGGTTGGAGCAGAAGCAAGGTAGGTGGCGTCGCTTGTGCGAACCTGAAGTAGTATCCAGCGGCCCACGCGGGTGGTCAAGACGGGAGGACCGCGCCGATGGTGCAGTCCCCTCCGCGGCAGCCCGCTCAGGGGAGGCCACGGTGAGCTCGGCAATCCCTGGGGATTGATGATCGTGATGAGGCATCACTGGCCTCATTGGATCCATGACTCTAGCAAGACCAACGTCAAGTGTTGAAAGATAGGAGGAAGGAGGATGCCCACGTCACCATTGAGCGGCGTCGCGAGACACGCCGTTAGTCCGATAGGTGTAATGGTGCCAATGTCGACGAGCCCGCTCCCAGTGTTGGCGGGTACCTACCTTACGAGGTAGGCTGCCCGGCATTCACCCGCGAGTTGCGGCAAGTCCAGTGGCCATCCTCTCGCACCTTCAAACCTGACTTACCGGAGAAGTACGATGGGAAGCTGAACCCGGCAGAGTTTTTGGGCATCTACACGATTGTCGTGCAAGCCGCTGGGGGAAAGGATGAGAAAGTGCTTGCCAACTACTTCCTGTTGGCGCTCAAGCCGAACATGAGGTACATGCCCCTTTGTGGTTCGGCATGGGGACGACCATGTTGCACAAAGAGCAGAAGCAATAGGGGACAGCACGGCGATGGACTCTCTCTCTCTCTTTACCCAGGTTCGGGCCGCTTTGCAGTGTAAAACCCTACTCCTATTATGGTGGATTGATCTGGAGGAACACGAAGGCTCGACGCGCTCTAGCCCGGCAAGGCACCTCGGGGAGAGCGACGTGAGCTTACAAGTGTTGTGGGGTGGAAAAATGTTCGAACCCCCTCCTTGGTTGCATCGGGCCTCCTTTTATAGGTTAAGGGGTGACCACAGTGGAAAACAGTCATTTGGGTGTGATTAGATAGCTAACAGTGCTATCATACCTAACTCTGGCAGTTGGGACAAAGTGCATTTAATGCACTGCTAGATGTCGTGCTGAGGGTGAATCCCGGCAAGCCTGTCGCGCCACTTATCTGCCTCTTCTTATCAGCTTGACACGCCTCCTGGACGGGTGTCAATAAAGCTAATCTCTTCTCCTTGATGCTGCTACGTGCTTGATAGGATCCACCGGTTTGCCTAACGCCTTGACACCACACTGATTAGTGACTTGGATGCGGTGAGGTGGAGCGGTGGCGTCTTGGTGAAGGTTCCTTGTTTGAAGGAGCTTGGCGGGGTTTGATATTGGCGGCCCCAGCAAGCCTGCCAGGGCGAATCTGGACCTATCCTTGGGTGTGGCCTCGACCTGGCCAGGCTCTCCTGCCCGGCAAGGGAGGTCCTCCCAAGGTGGCCCTCTACTATCTTGTTCTTCTTGGTTCGCTGGCCTGCCCGGCAAAGACAGTTTAGCCTGCAAGTCTGCGCACCGGTCAGGGGGAAACAAATACCCATGTTTGTGTACACTGAAAGTAGCCCTCGAGCCTGAGCCAAACGCGCTGCGGGTGCATTGGGTTAGGCCCCAAGCAGTGCGCAGACGCGCGGCAAAAACCCTCTGTCCACGCGTAATGATTTTACTATCTTGTCAATCACACGTCCGCTCTGCGCAGTTACTGCGGGTCGTGTGATCGTGGTTTTGCAGTGGTTATTTGTGGGCGCATGCCTATGAAAAGGCAGTTTTTGTAGGGGAATAGCGGAGAGCCAGCCCCTCATCGCATGGTCCTAACAAAACAAGGCATACGCGGGGGAGCGTTACTCATTCACGCCTTTCACCCTTCTCGCTCCATCTTCTTCCTCTCGACGAAAATTGCCTCCGCCGCCACTCCCTCTTCTCCACCTTTAGATCTTCCCTTCTTCTCCGCCAATAGGAAATATGGCGCAAGAAGAGCGCCGTGAAGGGGAAGCAAGCGGCCAAGCCGGAAGACCCGAGGGCCGAAGAGAAGAAGAAGGGAGCAGAAGCTCTGGTTCAACAGCGGCAGGAGAACGTGGTCTTCTCGTTGCCAGACCTGGACAGCAATACCCTGATCCACAGGTATGCCTTCATGTGGGGGAGAAAGACCAAGGGGCATGGGGAGCCGGTCGTTCTCCCTGATGGATCCAAGGTTCCAAATGACTCCTACACATTCTTCTGCGCCTACTTTTATTGCAGGCTTTCCCCTCCTTTCTCCGATTTCTTCAGCGCCATGATGTATTCCTTTGTATTCTGTTTGCTGGATTTCACGCCCAATGCAATGACATGCATGGCGGTGTTTGCCCATTTCTGCGAGAATTTTGTCGGAGTTGCCCCCAATGTGGATCTGTTCCAC
The DNA here is from genome assembly GCA_011799875.1 of Thinopyrum elongatum. Classification (NCBI taxonomy): domain Eukaryota; kingdom Viridiplantae; phylum Streptophyta; class Magnoliopsida; order Poales; family Poaceae; genus Thinopyrum; species Thinopyrum elongatum. The sequence continues at coordinate 336,319,385 of CM022298.1, read as the reverse complement.
CACTTCTACATCCCCCGCATCGAGGATAAATCCCTTTCGGGAAACATATCATGGATTCCGCGGGGGAGGAGAGAAGATTGGGATTACCTCGGAGGGCAACTGCACGGCAAGTGGGAGGAGTGGAGAGGGGATTGGTGTTGGATCAAGGACCCGGAAGCCCCTCCGTTCTGCCAGCCGCGAACCAAATGTGTGGTGTGTGGCAAGGATTGGAGTGACCCACGAGCAACTGATGAGAGACTTCGCACGGCTTTGAACAGGGTCACCTGTCTCAAGGCTGCCGGGCTCACCATCGAGCACGTTGGTGCTGACTTCCTCCAGTGTTGCATTACCCCGCTGCAACAACAGGACCGCTTTGCTCGTGAGTACAAGAATGCCGCGGACTCAATGCGGCTGTATCCAGGCGTTGCCAACAACTTGATAGCCATGAGCCATGCCTGGCTGTGCGAGCAACTTTTCCACAAGGCCGACACTTTTCACTTGCCGGGAAGAATTGTTCCTTTGCACATCAACTCTGCGCTGGACCAAATCCTCAAGTGGATGCCAGATTGCAATGCCAATGGAGTTAAGGCAGACTGGGAGCTGCCTAGCTTGGAGGATGAGATGAGCTGGGCCTCAAGCTTAGTGGAGAGAGCCACTAGGAAGGAGACTGACTTCACCAAGGGTACCACCGAGCAAGAGCAGGAGTACATCAAGAGCAGGCTTGAGGAGGTCCGAAGGCTCAAGGCTGCCGTGGCAGCTGGTAATGATGATGAAGGGAACTCCCTAGAGGAAGAGCATGTTGATGAAGAGATCGCTGAGCTTGAGGCGCTGGGTGTCACGACAAAGATGTCGGCGTGGAAGCACGATCACCTATGGGGCATGGGTGCCCCTTTGTGGTTCGGCATGGGGACGACTGTGTTGCACAAAGAGCAGAAGCAATAGGGGATAGCACGGCGATGGACTCTCTCTCTTTACCCAGGTTCGGGCTACTTTGCAGCGTAAAACCCTACTCCTGCTGTGGTGGATTGAACTGGAGGAACACGAAGGCTCGACGCGCTCTAGCCCGGCAAGGCACCTCGGGGAGAGCGACGTGAGCTTACAAGTGTTGTGGGGTGGAAAAATGTTTGAACCCTTTGCTTGGTTGCCTCGGGCCTCCTTTTGTAGGTTAAGGGGTTACCATAGTGGCAAAACAGTCATTTGGGTGTGATTAGATAGCCAACAGTGCTATCATACCTAACTCTGACAGTTAGGACAAAGTGCATTAAATGCACTGCTAGGTGTCGTGTCGAGGTTGAATCCCGGAACGCCTGCCGCGCCGCTTATCTGCCTCTTCTTATCAGCTTGACACGCCTCCTGGACGGGTGCCAATAAAGCTAATTTCTTCTCCTTGATGCTGCCACGTGCTTGATAGGATCCACCTGGTTGCCTAACACCTTGACACCGCACTTATTATTGGCTTGGGTGCAGTGAGGAGGAGCGGTGGCGTCTTGGTGAAGGTTCTTTGTTGAAGGAGCATGGCGGGGTTTGATCTTGATGGCCCGAGCAAGCCTGCCGGGGCGGATCTGGACTTGTCCTTGGGGGCGTCCTCAACCTAGCCAGGCTCTCCTGCCCGGCAAGGGAGGGTGGCCCACAGCTATCTTGCTCTTCTTAATGCTCTCCTTGATCTCATGAAGAGCGGCTTTTCTGGCTTGACCTTGTGCCATGCATTGGTGCTGGATGTATGATCGTCAGCACGCCTGTGCATGAGTCCGGTCGGCAAACGTGAATGTTTGTTGCACTGACACAAATGTACTGTATCCAATGTTGAGAATGGATCAATGATCACTCAATAGTGTAACAAGGGAATAGCACAATTGGTACCGGACCTTGTCGATTTCTCACACCTACACAAATAAAGCTTTTGGAGTAGCTTGGTGAGGATTGTGGCGCAAAAATTTGATTCAATTGTTAGCAAGATTCAGTAATGTTGAAAGAGATTCACAAATTCGCAAGTGAAACAAGTAGACCCATAGCAATATGTGGCACACGGAAACACGCACACGGATAGATAAATGGGGTCGTGCAACCAAGGAATGAGCACAAAATGTGGAATCCATGAAAACGCTCGTGTTGCACAACTCGAGAGAGACACTAGCACGATTGCTCAATATGCGGATACGACATTTGTGCACAACCTATAAGATGCAAAATGTATCAACTTTCTATCCCAAGTATGCTATTATGTATGATGTTTCGGTGTTTCGCACACGATGATCCGAGATGATCAATATGGTAGTATGATATGCAATGTGGCGATGCTATGGCTATTGCTTACAAGCTCTTTGTTTTCTCTTTGCTTAAAAGTTTATTCTCTTTTTTTATGGCCACTATGCGAAATGCTCAAACCAAGATAGCAATTGTGTATATGCGGGAACAAACTTGTGGCATAAGATATAATATGATGATACCAAGATGATATGGTATGTATGCAATGGAAGGTGTGGATCACTAATGTGCACAAGTAACGTTGCCGGCAATACTCAATGACTAGTCTCGATAGGAAAGTGACGCAAAATAGGCCCAGGATTAACAATGCAAGGGCAAGAATTAATGTACAAAGATGGGATACCACAATACCAAGATGATATAGAGGTTACCGTTCTTGCTTACGGTTAGGATGTCAAAATGGTGAGGAGGTCGTTGTCGACGTCAAGTTCGTAGGCCGTGAAGGGTTGATGTTGTGGTGCACGGTCTCCAGTATGTTGGCGAAGATGCCGCTGCACTTAGGGCAAAGATACCCTTCTCGAAGAAGTGTCGAAGTTGCAGAATTCGTCTGGCGGTTGTTGAGCGGTGGTATGGCGGTTGTGCCGGTCGGGCGGTAGTACCGGTGCTCGGAGCGGTAACCGGTAATCACGGGAAAAAATTCCAGATTTCAGATCGGAGCGGAAAACATGGCTTCCAACCCAAAAATTGATGGGGAGACAAAAAATTTGGGGGGATTTCGTGGTGGGGAAAGCTAGGTCTACTCAAACCACAACAAATCCATGGATCAAAATCAACAAAATCTCATCAAACCAACAAATCACAAAAAAAATTGGTAGGGCTGTTTTTGTGGGGATTTTCGAAATTGGACAAAAACACACAAAATTAGGCTAGAACTAGTCGTCAACCCGTGCATTCGCACGGGCTAGCATATGTATTGTAGGGCAAACTTGAATTTTTAAGGACGACACTACATGCATATTTTGTGTACCTATTTGTGTCGCTCCCATGCATATTAATGGATTTAGATCCATTCTAAAAGTATGTCGTCCAATTTAGAAACATGATGCCTTAATTTATTTAATATTGGGGCATATTGCTTAAAACACTTGGCTTTACTGTATAATTTCAAATCTAGCGGAACTCTTGTATATTCTTTTTTCATTTAAATCTTCCTTTTATCCCTTACTCATCTTTCCCTCTATTTCCGGTCGCCAGACAGATCCATCTTGATCATTTTTTTTACTGAGCCTCTTTAGGTCGACTTCTTGCTCAACGGCCAATTTTAGAACACCTTCAAAGACTCTTGCGGCAGATTGGATAATGGGCAATTAGCTTTTGTTATGATTTATAATTCTTCTTGGTATGTCACGACCTATGTACTGAGATCGGTGTATTTCTTTATGTTGTGTAATATTTTAATTGTAGTGAGTGGTGATCGTCGTCCATTTATAAAAAGGTTACTTGTAGCAAAAAGAAATAGGGGAAAAAGTAATAAAGATAAATAATTATTCAGATTTCGTTGTACGTGCTATTCGGTGGTTAACTGAAATTAGTCCACGTATAATTTTATCACATATACTCAGTCAGTCACAACGTGGCTACTGGAGATGTAACGTGGCTACTGGAGATGTGCATATTTTTGTTAGTACTAGAAGAATTCTGCGACGATTTTCGGCAGGTTCAATTATGCCATCTTGTCAACTGCAGTCTGTCTGACGCTCTCAGCAGCGGCATGAGTGCGGCCAAAAAAAATGAGTGCGGCTGCGCTGGCTGCTCCCGTGGACAATGCCTGCATCAGAACCCTCGCAAATCATCACAACACCCTGTTCCCCTTTGCGGTGTGTTACATCGTCTTCGTCAAGACTGCAACCTCCTCCGATGCCGTCGTCCTCAAGAAGAGTTTCCTCATCCAGCAACAACGTCGGCGATTCTTGTATATCCATCTAAATAGGGAGCAGTTTATTGTATCCATTCACTATGCATCCTCTACTGCACACGAACAGGCCAATGGCAATAAAATCTTAGAGAGATTAACTATTCAAAACAGAAATGGTTACCATGTGTGCACCAGATTACATTTAGTCAGATACTAATGCTTGTACTTGTTCTAATTATAGCCATAACAAAGAAAAAATGTATCCTCGTAAACTCTCTTTTTTGCAACCTTGTGAGGATTGATGCTCTTCATCTGATATGAGGATCTAAGTCTAACTACTCGGACGCCATTGTTCTGAACCCTAAATTGCAAAACAAATCTGTGAGTGTCTCTTGGTTAGCAATAGGAATGGCATGAGCTAATCTTAAATCATTGAATGCTTTGTAGAATTACCAATGTTGCGGATCATTATGTAAATCTGAAACTAATTTTGGTATAATAAGGTATGGCAGAATCTTCAGGTTACAGTAGCATTTTAGGTCGAATTACACAATTGGCTTCGGCCACTCTATGAATAAAACACGTACACTTCCATGAAATATCTCAAGGGATTTCATTTCAATAAAAGAATATTTGAAGTAGCTCCTATCAGTTGAATATGTGAGATAACTACTTAGAAATAGTTCTTGGTTAACTTGAAGGATACCTCCAACAGAAAAAGGGTAGTGTGAATCGAGTCACTGAAAAGCAACCTTTTTTGGTGTCTTGAAAAAACTGAAGGGGTCGAGGTGTTAGTTGTAAGCCAGTCGTTGGTTATCATGTTGTTTAATCCTTTGCGTGGCAAAAAATTAGTGTGCTGTTCTATCATGCTGGGCTATTTTTGAATATTTGATGGACTACTTGTAACTATGAATCATGCAAGTTTGCTGTTCAATTCTTTAGATAAAAGTTTGGTGTTGAAATCAGGCCATGGATGCCACATATAGCATGCATCACCGACAATTAAGTTACACAGATGGCGGTACAGGAAAAGAAAGTGAAAACAATGAGTGGGTAGACGCTAACTCGCGACATCTAATTTATTAATATCATGTAGGAAACTGATTAATCAGATGATTATACATAGAAGAAAGTGCCAGTCTAAAAGAGAGTATACAGAGAAACAAACATTAAGACAGTGACCGACAGTATTACTACATACACACAAAAGTGGCACTTGAGCTGCCAAGCCTGAACATGGATGGCGTAAACTGGTGATCGTGTGCACTTTGACATTTTATTACCTCTCCATCGGTGGATATGTGACTGTTTGCTACTGTCGTCAGGAAACAGCTCTTTTACTGCCTACCTGCATATACAGATACATTCAATAAAAATAAAATGATCAATAGGCAATCAACTTAATTCAGTATCAGTTAGCAGTCATAGTAGACCACCACGTTTCTTAAGTTCTGGCGGTGCATTTGCATCATTCGAATTGTAAGAACAGTTTTTATGTGCACGTAAACCAAGACAAAATAACGATAACTTCAGTATAACGTCGCTCACCTCATGTGTTGTTCAAGATGGTGATTCCGTTGCTTCCGAAGCTGATCCAGGAGGTAATGATGTTCATTGTGATCAGATTCATAAATAATCAAATCAATTTGGTTACTTTTGTTTGTGAAGCTACAGTTGTCAGCTAGTATCTAGCAAAAACATGGTGTTTCAAGGAATCAATTTGGTTACTTTTGTTTCTGTGTATGCTAGTTCAGCTGAAGTATGTCCAGAGGATTTAATCCTGCTGTTTTATTTCTCTCATGATGTCCCTGCTCTGTACTTTGTGCTGTTCTTAGTGCTCCTCTCACTGAATGAAAATGCAACGCTGTTGTGTTCTTCTGTCCAAAAATAATAATACCGAGTGTTCTCTAATCTGCGAGCAGAAAACAATCATGGCATGTAAGCTAAACTTCCTCTGAACCTACTGAACTCTAATATATATATTTCAAAGATAGTGCTTGTTTACAGAATAATATAGCATTTAGCCTTTTCCGTAATGAAGTATATGTAGGATGACGTACATGTAGGACTGGTTTAGCTGAAGGATTTTGTGCACATACTACAGTTATAGCACTACAACTAATCAGCTCGGCCATTAACTGGACCATGTTTCTTAAGACCATCATAAACTCTGAAGTTAATTCCTGCAGTCCAAGGATCTGACTCTTTTCATTTGTGTGAGACCAGAAGTTAGTATTTTACACTCTGCGATTCAACATACGATAGGATTAAAGTAAAGATACCAATGAGAACCAATGGTGCTTCAATGTTGGGCTGTGGATTTGCTCTTCGGCAAGCATGTTACCTAGAGCATTAGCATGAGTGCCACCTCGAATGGCAGCTACAGGGATCAAATTTCCATTGATGTGCGCAGGCGACGGATTCAGCGAGTATGGTCCTCTGGCTAGACCCTGCAAGCTGCCGCCATCTGGAGTTTCGACAGCCACCACCATGAACGTTTCCATGGATCCATTTCCTCGCTGCACGCCATGGCCAGAAGTGCTCTTTCAAACCCTTCCTCCTTTTAGCTCAGCATCAACCGAAGATGTCCTAGAGGTCTGGAGCTTGCTCAAGAATTGCTATACTGCAGTTAAATATGCTACCTGGTGTAGTATTGCCAAAGCAAGAATACACATCATAGCCCCTGAACATAGGGGTACAAATAGTAAAGCCAGCAAGTAAGAAATGTATAAACTACGTAGCCTAAGAAACAGAGTTATATAATTGATAGTTTAAGTGTGTCTCGTTCTCAAGGTTCAGATAAGTGAATCCTACAGAAGGACCAAGACGTACTAAGGTTCCAGTAGCACAACAACCTAATATTTTCTCTTAAGCACTCATGGACAATTTGGACAGGATGATCTAGTGCTACAATTCAGAAAAGTGAACAGACACATTCGCTAACTAATAAAAACAGTAATCATCATATTGAAACAGTATGATCGTCTCGGAGGAGATCAGAATAACAGTAAATTAGTCTTTCATAATACTGAAGATTGAACCAATGCCTTAAGGACTTTAAGATGGCTTGATGAATGAGCATCCCCTTGACTTCGGGCCACAATGCTAATCTCATATGCTAGAAATCAAATTGCTGTATTCAAGGGAAGGGACAATTCAAATTTCAGTTATGTCAGTAGGTAATCGATGAAAAGAAAGAAAGAGACACATGCTGACATGTCAATTTGATACCCTGATCATACAATATTTAATTGATGACATAACCCACGGTGAATCTGTGGAAACCAATATATCACCTGTCTTGCTTCTAATGGGTCGTCAAGGTTGCCGTGTTTTGTCAGATTCATTATTTTTTACTAAATGGTAGAATTTTGTTGATCCAATGGGCGTGAAGATGATTCGCTAACCCTGTTTAGCGACAATAATAGCGTACCTAATAAAACCATGGCGCCCAGCAAATGAAGCATGAGCAACGATGATGTTGCAAACCAACATGAGGCTCCTTGAGGAATTAATATAGGAAAGATTATACACTATTAGAAATCATTTGGAGAAATTTGTCAGCATTCCTTTTTAATCGTAGAATACAAAACTATTAAATGTATATACCATGCTACCAAACAGATAATCTAACAACTAATGTTTACTCGGAAGAAATAACATACAACAAAATTCTGTCTGTAGGAATCATCAACTAAGAGAAGTGCTGAAAGATAGAAACAGGAAGAGCTAGTTTTTCCTGATGAGACGTTATGGATCAAGCCGAATTATTAGGGGTTCGGTGATGAATTCAGCAGATAGAGAGGAGGAATTTAACGACGCGGGGTTATTTACTGGTGGGGTGGGGCAGGATTAACGGGAGATGAACTGAATCGGGCTTGGAGTGTGAGCTATTGTGCCGCCGGTCCAACGTAATTCCTCAACTCGGGAGCCTCGACTGCGGCCTCCTTTTTCTTCAAAGTTCAAACTATCATGGATACACCTCTGCATCTGCATCAACCATACAGGATTAAAAAAGTTTAAATAAGAGATCTAAAGGTTGAGGGAGGAGATTGAGAGGAAATTGGATTACAGCACATACACCTCTGCATCTGATGCATCAACCATACATGATTGGAAAAACTTGAAATAAGAGATCTAAAGGTCGGGGGAGGAAATTGAGGAGAGATTGGACTGCAGCACAGATGGATCTTTGAGGTCTAAGAATGCATCAAAATAGGACACAGAGAGGTGGCGGAGGAGGAAGAATGCGGGAGGCAGAGGAGGAAGAATGTGGGAGGCGGCGGAGGAGGCAGAGCAGAGGACGCGGAGGAGGCGCACGTGCCAATGGGGGCATGGGGCAGAGGAGGTTCGGCAGAGAGGGGGCGAGAGAGAGATTTTTTTTGGTAGTACGGGATGAAGATTCTGTAAAAAGAGGTGTGTGCGTTCGGTAGTTGAGGGATTTGATCCAACGGTTGGAGATACATAACACGTAGATCATATGGATGACAAACGTTGAAAGATCCCGTAATGTGGGAATTTTGGCCCAGGATTATGTGAGTTGATCTCCACCGTTATAGTTCGGTCCTACCAGATAAACGGCTGGTAAATTCTAATTAACGTGGTAATTTTTAGGGAGTCTCTAATTAGTATAGGTATAGATAGATAGAAGTGGGGGTAGGGACTCCAAATTCGTGATCAACAATGGCTCATGATACCAAGATGATGTAGGGTGGAACCCTAGAGGCCGATCTTTCACGATTTGGAGGGGGATTCCCGAAGAACACGACGAACACATGAGGGAAAACACGAGGGGGAACGAGAGGAAACACTCAAATCAACGAGAAACGGTCACACATGTTCTAGATCCATCAACACAAAGAGAGATACATGATTCAAATCCAACAAGGGACGATACAAACGGTAGCAAGTTCTTCCCAATTCGTGAGGAGATGGGGGCTTGAATCCACGAGGGGATCTTCCCTAGACGGGGTCTTGAATCCACTTGGGGGATCTTCTCCTAGGAGGCCTCGGTCTCCAATGGAGTATGTATCAAGTGGATGAGCAAAGCCCTATCTCTAAAATAAGCTAAACCAATGCTAACCCTAATTCGGAGCTAGGAGACGAGTATTTATAGCCCAAGGCGTAAGTTGGGGATACATGGGTCGAAACCCCTTTCTCTGCTCACAGGCAGGCCGGTTGTACCTGTCATGGGAGCGGTTGTACCGCTTGGAGCTCTTGTACTGGTTCCTAGAGGTGTTCCCGGAAGTAAATAGCGGTTGTACCGGTGCTTGGACCGGTTGTACCGGTCTTACTGCAGCTAGGGGAGTAACCGGGGCAGTACTGGTCTTGTGCCGCTCAATTACAGAAGCTGGACCGGTAGTTGGGCGGTAGTCGAGCGGTTGTACCAGTGGGGCGGTAGTTAACCGGTAGTTGGGCGGTTATACCAAGATTTCTAGACTGGGCAGAATCTTCTCCATGCTATTGGCGTCCATCTTGCACCATAAGTTCTTGATGAGGACATCAATACCATTTTTACACCCACAGCCCCTGCTGCTATACATACTGGACCAATTACTAGAGCTCGCGCACGCCAATTGAATTACTAGGTACTTTCGTTTCTTGGTAACAATTCTAATGTTCATGAAAATATGATGCTGCCTAAATTGGATACAGTTGTGTTGATTACTAATGAAGGGCCTAGCATAGACAAGAGGGATAAACACTGGAGCAGAAACAAACATGGAGATGAAGGCGCGCGCGAAGGGAACCTAAACGACCTTGCTAGTGCAGATCTCAGTACTTTGAAGCCTCCTTGATGATATACAAGGACATGGATGAAATATACAAGATGCCCTTTCATAAATTTCGTCCATAGCTTATAATAGGTGCTGCGCCACCTTATTTTTGGGCCAGACCTATGTAAGTTTGAAATCCTTGAGTATAGGCTGTTTTTAGAGTCCGTATGTGTGGGCAAACAAGAGTTAGGGTTGGTTTTGGACCCCTCCTCCAAGGGGTCACAAAATTCCCCCCTCTTCCTCCATATATATAGCCCTTAGGGCAACGTTTAGACTTTGGGTTTTGTTTAGATTAAAAGTTCGCCATAGCTGCAACTTCGCGTACTTCTTTTGTGTTCAACGACCAGACCAAGACGTCACTGAACCCCACCTTCATTAATAAAGCTTTCCTCTTATATTCGCAATATCCAGATTGCAATTTCAGTTTCTTTCTTGTTCTTCGTTTGCGTGCAGGAAACAGACCCTCGTGGTTAGGTTGATCGTGCTCCGGCGTGGTCAATAACCTCTCAGAGTTGGTTTAGCGATTGCTAAGGCGCGACATCCTCGCACGTTCGTAATCGGATCGTCAAAGTCTACTCCACCAAAAACGATAACCACCATCTCATCGAAAGACGGGACACCTTTGCCTCTATCATCTGGCATTAGATTTCCAGGTTGCTCGGTCAGATTTTCTAGTTTTTCATAGTTTAGATTAGTCTGTTCTTCATACCTACAGTCCACGAAAAAGCCATAAAAAATAGGGTTTGTTCATCATATCCGAACCAATCTATGCCTTTGCATAATTTTTTTAGGGTTTTGCTTTGTTGAATTTGCGGTTGCATCGTCATGTCGAGTTGCTGGTCTTAGCATCTAGTCCTTTAGAGTTTCGAGTTCTGTCACAGTTTGTCACGCCGCCGCCGCACCATCTTCATCGCTGCTGCCATATACCACCACCGCTGCCATATCCTACCACCACTGCCATATATCACCACCGCTGCCATATCCTACCACCGCTGCCATATACCACCACCGCTGCCATATCCTACCACCGCATATCCACCACCAATCCGAGTCCATATATACCACGCCACCAATCCGAGTCCACATATACCACTGCCTGTCCATCACCAATCCTAGTCCATCCCATATTCGGATTGCTTTCGATATCCATTTGTAGTCATATTCGTTTTTCCTTGTGTGAGTAGATTCCGGATTCCAGCATTCTTTTATCGTCCGTAGAAGAGGTTGGTTTCCAAAAAAAAGAGTCCGGAAACCAACCTCCGTTTAGGCCAAAAAAAGGTCCAAAAATGCACTTGTCAAAAAAAAAATTCTTGCTATCCTATTTTTAGGTGTTTCCAAGTTTTTTGAGACAGTCGCCGTTATAGAAAGTTTTTTTTTGAGACTTTTCCAGTTTTTGGGTTCGAGCAGTTGAAAAAAAAATTAGTCGCAAAACTTCGTGCCTATCCTGTTCTTTTGACTTGGGAAGAGTTTTGAGACACTCGCCATTATAGTGATTTTCAGCCAAAAAAAAAGAGCGCAAAAAAACAGAGTGTGATTTTCCCTTGTTTTCGTGTAGCGTCGTGATTTTGTTAGTGTTCTAGGCTTGCGTCTCTAGCACGGTCTAGCCTAGGACCAGCATAGTACCGTCGTTGAGCGTTTATTCAACTTTGCATCTTTGAATTGATTATTGCTGACTTTTTTGCTACCATCTATTAAGCCGTCCCATCTCCACATATATCTACATCGTGCGATTGACACCACCTGGTAATCGCTCTATCCAAGCTTTGAGAGTTCTGACTACAATGGTTGCCGATCACCACCTGCTACTTGGTAAAAACTGGTGAGAATTTGGGATTCACTTAACGGATTTGTGACTTTCCACAACTCCACCGCCACTCCCTAGTAGCCTATAGGATCATATTCTTGTATGTTTTTCTTGCTGCTAACCATGCCAAGATCACAAGCGAATGAGTTGGACTGGGAGAACATGACGAACAAGGAGCTCCATGATAAATTCCAGGAAATGTTGGGTCAACAGCTAGAAGACGTGATGACCAGTTTTGGCAAGGCATTAGCGAGGATTGATGACATTGAAAAGACAATTGACAACAAGTTGGATGCCAACTTCGCTGAAGTGCTTGCGCGTCTATATCCACCAGCTACACCGCTACAACAACACCAACAACAACCACCTCCACGTCACGATCCAGCCCTCCACCGAGCGAGGCGTGTTCCTCTTGAGGAAGGACAAAATTCTGGTGCCGCCGCTGCTACTGCTATGGCCGAGGAGGAGGACGTTTACGAGGATGAGGTTGATCAAAATTAGAACTACGTGCAACCACCAGCACCACCACCAGGTCATCCACATGCATATAATCGCAATGGTAGGGCTGCACCACCACCTCAGGTACGAGATCCTGACCATCTCCCTAAACTAAAATGGAATATTCCACCATTTGAGGGTAGATATGTTCCTGATATATATCTTACTTGGGAGTTAGAAACTGAACAACGTTTTACATGTTTACAATTTCCCAAGGAGCGACGTGTTGCTGCTGCTCTCTGTGCATTCACTAGTTTTGCTTGTGTGTGGTGGTCTGAACATCGTAGATTATATCTGAATAATATCCCAACTACTCGGGCTGGTTTGAAAGTTGCTATGCATACTGGTTGGGTTCCACCATATTATCAACGTGAATTACTACAAAAATTGCAGCATTTGAGACAAGGAAAAGATTATGTAGAAGAATATTATCAGGAATTACAAACTGGCATGATTAGATGTGGTATTGTTGAGGATAATGAAGCTATGCTGGCACATTTTATGGGTGGATTAAATAGCGAGATTCAGACCATTTTAGAGTATAAGGAGTATAACAATATCACTTGTTTATTCCATCTTGCTTGCAAAGCTGAACGTGAAGTGCAGGATCGACAGGCATTGGTGCGGACTAACTTTTTTGAAGATCGACCTTCATCATGGACACCGCATGCATCCTCTACTTCCACACATTCTGCTGCACCGGCACCTCCATCCGCTGCCACCTCCAGCCGTGATACAAGAAAGCAGGCACAACCACCATTATCTGCCAAGAGCACACCTGCCGGGCCTGCACACAGCTCTTCTTCATCCATGGCATCAACAGGGCACACACATGATGTTATTTGTTGTCATTGTAAGGGAAGAGGTCATTATCCGAGAGAATGTAAATCTCAGTGTGTGATGATTGCTACTGAGGATAGTGGGTATGAGTCCGCTAGTGACTATGATGAGGAGACTTTGGCTCTTATTACAAGTAAAGAACACGGTGGATATGATTCTGAACATGACACGCAATACATGGCTGCTGAAGATGCTGACAGGTATGAAAGTTTAGTTGCTCAATGTGTTTTGAGTGTGCAGGTCACACAAGATCAGCAAAATCAGAGGCATAATTTGTTCCATACAAAGGGAGTTGTGAAGGAGCATTCTGTTCGCGTCATCATAGATGGAGGGAGCTGCAACAACTTGGCTAGCATGGAGATGGTGGAGAAGCTATCTCTCACCACAAGACCACATCCACATCCTTACTACATCCAATGGTTCAACAACAACGGCAAGGTTAAGGTAACACGTACTATTCGTGTGCATTTTCGTATCGCTACATATGCTAATTATGTTGATTGTGATATGGTACCCATGCAAGCATGTTCCTTATTACTTGGTAGACCATGGCAATTCGATAAAAATTCTATACACCATGGTAGAAACAATCAGTATACTCTTGTTCATAAGGATAAACATATTACTTTACTTCCTATGACTCCTGATTCCATTTTGAAAGGTGATATTAATCGAGCTAGTAAAGCAAAACAGGAGCAAAATAAAAGTGAAAATCAGATAGTGGCAAAAGAATTTGAGTAACAAATGAAACCTAATAATAAACCATCTAGTGTTGCTTCTATAATTAAATTGCAAAGTGGATGTTTACTTGCCACCAAATCTGATATTGATGATCTAGATTGCAGCAAATCTGTTTGCTATGCTTTTGTGTGCAAAGAGGCATTATTTTCATTTGAGGACGTGCCTTCCTCTTTGCCACCTGCTGTCACTAACATTTTGCAGGAGTTTGCTGACGTCTTTCCACAAGACATGCCACCGGGATTACCACCTATTCAAGGGATTGAGCATCAGATTGACTTAATTCCCGGTGCATCGCTACCCAACCGTGCAGCATACAGTACCAATCCAGAGGAGACGAAGGAGATTATGCATCAAGTCCAGGAGCTACTCGACAAAGGTTATATACGCGAATCCCTTAGTCCTTGTGCTATTCCTATTATTCTAGTGCCAAAAAAGGATGGTACATCGCGTATGTGTGTTGATTGTAGAGGCACTAATAATATTACTATTCATTATCGTCATCCTATTCCTAGGCTAGATGATATGCTTGATGAATTGAGTGGCTCTACAATATTCTCCAAAGTTGATTTGCGTAGTGGATACCATCAAATTCGTATGAAATTGGGGGATGAATGGAAAACAGCATTTAAAACTAAGTTTGGATTATATGAGTGGTTTGTCATGCCTTTTGGGTTAACTAATGCACCTAGTACTTTCATGAGATTAATGAACAAAGTTTTACGTGCTTTCATTGGACGATTTGTGGTAGTCTATTTTGATGATATACTGATTTATAGCAGATCTTTGGAGGAACATTTACATGCTGTTTTTATTGCTCTACGTGATGCACGTTTGTTTGGTAACCTTGGGAAGTGCACCGACCGAGTATCTTTTCTTGGCCATGTTGTTACTCCACAGGGAATTGAAGTTGAGAAAGCCAAGATTGAAGCTATTGAGAGTTGGCTGCAGCCCAGAGCGATCACACAAGTGAGGAGTTTTCTTGGCCTCGCTGGTTTCTATAGGCATTTTGTGAGAGATTTCAGCACCATTACTGCACCTCTCAATGAGCTTACAAAGAAGGATGTGCCTTTTGTTTGGGATACCGCACAGGAAGAAGCCTTCACGGTATTGAAACATAAGTTGACACATGCTCCTTTACTCCAACTTCCTGATTTTAATAAGTCTATTGAGGTTGAATGTGATGCAAGTGGAATTGGATTAGGAGGTGTGTTGTTTTAAGATGGCAAACATGTTGCATAATTTTCTGAAAAATTGAGTGGGTCTAGTATGAACTATTCTACTTATGATAAAGAATTATATGCTCTTGTTCGGACCTTAGAAACATGGCAACATTATTTATGGCCCAAAGAATTTGTTATACATTCTGATTATGAATCTTTGAAACACATTAGAAGTCTAGCAAAACTGAACCGTAGACATGCTAAATGGGTTGAATTCATTGAGACTTTCCCTTATGTCATTAAACACAAGAAGGGTAAATAAAATGTTATTGCCGATGCATTGTCTCGTCGTTATACTATGCTTTCACAACTTGACTTTAAAATATTTGGTTTGGATACCATCAAATATCAATATGTACATGATGCTGAATTTAAAGATGTATTGCAGAATTGTAAAGAAGGGAGAACATGGAACAAGTTTGTCGTTAACGATGGATTTGTGTTTCGTGCTAACAAACTATGCATTCCAGCTAGCTCCGTTCATCTTTTGTTGTTGCAGGAGGCGCATGGAGGAGGATTAATGGGACACTTCGGCGTCAAGAAGATGGAGGACGTACTTGCTACACATTTCTTTTGGCCAAAGATGGGACAAGATGTTGAGCGTTTTGTTGCTCACTGCACTACATGTCAAAAAGCTAATTCACGACTCAATCCTCATGGTTTATATATGCCTTTGTCTGTACCTAGTGTTCCATGGGAGGATATATCTATGGACTTTGTTTTAGGTTTACCTCGAACAAAGAAGGGGAGGGATAGCATATTTGTTGTCGTGGATAGATTTTCGAAAATGGCACACTTTATACCATGTCATAAAAGCAATGCTACTGCTAATGTTGTTGATTTGTTCTTTCATGAAATTATTCGCTTGCATGGTGTGCCAAATACAATTGTTTCAGATCGTGATACTAAGTTTCTTAGCCACTTTTGGAGATGTTTATGGGCTAAGTTGGGGACTAAACTGCTTTTTAGTACTACATGTCATCCCCAAACTGATGGACAAACTGAAGTAGTCAATGGAACATTGTCTACTATGCTTAGGGATGTTTTGAAGAATAACAGGAAAATATGGGAAGAATGCTTGCCTCATATTGAATTTGCTTATAATCGATCACTGCATTCTACTACTAAGATGTGCCCTTTTGAGATTGTGTATGGTTTCCTATGATGTGGAGCATCCTACGGTCATCCCCATGTACACTATGACGACTCCCCAAGACCCAAGAGGACATATGACGAGACCTCGAACATACGCCATTGGACACAAGGTGAACTCGCTCCTCTCCGAACCGTCACTTTCCACATGTGAGACATGGCTACTACCTCAAACGTATGTGCAATGCTTGACCAGGAACCAAGAGGAAGGCCATGGAACAGCTAGGAGCATTGGACAAGACGATGAGGACACTAAGCGCGAGGAACAAGAGGAAGAGCTGCCAGGAAGCTACAGCTCTCAGACGTCCTATAGCCACCGGACGACCGAGCCATACTAGACGTCCAACGCCTGGAGTCTTCGCCAGCCAGAACAACTACAGCCGAAGGCCAAGCCTACAGCGACCGGACGACCGACTGTGACCGGACGTCTGACACTCATCAGCGCCCGAACGACCGACGCCGACCGGAAATCCGAGACCGTCGAACCAGAGCCAAAACGTCGGAAGTCCGAAGACTTCCGGACGACCGGACGCCCGCGAGCGACCGGATGACCGACAGCCATCGGACGTCTGACGCCTGTCTACGCACAGTGTGTTGGGCCAAAGCCCATGTACTCCTCACTTACCCCTTCGTGGCCCTAGACTATATATACTCCTCCACCTCCTCCTAGTTAGGATTAGCAAAGGATTAGCTCATTTGAGAGATAGATCTTTGCTCATCCATCCTGATCTACTCCACCGAGAGAGACCGCGGCCTCTACGGAGAAGATCCATCTTGGATTCAAGACCCCTAACGGGAAGACCCGCAAGACCTCCTCACGGAGAAGAAATTGCTACTTGTATCGTCCTTTGTTGATCGTGGATCATGTATCTCTTTGTGTTTCGAGGATCTAGCACATGTGTAATCGAATCTTGTTGGTTTGAGTGATTCCTCTCATGTTTCCCCTCATGTTCTTCGTGTTCTTCGCGGGATCCGCTCCAATCGTGAAAGATCGGGCATCTAGGGTTCTACCCTACATCATCCTACCTCGTGCACCCATTGATTTGTTGCCTCTTCCATCTTCGGAGAAGGTTAATTTTAATGCTAAACAACGGGCTGAATTGATTTTAAAAATGCATGAGTTAACTAAGGAGAACATTGAGGATATGAATGCTAAATATAAACTTGCTGGAGATAAGGGTAGAAAACATGTTGTGTTTGCACCTGGAGATCTTGTTTGGTTACATTTGCGTCAGGATAGATTTTCTGATTTACGCAAATCAAAGCTAATGCCACGTGCTGATGGTCCTTTTAAGGTGTTAGAGAAAATAAATGATAATGCATATACACTTGAGCTGCCTGCAGATTTTGGGGTTAGTCCCACTTTTAATATTGCAGATTTGAAGCCTTATTTGGGTGAGGAAGATGAGCTTCCGTCGAGGATGACTTCATTTCAAGAAGGGGAGGAGGATGAGGACATCAATACCATTATTAAACCCACAACCCCTGCTGCTATACATACTGGACCAATTACTAGAACTTGCGCACGCCAATTGAATTACCAGGTACTTTCGTTTCTTGGTAACAATTCTAATGTTCATGAGAATATGATGCTGCATAAATTGGATACATTTGTGTTGATTACTAATGAAGGGCCTAGCAAGGACAAGAGGGATGAACACTAGAGCAGAAACAAACGTGGAGATGAAGGCGCGCGAAGGGAACCAGAACGGCATTTCTACTGCAGATTTCAGTACTTTGAAGCCTCCTTGATGACATACAAGTACATGGACGAAATATACAAGATGCCCTTTCATAAATTTCGTCCATAGCTTATAATAGGTGCTGCGCCACCTTATTTTTGGGCCAGGCCCATGTAATTTTGAAATCCTTTAGTATAGGCTGTTTTTAGAGTCTGTATGTCTGGGGAAACAAGAGTTAGTGATGTAGGGTGGAAACCCTAGGGCCGATCTTTCACGAAATGGAGGGTATCCAGCGAAGAACACGAGGGGAAAACATGAGGGGAAACGAGAGGAATCACTCAAATCAACAAGAAACAATCACACATGTGCTAGATCCAAGTACACATAGAGATCACACGGTCCAAATCCAACAAAGGACGGTACATGGGGTAACTAGTTCATCTCCGTGAGGAGGCCTTTAATCCGCGAGGGATCTTCCCGTGAGGGGTCTTGTATCCAAGCGTGGATCTCCTCCGTAGAGGCCGCGGTCTCTCGATCGAGAAGAACGACAAGGATGAGCAAAACTCTATCTCTCAAATGAGCTAAACCTATGCTAACCCTAACAAGAGGGAGGAGAAGGAGTATATATAGTCTAGGGGGCGAAGGGGATACATGGGCCATGACCCTTTAGACTGTGCGCAGACAGGGGGGTCGGATGTCCGGGCGTTGGGCCGGATGTCCGGGCCTTCCCGAGACACCGGATGTCCGGGCTGTCGGGCCGGATGTCCGGGTTGACATGGCACCGTTCGGTTGCTCTCTAGATAGAGGAGGGCCAGATTTCCGGGTGGTGAGGGCCGGATGTCCGGGACGTCAGAGGGAGCCGGATGTCCGGGTTGGTCGCCGGATGTCCGGGCTGGCGAGGTCCGTTTCTTCAGGTTCGGTGATGGGGCGCCGGATATCCGGGCAGGCGCCGGATTTCCGGGCTTCTCGGGCCGGATGTCCAGGGCCTGGCCTGATTTCCGGGCCTTGTAGCAGCTGGCTCTACTCCCTTCTCCTTCCTTCGCTCCCGCGCACACTTGGCCTTGGTCCTTGGTCTCTCCATAGTCTCCTTGGGTGTACCTGAGTATGCACAAGGTCCGTGCTTGAGGTAGCATCCATGTCTTACATGCGGAAATGGAAGATTCGGAAAGGAGCGAGTTCACCTTAGGTCCAATGGCGTATGTTTGAGGTCTTGTCCTATGTCCTCTTGGGGCTTGGAGAGTAGTTGGAGTGTACATGGGGATGACCGTGGGATGCTCCCCATCATCTCCCCCCCTTGGGAAAGATCCGACCTCGGATCGTGATCTTCATCACCATGGAAACGGTTGTCGTGGACGGACTTGTAGTTGGACGGAGTTGAAGACATGGCGCAATCCAAGTACTCCAAGGTGTCCGCCGGAGTGGTGTACATGCAAAAAGAGCAAACACAAATGACACTCGGAAATACAATGGTTAGCGCACACAAGGTGTCCATCAAGTAAGCGTGAGGTCGTCCAATGGAGTTGTTCATGACAAGGCACAAGATGCTTAACCAAAAGATGTGAAATGACATGTAAAGCATTCATGTTGTCAAATTCATTCGAGGCATGCACAAAGGTGTTGTGAATATGATGAATGCGACCATTGTGCAAAATGATGTCATAGTGAGACGGTTTTATCAATAGCATGAATATGGCAATGGATGTTCAATATGATTATGTTATCATGCAATTGATAGTAGGCAATGTGATCATTATGTATGAATATGCCATCAAGGAAGATTACAACAAATTTGCTAAGGAAATGCACAAGCTCATATATCATGGATGACATAGAAATACAAGATGCAACGAGGCAAACATAATATAAGTCAATCCATGCACAAGATGCAAAATTGTTATGGGTGGAGTTGTACCATGGGTCGATGTCGTGGCATAAGTGTGTCGAGCACTCCTCAACTTGAATGTCCATAGGGTCCATCTCCAATGTCGGTCCTCCATCCAATAGATGTAACATGTAGACAAGAAGAAGGAGACAACAATGAAAGAATGACCCATCCAATATGCGTATGTGAGGATGGCTCAAAGGGAAGGAGTTCACCTTTTGGATGTTCCTGAAGATGTTGGAGTTGCACATCATGTGCGCCTTCACATGACCAAGTTGTCTCATGACGGTACCGCCTTGTGAATCCTTCAAAACGAAAGAACATGACAAACGCTCGGAATAAACAAATGAGGTTAGCGGAAATGCAAAACCAATCATTTGTGTGGTGAAATACCCAAAAAGTGTTCTCATCATTCTTATCATAAGAAAGGACAAGGTGTGGCATGGTATGAAAGCATATGATGCGACTACAACCAAAAACATTAGGCTCAATCAAACAAGCACGCGTCACATGTGAGGTATCCAAGTCTCCAAAATCAACAAGCATAGCAAGGTGGCAAGCAATACAAGGGGATATGAGAGATGCAACTAATGGAGACAAGAGACAATGATCTAGAAAAATCAAGCGAGAGGCATGAACATATATGCTATCAACCCAATGAAACGAGCAAGAATGGATCATGGGTGATGCAACTAAGCAAGTGATCATCGTAAACACGTCATGCAAGCTAGTAGTGCAAAGATGCAACGTACTAGAGGTAATCAAGGTCATCATGTCATGTGGGCAAATAGTGGGCATATATAATGCACATGACATGTCACAAGCATGAGGTACAAGGAAAACATGGTAATAGCAACAAGGATCTCCACCAAGCATGCAAATACACATAGAAGTAGCATAACGGTGAATCATCGGTAAATGCACGCAAGGATCACAATTGCATGGCAAAGGCATATAAACAGGCATAACATGCAAAGTGAACACAGTAAAATGGGTATAAGGTGACAATTGGTATATAGCCCATAGCCGTGTGAGAGCCAAGTAGAAGAGATGTGCATAGTAGTTACGCGAAGGGAATGGTGGTAAGGATAGTCCATGGGATCCCAAGTCATCGTTGCTCTCAAGAGCTTGTTTCGTCAACTCTTGGGATTGAGAGGTTGACGAGTATATGTGAGTACCTACACAAAACAAAGGCAAAGGAAAAATTGTGTGTGCGTGGTAAATGTACACATCATCCATCATGATGCGCACATGCATGTGTTGGTTAGCACAAAATAGCCAAAGCCTAAATAAATGAGATGCGTGATATAGAAACATGTCATCCATCATGATAGGTTTGTTGTTATGTATAGCATAATGGAGACTCAAATTGTGTAATGCATCATGAGAAATATGTAGAGCATTGTTATTCATGGAATGCATATGGTGCACACAATCATGGGAATCATGCAAAGTATGACATGCATCAAAATCTCCTAATATGTATGAGGAAACTATGGGGGTCTCCTCATGAGCATTAGTGGAAACATTACATGGAGAATATTGATAACATCCAAAACAATGCATATCCGAAGCAATGTGTTCATGGCATGGCATAGTAGATTAATTGCGCAAATCATGTAAAGGAAGCATGGCAATATCATCACAAGAGAAGCACATTCCAATAACCATGACCTTGTCATCTATGCCATAAGTGCAAATAGGATTTATTTTAATGGGGCATGCATAGTTACTATGTTGAGATTGTGATGAAACAATATGATAAATCTCACTCATAGCATATGACAAGTTTAAAGGATTGTCAAACATGACGTGACCTATAGAATTTTCACATGATATCCTATGGAGCATAGCATCACAACTAGGCAATTCAACATGCTCATCATCATATTCATCATAAATGGGTGGCATATCGAAACAAGATGTACTATGTGATGAATCCATAGGGTGATCAACATCATGGGAGCAATCGATGTCAAGATAGTCCACTAGGGGATCAAGAGAAGTACCATCACCTATGTTACGTTTGGAGCGTCGCTCATGTGTTGTAGGTGAGGTTGCAACTTGATGGTACCATGTGGGGGTGCATCTTCTTCCACCATGGCCATCGGTTTGCCCATTGGAGGGATGGACTCATCGAGGATTGGCGCGTCGTCATGTATGAGACCTAGCACCAAAGAAAACACACTCGGATTAGAGGTTAAGTCGTTACAAATCATAGTGGCCTCACATGCCCTCTCAACTACCTCACTCACTAAGTGTTGTGGCTCACTCACTCCCGGTAAGATGCTCTCACTCATATGTTTGGTGGAGTCACTCAAATGGCTCTCAACCTCACATAGGATGTGTAGCATGCTCTCATGTGTGCGGCTAGTGGTGGTCACACTCATCCTCTCATAGGAAATGCTCTCAATGTCACGTATGGTGGAGTCACTCATGTTACTCATGTGGTGATGGCTCTCCTCACATGGCAATTGGGGCATCTCATGATATTTGGGTGTCGGTGAGATGTAGGTGCAAATGTCTCCAAACTCAACTCCTATCGCCGCCTTGGTTGAAGGGATAGTCCCGTGCTCAACCTCGTCGCCCATAACGCCTCCAAAGATGAGTGCTGTAGGAAGTGGCAAATCATCACTCTCCTCCGAGACCAAAGAGAAGGTCTCATGTGCGCTCGCGTAGCTTGACTCGGAGTATGAGTCCAATATGGGCGCCGTCTTCATGTTGTTGAAGAGGTTCATGCTCGTTGCCGTGGTCGAAGGGGGTGGCTCTAGCTCGACCTTCTTGTCACCGTCTTGTTGTTGGAGGCCCATATGATGTGGCACCTCATAGCTCGTCTCCATGACTGAAGGGAATTTCCCATGCTCGACCATGTTCCTTGAAGGGCTTCTGAAGATGGAAGGGTCATCCTCACTTGTAGTTGGTCGCCTTGGACTTGATGAAGTCGTTGTAGGCGTACTCGTGGGAAGTAGGCGGAGATGCCGTACGTCCAAAGGCGAAGAAGCCTTGATAACACTTGGCGAAGATGCCGAAGTGGTGGTGGTAGCCGTAGCTCCGTCTTGGTGGTGTCGTTGTCGTGCTTGAGATCGATGGCATTCGTCATCATCACGCACATGTTGCTTGGAGGTGACTTGCCCTTCATGGTGATGTAGATGACGAACGTGATGATGGTCGCCATGTAGATGTGGACGTGGACAAATTGCGCTTGCGTCGCATGGGCGCTCCGAAGATGATCGACTTGCTCGCTGCCGCCTTGAAGATGATGAAGGGGAAGAACGGTTGATCAACAAGGTCCAAATATCCTCCATCGTTGCATCTTTCTCCTCCTCCAGTGTGGAGAGCTTGTGGTCGAGGTAGTCTCGTATACGTAGCTCGGATTGCCCCATGTCGATGGCGAGGTTGTCGATGCTCTCTCGCAATCTTGATTGTGCGCCTTTCGTTGCTCGTTGTAGTTCGAAGATGGACGTTTTGGTGATGTAGTTATTCGCGCCGTCGGTGTCGTCGAGGACCGAAGATGAAATGCCTTGTCTATCCATCACAAGACTCAAGCAAATGTGAGTGGGAGAAAGAGAAGAACTAGACCAAATGTACCTTACCCGATGTTGAAAATGGATCAATGATCACTCAATAGTGTAGTAAGGAAATAGCACAATTGGTACCGATTCTTGTCAATTCTCACACCTACACAAGTAAAGCTTTTGGTGGAGCTCGGTGAGGATAGTGGCACAAAAATTTGATGCAAAATGTTAGCAAGAGTCAATAATGTTGTAAGAGATTCACAAATTCGCAAGTGAAACAAGTAGACCAATAGCAATGAATGGCACACGAAAACACACACACAGATAGATAAATGGGGTCGTGCAACCAAGGAGTGAGCACAAAATGTGGGATCCATGGAAAAAGCTCGTGTTGCATAACTCAAGTGAGACACTAGCATGATTGCTCAATAGGCGGATACGACACTTGTGCACAACCTATAAGATGCAAAATGTATGGACTTTCTATCCCCAGTATGCTATGTATGTATGGTTCCCAGTGATTCGTACACGATGATCCAAGATGATCAATATGTTAGTATGATATGCAATGTGGCGATGCTATGGCTATTGCTTACAAGCTCTTTGCTCACTCTTTTGCTTAAAAGCTTATTCTCTTTTTTTAGCCACTATGCGAAATGCACAAACCAAGATAGCAATTGTGTATATGCGGGAACAATCTTGTGGCACACGAGATGATATGATGATACCAAAATGATATGGTATGTATGCAACGGAAGTGCGGATCGATGATCACTAATGTGCACAAGTAACGTTACCGGCAATACTCAATGGCTAGTCTCGATAGACAAGTGATGCAAAATGGGCTAGGGGTTATCAATGCAATTGCAAGGGGAATATACAATGGTGTCGTCGAGGTTACCATCCTTATGTACGATGACGACCTCGTGGCGATGATGAGTGGCGGTGTTCTCGATGTCGAACCGTTCCTAATTAGCCGAAACACCTTAGGAAACGGAAAAATCGCGAACTCAAAATCTCAAACGTCAAATGTCAAAATGGTGGTAGCGGGAATGCGGTGGTGGTTGCGGAAGTATTGGTGGAAACCCGGTCAAAATGGGTTAAGGTGGCGGAAGGGTATAATGGATTATACACGGTGTCGGAGTTGATAGCACGGTCCCTAAGTAGCCGAAACTCCTTAGGAGACACAACTCACAAAACAAACAAAATTGGGTTAAGTTGGGGTGGTGGCAGTGTATGGTGGGCAAGGTTATGCGGAAGTTATGGTGATGGTTGATGAAGAAGTAACCATCCCTAAGTAGCCAAAACTTCTTAGGAGACTCAAATCACAACTCAAACAACCACAAATGCGATGGGGGATAAAATGGGTTAGGTTGCGGAAGTCGGTGGTGGTATAGCGGAGGATGTGGTGGAAGCCCTAGGCAAAGATGACAAAGTTCCAAAAAATTGATGGAGTCAAATGATTATGGTAGTATTTTTATGGGATGGGGGATGTCAATAGCTTCAAAACGAGCTAAAGAACGTAAAAAACGGACTCCGGATGAATTAGTTATGGTCAAAACGGTGAAACACGGGAGGCTGAAATGCCAGGGGCCGGACAACCGGGGCTTGGGCCGGAAATCCGAGACCTGATGTCCAGAACCGCGCGCGAAAATGCGCTCCAGGAGCCGGATGTCCGGGCTATGGGCCCGATGTCCGGGGGGGCAGATGTCCGGGGCCACGGGCCGGATGTCCGGACTCCAAATTCGAGGATGAACTCAAGGAACTCGATTTTGGGGCGAAAATTGATGATTTCGGGGGCAAAATTTGATGGATTTCGTGGATGGAAAGGCGACGTTTAGACTTTTGGTTTGGTTCAGATTAAAAGTCCGCCATAGCTGCAACTTCGCGTACTTCGTTTGTGTTCAACGACCTGACCAAGACCTCATAGAACCCCACCTTCATTAATAAAGCTTTCCTTTTATATTCGCAATATCCAGATTGCAATTTTAGTTTCTTGCTTGTTCTTCATTTGCGTGCAGGAAACAGACCCTCGTGGTCAGGTTGATCTTGCTCCGGCGTGGTCAATATTCTCGAAGTTGGTTAGCAATTGCTAAGGCGCGACGTCCTCGCACATTCATAGTCGGATCATCAAAGTCTACTCTACCAAAAACGATAACCACCATCTCATCGAAAGACGGGACACCTTTGCCTCTATCACTTTTCCTTGGTACCTAAGCATACAAAGTGTCTCAGTTTGAGGTAGTAGCCATGTATCAAGTTTGTCAAAGGGGAGTTCAACAAGGAGAGGGTTAACCATAGCTTCAATAGCCCTTGCTCGTGCTCTAATCATTGGTCCATGTGGTGTTGTGGGAGACGAAGGTAGGTCCATGGGGATGACCGTAGGATGCTCTGCATTAGGTCGGACGTCCGACGCCTGTCTGCGTACAGTGTTGCGGGCCAAGGCCCATGTACCCCTTCACTTTGCCCCAAATTGCACTATGACTATAAATAGGACACCCCTCCTCCTAGCTAGGGTTAGCATTGGTTTAGCTCATATGAGAGATAGAGCTTTGCTCATCCACTTGATACCTACTCCATTGGAGGCCAAGTCCTCCATCTAGGAGAAGATCCCCCAAGTGGATTCAAGACCTCCTCATGGAGAAGATCCCCTAGTGGATTCAAGACCTCCTCCTAGGAGATGAACTAGTGACCTTTGTATCCCCCTTTGCTGGATTTGAATCATGTATCTCTCTTTGTGTTTATGGATCTAGCACATGTGTGATCGTTTCTCGTTGATTTGTGTGTTTCTCTCGTTTTCCCTCTTGTGTGTTCATCGTGTTCATCAGGAATCCCCCTCCAAATCGTGAAAGATCGGCCCCTAGGGTTCCACCCTGCATCATCTTGGTATCATGAGCCAAGGTTGATCACGAATTTGGAGTCCCTATCCCTCGTTTTCTAGCCCAATTTTGTTGATTTTGTCCCAATTTCAAAAATTCCCACAAAAATAGCCCCAATTTTTTTTTTGTGATTTGTTGGTGTGATAATGTTTTGTTGGATTTGATCCATGGATTTGCTTTGCCACGAGTGGATCTAGCTTTTCCCCATCCTTCCCATCATTTCCATCCACGAAATTCATCCAATTTTGCCCAAAATTTTCTTCTCCACCTCGAGTTCTTCGAGCTCATCCCGCAGCCGAAATCACCAGGCAGTGGACATCTGGCAGATATCGGACGTCCGACGACCACCGATCGTCCGACCCATACCGGACGTCCGACCGAACCTAACGAAACTGAATTTCTTTTCACTAAAAAATTCTCAGACACCGCCCACACCTCCGCATTGCCCCTCCATAACCCATCATTGCATTTCCATATAGCCACCACCGCTTTTCGCAACCACCATCGCTTACCTGCTACCACCTTCGATAATTTTGACACATTTTCTTTGGCGAAGTTGAGTTGAGTTTCTCTGTTTCCTAGGGTGTTTTGGCTAACTAGGAACGGTTCGACATCGATACGGCTGACGCTCATCTTCGCCACGGGCTCGACATCGACAACGACCACTTCCCAACTTTGACGCCCTCAACCGTAAGCAAGGACGGTAACTTCGACGACACCTATGTGTACTCCCTTGTCATTGCATTGATAACCCCATAGCCCATTTTGCGTCACTTACCTATTAAGACTAGGCATTGAGTATTGCTGGCAACGTTACTTGTGCACATTAGTGATCATCTTCCCCATTGCATAGATACCATATCGCCTTGGTACAAGCATCTTGGTATCATCTCTTGTGTCGCAAGTTGGTCACCGCATATACACGATTGCTATATTGGTTCGTCAAGTTTTTCATAAGTGACCAAAGAAAGAGCTCAAAAGAGAAAGATCCAACAAGCTTTTAAGCAATAGAGAATGATAAGCAAAGAGCTTTTAAGCAAGAGCCATAGCATCATACTACATTAAGATTGTCATATTCGATCATCTTGGATTAGATCACCGGAACATCATACATATATAGAATACTTGGGATAGAAGTCGTTACATCTTTGCTTTGTAGGTTGTGCACAAGTCTCGTGTCCGCCTATTGAGCAATCGTGCTAGCGTCTCTCTTGTGTTGTGCAACAAGAGCATTTTCCGTGGATTCCACATCTTGAGCTCGTCTCTTGGTTGCGCGACCCCATTTATCTATCTGTGCGTCTGTTTCCGTGTGCCACATATTGCTATTGGTCTACTTGTTGCATTTGTGAATTTTTGAATCTTTTTCAACATTATTGAATCTTGCTAACAATTGCATAAATTTTGTGCCACCATTCCTCACCAAGCTACTCCAAAAGCTTTACTTGTGTAGGTGTGAGAATCGACAAGATGCGGTACCAATTGTGATATTTCCTTGTTACACTATTGAGGGATCATTCATCCATTTTCAACATCGGATAAGGTACATTTGGTCTAGTTCTTTCCTTTCTTCCACTCACATATTTTCTTGAAATGATGGATAGGCTAACTACTTCTTCGAATCCACTCTTCATCGAGCAAGATGAGGACCCGAGCAACTACGTCACCAAGAACCACCTCTTCGGTGCACAAAGAGCTTTGCATCAAGCACAAGAAGCATTGGGTGAACGCATCGACATACTCGCTACCGACTTGCGGCAATCCGAGCAACGTACACGAGACTACTTCGACACATCGATGGCATCTCTGAAGGAAGAAAAACGAGGCATGATGGCCAATCGCTCTTCTACCTCTTCATCATACTCAAGCCGGAGCCATTCAAGTCGACATTCATCGGAATCTTCTTCGGATGAAAGTTTTCCGCGAGTTCATTCACATTGTCGCCAAGACCATCAAGATCATCAAGCTCCACGCAACCCATTTTGCGGCAACGGATTACAAGACCGCCTCCGAGAGCGTGAACGACTACGGCGACAAGCTAATGATCCTCATGTCCAAGAGCAAGCTCCAATACGCCAAGACCAACACGAACATCAATATGGCGATGACCCTCGACAAGCACAACAACTTTGCGAGGACCAAACCCTTGAAGCCCAATGTGCACTACTCGAAGCAACAAAGGCAGTCAACGAGCGCAACCGCCAAGTTCGTCTACAAAAAGAGGCCCTCCGACGAGAGCGACAAGAAGAAGCCGCACGCCTTGAGGAACAACAAGAGTTGTGGAACCGTGCAAGAATTCCACAACCTCAACGGCAAGCTAATCAAGTTGCGCACGATGAGCAAGTGCTTCAAGACCCTCCACCACGACAAGAGCGTCACCATCATCGCCCACAACACAATGAAGGGCAACTCTATGGCAAACTCAAGTTCACCGTGCCTAAGTTCTCCGGAAGCAATGATCCCGAAGACTACCTTTCATGGGCGTTAAAGGTTGACAAGATCTTCCGGTTGCACAAATATGAAGAAGAAAAGAAGATCGCCATGGCATCGCTTGAGTTCCAAGACTATGTCCTCATTTGGTGGCAACAAGTCATTGAGCGTCGAGAAGCAAAAGGTGACCCACCCATCACAACATGGAATCAAATGAAGGATGTCATGAGAGCACGCTTTGTGCCAACATACTATAGCCGCGACCTCTTCAAGAAGTTATGACTCCTCAAGCAAGGATCCAAGACCGTTGAAGAGTATTACAAGGAAATGGAGATTCCCATCATACGAGCTAATGTCATGGAAGATGAAGAGCAAACCATGGCACGATTCTTGAATGGGCTCAACCATCCTATCGAGAAGATTGCGGATTTCCAACCGTACACAAACCTCCTTGAGCTAGTGCACCAAGCTACCAAGGCGGAGCAACAAGTGCAAGATGATTACAAGTACGCCAACTACTCTTCCAAGACATATGGTTCATACGCTCAAGCTTCAATGACTACACTGCCTTCTACCTCAACCAAACCTTCTACAAGCAACAGCGACAAGTCAAGTTACAAGAAAACTTCGACATCTTCAAGTCGTCCTCCTACTACAAGCAACTTCAAGCCGAGAGCTTCATCATCAACAACTTCACCGGATGAGACCGTCAAGATGAGTTCCCTCAAATGCTTCACATGTCAAGGCCAAGGCCACAAGACATTCGAGTTCCCCACTCGGCGCACCATGATCGCCAATGGCGACGGCACCTATGACTCGATGAGTGAGGAAGAAATGGAAGCGCTTGAGCATGTGGCCATGCACCGGCGCGTGAATGAAGATGAAGATGACCATGTCTTTTGTGACAATGATTCGAGCCCTGCTCTCGTTGTCTCCAAGGTCTTAACACTTCAACACCAACATGACGAAGATCAACATTGCCACATCTTCCACACCAAGGCGAGCACCAATGGAAGATCCGTGAAGGTCATCATCGACGGAGGAAGTTGCCACAATTTGGCAAGCGAAGAGCTATGTTCCAAGCTACAATTGGTCAAGATGAAGCATCCTCGTCCCTACAAGGTGCAATGGCTTAGCGACTCCGGCACCATTCAAGTGGAGCACGCCTTTCAACTCTCCTTCAAGATCGGAGCATATGAAGACACCTTGGAGTATGATGTGGTTCCTATGTCCGTTTGCCATCTCCTACATGGACGACCTTGGCAATTCGACCACGGCATCATCCATAATGGGCGAACGAATCACTATCGCTTCAAGATGAAGGGAAAGTAGTACGTGCTACGACCTATGTCACCAAGCCAAGTGATCACCGACAAGCAAGCAACCACCCATCGTGGAGAGAATAGTGAGAGAGTGAACCACCAAAAAGAGAGTGAGCGCCACAAGCCAAAATTGAGTGACTCCACGATGAGCGACAAGAAAAACTTAGTCCTCTTAGCTACCAAAAGAGAGATGAGAGAAGTGTGTGAGAACCCATCTAGTGTCACCCACTATGTCCTATTGTACAAAGATGAAGCAGCAATGACTAACACCTCTCACCATCTACCTTTAGTGTTGTCTACTCTATTGCAGGAATACAAGGATGTTTTCTTTGACGAGCTACCTCCGGGACTACCTCCACTACGAGGCATTGAACACCGAATCGACCTCATCCCCGGCGCACCCCTACCAAACAAGGCACCCTACCGAGTCAACAATGAAGAAACCAAGGAAATACAAAGGAAAGTACAACAACTCATTGACAATGGGCATGTACGTGAAAGCTTCAGTCCTTGAGCCATCCCGATCATCCTTGTGCCTAAGAAAGACGGTAGTTTTCACATGTGTTCCCACTGCCGTCCCATCAATGCTATCACTGCTCGTTATAGATATCCTATTCCTCGCCATGATGATATGCTAGATGAGCTTAGCGAAGCCACAATTTTCTCTAAAATTGATCTTAAAAGTGGCTACTACCATATCCGCATTCAAGAAGGTGCTGAATGGAAAACCGCTTTCAAACCAAATTTGGCTTGTATGAATGGCTAGTCATGCCTATGGGCTTATCCGAAGCACCCGGTACTTTTATGCATGTGACGCACTATGTTCTTCGCCCCTACATTGGCGTATTTGTTGTGGTCTACTTTGACGATATACTTGTGTTTAGCATGTCTCTAGAAGATCATGTCACCCATCTTAGAACTGTTTTGCAAACTTTACGAAAAGAGTGCCTTTTTGCTAATATGAACAAATGCCTTTTTGGTGTTGACAAGCTTGTTTTTTGGGCTTTGTTGTGTCATCTAAGGGTGTTCATGTAGATGAAGCTAAAATTGATGCTATTAAAACTTGGTCACAACCAACCAACTGGCAACAAGTGCGTAATTTCCTTGGCCTAGCCGGTTTCTATCGTAGATTCGTTAAGGACTTTAGCACTATTGCATCACCTTTGCATGCCTTGAGTAAGAAGAATGCACCATTTGTTTGGGGAACATCCCAAGATACCGCATTTAATGAGCTTAAGAATTTCCTTACACATGCTCCATTGCTTGCATTACCAAACTTAGATAAAACTTTTGAAGTTCATTGCGATGCTAGTGGTAATGGCATAAGAGGTGTGTTGATGCAAGAGAAGCCCCCAATTGCTTATTTTAGTGAAAAACTTTCCGGAGCGCAACTTAACTATCCCATCTATGATAAAGAATTATAAGCTTTAGTGAGAGTCTTGCATGTGTGGGAACATTATCTTTGCCCTCACGAATTTGTCAACCATATGGATCATGAAACGCTTAAATACCTTAAGGGTCAAACTAAATTGAATAAGCGACATGCCAAATGGAGTGACTTTATTGAGTCTTTTTGTTATGTCATCAAGTACATTAAGGGTAAAGAGAATGTTGTGGTGGATGCTCTTTCCCGCAAATGTATGTAACTCAAATTGAATTGAATGTCACTGGCTTTGAGCACATAAAAGACTTGTATGTGCATGATCCTACTTTTGCTATCCCTTATGCCAAATGCTTGATGCATACATCTTGGGAACGATATTACATCAAGGATGATTATCTAATGCGAGCTAACAAGCTTTGTATTCCCGAGTCTTCTCTTCGTTTGTTACTTTTGCAAGAGGCTCATGGAGGAGGACTTATGGGATACTTTGGACACGACAAGACCTTCGCTATGGTCTCGAAGAACTACTTTTGGCCCAAGATGTTATGCGATGTCTCTCGCTACCCTAACCGATGCTCTACATGTCTCAAAGCTAAGTCTAAAGCTCAATCCCATGGTCTCTATATGCCACTTCCTATTCCGTATCACCCATGGGAAGAATATTAGTATGGATTTTGTGCTTGGTTTTCCTAGAACTAGAAATGGCAAAGATTCTGTATTCGTGGTTGTGGACCGTTTCTCAAAGATGGCACATTTTATTCCATGCAACAAGATAAACGATGCTTCACATGTTGCCAATCTCTTTTGTAGGGAAATCTTGTGTCTACATGGATTGCCAAAGATGATTGTCTTGGACCTCGATGTCAAGTTCCTAAGCTACTTTTGGAAGACCCTATGCGCCAAGCTCAGAATCAAGCTCTTATTCTATTCGGCATACCATCCACAAACCGACGGCCAAACGGAGGTCACGAACCGGACGCTATCTACTCTCCTATGTGTGTTGATCAAAAGGAACATCAAGGAGTGGGAGGAGTGCTTACCCATCACCGACTACGCCTACAATCGCGCAAGACATTCGACTACCGGCAAGTCCACCTTCGAGGTTGTCTACGGTTTCAACCTGTTGTCCCCATTGGACATTCTACCACTACCACTACAAGAGCGTATCAACATGGACGCGAGTGCATGTGCGAGCTATCTTAAGAAGGTGCATGAAGATACAAGGCACACCATCGAGCGCCAAGTACAATGCCTCGCGACCAAGATCAACACCAACAAGAACCCCATGATATTCAACAACGGAGATCTTGTGTGGCTACACCTTCGCAAGGACCGCTTCCCTAACGAACGCAAGTCAAAGCTTCTACCTCAAGCCGACGGACCCTTCAAGGGGCTAGCACACTACAACAACAATGCATACAAGATCGACCTACCGCCCGACAAGTACACCGTGAGTGACATCTTCAACGTCAAGGATCTCTCTCCCTACCACGGTGATGAGGGTTTTGATTATCGGTCGTTTCTTTCCCAAGGTGGGAGATGATGCGGAGCATCCTACGGTCACCCCCATGGACCTACCTTCGTCTCCTACGACACCACATGGACCAATGACTAGAGCTCGAGCAAGGGCTATTGAAACTAAGGTGAACTCGCTCCTCTCCGAACTACCACCTTCCACATGTGAGACATGGCTACTACCTCAAGCGGAGACCCTATGTGTGACTAGGTACTTAGAGGGAAGCCACCGATTAACTACATCCAATGGACAAGACGGCGAGGACACCAAGTACAAGGACCAAACGGAGAAGCTGCCAGAAGTCTACAGCCACCGGACGACCAGACCCTCTGAATGTCTGACACCTGGAACACCAGCCAACCCGAAGACCCAACTAGCAAAGGCTAAAGCGACCGGACAACAGGCACGTACCGGACGTCCGACACCTCCCCAGCGACCGGACGATCGAGCTCCTTCGGAAATCCGGTGCCACATCACAAAATGGAAAATAGCGATCCGAAGTCTCCGGACGACCGACGCACCGGATGTCTGACTGTCTCCAGATATCCGGTGCCACCTGATCAGAGCCGAAATGTCGGAAGTTCGAGCATTAACGGATAACGGGACCCTTGCGACGCACTGGACAACCGGTAACCGTTGGACGTCCAACGCCTGTATGCGTACAGTGTTGCGGGCCAAGGCCCATGTACCCCTTCACATATATCTACATCGTGTGATTGACACCACCTGGTAATCGCTCTATCCAAGCTTTGAGAGTTTTGACTACAACGGTTGCCGATCACCACCTATGCTTGGTAAGAACTGGTAAGAATTTGAGATTCGCTTGACGGATTTGTGACTTTCCACAACTCCACCGCCACTTCCTACTAGTCTATAGGATCATATTCTTGTGTGTTTCTCTTGCTGCTAACCATGCCAGGATCACAAGCGGATGAGCTGGACTGGGAGAACATGACGAACAAGGAGCTCCATGATAAATTCTAGGAAATGTTGGGTCAACAGGTAGAAGACGTGATGACCAGTTTTGGCAAGGCATTAGTGAGGATTGATGACATTGAGAAGACAATTGATAACAAGTTGGATGCCAACTTCGTCGAAATGCTTATGCGTCTACCTCCACCGGCTGCACCGCTGTAACAACACCAACAACAACCACCTCCACGTCGCGATCCAGCCCTCCACCGAGCAAGGCGTGTTCCTCTTGAGCAAGGACAAAATTCTGGTGCCGCCGCTGCTGCTGCTACGACCATGGAGGAGTATATTTACGAGGATGAGGTTGATCAAAATCAGAACTACGTGCAACCACCAGCACCACCACCAGGTCGCCCACATGCATATAATCGCAACGGTAGGGCTGCACCACCACCTCAGGTACGAGATCCTGACCAACTCCCTAAACTAAAATTGAATATTCCACCATTTGAGGGTAGATTTGTTCCTGATATATATCTTACTTATGAGTTTGAAACTGAACAACATTTTACATGTTTACAATATCCCGAGGTTGACGTGTTGCTGCTGCTCTCTGTGTATTCACTAGTTTTGCTTGTGTGTGGTGGTCTGAACATTGTAGATTATATTCGAATAATATCTCAACTACTTGGGATGCTTTGAAAGCGACTATGCATCCTCGTTGGGTTCCACCATATTATCAATGTGAATTACTACAAAAATGCAGCATTTAAGACAAGGAAATTTTTTTGTAGAAGAATATTATCAGGAATTACAAACTGGCATGATTAGATGTGGTGTTGTTGAGGATAATGAAGGTATGCTTGCACGTTTTATGGGTGGATCAAATAGAGAGACTCAGACCATTTTAGAGTATAAGGAGTCTAACAATATCACTCGTTTATTCCATCTTGCTTGCAAAGTTGAACGTGAAGTGTAAGATCGACAGGCATTAGCGCGGACTAACTTTTTTGCAGGTCGACCTTCATCATGGACACCGCGTGCATCCTATACTTCCACACATTCTGCTGCACTGGCACCTCCGTCAGCTGCCACCTCCAGCCGTGATACAAGAAAGCAGGCACAACCACCACTATCTGCCAAGAGCACACCTACCGGGCCTACACAGAGCTCTTCTTCATCCATGGCATCAACAGGGCACACACATGATATTATTTGCCATCGTTGTAAGGGAAGAGGTGATAGAGGCAAAGGTGTCCCGTCTTTCGATGAGATGGTGGTTATCGTTTTTGGTGGAGTAGATTTTGACGATCCAACTACGAATATGCGAGGACGTCGCGCCTTAGCAATCACTAAACCAACTCCGAGAGGTTACTGACCACGCCGGACCACGATCAACCTGACCACGAGGGTCTGTTTCTTGCACGCAAACAAAGAACAAGCAAGAAACTGAAATTGTAATCTGGATATTGCGAATATAAGAGGAAACCTTTATTAATGAAGGTGGTCTGGTTCTCTGACGTCTTGGTCTGGTCGTTGAACACAAACGAAGTACGCAAAGTTGCAGCTATGGCGAACTTTTAATCTAAACAAGACCCAAAGTCTAAATGACGCCCTAAGGGCTGTATATATGGAGGAGTAGGGGGAATTTTGTAACCCCTTGGAGGAGAGGTCCAAAACCAACCCTAACGTTGTTTCCCCACACATACGGACTCTAAAAACAACCTATACTTAAGTATTTCGAAATTACATGGGCCTAGCCCAATAATAAGGTGGCGCTGCACCTAAAATAAGCTATGGACGATATTTATGAGAGGGCATCTTGTATATTTCGTCCATGTCCTTGTATGTCATCAAGGAGGCTTCAAAGTGCTAAAATCCACACTAGAAACGCTGTTCTGGTTCCCTTCACGCGTGCCTTCATCTCCATGCTTGATCCTGCTCCAGTGTTCATCCCTCTTGTCCATGCTAGGCCCTTCATTAGTAATCAACACAAATGTATCCAATTTAGGCAGCAACATATTCTCATCAACATTAGAATTGATACCAAGAAACGAAAATACCTGGTAATTCAATTGGCATGCGCGAGCTCTAGTAATTGGTCGGGTATGTATAGCAGCATGGGCTGTGGGTGTAACAATGGTATTGATGTCCTTATTGTCCTCCCCTTCTTGAAATGAAGTCGTCCTCGACGGAAGCTCATCTTCCTCACCAAAATAAGGCTTCAATTCTACAATGTTAAAAGTGATACTAACCCCAAAATCTGCAGGCAGCTCAAGTTTATATGCATTATCATTTATTTTCTCTAACACCTTAAAAGGACCATCAGCACATGGCATTAGCTTTGATTTGTGCAAATCAGGAAATCTATCCTTACGCAAGTGTAACCAAACAAGATCTCCAGGTGCAAACACAACATGTTTTCTACCCTTATCTCCAGCAAGTTTATATTTAGCATTCATACGCTCAACTCCTTAGTTAACTCATGCATTTTTAAGATCAATTCAGCACGCTGTTTAGCATCAAAATTAACCTTCTCCGAAGATGGAAGAGGCAACAAATCAATGGGTACACGAGGTAGGAAACCATACACAATCTCAAAAGGGCACATCTTAGTAGTAGAATGCAGTGAATGATTATAAGCAAATTCAATATGAGGCAAGCATTCTTCCCACATTTTCCTATTATTCTTCAAAACAGCCCTAAGCATAGTATACAATGTTCTATTGACTACTTCAGTTTGTCCATCAGTTTGGGGGTGACATGTTGTACTAAAAAGCAGTTTAGTCCCCAACTTAGCCCATAAACATCTCCAAAAGTGGCTAAGAAACTTAGTATCATGATCTGAAACAATTGTATTTGGCACACCATGCAAGCGAATAATTTCACGAAAGAACAAATCAGCAACATTAGCAGCATCATCGCTTTTATGACATTGTATAAAGTGTGCCATTTTCGAAAATTGATCCACGATAACAAATATACTATCCCTCCCCTTCTTTGTTCGAGGTAAACCTAAAACATAGTCCATATATATATCCTCCCAAGGAACACTAGGTACAGGCAAAGGCACATATAAACCATGAGGATTGAGTCATGACTTAGCTTTTTGACATGTAGTGCAGCGAGCAACAAAACGCCCAACATCCCGTCTCATCTTTGGCAAAAAGAAATGTGTAGCAAGTACATCCTCCGTCTTCTTCACGCCAAAGTGTCCAATTAATCCTCCTCCATGCGCCCCCTGCAACAACAAAAGATGAACGGAGCTAGCTGGAATGCATAGCTTGTTAGCAGGAAACACAAATCCATCATTAACGATGAGCTTGTTCCATGTTCTTCCTTCTTTACAATTCTGCATTACATCTTTGAAACCAACATCATGCACATATTGATCTTTGATGGTCTCCAAACAAATATTTTAAAATCAAGTTGTGAAAGCATAGTATAGCGACGAGACAATGCATCAGCAATAACATTTTCTTTACCCTTCTTGTGTTTTATGACATAAGCGAAATTCTCAATGAATTCAACCCATTTAGCATGTCTACGGTTCAGTTTGGCTTGACTTTTAATATGTTTCAAGGATTCATGATCAGAATGTATAACAAATTCTTTGGGCCATAAATAATGTTGCCATGTTTCTAAAGTCCGAACAAGAGCATATAATTCTGTATCATAAGTAGAATAGTTCAGACTAGGCCCACTCAATTTTTCAGAAAAGTATGCAACAGGTTTCCCATCTTGTAATAACACACCTCCTAATCCAATTCCACTAGCATCACATTCAAGCTCAAAAGTCTTATTAAAATCAGGAAGTTGGAGTAATAGAGCATGTGTCAACTTATCTTTCAATACCGTGAAGGTTTCTTCCTGTGCGGCACCCCAAACAGAAGACACATCCTTCTTTGTAAGCTCATTGAGAGGTGCAGCAATGGTGCTAAAATCTCTCACAAAATGCCTATAGAAACCAGCGAGGCCAAGGAAACTCCTCACTTGTGTGACTGTTTTGGTCTACGACCAACTCTCAATAGCTCCAATCTTGGCTTTATCAATTTCAATTCCCTGTGGAGTAACAACATAGCCAAGAAAAGATACTCGGTCAGTGCAAAAGGTGCACTTCCCAAGGTTACCAAACAAACATGCATCACGTAGAGCAATAAAAACAGCACGTAAATGTTCCAAATGTTCCTCCAAAGATCTGCTATAAATCAGTATATCATCAAAGTAAACTACCACAAATCGTTCAATGAAAGCACATAAAACTTCGTCCATTAAACTCATGAAAGTACTAGGTGCATTAATTAACCCAAAAGGCATGACTAACCACTCATATAATCCAAACTTAGTTTTAAATGCTATTTTCCATTCATCTCCCAATTTCATACGAATTTGATGGTATCCACTACGCAAATCAACTTTGGATAATATTGTAGAACCACACAATTCATCAAGCATATCATCTAGCCTAGGAATAGGATGACGATAACAAATAGTAATATTATTAATGCCTCTACGATCAACACACATACATGACGTACCATCCTTTTTTGGCACTAGTATAATAGGAACAGCACAAGGACTAAGCGATTCACGTATAAAACCTTTGTCGAGCAGCTCCTGTACTTGACGCATAATCTCCTTCGTCTCCTATGGATTTGTACGGTATGGCGCACGGTTTGGCAGCGAAGCACCGGGATAAGTCAATATGATGCTCAATCCCTCGAATAGGTGGTAATCCCGGTGGCACGTCTTGTGGAAAGACATCAGCAAACTCCTGCAAAATGTTAGTGACAGCAGGAGGCAAAGAGGGAGGCACATCCTCGAATGAAAATAATGCCTCTTTGCACACAAAAGCATAGCAAACAGATTTGCTGAAATCTAGATCATCAATATCAGATTTGGTGGCAAGTAAACATCCACTTTTCAGTTTAATTTCAGAAGCAACACTAGATGATATATTATTAGGCTTCATTTGTTGCTCAAATTCTTTTGCCACAATCTGATTTTCACTCTTATTAGGCTCCTGTTTTGCTTTACTAACTATATTAATATCATATTTCAAAATAGAATCAGGAGACATAGGAAGCAAAGTAATATGTTTATCCTTATGAACAAGAGTATACTGATTGTTTCTACCATGGTGTACATAATTTTTATCAAATTGCCATGGTCTACCTAGTAATAAGGAACATGCTTGCATGGGTACCACATCACAATCAACATAATCAGCATATGTAGAGATACTAAAATGCACACGAACAGTACGTGTTACCTTAACCTTGCCGCTGTTGTTGAACCATTGGATGTAGTAAGGATGTGGATGTGGTCTTGTGGTGAGAGATAGCTTCACCACCATCTCCATGCTAGCCAAGTTGTTGTAGCTCCCTCCATCTATGATGACGCAAACAGAACGATCCTTCACAACTCCCTTTGTATGGAACAAATTATGCCTCTGATTTTGCTCAACTTGTGTGACCTGCACACTCAAAACACATTGAGTAACTAAACTTTCATACCTCTCAGCGTCTTCAGCAGCCATGTATTGCGTCTCATGTTCAGAATCATCTCCACCGTGTTCTTCACTTGTAATAAGAGCCAAAGTCTCCTCATCATAGTCACTAGCGGACTCATACCCACCATCCTCAACAGCAATCATCACACGCTAAGACTTGCATTCTCACGCATAATGACCTCTTCCCTTACAACGACGACAAATAATATCATGTGTGTGCCCTGTTGATGCCATGGATGAAGAAGAGCTCTGTGCAGGCCCGGCAGGTGTGCTCTTGGCAGATACTGGTGGTTGTGCCTGCTTTCTTGTATCACGGCTAGAGGTGGCAGCTGACGGAGGTGCCGGTACAACAGAATGGGTGGAAGTAGAGGATGCACACGATGTCCATGATGAAGGTCGACCTGTAGAAAAGTTAGTCCGCGCCAATGGCTGTCGATCCTGCACTTCACGTTCAGCTTTGCAAGCACGATGGAATAAACGAGTGATATTGTTATACTCCTTATACTCTAAAATGGTCTTAATCTCTCTATTTAATCGACCCATTAAATGTGCAAGGATAGCTTCATTATCCTCAACAATAAAACATCTAATCATGCCAGTTTGTATTTCCTGATAATATTCTTCTACAAAAAAAAATTCTTGTCTTAAACGCTGCAATTTTTGTAGTAATTCACGTTGATAATATGGTGGAACCCAACGAGTACGCATAGCAGCTTTCAAAGCAGCCCAGGTAGTTGGGATATTATTCAAATATAATCTACGATGTTCAGACCGCCACACACAAGAAAAACTAGAGAAAGCACAAAGAGCAGCAGCAACACGTCTCTCCTCGGGATATTGTAAACATGTAAAACGTTGTTCAGTTTCTAACTCCCAAGTAAGATATATATCAGGAACATATCTACCCTAAAAAGGTGGAATATTCAATTTTAGTTTAGGGAGATGGTCAGGATCTCGTACCCGAGGTGGTGGTGCAGCCCTACCATTGCAATTATATGCATGTGGACGACCTGGTGGTGGTGCTGGTGATTGCACGTAGTTCTGATTTTGGTCAACCTCATCATCGTAATCGCCCTCGTTAATGTCCTCCTCCTCGGCAGTAGCAGCAGCGGCGGCGGCACCAGAATTTTGTCCATCCTCAAGTGGAACACGCCTCGCTCAGTGGAGGGCTGGATCACGACGTGGAGGTGGTTGTTGTTGGTGTTGTTGCAGCGGTGCAGCCGGTGGAGGTAGACGCGCAAGCACTTCAGTGAACTTGGCATCCAACTTGGTGTCAATTGTCTTCTCAATGTCATCAATCCTCGCTAATGCCTTGCCAAAACTGGTCATCATGTCTTCTAGCTGTTGACCCAACATTTCCTGGAATTTATCATGGAGCTCCTTGTTCATCATGTTCTCCCAGTCCAACTCATCCGCTTGTGATCCTGGCATGGTTAGCAGCAAGAGAAACACACAAGAATATGATCCTATATGCTACCAGGAAGTGGCGGTGGTGTTGTGAAAAGTCATAAATCCGTCAAGCGAGTCTCAAATTCTTACCAGTTCTTACCAAGCAGCACGTGGTGATCGGCAACCGTTGTAGTCAAAAACTCTCAAAGCTTGGATAGAGCGATTACCAGGTGGTGTCAATCGCATGATGTAGATATATGTGGAGCTGGGAAGGCTTAATATATGGAGCAAAAAGGTCAGCAATAATCAATTCAGATATGCAAAGTTGAATAAATGCTCAACGATGGTACTGTGCTGGTCCTAGGCTAAGACCGTGCTAGATATGCGAGCCTAGAACACTAACAAAATCGCGGCGCTGCACGTCAACAAGGGAGGAGCACACTCTGATTTTTTTTCCTTTTTTCACTTTTTTGCACCTTTTTTCCTCTCTTTTTTTCTCCGCACCAATTTTTTTTCGAAAGAGTCTACAAATGGCCTAAAAACTGCCTAGCCAGAATATATTTTTTGAAACTGGAACTATTTTTCGTCTGCGTGTGGCACGGAAGTTGGGGAGTCCTACTCTATCATGATAGATAGTATGGCGTGATCTGGAAATCTAAAATAGAGTAACAAATACTGGACTTGGACTGGTGGCGGAGATGAATCTGGTGGAACTCGGACTACTGGTGGAGATATGTAAGGTGGTGAAACACGGACTGGTGGCGAATCTGTGACGGAGGTGGGCTTGGATTAGCGTGATGGCGGTGGATATGTGGTATATGGCAGCGGTGATGACGATGGTGGTATATGCTAGCAGTGACGATGATGGTGGTATATGGCAGCGGTGATGACGATGGTGGTATATGGCAGCGGTGATGACGATGGTGTGGCGGCGGCGTGAAAACTTGTGAATAGAACCAGAAACTCTAAAGGACTAGACACTAAGACCAGCAACTTGCAATGAAGATGCAACCGCAAATTCAACAAAGCAAATACAGAAAAGATTATGCAATGGCTCAGAGTGGTTTGGATATGATGAACTAACCCTAAATTTTTTTTGGCTTTTTCGTGGACTGTAGGTATGAAGAACAGACTCGATCTAAACTATGAAAAACTGGAAAATCTCATAGAGCAACCTGGAAATCTGATACCACTTGATAGAGGCAAAGGTGTCTTGTCTTTCGATGAGATGGTGGTTATCGTTTTTGGTGGAGTAGACTTTGATGATTCAACTACGAACATGTGAGGACGTCGCGCCTTAGCAATCGCTAAATCAACTCCGAGAGGTTATTGACCACGCCGGAGCACGATCAAACTGACCACGAGGGTCTGTTTCCTGCACGCAAACGAAGAACAAGCAAGAAACTAAAATTGCAATCTGGATATTACAAATATTAGAGGAAAGCTTTATTAATGAAGGTGGGGTTCTATGACGTCTTGGTATGATCGTTGAACACAAACGAAGTACGCAAAGTTGGAGCTATGTCAAACTTTTAATCTAAAAAAACCAAAGTCTAAACGACGCCCTAAGGGTTGTATATATGGAGGAGTAGAGGGAATTTTGTGACCACTTGGAGGAGAGGTCCGAAACCAACCCTAACTTTGTCTCCCCACACATACGGACTCTAAAAACAGTCTATACTTAAGTATTTTGAAATTACATGGGCCTGGCCCAATAATAAGGTGGTGCAACACCTAAAATAAGCTATGGATGAAATTTATGAGAGGGCATCTTGTATATTTCGTCCATGTCCTTGTATGTCATCAAGGAGGCTTCAAAGTGCTGAAATCCGCACTAGAAACACAGTTTTGGTTCCCTTCGTGCGCGCCTTCATCTCCATGCTTGATTCTGCTCTAGTGTTCATCCCTCTTGTCCATGACAGGCCCTTCATTAGTAATCAACACAAATGTATCCAATTTAGGCAGCATCATATTCTCATGAACATTATAATTGTTACCAAGAAACGAAAGTACCTGGTAATTCAATTGGCGTGCGCAGGCTCTAGTAATTTGTCCAGTATGTATAGCAGTAGGGGCTGTGGGTGTAAGAATGGTATTGATGTCCTAATCAAAAAGTTATGGTGCAAGATGGACGCCAAGAGCATGTCTGTTCTTCATACCTGCAGTGCACGAAAAAGCCATAAAAAATTAGGGTTAGTTCATCATATTCGAACCAATCTGAGCCTTTGCATAATCTTTTTAGGGTTTTTCTTTATTGAATTTGTGGTTCCATCATCGTGTCGAGTTGCTGGTCTTAGCCTCTAGTCCTTTAGAGTTTCGAGTTCTGTCACTGTTTGTCACGCCGCCGCCGCACCATCTTCATCGCTGCTACCATATCCTACCACCGCTGCCATATACCACCACCGCTGCCATATCCTACCACCGCTGCCATATACCACCACCGCTTCCAAATCCTACCACCGCATATCCACCACCAATCCGAGTCCATATATACCACGCCACCAATCCGAGTCCACATATACCACCGCATGTCCATC
Organism: Thinopyrum elongatum; assembly: GCA_011799875.1. NCBI lineage: Eukaryota > Viridiplantae > Streptophyta > Magnoliopsida > Poales > Poaceae > Thinopyrum > Thinopyrum elongatum. The sequence goes on along the minus strand of CM022298.1, from coordinate 336,276,297 downwards.
ACCAATCCGAGTCCATCCCATATTCGGTTTGCTTTCGAGATCCACTTGTAGTCATATTCGTTTTTTTACTTGTGTGTGTAGGTTTCAGATTCCAATAATCTTTTGTCGTCCGTAGAAGAAGTTGGTTTTAAAAAAAAGAGTCCGGAAACCACCCTCCATTTAGGCCCAAAATTTTCCAAAAATGCACTTGTCAAAAAAAATTCTGGCTATCCTATTTTTAGGTGTTTCCAAGTGTTTTGAGACAATCGCCGTTACAGAAAGTATTTTTGAGCCGTTTCTAGTTTTTGGGTCCGAGCAGTCAAAAAAAATTTAATCACAAAATTTCGTGCCTATCCTGTTATTTTGACTTGGGAAGAGTTTTGAGACACTCGCCATTATAGTGATTTTCGGCCAAAAAAAAGAGCGCAAAAAATAGTGTGCTTTTCCCTTGTTTCCATGTAGCACCGTGATTTTGTTAGTGTTCTAGGCTCACGTCTCTAGCACGGTCTAGCCTAGGACCAGCATAGTACCGTCATTGAGCATTTATTCAACTTTGCATCTATAAATTGATTATTGCTGACCTTTTTGTTACCATCTATTAAGCCGTCCCAGCTCCACATATATCTACATCATGCGATTGATACCACCTGGTAATCGCTCTATCCAAGCTTTGAGAGTTTTACTACAATGGTTGCCGATCACCACCTGCTGCTTGGTAAGAACTGGTAAGAATTTGAGATTCACTTGACGGATTTGTGACTTTCCACAACTCCACCGCCACTTCCTAGTAGTCTGTAGGATCATATTCTTGTGTGTTTCTCTTGCTGCTAACCATGCCAGGATCACAAACGGATGAGCTGGACTGGGAGAACATGACGAACAATGAGCTCCATGATAAATTCCAGGAAATGTTGAGTCAACAGGTAGAAGATGTGATGACCAGTTTTGGCAAGGTATTAGTGAGGATTGATGACATTGAGAAGACAATTGACAACAAGTTGGATGCCAAGTTCGCTGAAGTGCTTGTGCGTCTACCTCCACCGGCTGCACTGTTGCAACAACACCAACAACAACCACCTCCACATCGCAATCCAGTCTTCCACCGAGCAAGGCGTGTTCCTCTTGAGGAAGGATAAAAATTCTGGTGCCACCGCTGCTGCTGCTACGGCCGAGGAGGAGGACATTTTTGAGGATGAGGGTGATCAAAATCAGAACTACGTGCAACCACCAGCACCACCACCAGGTCGTCCACATGCATATAATCGCAACGGTAGGGCTGCACCACCACCTCAGGTACGAGATCCTGACCATCTCCCTAAACTAAAATTGAATATTCCAGCATTTGAGAGTAGATATGTTCCTGATATATATCTTACTTGGGAGTTAGAAACTGAACAACGTCTTACATGTTTACAATATCCCGAGGAGCGACGTGTTGCTGCTGCTCTCTGTGCATTTGCAAGTTTTGCTTGTGTGTGGTGGTCTGAACATCGTAGATTATATCCGAATAATATCCCAACTACTTGGGCTGCTTTGAAAGCTGCTATGCGTACTCGTTGGGTTCCATCATATTATCAACGTGAATTACTACAAAAATTGTAGCGTTTAAGACAAGGAATTTTTTTTGTAGAAGAATATTATTAGGAATTACAAACTGGCATGATTAGATGTGGTATTTTTGAGGATACTGAAGCTATGCTTGCACGTTTTATGGGTGGATTAAATAGAGAGATTCGGACCATTTTAGAGTATAAGGAGTATAACAATATCACTCGTTTATTCCATCTTGCTTGCAAAGCTGAACGTGAAGTGCAGGATCGGCAGGCATTGGCACGGACTAACTTTTTTGCAGGTCGACCTTCATCATGGACACCGCGTGCATCCTCTACTTCCACATATTCTGCTGCACCAGCACCTCCGTCAGCTGCCACCTCCAGCCATGATACAAGAAAGCAGGCACAACCACCACTATCTACCAAGAGCACACCTACCGGGCCTGCATTGAGCTCTTCTTCATCCATGGCATCAACAGGTCACACACTTGATATTATTTGTTGTCGTTGTAAGGGAAGAGGTCATTATGCGATAGAATGTAAATCTTAGCGTGCGATGATTGCTACTGAGGTTGGTGGGTATGAGTCCGCTAGTGACTATGGTGAGGAGACTTTGGCTCTTATAGAACACGGTGGAGATTATTCTGAATATGAGACGCAATACATGGCTGCTGAAGACACTGACAGGTATGAAAGTTTAGGTGCTCAACGTGTTTTGAGTGTGAAGGTCACACAAGCTGAGCAAAATCAGAGGCATAATTTGTTCCATACAAAGGGAGTTGTGAAGGAGCATTCTGTTTGCGTCATCATAGATGGAGGGAGCTGCAACAACTTGGCTAGCATAGAGATGGTGGAGAAGCTATCTCTCACCACAAGGCCACATCCGCATCCTTACTACATCCAATGGTTCAACAACAATGGCAAGGTTAAGGTAACACGTACTATTCATGTGCATTTTCGTATCCCTACATATGCTGATTATGTTGATTGTGATGTGGTACCCATGAAGCATGTTCCTTATTACTTGGTAGACCATGGCAATTCAATAAAAGTTATGTACACCATGGTAGAAACGATCAATATACTCTTGTTCATAAGGATAAACATATTACTTTGCTTCCTATGACTCCTAATTCCATTTTGAAAGATGATATTAATCGAGCTAGTAAAGCAAAACATGAGGAAAATAAGAGTGAAAATGAGATAGTGGCAAAAGAATTTGACCAACAAATGAAACCTAATAATAAACCATCTAGTGTTGCTTCTGAAATTAAATTGCAAAGTGGATGTTTACTTGCCACCAAATCTAATATTGATGATCTAGATTCCAGCAAATCTGTTTGGTATGCTTTTGTGTGCAAAGAGTCATTATTTTCATTCGAGGACGTGCCTTCCTATTTGCCTCCTGCTATCACTAATATTTTGCAGGAGTTTGCTGACGTCTGTACACAAGAAGCTCCACCGGGATTACCACCTATTCGAGGGATTGTGTAACACCCCGGATTTCAATCAAACCCGGAGATGCTACCACAATAGCATAGTTCTACAAGTTCTAGGGAAACTTGAAATCTCGGCAGAGTTTCCTTTGTTTTTCTGGACATCCACATCATGCAGTTTAGATATAATACAACTAAGCAACAATTTAAGTTCACACATCCAACCACAGAGATAAAATTATCACACAACTCCACGAAAAAATATAAGATAGAGAACTCCGAGCGTCCACATGCTCACACTAGACAAACGGAACGACGCTAAGCAACATAGTAGCTTCTAAATAATAGCTATGAGCTATTAGGTAACTAGATGAAGTGTGGTATTCGTGTGACAGTAACTACTCCCTCCCATGCATGTCGTTGCTTCGAGTACCTGAAAACCAAACAGAAACCAACCCAAATAGAAACAAGTGTGAGTATGGATTTACTCAGCCCAATACAATTACTGCTGAAACATTACAAGTTACTATAGAAAGGAGAACTCAAAATAAGTGGTTAGTCCAAACATGACCATAAAACATTAGTGAATTGAATTATCTCAATGGGGCTCTTCAGAATAGACACATCCCGTGTCGTTCTCTCGTTGGAGACTGAAAAAACATAGTGGACTCTCCACAACGCCAGAGACCGGGAAGATCGACATAGGCCTAGGCAGAACGCTGAACAACATGACAGGCACTTCACAACGGCCGTTGCCGGAAGAGTCAACCGATGCTTAAACAGAACTCTGAATGACAAGGCGGGCTATCCACAACGGTAGTTTACCGGGAGAGTCGACCAAGTACTGAACTGAACTATAAAAGCTGAACTCAAAACACTGATGCAGAAAAATACCGAATGACCAACAAAAAACCCGAGAAGAACGAATGATGTCCATAGTAATAAGAAAAATCCCATCATGTACTTGCCTCTAATTCAATGGAGCGGAACCACACATCGGCTCAACCCCGGACTGAGGAACACCAAAACCTGAATAAAAATCCCTTACTCAGAACAACAGGAATGCACTATGTAAAATAGCTAATAATGATATCCATACTTGTTAACTAAAGATTTAATTTATCTTAACTAGTAGGTCTCTTGGGGCGTAACTGTAGCTTTACTAGAACAAACGAAAATAAGAAGTTTAATCTGTTGCTCCCTACATACCACCCCTGAGCATACACTAAAACAACTCCAGACCTTAATCCCAACATCTAGGTCATATATATACTGCAGCTGTAGCTTCACTAGCTAGGTCGATGGATCAAGTGTGAACTAAAATAAATAGAACGCATCACGTACAGTACATAGTGTAGATATGATTTATGTAGTGGATAGCATTAAAAACCAAATCGTCTTTGCCTAGTCCATAAGAAATCTGCCCTAGAATACAATTCACATGCTAGTGTAGAATAAGAATTTGCTAATACTGCTTGGGAAAAATGCATCTACACACAAGTCATGCCAGAAAATAAAACCAAGGTCTCCAGTATAACCTGGGGCGCCATTTTTTCCTGAACCCAAACATTAGTACCACATCCAATCTCCTTAACGGCTTGGGCTACTCATGTACAGGCTGATGGAAGTGTCCTAGTAGTAGCATCTAGTGTGGTTGGAACAAGTAGATTTAGCCAGCGATTTAGCACAGCAGTACTACAGCCCTCGACATGGATGTGATGCGCTAGGTACCTGGAGATCGGCCACTAGCAGGACCGCAGCAAGGGGGTCAAAGGCGACGATGCCGGGCTCAACCACGGTGAGGCGGCCGCTAGTAGCAAATTGTCACGGAAGCCCTCGGAGGCAGCGGCTTATTGGGGAACGATGGTGACAAGAGGTTAAGGCTGGCCGAGAGGGGATTTTATCTCTTTACTTTATCCTATTCTTAACCGAACAGGTAAGTTGCCCTTTTTCGGAATTAATCAAAGGCTAAAATTCACTGACTCGCCCGGTATGCATATGAACTCCGTGTTGGGCAATTATATACTTATTTTAAAATATTTGATGAGACGGACGCAGCCACGGTCTCAGATTCTCCATTCATCATACAACTCACAATCAACTTTAGTCAACTTCATGATGAATTTTCTAATCAACCCTTTGTAAAATCCAGGGTATTATATTCTTCCCCACTTTGACAGAATTCGCCCTCGAATTCTTATTCTCACTACCAGGAGAAGGAATAGACTGAAATTAAAGAATGCATAATGGACTCACCAGCTGTGAATAACTCTGGATATTTCTCGCGCGTCTTTGATTCAAGCTCCCATGTTGCTTCTCATTCCCTTTGATTCGTCCAAAGAATCTTCATGAACTTTAATGTCCGATGTCTCATAACTCTTTCAGCCTCCTCAAGAATCCTCACCGGTCGAGCCTCAAAAGTCAAATCTTGCTCGATGGTAATTGAATCCAGGGTCATCTGTCGTTCTGGGTCTCGGAAGTACTTCCGCAACATTAGAGACATAGAAGACATTATGCACACCTTTCATCGACTCGGGCAACTCAAGACAGTAGGCTAACTTCCCAACTCGTGCCACTATCTTGAAAGGTCCAATGTATCATGGGCTAAGCTTCCCTTTGATATTGAATCTCCCAATGCCCTTGGTGGGACATACTCTCAGGAGCACCTCATCACCTACTTGAAATTCTATGTTCCGTCTTTTGGGATCAGCATAGCTTTTCTGCCTGCTCTACGCAGCCAACATATGTTGCCTTATATCAGCAACCCTCTATGTAGTTTGTTGCACCCAATCTGGTCCCAACACTGCCTTCCTGCCCACAACATCCCAGCAAATTGGAGACCTACACTGTCGCCCATACAATGCCTCGTAAGGTGCCATGTGAATGCTAGCATGATAACTATTGTTGTAAGAAAATTCCACAAGTGACAAATGATCGTCCCAACTCCCTTGCCAAGATAGGATACAACACCTCAACATGTCTTCCAAGGTCTGAATCGTGCACTCTGACTAGCCATCCGTCTAGGGGTGAAATGCCGTACTATGCCTCAGCTCTGTACCCAAGGCACCCTACAAGCTCTCACAAAACTTTGATGTAAACTTAGCATCTCTATCAGAAACAATGGTCTTCGCAACTCCATGCAACCTTATTACCTCACGCACATATATAGGTGCTAGATCGCTTGCTGAGTCTGTCGTATGGATAGGAATAAAATGAGCCACTTTGGTAAGTCGATCCACTACCACCCATATAGCATCCTTCCCTCTTCGCGTACGAGGTGGGCCAACAACAAAATCCATCGCGATGTCATCCCATGGCCACACCGGAACCTCAAGAGGCTGCAATAATCCCGCCGGTCTCTTGTGCTCAGCCTTTACTTGCTGACATACACCACAAGCAGACACATACTTAGCCACATCGACCTTCATCCTCTTCCACCAGAAGCTTTTCTTCAAATCCTGGTACATCTTGTTCTCGCCTGGATGTACGGTATAGGGAGTACGATGTGCCTCTCCTAAAATATCCTCTTTTACCTGCTATTTTTGTGGCACACAAAGACGGCCATGAAACCGAACAGCTCCCAAGGCATCCAAAGAAAAATCCCCAATCTTTCCTTCTTGAATGCGCTTCTTAACTTGCAACAATAGTCAATATTGTTGCTATGCTTCCAACACCCACTCGGGTATGGCTGACTGAATGATGGTTTGTGAATCTGACTAAACAACCCCTGCATAGCAATACAAAATATCCATTCGCTCAAGGTCAGCTATCAAGGAATTTAATGCCGGAGGATTGTCTTGGGACTAAGAGCATCAGCAACCACATTCCCTTTACCCGGTGTATACTGAATATTGAGATCATAATCTTTAATCAACTCCAACCACCTTCTCTACCTCAAATTAAGATCCTTCTGAGTGAAGATATACTTGAGGCTCTTATGATCCATGAATATATCACATGTCGCCCCATACAGATAATGTCTCCAATTCTTGAGTGCAAAGACAACTGTTGCAAGCTAAAGATCATGTGTGGGATAATTTTGCTCATGTTTCCTCAACTGCCTAGATGCATAAGCAATAACCTTCCCATTCTGCATGAGCACACAACCAAGTTCCACTCAAGAAGCATCAGAATACACCGTGATCCGCTCTCCAAACTCTGGAAGTGCAAGAATAGGTGCGGAAACTAATCGCTCCTTTAATGTGTGGAAACTACGCTCACACTGCTCTGTCCATTGAAACTTTACATCTTTATGTGTGAGCATGCTCATGGGCTTCGCAATGGTAGAAAAATCCTTAACGAAACGCCTATAGTAACCAGCCATGCCCAAGAAACTTCTCACCTCCTTTACATTTGATGGACGCTCCCAGTCAACAATGGAAGAAACCTTGCTAGGATCAACAATTATACCTTCCTGGTTTATTACATGGCCCAAAAAGGCGACTTCCGAAAGCCAAAACTCACACTTCTTTAGCTTGGCATAGAACTTGTTTTCTCGCAATGTCTCCAGTACCAAGCATAAATGACGTGCATGTTCCTCCTCGGTCTTGGAGAAAATGAGAATGTCATCAATGAATACCACCACAAAATCATCATACTTATGCAGCATGCTATTCGTTGCTTCCATGAAATAGGCCGGTGCATTCATCAACACAAAAGACATAAATCTAAACTCATAATGACCATACTTCATAGAGAATGCCGTCTTCTCAATGTCCTCTTCCTACACTCGTATTTGGTTATAGCCCGACCACAAATCAATCTTCGAAAATACCTTGGCTCCCCTCAATTGATCAAACAAATCCTCGATTCAAGGCAAAGGATACTTGTTCTTGATAGTCACTGCATTAAGAGCACGATAATCCACACACATGCGCCAGCTCCCATCTTTTGTTGAAGTAAATAATACAGGAGCTCCCCATGGTGAGACACTACACCGAATTAAACCCTTGGATATCAAGTCATCAAGCTGTTTCATCAATTCAGCTTGAAAAGGAATAGCTAGACGATACGGGGCCATTGAAATTGGGCGGGCACCAGGAACAAGATCAACGCGGAATATGACATCACGCTTTGGTGGCATACTTGGAAACTCAGCAGGAAAAACATCAGAATAATTTCTAACCACACGAATGTCCTCAATCTGCAACTCCTTGTCAGGCTTCTCTGACAATGCCCAAAGAAGTCCGATCTTTACCACCTTCTGACCCGGAAACAAGCTAGCCAACACACTTAGAGATTGCGGGGGTGCACTACCCTGAAAGGTTAGCTTCCCTCCAGATGGAGCCTCCAAGGTAATGGTCTTCCAAAAGCAACAGATCACAGCTTGGTAACGATAGAGCCAATCCATACCCAGAATAACATCGAAAGTCGGTAAAGGAATAACCATCAAATTTGCCACGAAATCCTCACCATCTACAGAAATAACACAACCCGGACATACTATTGAACTGGTGATTGGACCTCCAGGGGAACTAACTCAAATAGATTGGGAGATCTCTTGGCAAGATAGGTTGGCTTTCTTAACAAAATCAATTGATACGAACAAATAAGTAGCACCAGAATTGAAGAGAATCAAAGCATCAAACGAATCAACTGGAAGTATACCTGTAACAACGTCTGGACGATTGAGAGAAGAAGCTGTAGGCATGCTATAGATCCCAGACTATGACAAAGAGCCACCAGGAGCCTATTGCGATGCTGGCGGAGCAGTAGGAGGTGCAGGTAACTGAAGTGGTGCATAAGGCGTGGGAGCTGGAGGCCAATAGTAATCAAGTGTAGGATATGAAAATGGGAATTGCTGATGCAGGTACTGCAAGGGTAGAACTGGGGGATTGGTCATCATCTGAACTGAACCGTGAGAGGACCTGGCCATTGAAGATGCTCTATGGGAGGATTTGGGTGTTGATGATTGTCCTGATAAGGGTGTGGTTGTCTGCCACTTGATAATGGAATTTGGGTTGCTCTTGCAGACCTTACTCATGTGTCCTTCTCCGCTACAATGATGACAAGTTCCATTGAAGTCACACTCAGAAGCACGATGGTTATTGCCACACTTGAAGCACATCATGCCCTGCCCTGGAATAGGACGGATTAAGGTAGGCCCTGTAGAATGTGGTGTTGAAGAGGTCTGAGATCCTGACTGCCTGGCATTGGACGATTGGGGACGTTACTCTCGCTTGAACTTCTTAAAATCAGATCACGGAGTAGACCCGTTGTCATCCTGGTAAGTCCTCTTGTGGTCAACACGTGTGCCACTAGTAGTGCGACCCTCCCGAGTTGTGGTGAGTCGAAACTCCAAATCTATCCTCCTGGCCTGATCGATCACCTCAGAATAGCTAGTATGTTGTCTTCCTCCCAATACTTGCCTATATCTTGAGTGAAGGCCTCTGAAGAAAGCCCTGGCCTTTGCTCCCTCATTATTGTTTACTATTTCCACAAAGAGCACCATCTTACTGAACTCCGCCTCATACTCATCCACACTCCTATCTCCTTGCTGAATGTTGTTGATCGCCACTAACATTTCCTCCTTGAATGATTCTGGATAATACCTAGTGGTGAACTGCTGCACAAAGAACTCCCAGGTAGGTTCCCCATGAATAGGATCATGAGCTGCACGTACTCCTCTCCACCAAGCACTAGCCAGGCCTTTAAGTTGGAAGGGTACAAAAAGAACTCTCTTACGTGACGACAACCCCAAAGCATCCATATACATCTCCATGTTGTGCAGCCAAGATGCTGCTTCCATAGGTGTACCTGTCCCATGAAAATTCATTAGCATTTAGTCCAATCCATTCCTTTAGCTTTATCCCTTGGCCGCCCTCTTCTCCATGATTAGTCGAATGGCTCGCATTTGCATCCTCCTCATGATGGCTCCCTTCGGCCTCTTCGTCTACATGAGCAGTCCGACGAGTGCGTCATTTTGGCGGCATAACACTCTCTCTCTCTCTAAAACATAACCCAATAACCAAGCAGCAAAATCAGTATCATCAAAACATATTTATACTTATGTAAGAATAACATCAAGAAGAACACAAATAATCAACAGAAATCGTTTGAAATGCATGTCCCATGAACCCATCCTATTGTGCACGTGTGACAAATTTTTTTATTAGCACCTAGGTCAAGTTTTACTATTTTGTAAACCATTTACCATAGATCTAATACCAGGCTCTGATACCAACTGTATCACCCCGAATTTCAATCAAACCCGGAGATGCTACCACAATAGCATAGTTTTGCAAGTTCTAGGGAAGCTTGAAATCTCGGCAGAGGTTCCTTTGTTTTTCTGGACATCCACATCATGCAGTATAGATATAATACAACTAAGCAACAATTTAAGTTCACTCATCCAACAACGAAGATAAAAGTGTCACACAACTCCATGAAAAAATATAACATAGAGAACTCCGAGCGTCCACATGCTCACACTAGACAAACGGAACGGCGCTAAGTAACAAAGTAGCTTCTAAATAATAACTATGAGCTATTTAGGTAACTAGATGAGGTGTGGTATTCGTGTGATAGTAACTACTCCCTCCCATGCATGTCGTTGCTTTGAGTACCTGAAAACCAAACAGAAACCAACCCAAACAGAAACAAGTGTGAGTATGCATATACTCAGCCCAATACAATTACTGCTAAAACATTACAAGTTACCAGAGAGGAGAACTCAAAATAAGCGGTTACTCCAAACATGACCATAAAACATTAGTGAATTGAATTATCTCAATGGGGCTCTCCGGAATAGACACATCCCGTGTCGTTCTCTTGTTGGAGACTGAAAAAAACATAGCAGATCCTCCACAATGGCAGAGACCGGGAAGATCGACATATGCCTAGGCAGAACGCTGAACAACATGGCGGACACTTACAAGTTACTGCAGAAAGGAGAACTCAAAATAAGTGGTTACTCCAAACATGACCATAAAACATTAGTGAATTGAATTATCTCAATGGGGCTCTCTGGAATAGACACATCCCGTGTTGTTCTCTCATCGGAGACTGAAAAAAACATAGCGGACCCTCCACAACGGTAGAGACCGGAAAGATCGACATATGCCTAGGCAGAACGCTGAACAACATGGCAGACACTTCACAACAGCCATTGCCGGAAGAGTCAACAGATGCTTAAACAGAACTCTGAATGACAAGGCAGGCTATCCACAATGGTAGTTTACCGGGAGAGTTGACCAAGTACTGAACTGAACTATAAAAACTGAACTCAAAACACTGATGCAGAAAAATACTGAACGACCAACAAAAAACCCGAGAAGAATGAATGATGGCCATAGTAATAAGAAAAATTCCTTCATGTACTTGCCTCTAATTCAATGGAGCGGAACCACGCGTTGGCTCAACCCTGGATTGAGGAACATCAAAACCTGAATAAAAATCCCTTACTTAGAACAATACGAATGCACTATGTAAAATAGCTAACAGTGATATCCATGCTTGTTAACTAAAGATTTAATTTATCTTAACCAGTAGGTCTCTGGGGCGCAACTGTAGCTTTACTAGAACAAACAAAAATAAGAAGTTTAATCTGTTGCTCCCTACGTACCACCCCTGAGCATACACTAAAACAACTTCAGACCTTAATCCCAACATCTGGGTCATATATATACTACAGCTGTAGCTTCACTAGCTAGGTCGATGGATCATGTGTGAACTAAAATAAACAGAACGCATCACGTACAGTACATAGTGTAGATACAATTTATGTAGTGGATAGCATTAAAAACCAAATTGTCTTTGCCTAGTCCATAAGAAATCTACTCTAGAATACAATCACATGCTAGTGTAGAATAAGTATATGGTAATACTGCTTGGGAAAAACGCATCTACACACAAGTCATGCCAGAAAATAAAACCAAGGTCTCCAGTATAACCTGGGGTGTCATTTTTTCCTGAATCCAAACATTAGTACCACATCCAATTACAAGATGGCAAACCTGTTGCACACTTTTCAGAAAAATTGGGTGGGCCTAGTCTGAACTATTCTACTTATGATAAAGAATTATATGCTCTTGTTCGGACCTTAGAAACATGGGAACATTAATTATGGCCCAAAGAATTTGTTATACATTCTGATCATGAATCTTTGAAACACATTAAAAGTCAAGCAAAACTGAACCGTAGACATGCTAAATGGGTTGAATTCATTGAGACTTTCCCTTATGTAATTAAACACAAGAAGGGTAAAGAAAATGTTGTTGCTGATGCATTGTCTCGTCGTTATACTATGCTTTCACAACTTGACTTTAAAATATTTGGTTTGGAGACCATCAAAGATCAATATGTGCATGATGCTGAATTTAAAGATGTATTGCAGAATTGTAAAGAAGGGAGAACATGGAACAAGTTCATAATGATGGATTTGTGTTTCGTGCTAACAAGCCATGCATTCCAGCTAGCTCTGTTCGTCTTTTGTTGTTGCAGGTGGCCCATGGAGGAGGATTAATGGGACACTTTGGCTTCAAGAAGACGGAGAATGTACTTGCTACACATTTCTTTTAGCCAATGATGAGACAGGATGGTGAGCGTTTTGTTGCTCGCTGCACTATATGTCAAAAAGCTAAGTCACGACTCAATCCTCATGGTTTATATATGCCTTTTCTGGTACCTACTGTTCCATGGGAGAATATATCTATGGACTTTATTTTAGGTTTACCTCGAACAAAGAAGGGGAGAGATAGCATATTTGTTGTCGTGGATAGATTTTCAAAAATGGCACACTTTATACCATGTCATAAAAGCGATGATGCTGCTAATGTTGCTAATTTGTTCTTTCGTGAAATTATTCGCTTGCATGGTGTGCCAAATACAATTGTTTCAGATCATGATACTAAGTTTCTTAGCCACTTTTGGAGATGTTTATGGGCTAAGTTGGGGACTAAACTACTTTTTAGTACTACATGTCATCCCCAAACTAATGGACAAACTGAAGTAGTCAATGGACCATTGTCTTCTATGCTTAGGGTTGTTTTGAAGAATACCAGGAAAATGTGGGAAGAATGCTTGCCTCGTATTGAATTTGCTTATAATCGTTCGCTGCATTCTACTACTAAGATGTGCCCTTTTGAGATTGTGTATGGTTTCCAACCTCTTGCACCCATTGATTTGTTGCCTCTTCCGTCTTTGGAGAAGGTTAATTTTGATGCTAAACAATGTGCTGAATTGATCTTAAAAATGCACGAGTTAACTAAAACATTGAGCGTATCAATGCTAACTATAAACTTGCTGGAGATAAGGGTAGAAAACATGTTGTGTTTGCACCTGGAGATCTTGTTTAGTTACATTTGCATAAGGATAGATTTCCCGATTTGCGCAAATCAAAACTAATGCCACGTGCTGATGGTCCTTTTAAGGTGTTAGAGAAAATAAATGATAATACATATACACTTGAGCTGCCTATAGATTTTGGGGTTAGTCCCACTTTTAACATTGCAGATTTGAAGCGGGTGAGGAAGATGAGCTTCCGTCGAGGACGACTTCATTTCAAGAAGGGGAGGATGATGAGGACATCGATACCATTGTTACACCCACAGCCCCTGCTGTTATACATACTGGACCAACTACTAGAGCTCGTGCACGCCAATTGAATTACCAGGTACTTTCGTTTCTTGGTAACAATTCTACTGTTCATGAGAATATGATGCTGCCTAAATTGGATATATTTGTGTTGATTACTAATGAAGGGCCTAGCATGGACAAGAGGGATGAACACTGGAGCAGAAACAAACATGGAGATGAAGGCATGCGCGAAGGGAACCAGAACAACGTTTCTAGCACAGATTTCAGTAGTTTGAAGCCTCCTTGATAACATACAAGGACATGGACGAAATATACAAGATGCCCTTTCATAAATTTTGTCCATAGCTTATAATAGGTGCTGCGCCACCTTATTTTTGGGCCAGGCCCATGTAATTTCAAAATCCTTGAGTATAGGATGTTTTTAGAGTCCGTATGTGTGGGGAAACAAGAGTTAGGGTTGGTTTCGCACCCCTCCTCCAAGGGGTCATGAAATTCCCCCCTCTTCCTCCATATATGCAGCCCTTAGGATGACGTTTAGACTTTGGGTTTTGTTTAGATTAAAAGTTCACCATAGCTGCAACTTCGCTTACTTTGTTTGTGTTCAACAACCAGACAAAGAAGTCACAGAACCCCACCTTCATTAATGAAGCTTTCCTCTTATATTTGCAATATCCAGATTGCAATTTTAGTTTCTTGCTTGTTCTTCATTTGCGTGCAGGAAAAAGACCCTCGTGGTCAGGTTGATCGTGCTCCGGTGTGGTCAATAACCTCTCGGAGTTGGTTTAGCGATTGCTAGGGCGCGACGTCCTCGCACGTTCGAAGTCAAATCGTCAAAGTCTACTCGACCAAAAATGATAACCACCATCTCATCGAAAGACGGGACACCTTTGCATCTATCACTTTTCCTTGGTACCTAAGCATACAAAGTGTGTCCGTTTGAGGTAGTAGCCATGTCTCAAGTTGGTCAAAGGGGAGTTCAACAAGGAGAGAGTTAACCTTAGCTTCAATAGCCCTTGCTCGTTGTTGGTGCAATGATAGGCCCCTTATGTTTTGGAGTTTGTTGACATAAATAGTATGAGAGTTATGTGTTTGCTAGTGCACACAGAGTAACAGGTCCCTGAGATATCGATGAGTTTGATGCAAACGACGAAGATAATCTCCCTGCGGTGCAGCGAAGGTTATCACCGAAGATTATGATAACAAGAATGACCCCTCAAAAATTGCTTAAGTGAATAAATTGGTTAGATGCCTGTCCAAGGAAAATGACTGCGTCCGAAGAGATTGAAGACGGAATGAAGACGTAGCATTTATTTTGTAGTTATTCTTCTCTTTATTGAGTCATAGGACCACCGTACTATTAAGAGGGGTGTAGCATTCGAAACTTTGATTCTCTGATGCTAAACCCAAATCCTATGAAAGTTGCAAGAGAAATCTCTTTGTGTTCCGAGCAAATACTTGCCAGCAAGAGACTGTGATCTTCTTTGTTGCGAGAGATTTGTCTCGCACCGAGGAGTTAGCATTACTTGTTCCTCAAGTAATGTTACTGTTGCTCCCAAATCTGACCATTGCAAATGTGTCGGTTGGCCATTGGTTGGACTTCGTGTCCAAAATGGTCATTTCCCATCCGGGAAGGCTGCGGCAATAAGTAGCCACCCTGCACCGGCTTTGTCCGGTGGCTGCTCCGTTTGATTCTGAGAAGATTGTTGAGCAACCCACTCTCTGAGCGATTTGAGTTTAAAATCCACCAAGAGAAAACCCCTAGAGCCGAAGAATTAGATAGTGGTTCAGCATCACTCGAATCTAAGTCCAGTACGCTCCGCCTATTACTCGTGAGAGCTGCAAACTCTCTAGACAGCTAAGTGTCAATTTCTTCAGAGACCAAGAGTGATTGTGGTTCTCAAAGAATAAGTTTGTAAAGGTTCAGAGATCGCCTCAAGTATCTTCCACGAGTGATCGGCATTGGTTGACGACCCAATTGTTGAGGAGAATAGGGTGAAGAGAGTTTATCTTCCGTGTTAAGTCACAGCCCCTCCAACCAGACGTAGTCCTTGTGCAGAAGGACGAACTGGCCGAACAAATACCCCGTCGCCATCGAGCACCACTCGTTACCTCTGCTACCCATGTTTACATTCGATCTATTTTCCTTCATGTAATTTGTTTTGATGCATGCTTCTGTTTCCATTCGGTACATAGTTTTTAGCTCGCTACAGTTTGTTTTTCATTCACTCCGCTGCTGGGTTCCGAGAGTTTTGAGTTTTCCGAAAAAATTAAAACTCCCATTCACCCCCCTCTGGTAGACATACTTCGTTCCTACAATTGGTATCAGAGCAAGGTACTCCTTGACTCTACTCATTTTGGTCTAACAACCTTGGAGTTTAAGTATGTCTTTAGTGAGCTACAAGTCGCATCTCAAGATTCCCATATTCGATGGGACGGACTATCCCTTCTAGAAGGAGAAGATGAAGATCCGTCTCCGAGCCATTGACGATGACATGTGGAACATGGTGCAATTTTTCTTCATGATAGAAATACGTCAAGCCCCCACTGATGCCGAGATGAAACTGATTCAGATGGATGCTCAGGCTAAGGATGAAATTGGTGGCCATCTCTCTCGGGCTCAATTTCTTCGCTATTGATAGTGTGAAACTGCGAAGGAATTGTGGGACATTCTTGAGAAGATCAACGAGGGTGTTTCAACTCAAAAAGAAGCTCGCATTGACACACTTCAAGCAAAGTTCAATCGGTTCAAGCGCATTGGAAATGAAAGTTGTCAGCAAACCTTTGATCGTCTGAGTGACATAGCAAATGAGTTGCAAGGCCTCGGCGCCAAATACATCACTGACCATGAGGTTGTGAAGAAGTTGCTCCGATCTCTTGACAGTTCATTCGACACACTTGTTATGATGATCAGGGAACAAGCTGATTTCAAAGATCTCGATTCTGCTGATATCATGGAGAGGCTTAACACCCATGAGGAACAAGAAGAAGAGAAGAGAGATCTATATGGTTCAAACCATCAAAAAAAATTACACTCTCAGCGCTATGGCTGATTCTTCCTCTGAAGGAAATTCCGAAGATGATTCTGATGACCCTGAAAGGATCAGTAAAGATCTCGCACTAATCACGAAAAGATTCCAGCGCTTTCACAAGAAGAGTCAGTTCCAGAAGAAAAGTTCAAGCAACTCTGGAGGTTCAAAATCCTCATCAAAACCTACTGGAGAATACACCTGCTTCAAATGCAAAAAGCCTGGACATTTCATTTCGGACTGTCCTCTCTGGGAAGCTAAAATCCGTGCTAGTGGAAGGTATGATTCTGGAAACTATCGAGGCAAGAGCAAGAACTACGACTCCGCTGATGAGAAGAAAACGAAGAAGTTCTTCAAGAAGAAGGACAACTCCAGTTCAAAATTTTGTCAAGATCTTCCTCAAGGAATCCTTCTAAGTCCTCCTCCAACCGCAAGAATAGCTCTCGCAAGGCCAAGGCGTACATCGGCAAGGAGATGGATTCTGATGAAGAAGAATCATCTGACTCCGAAGAAGCTGATGAATCCGATGAGGATTCCAACTTTGGCATGGCTGGCATAGCATATGCCTCCTCCCCTGCAACAAACTTCTTCGGGAATCCATCAAGCGACGATGAATCTCCTGCCTACTGCTTCATGGCCAAGGCTTCGAAGGAAAAGGTATCCTCCAAACATCACAAGGTTCACCCTAGTGATCAATATTCTTCTGATGAGGATGACCATGCTAAACTGATAAAAATTGCCAATATTCAACAAAACTCTCTTGAGAAAATTGAGAAAACCCTCAGGAAATCTGAAGGGTTGTTGGTTGAGGAGATGGAGAAAAATCAGTCATTGACCGAAGAGTATTCTGCTCTCCAGTCACGAATGGAAGAACTGACAAATCATCATGATTTTCGCTCAGCCCACCATGAAAGATTAACCTATGATTACCTGAAAAGGAAACAGGAACTTGAGGTGCTGAGAGAGGCTCATGAGGGTTTGATCAGGGAAAATTCTCTTCTCACCCAACAACTTAAAGAGAAACCTGAAGTGTTTGTACCACCTTCCTTAAAATGTCTTGAACGAACCAATGCTGAATCAAATGCTGAATCATTTGTGAATGCTAATCCCTCGGTCGAGGAAAATGGTTCTATTTCTAATGAAAATGCTAGGTTGAAGGGTCTTCTTTAGACAGGAATGTTCAAATCTCTCAAAGAGCATAAAACCCTTTGTGATGTTTTGAACAAATCCATTCTTCACAAAAATCCCAGGAAAGAAGGCATCGGTTTCGGGATATAACTCTCCCATCCCTAAGTATCCTGATGATGATTCACTGGACAACTATAAGTTGTTTAAAAATCAACATGGTGAGGCTGTTGCTCGCTATGTTGGACCAAACAGCAGGAATGGCCCGCCAAAGAAAGCCATTTGGGTGCCTAAGAAAACCAGTGAAGCATTACCTGTTACTATACCTGGCCATCCCTCGGGCCGGGCCGGGCTTCGGGCCGGGCCTAACCAAGCCCGATGTGAAAAACCCAGGCCTGGGCCCAAGCCCAGCCCGCCAGTGTAAAAGCCCGTCGAGCCTCAGGCCGGGCCTCTTCGTTAACACGCTAATATGGTGGGCCCGGGCTCGGGGCCTTCGGGCTTGAAATCTAGGCCCAAGCCTGGCCCGTGGACAAGGTCGGGCCGGGCCGGGTCGGGAATTTTCGGGCTGGGTCGGGTCGGGCCAACCGGGCCGAGCTACCCATGGCCAGGTCTACCTGTTACCACATTACTAACCATGCAAGCTCATAATGCTCATTACTTCCATGAAAAAGTTCGACAGAATGAGTACATGTGTCGTGGGTGAGCACGATCACCCATGGGGCCATCTGCCCCTTTGTGGTTCGGAAAGGGGGAGATCACGTTGCACAAAGAGCGAAAGCCATGTGGCAGCACGACAATGGGGCTCTGGTCATTTTTACCCAGGTTCAGGACGCTCGTAAGTGTAAAACCCTACTCCTGCTTTGGGTGGATTGGATGGGGGAAACACAACAGCACGCAGCGCTCAAGCCCAGCAAGGTGGCCTCAGGGAGAGCTGCTACGCGCATACAAGTGTGAGGGGGTCCGAATCCCTCTCTAGGTTGCCTTGGGCCTTCTTTTATAGCTCAAGGGGTAACCACAGTGGCAAAACAGACATTATCTCATGATTAGATATCTAACAGTGCTATCATACCTAACTCTGGCACTTGGGACAAAATGCCATAAATGCTACCTTAGGTGGCGTGCAGGGGAGCATCCCCGGCAAGCTTATGTCACCGCTTAACCATCTTCTACTTATCATCTTGACACGCCCTTGGATGGGTGTCAAGTGGGTGTGATCTGCTTACCATTGAGCTGCCATGTGCTTAGTGAGTGCCACTTAATTACCTGGAGGGCTCGACACCGCATCGACAAGTGACTGGTGTCGTGATGCGGTGGAGCGGTGTCGGTGCAACAAACCCCAGGTATGTTGCCGGGACTATACACATGCTTGGAGGCAAGCTCGCAACGTCCAAGTCTAGACCAAGCAGGGAGAGATCAGCTCTTTGAGAGATCAAAGGGCGGATCAAGAAGTCCAAGACAAGCTAAATAAGCAAGACACAACTAAGGAGAAACCTCCCTTGCCGGGCAGGCGAGCTTGGCGAGGATGAGGTTACCCCAAAGATAGAACTCAAGATTGCCTCAGCAGGCTTGCCGGGGACACCAAGGGCGGCCTACCCCACCAAGGCTCCACCGCTCCACCTCACAGCAACGCAAGTCATTGATCGATGCGGTGTCAAGCCCCCAAGTGACTAAGTGGCTGTTATTGGACACATGGCAGCCATTTCCAGATGAAACCACCTCCAAATGACACCCGTCCAGAGATGTGTCAAGCAGGCAGACAAGAAGGTGGCCGAACGGCCCGACAAGGCTTGCCGGGCATGCCACGATGTGACACTAAGCGGCGCATTTAATGCGCTCTGCTCTGCCTGCAGAGTTAGGTGTGATAGCACTGTTTGCTATCTAATTAGTACACAATGACTGATTTGCCATTGTGGTGACCCCTTGATCTATAAAAGGAGGGCCATGGCAACCATAAAAGGGATTCGGACCCCTGTACACTCATACGCGCGTAGCTGCTCTCGCCCCGAGGCAACCCTGCCGGGCTAGAGTGCTACGTTTCCACCACGGTCCTCACATCAATCAACCAAAGCAGGAGTAGGGTTTTACGCCTCGCGGCGGCCCGAACCTGGGTAAAAACTGCCCGTGTGATCTCTGCCGTGCTGTGCTGCGCTCTCTGCTCTTTGTGCAATGTGCCCTTCCCCCGGCCGAACCACAAAGGGGTCGATGGCCCCAAAGGTGGCCGTGGTTTCCCATGACATCTTTGGCGCGCCAGGTAGGGGGAAGCGTTTGCGCGAACCCGAGAAATGCACGCAGCGTGTCATCTTCATCGACGGCTTCATCATCCATGGCGCCCAAGAAGAAGCCCGGTGCTATAGCCCACCCGTCCACCTTGAAGGCCCCATCGCACGTTGCCGTCGATGCCGTGGGGGCTACGGGGACGCACGGGGACGTCTATGCTGCGGAGGACGTGACCGGCGCAGGCGGCGTCGTCACCACCCCTCCCGCGGTCGAAACGAGGGCAAGAGGCACCGGAGAAGGGCAGCGCCAGCAGCGTCCCAGCAGCCACGCTCCACAAGGTGCGGGTGGAGACATCATTCCATCTGCACCTCTCCGCCCCGCCGAAGGGCACAACAGTAGGGATGGCGCTCGCTCTGGGGTGAACCGCAGCTCTCCAACCGCTCCCGCTGCGGGCGCGGCTGCAGGGCATGCACCACCCCCGGGGCAAGCCGACCTAGCAGATGCGCCGAACGGAGCCGCCGATCCCCAAGCACATCCACCTCGCCGCCACGCCACCCTTGCGACTAGCTCGCGGCGATGAGAGCATGCGTTGCCACTACTGGCACCGTCAAGAGCCAGGCGACGTTACAATCTACGTCGTCATCCATGCCGAGCACTACTTCGGAGGCCATGGCGCGGGCCCGACTCCTGTTGAGATTTCCGCCGGTGGTTGATCAAATGGATGAGTGGAGAGCCACCATTCAGAATCTGATTGGTTTCGCCGAGGCGGGAGGATCACAGCGAGCGGGCCCGTCATGGCCTCCGCAAGCGGCAACAACGGCCCGAGCCGCTGGCCGTACCGAAGGGGCCACCCCCACGGTGCAATCCCCTCCGCGGCAGCCGGCGCAGGGGCCGCAGCAAGAACCTGATGACGCATAGATGGCTTCATGCGGCCCTCGAGCACATCGGGACCAGCGGCAGGCCCAGGAAGACAGGCGAAGGGAAGGCGCGCGCGTCACCTTCGAGCAGCGCCGCGACACCCACCACGAGTCTAATAGGCGCAATGGCTCCACCGTCGACGAGCCTATGCCCGGTGAGGGCAGGTACCTACCTTCCGAGGTTGGGTGCCCCGCCTTCACTCGTGAACTGCGGCAAGTCTGTTGGCCATCTTCCCACATGTTCAAGCCAGAGATTCCAGAGAAGTACGATGGAAGATTGAACCCGGCAGAGTTCCTGAGCATCTACACCATCGCTATTCAGGCTGCCGGGGGAAGAGATGAAAAGGTATTCACCAACTACTTCCCTTTGGCACTCAAGCCAAATGTGAGATCTTGGCTGATGCACCTGCCGGAGAACTCCATCTCAACCTGGGCTGACTTGTGCCATGAGTTTTTTGGTGCCTTCACGGGTGGCCATCAAGAACCAAGATGGCCCAGCAATCTATAGCTCCTCCCACAGAAGGAAGGAGAAAGTATGCGGAAGTACATGCAAAGGTTCAGTCGAGTGCACAGGAACATCCCAGATATCCACCCGGCAGCTGTGATAGCCGCATTCCAGTCCAACGTGCGCAACTGCAGGATACGTTCCAAAATGAACGTCCGGCTGCCCAAGACTGTGAATGAGTTATACACTCTGGTGGATAAGTGTGCTCGCGTAGAGGAGGGAAGGCGACTTCCCAGTGAAGAGGATGGCGTCGACATTGACTCAGATGATGATGATGATGCCACCAACCAGAAGAAGAACAAGAAGCGCAAGGAGAAAGTTGTGATGGCCGTTGAAGGATCGAGCACACCTAGTACCGGCAAGAAGGCCAAGACCGAGGCCCCCGACAAGGAGGTTGCCGCGTGCACTGACTGCCGGGCGGCCGCGGCTGTCTAGAAGTGGTGTAGGGTGGAACCCTAAGTGGAGATCTTTCACGAATTGGAGGGAAAATCCCCAAGAACAAGAGGAACACAAAGGGGAAAACACAAGAGGAACACTCAAGAACAAGTCCAATCACACATCCACACAAGATCCACAAAGGTACAAGAACAACAAAAGGAAAGATACAAGGTAGAGTTCATCTCAAATCCAAAGGAAGACGAGGTCTTGAGATCTAAAGAGATCCTTCCCTAGATGGGGTCTTGAATCCACTAGGGATCTTCTCCAAAGGAGGCCTTGAACTCCAATGGAGTGTCTCTCTCTCTCTCTCTCAAGAGGAGGAATCCCACAAGGGGAGGTACATGAGCTAAGCTCTAATGTATAGATCTATTCTTAGCTAAGTCTAAATGGAGGAGGGGAAGGAGTATATATAGTCCTAGGCAAAGAGAGGGATAAGTGGGGGCGAAATGGTAATACAAGGGCAAAGCCCACAGCAACACACAGGGGCCCCTGTGCACGTGGGGGTAAGTGGAGCCCGTGCACACGGGGTGTCCAGAGACCTGACGCATGAGCCCGTGCGCACGGGATCCGAGAGGCCCGTGGACACGGGGGTCCCGTGGGCATGGTACACGCCCGTGCGCATGGGGTCTTCAGGACCGCCAGCCTGGGAGGCCCGTGGGCACGGGGTCGGAGGGGCCCGTGTGCACGGGGTCGCCTAGGAGCTGCTGCCTTCTTCTTGGCACTTCCTTCTCCGCTTCTAAGCTTCCCACTTGAATGGTGTAGATGTTCTCTTCTTCTTGGACTCCTCCTCGATGAATGTGTAGCTCCGCTCACACCTATGTATGCACACGAGAGAGGGGTCAAGTAGTATACCATCCCCGAAGGGTACAAGTGGACACATGTAAAGGAGATGATTCACCTTTGTATGCATGAAGTAGATGTCGCACGTGTCTCTTAGCGATGGGATTCTTGACATGGTGATGTCCATAGGATGCTCCGCATCATCCCCTCCCCCTTGGGAAAGATCTGACCTCGGATCGAAAACCAAATCACCATGGGAAAGAGATGATGACACCGTGTAGAAGTGGACGATCACCAAGCATTCATCATCTTGTAGCTCGAAATGGGCACTCTCCAATGTCACACCGTCTTGTAATTCCTTCAAAAGGAGCAAAGATAACAAGCACTTGGAAAAACAAATGTGGTTGGCGTTAGAGCAAAACCAAGCATTCAAGATGTGATTCACCCAACAAGTGTCGTTATCAACCATAGCATATTTTTTGACAAAGAAGTGTGGCATGGCATTTAAGCATATAAATTGAGCACAATCAAGGACATCATGGAAACAAGCATGTAAATGTGAGGTAGCGATGCGAATATGTGTGGCAAGAGAACAAGCATCGACCTCAAGTTCATAGCAAGAATGCACAAAGTGCTCAATGAACGGTCTATGGTAGGCATAAGAGTCATTCACAACACCAAATGAAATGAAATGTCTAAACACATGGCGCAAGTGCAAGACAATCCAAGCATAACGTGCATATGGTGTGGTGAAGATAGTGTGGCACTCAACACAATAGAAAGATCAATTGTTCATCATGTGTGAGGCAATCAAGTCAAGCAAGTGACAAGCAAAGGGACATGGCATATGTGAACTGATGACATTGGTGCAACCAAACATGTGATATGAGCAAGTAGGAAACAAGTTGGATGCAACACACAAGGTATATATGTAATGAGGCATGGCAATGTGGCAATGATAAGTCGAAGCAAGATCGCTAGCATGTGTGCAAAGTGTCGTGGTGCAAGCAACACAAGTAGTATGATCCACAATATTCATGCTCATGGTTTTGGGGTTCTCAAAAGAGAAGGATATCACCTCGAAAGCATGTCCTTGTGTGTCCTTCACAATGCCGAAGTGGTAGGAAATGTGGTGTAGAAGCGAGTCGTGGTCGAATGTATGAGGCTGAAGTGGAAGTTGACACGAAGTCCAAGTATCCTACACATGCACACAACAAAACAAAGAACGTATGCGCATGGTAGATAAACACATCATCCATCATGATGGTTCTCTTCTCTTGCACATAATCATTAGAAGCAAAAGTGCATGAGAAGTATGATGCAACAATGGCAATTCTCATGGCACTAGGCATATGGTGCAAAGAGGTAAGACAAACATGCTTCACCAAAATTATGTCAAAATCTCCAAATATATGCGAGGATGCTATGGGGGCAATCTCAATAGCAAGTCTAAAAGCGTTGTTGCACGCAATACATGGCAAGTCATCTAGCATGAGATAGGCAACATATGGAGATGTATGACAAGAAGCAATAGCAATCAAGTGCAAAGCATGGCAATGGTTGTCATCAACCGCATGAAATGAGCAAGTATGAATCATGGGTGATACACTGGAGGAAATCATGGCAATCATGTCATGTGAGCAAATAGTAGGTATAGGCAATGCACATGACATATCGCAAGCACGAAAGCAAATCATGGCCAAAGTAACATCATAAGCATTGGGCACAAAGCAAACATGGCAATAACAAGAGATATCTCCACCAAACTTGCAAATACACATACAAGTATGAGAATCAATCATCATGTGTAATGCAAAGCATGGGTCACAAATGCATGGAAAAGGCATAGGAATTAGTATATCATGCAAAGTGAACATGGCAATATGGGCAAATGATACATAATGGACAATAACCCATAACCATGTGAGGGCCATGTAGAAGAAATGCATGAAGTCTTTGCGCGAAGAGAGCGGTGGGAAAGTCAATCCATGGGATCCCAAGTCATCATTGCTCTCTAGAGCTCGTTTCATCAACTCATGGGATTGTGAGGTTGACGAATATTCATGGGTACCTACACAAAAGAGACACAAACCAAAGAAAGTGTGTGCGTGGTAAATGTACGCATCATCCATCATGATGTGTTTGTGCATGTGAGCGTTAGCACAAGATAAGCATTGCTCAAAGAAATTTGAGGCATGGTATATGAACATGTCATCCATCATGCAATGATAGTTATTGTGTTCAATATGATTGGGACACAAATTATAGCAAGTGTGTGGCACAACAACAGAATTTTTATTCATGGGATGCATATGGTGCACACAATCATGGGAATCATGCAAATCATAGGATGTGTGAAAATCTCCTAATAGGTATGAGGATACTATGGGGGTCTCCTCATGAGCAATATCGGAAGCATAATATGGAGAAAATGGACAACATGGCAAACAATGCATGTTCGAAGCTAGGTGGTCATGGCATGGCATATGAGATAAATGATGCAAAGGGAGCATATCAATATCATCACAAGAAAAACAAATGCCAATAACCATGGGCTTGTCATCTATGCCATATGTGCAAATTGGGTTCATTTTAATGGCATATGCATAGTAACTACGATGAGATTGCAACTTAGACATATGATTGATCTCATGCATAGCATATGACAAGTCAAGCGGATTGTCAAACATGATGTGACCAAGAGAATTATCACAAGAAATCCTATGTAACATGGCATCACAACTAATAGACTCCACATGGCAATCATCAAACTCATCATAAATGGGTTAATAATCACATGGGGAAATCATACTAGCATGAAGAATGGTAATAGGTGGATCAACATCATGCAAGAAATCAATGTCAAGAATGTCCACTAGTGGGACAAGAGCATTACCTTCACCTATGTTACCTTTCTCATTCCACTCATGTGGTGTAGGTGAGGTGGTAAGGACCAAATCGTGGTCTACATCATCATCGTGATGGAACCATGTGGGGGGTGCATCATAGTCCATCATGGCCATTGTCTTGTCCAAAGGAAGGACGAAGTCATCGAAGATCGGCGCGTCATCATATATGGGACCTAGCACCAAATGAGAAGACACAATAGAGGTAGAGGTTAAGTTGTTAGAAATCAAAATGGCCTCACATGCCCTATCAACTATCTCACTCTCTCTATGTGGTGGTGGCTCACTCACTCCCTCAAGGTAGGTGCACTCAATGTCACATATGGTGGAGTCACTCAAATCACTTAAGTGGTGGTGGTGGTGGCTCTCCTCGCATGGGAATTGGGGCAGCTCAACATATATAGGGCTAGTGGTGAAGTCACTCTCACTCTCAATATGGTGGCAAAAGTCACTCAAGTCATCATACGTTGCCGTGGTCGAAGGGAAAATCCCATGTTCAACCATCTCGTAGTCGTCGTCGTGGATGAAGGCCGAAGATGGCACATCATCACTCTCGCCGTGGATGAAGGCCGAAGATGGTACGTCATCACTCTCGCCTCCAAAGATGGAAGCATCATCTTGGAGCTCGTCGGGCTTGGACATCTCGGTGGTACTAGCCTCATGCTCGCCGTCTTGGAGTGTGGTCGTCATGAAGTTTGATTGGGGTCGAGTAGACTTGGCCTTCATGAGTTCTCGTTCCGCCTTGAGAGCACCAATGTAGTTGTCGTCGAGGGACTTGTAGTTCACGAGGAAGATAGTCTTGGAGATGTCGTTGTTCAATCCCATCATGAAGTAGAACTTCATCCAAATGGGGTCGTCCACACCGGCTCGTCACAAGGCTTCCTTCATATTCTTGAAGTACTCGACGAGGGACTTGGATCCTTGTATGGTGTTCTCCAATTGGCGTTGAAGATGTTCCGTGTAGGTGGAAGGCACAAATTCTCGCCTCATCGCTTTCTTCATAGTGGGCCAAGTCACTGTGAAGCTTGTCGAAGGTCTATGAAGCCACCATGTCGATGCGTAGTCATGGAAGGTACTTGTGGCACACTTCACTTGATCTTCGAAGGGAACTTGGTGTAGCTTGAGGTAGTCGTCCATCTTGCACTCCCACTCGAGGTATTTGTCAGGGTCATTAATCCCAAAGAATGTAATCTCATCGGCGATGTTGAAGTAGCTCGTGGAAGTAGTGGACTTGAGCTCGTGGAGTAGGCGAAGATGACGTACGTCCGAAGGCGAAGATGCCTTCAAGTCACTTGGCAAAGATGGCAAAGTTGTTGAAGAAGCTGTAGCCTTGGGGTTGATGTCGCGGCTCTGTATAGCCCGTGCGCATGGGGTTATCGGAGGCCGTGTGCACAGGGTCCCGTGTGCACGAGGGTCGAAGGCCCGTGTGCACGGGGGTGGCAGAGAAGCCAACGCTCGTCCAGAAGTGTACTCTTCCTTGTCTTGTCGATGTCGATGCTTGTGTGTACTTGCTGGAGATGGTAGCTCGGGAGTCTTTACACTTGAGCGTCTTCTCGAAGATGAGGAAGATCGCTTGCGGTTGTGGATGAGAACCTTGAGCTCCTCCATGTGCTTGTCCATCTTGGCATCGATGAAGTTCGTCATAGCATCGAACTCGTCATAGTGGTTGTAGACTGGAGATGATGTGCTTTTCCTATCCATCACAAGACTCGAGCAAAGGTGAGTAGGAAATGAGATAAACAATACCAAGCTACATTTTCCCAAAGTTGAGGATGTATCTCATGTCACTCAATGTGAAATGAAAGAATAGTGGAATTGGCACAGGACTTGTTCACTCACACCTACAAAGTAAAGCTTATCGAGTGGCTTGGTTAGGACAAGTGGCACAAATTTATGCAAATTGAAGTCCAAGATATTGTAAATGTTGAGATAAATCCAAAGGACTCAAAATGCAAAGCAAGTGATCACAAATATATAGATAAAGAAACACACATTGTGGGATAATGGGGCTTGTGCAACTATAGGGATGAGCAATACAAAATTTCCTAACGAAGACTAAGCTCGTGTTGCACAAACACTAGGATAGCACTAGCTTGATTGCACACTTGGGCATGATTCACCACTTGGCACAAACCTATATGTATGCAACAAGAAAGTTCCCTATTCCATGTATCCTCATGCACAAGTATCTCTTTTCATGCTCAACTCTCTTTTGCTTATAAGCTTATGATCTTTCTTTTCTTGCTTAAAAGCTTTTTTTTTTTGCTCTTCTCTTCCTTTCCACTTTTCTTATTGAGCCTCAACCAATCACATGAGATAAGTATCACAAGATATGCACGGAAGCAAGCAATTGCACAATATGATATATGCAAGGATGCAACAATATGATATCGTATCACTATGGTGCACAAGTTTTTGTGAAGCCCAGCAATACTCGGATAGCTAGTCTCAATAGGTATGAAGGTATTCGCAAAGATGGTGGGTCTATCAAGATGTAATGGCAAGGAAGGAAAAGTTTATGATGGAATGGATACCTTCGTCACACTTAACATTTCACGAAGTCAGGGGTAACCGGCCTTGCTTCCGGTTGAAGATGGTCTCAAAGGATGGATGGTCATCGTCGATGCGGAATGTCGTGGTGGATGTAGCCGATGGAATGATACAAGTCGCCGATGGATGATGAAGATGTAACCGTCCCTAAGTAGCCGAAACACCTTAGGAGACTCAAATCACAAATCAAACAACCACAAATGCAATAAGAACCAAAATGGGTTAGTTTGCGGAAGTTGTATGTGGTGGTACAGAAGTTATGGCGTAGGGCCTATGCAAAAGATGCAAAAATTGACAAAATATGATGGAGTTAAATGGTGGTAAAACCTATCTATATGGATGGGGGATGTCAATAGCTACTCAACGAGCTAAAGAACGTCAAAAACGGACTCCGGATACGAAAGTTACGGCCAAAACGGTGAAGTCCCGGCGGCTGCTGTAGGGGGGCCGTACGCACGGGGTCCAAGGCCCGTGGACATGCGGTCCCGTGCACACGGTACAGGCCCGTGGACACAGGGTCTCCAGGGACTTTTCGGGGGCCCGTGCGCACGGGGTAGGCGGAAATTTCACGATTTCTAGGTCAAAATTGAAGGGGGAAAGAAAAATTAGGCTATTTGGACGCAATTGGAGGTATATCTACTTGCTAGACACCAGATCTATGGATTGAAATCAACAAAAACTCACAAGAAACTTCAAATCACAAAAAATTTGGTATGGCTCTTTTTGTGGGGAATTTTCGAAATTGGCCAAGAACAAGCAAAATTTGGCTAGAAAACATGGAGGGGGGCTCCAATTTCGTGAGAAACCATGGCGCATGATATCAAGATGTTGTAGGGTGGAACCCTAAGTGGAGATCTTTCACTAATTGGAGGGGAAATCCCCAAGAACAAGAGGAACAAAAAGGGGAAAACACAAGAGGAACACTCAAGAACAAGTTCAATCACACATCCACTAGACTCACATCCACACAAGATCCACAAAGGTACAAGAACAACAAAAGGAAAGATACAAGGTAGAGTTCATCTCAAATCCAAAGGAAGACGAGGTCTTGAGATCTAAAGAGATCCTTCCCTAGATGGGGTCTTGAATCCACTAGGGATCATCTCCAAAGGAGGCCTTGAACTCCAATGGAGTGTCTCTCTCTCTCTCTCTCAAGAGGAGGAATCCCACAAGGGGAGGTACATGAGCTAAGCTCTAAGTCTAGATCTATTCTTAGCTAAGTCTAAATGGAGGAGGGGAAGGAGTATATATAGTCCTAGGGAAAGAGAGGGATAAGTGGGGGCGAAATGGTAATACAAGGGAAAAGCCCGCAGCAACACACAGGGGCCCCGTGCGCATGGGGTAAGTGGAGCCCGTGCGCACGGGGTCTCCAGAGACCTAACGCATGAGCCCGTGCGCACGGGATCCAAGAGGCCCGTGGACATGGGGGTCCCGTGGGCATGGTACACGCCCGTGCGCACGGGGTCTTCAGGACTGCCAGCCTGGGAGGCCCGTGCGCACGGGGTCGGAGGGGCCCGTGTGCACGGGGTCGCCTGGGAGCTGCTGCCTTCTTCTTGGCGCTTCCTTCTCCGCTTCCAGGTGAGGGAGTCCTGGATTAGGGGGGCCTCATGTCCGGTCTATTCGATATGGGCCGGACTGATGGGCCGTGAGGACAAAGAAGAAGATTATCCCCCGTGTCCGGGTAGGACTCCTATGTGCGTGGATGGCAAGATTGGTGTCCGGATGAACTATTTCCTTCCTCTGCAAGCCGACTCTGTACAACCCTAGGCCCCTCCGGTGTGTATATAAACCGGAGGGTTTAGTCCGTAGACGCTATCAGAATTCTCATAGGCTAGACAGCTAGGGTTTAGCCATTACGATCTCGAAGTAGATGAACTCTTGTATCCCCTATACTAATCAAATATAATCAAGCAGGACGTAGGGTTTTACCTCCTTTAAGAGGGCCCGAACCTGGGTAAACATCGTGTCCCCATCGTCCCTTGTTACCATTGATCCTCTAGCGCACAGTTCGGGACCCCCTACCCGAGATCCGCCGGTTTTGACACCGACATTGGTGCTTTCATTGAGAGTTCCCCTGTGCCGTCAGCAGAAGGATCGATGGCTCAACCTGTCGTCAGCAACGATGCTGTTTCCGGGGAGACCTTTCTCCCTGGTCAACTCTTTGTGTTTGGTGGCGTCGCTCTGCGTGCCAATTCAACTGGTCACCTCGAGCAGATCGACAGCTACGCCCCTGGTCATCAGATCAGGTTTGGAAGCTTGAATTACATCACGGATATCCGTGGAGACTTGGTCTTCGAAGGGTTCTCGTCCTTGGCCGCCACTCTTCACCCAGATGAAGGAAGCCCGTCGGATCCATCGTCAGATTCCGCTCAAGGATCGACTCTCGTGCCTGCCCTGGCCTTAGATCCAGGGTGGACCACTCCATCCGAAGATGGGAGGCTAAACCCCGCCGGACTCTCTCCCATTATGTAGCTTCTTGCCGGAGACCCAGAGGCGACTATACTGTCAATAGACGCGCAGTCAAACGTGACTCTTCCTGACATCGGGGAGCCAGACTCGCCTCTGGACATCAACTCCGAACTCTCGAGGTCTGCGTCCATTGAGCTCGGTCAAGTGGTTATTACCGAACCTAGCTCCACAAATCATCATACGCCCGTCCGGCTTTCGCTCTTAAATGAGACACTGGACCTAATGCGATCTCTCGCCATCACGGAAGTATCATCTCCGAACTACGACCAGCCTAAACTGGGGGCTAAGAGCAGGGAATTTTACGTCCCACCCACCACCCACTTAATAGCCACTGTTGAGGATCTAACTGACTTGCTTTACTATGCCTCCGATGACATCGATGGTATGGACGACGATGCCAGAGCCGAACCAGGTCAAAACCCGCCTATCACTAGGCGTTGGACGGCCACTTCTACCTATGATGTATACATGGTGGACACACCTGAGAAGCAGGACGACGATGGCACTCAAGATCCAGATCAGGACAAGCCCGTCGAGGATCCACCAAAGCACCGGCGTCAGCGGCGCCGCTCACGATCACGTCGGGTGAAGGACAGCAACACCGACACCGGAGATAATGACACTCCGGACAATGCCGAAGACCCCGTCGACCCTGCGTTCGAGCAGGATGACAGGGAAGAGGGACAAGTCAATTCCGACGAACTTGTTGATCATGAGGATTCGGAAGATAGTAACTATCTACCGGCATCCGAGGAGGACGTTAGCCTCGGTAACGAAGATTTCATTGTGCCAAAGGAACCCCTCGAACAAGAACGCTTCAAGCGACAGCTCATCGCCACTGCGAGGAGCCTGAAAAAGAAACAGCAACAGCTTCAAGCCGAACAGGATACGCTCAACGACAGATGGACCAAGGTCTTGGCTGCCGAAGAATACGGCCTCGAGCGCCCGACAAAGAGCTACCCAAAACGTAGGTTACTACCACAATTCGATGACGAAGCCCTTGAGCCAATACCGTCAAGATACAATCATGCTGATCAACTGGACCGACCACCACGTGGACGTGACAAAGCGGCTAATTATGCCGAAAACCAGTCCGCGCCACCTCGCCGTAGAGGCAAAGAGGCAGCGGCCCCGGGCTACACGTATGACTTACGTCAGGACCTGGACAATAGAGCCGGCCAGACCAGATCAATCTACGGATCAAGGGGACGTGCTCCAACATGAGACGACGGCCATCAAGCCTGGCGCGACAAGCATAACCAAGTTCGAGCCGAGAACCGAACACGGATGTCATTCGAACTCCGTCGTGATGTTGCCCGATATAGAGGCGCGCACACCCCATGTGCTTTACCGACGAGGTAATGCAGCACCAGTTTCCGGAAGGATTTAAACCCGTAAACATCGAGGCATACGATGGAACGACAGATCCCGCTGTGTGGATTGAAGATTTTCTTCTCCACATTCACATGGCTAGCGGTGATGATCTCCACGCCATTAAATACCTTCCTCTAAAGCTAAAAGGGCCAGCACGACACTGGTTGAATAGCCTCCCAGAGAACTCCATTGGCGGTTGGGAGGATTTAGAGGACGCTTTTCGGGACAACTTTCAGGGCACTTATGTCCGGCCACCGGACACTGATGACCTGAGTCATATAGTCCAGCAACCCGAAGAGTCAGCCCGCAAACTCTGGACTCGGTTCTTAATTAAAAAGAACCAAATTGCCGACTGTCCGAACGCAGAAGCCTTAACGGCATTTAAACACAGCGTCCACGACGAATGGCTCGCCCGACACCTTGGTCAGGAAAAGCCGAAGACTATGGCAGCTCTCACTGCACTCATGACCCGCTTCTGTGCGGGCGAAGATAGCTGGTTGGCTCGTAGAAGCAACAACACCAGCGACCCTGGCACCTCTGAGGCCAGGGTCAGCAATGGAAGGCCACGACGCAACAAAAATAAGTGTCGGAACAACAATGAAGAAACTGAGGATACGGCGGTCAACGCCGGATTCAGCGGCTCTAAACCCGGTCAGTGGAAGAAGCCGTTCAAAGGAAATAGAGACGGCCCGTCCAACTTGGATAAAATGCTGGATAGGCCCTGTTAAATCCATGGCACCCCTGACAAACCTGCCAACCACACCAACAGAAATTGCTGGGTTTTTAAACAGGCCGGTAAATTAAATACCGAACATAAGGGGAAAGGACCTCAAAGCGAGGACGACGATGAACCCCGCCCTCCGAACACCGGGGGACAAAAGAAGTTTCCCCCCGAGGTGAAAACAGTGAACATGATATATGTCATGCATATCCCCAAGAGGAAGCGCAAGCGCGCATTGAGGGACGTCTACGCCATAGAGCCTGTCGCCCCGAAATTCAACCCTTGGTCGGCTTGTCCGATCACCTTCGATCGCAGGGGCCACCCAACCAGTATCCGTCACGGAGGTTCGGTGTCCCTGGTACTCGATCCTATCATCAACGGATACCATCTCACTAGATATATTATGGACGGCGGCAGTAGTCTCAACTTGATTTACCAAGACACTGTCCGTAAGATGGGTATTGACCCGTCAAGAATCAAGCCCAGCAACACTACCTTTAAAGGAGTGATACCTGGTGTAGAGTCCCGTTGCACGGGTTCCTTAACACTGGAAGTGGTATTCGGCTCTCCAGATAACTTTCGAAGTGAAGAATTGATCTTCGATATCGTCCCTTTCTGCAGTGGTTATCATGCATTGCTTGGACGAACTACTTTCGCCCGCTTTAATGCAGTCCCGCACTATGCTTATTTGAAGCTCAAAATGCCCGGACCGCGCGGCATCATCACAGTCAATGGAAATATGGAGCACTCCCTCCGTACTGAGGAGCACACCGTGGCCCTAGCAGCCGAGGTACAGAACGACCTCAACAGCTCATCGGTCATCAAGACCCTTGACACCACCAAGCGAGTCCGATCAACATTATAGCATGACAGCTCAGCAAATCCGGAGCTTGAATAGTAGTTCGGCCTCCGCCGATCGCCCCATAAGGTTGTGGCATACATACTGCGCGTGCATAATTACGCACCTCAAATACCTTGGGCAGCGCCGGAGTTGTACAGGGACTCATTTCTAGGTTCCCCTTTCTTATAGACGACCATCGACTCCTCCTCTCAAAGGATTTCCAACCAAGGAGAAATGGCGCAGACGTGCATCAGGGCATCATTAGGACCTTCAAGCCACTATTTTCTCAGAAAAGCCCTGTATAAACCTTTCCCTTGTGTAAACTTTTGGCATGTAAAATGGCCTTGGCCTTCGGGCATTATCTATAATGACACGTCTCGACGTATTAATCAGGGCATAAAGGAAGCAGTTGATCACCACTTTTGTTTGGTACTCATCCATTTTATATTATCATCTGTCTTCCCTCCCTACGCCCGACTGCCACATGTGCCTTAGTCCGGTCTTAAACACCGGGGGTTGTATCCGGCCCGGCACATTTTAAAGTCCGAACTACTATGGGGTACTCTTCGGCGTCCTGAATATTGCATTATATGCATTGGCTCCAAATCATGTCTTTGGTCTATAGTTGGGTTGCCCGGCTCCTGTGCTTACCACCTTACGTTCCGCTCGTTCAGCTAAGGTAGTAAAGGGAGAACTACTGCGATTGTATTTCTGGTTCGTCCGGTCAAATACCTCAGTAGAGAAAGCCGAAAACTGACTGTCATGATAAAAGCGAGAGCTGGTCGGCGATTCGGTGACTTAGTCTTATACTACAATCATTAGCGATTTACTCCGTGTTATACGAGGGGCTGGTCTTCATCCAAGCCGCGTGGAAATGGCTATTCAGCTCGGATTGCCGCACATGCACAAGGGGCTAGTACTTAGCCCCACCGTCAAACTCCGATGGCTAAGTGAAAGTAATAAAGCCGCATAGTCTGATTGCCTGGTTCACCTCGCGGACACCTCCTTTACGGACCAAGACATTGGATAAAGTGTGGTCACGCGTCACTACGAACACCCCCGTAGCATCTACTTGGGGGCTGAAGCCGACGACTAGCAACTTTCAGAAATAAACGGCCGCACAGGAGGAAAACATTGCTTGAAACAAAAGGCGCAATAAATAGATATATTACAAGCATGGGTTCATAACATAGTTTTTACAACCCGAATACATCTACTCAAATACGACGTCCTTAGAACATTGGCCCTCTACTATTCGGGCCCCTACCAGGACGTCGTCGAAATATCTCTCCGGCCTCCGATGATCTTTGCTTTTGGGCAGGCCTGCGGTAGCCACATTGGTGGCCTTCATCTTTGCCCATTGCATCTTAACGCGGGCGAAGGCCATCCGGGCACCTTCTATGCAGGCCGAACGCTTCACAGCATCAATCCGAGGCAGCGCGTCGACGAGCCTCTTCACCAAACCGAAGTAGCTACTGGGAATTGGTTCGGCGGGCCAAAGTTGGACTATTAGATCCTTTATGGCCAAACCGGACACCCTATGTAGCTCCATCAGCTGCTTCATCTGGTCGTTCAGGAGCATCGGGTGCTCCGGTGCAAGAAACTGCGACCAGAACAGCTTCTCGGACGAGTTCCCCTCCTGGGCTTGGAAGAACTATGCGGCATCACCGGCACTCCTTGGGAGATCCGCAAACGTGTCTGGGGAACTCCACACTCGAGTGAGCAAAGCATATCTTTGACCTCCAAAAATACTCTGCAAAGGAAAGGCCTTACCAGCCGCTATCTGCCTCGCTTGACGGATCTCTTCGTGAGCACTCCGGGACTCGCTCTGCGCCTCTTTGGCATCATGGAGAGCCTTCGCAAGCTCAGATGACTGGGCCGAAGTCTTCTGCTCCAATGTCTCGCATTGGCTGATGGCATCCTTCAGCTCCTGCTCGACTTCGGCCACCCGAGCTTCATGTTGGCAGCGGGTAACTTGTTCGGCTTCTAGTTCAGCAGTCGCTTTATCAGCGGCTGCCTTGCTCGCCTCAGCTTCCTTCTTGGCCTGGGCGAGGGCGCCTTTGAGGGTCTCGACCTTGGCTGCACCAACTATGCTCATAATCAAAGCATCCTGTGAGTTAACCTCTCAACATACATATCACTTCTGACATGAAAATGAATTTTTTTCATCATGCACATACCTTGTGTCTCATCGAACTGCTTGTTGATGCGGTCGAGCTCTTCATTGGGCGCTTCAAGCCTCTGATTGAGTTCGAAAACTTCTGCAGCCTGGGCGGTGACCGCCAACAGGGAAGCCTGTTGCAACAGCCAAGTAGTATGATAACACGCCCGAGTACTATGTGGATCCTCTGTTCAGTTCTTTTCAAACCGAACAGAGCCTCAGGGGCTACTGTCTGTATACAGGTATATTCCTCTAAATGAAACAAAAATGTTTAGGACATTACGTCGCATACCTCAAAGCCTGTCTGTAGGCTGGTGAAGGCTTCATTCAGTCTGCTTTTTGCAGACTTAACCTTTTCCATCACCGCACCCATCAAGGTGCGGTGCTCCTACACGATGGAAGCACATTGCAGTGCTTCCACTAGAGCGTTCGGCACCTCCGGATTAGCAGAGGTCACCGACGGAGCTGATGCTCCTCCCCCTCTTTTGAAAGGGGCAGCTCACCTGATCCCGGAGCCGCATTGGTCTCCAAAATGGTGTCCGGCTGGGGCCCGGATTGTTGGGGGTCCCCACTGTCGGTTGTCATAGGGGTCGCCTCCCCTATGTCTTCGGCAACCGAGGTATTAACCTCGGGCGCTTTTTTGACAGCCTCGCCCGCCCCTCCGTGGCCAGGAGAGGTCCTTCGAGATAACACCTCGGTGCCATCCATGGTGATAGGCGAGGGGGCTCGTGGCGGCGTCTCACTCTCTGCCATCTCGGGTGGCAGAGAGTTCCCCTCCGATAACGGAGTGTTCGGAAGCTCGCGTGGAGGGCTGAAAGGCAAATAACAAAATAACTTACATAATGAAAGCGGGTAGACCGAAGATAAACAGCAAGTTTCTGAACACTTACGATTCGGCCAGGGGCTTCACCCTGGGAGGTTTCTCGGGGACTAGTTCGGACTCTGAGTCCGAACTGTCCGGGAGGGTCAGCTTCCCTCTCTTGGGCGCCTCCCCCTCCGGGTCTTTGGAGGCTGCCCTCTTCTTTTTCCTCCCCTTACGAGGGGAGTCGCTTCCCACCACCTCCTCCTCTTCTTCCTCGTCTCCCTCGTGGGAAGAGAGGGCTTCGGTCTCTCCGGACACTGTTTCCGAAGGACCCTTGTGGCGGGGGCCGCCCTTGGCCTCCTTGCCTTTCTTCTTCTTGGTTTTCTTCTCCGGCGCCTGATAGGGCACCGGGACCAGCATCTCCGTCAGCTGGGGTGTGGTCGAGTCCTCAGGCAGCGGGGCCGGACAGTAGATCCGCTCCGCCTTTGCCGTCCAGACCTGTAAGGAAAGCAGACAATATAATTTCTATTATATCTAAAATATTGACCGGATAGGTCTTCGGAAAGATTATGCTTACCGTCGTGGCTGGGTTCTCGATGTTGAGTCCGATGTCCTCGGTCTTCTTCGGCCACTTTTTCTGAGCCTTGAAGAGCTGCTTCCATATATCTTCGTGCGTGGTGCCGAAGAAGTGCTTCAAGGTCCGTGGCTCCTCCCGATTGAACTCCCACATGGGGGAGGCCCGGCACTGACAGGGAAGGATGCGGCGGAAGAGTATCACTTGAATCACATTGGTGAGACTGGTGTTCTCACCCAACATGTCGGAGATGCGCTTTTGGAGTATCTTCACCTCCGGCTTGGACCCCCAATCAAGGCCCTTGGCGGTCCATGAGGTGAGTCTCATGGGGGGTCCAGATCTGAAGTCAGGCGTGGCCACCCAGTTGGTGTCGCAGGGTTCGGTGATATAGAACCACTCCTGCTGCCATACCTTGACTGTCTCTACGAATGCCCCCTTGGGCCGGACGGCGTTGGGGAGCTTTCTTACCATAGCCCCACCGCAGTCTGCATGCTGTCCGTCGACCACCTTCGGCCTCAGATTGAAGACTTTGAGCCACAGGCCAAAGTGTGGGGGGATGCGGAGTAGAGCCTCACACACGACTATAAAAGCCGATATGTGGAGGAAGGAATTTGGGGCTAGATCATGGAAATCTAGCCCGTAGAAAAACATAAGACCCCAGACGAAGGGGTGG
Organism: Thinopyrum elongatum; assembly: GCA_011799875.1. NCBI lineage: Eukaryota > Viridiplantae > Streptophyta > Magnoliopsida > Poales > Poaceae > Thinopyrum > Thinopyrum elongatum. The sequence continues at coordinate 336,238,714 of CM022298.1, read as the reverse complement.
AGGGGAAATCCTAGCCCCCGAAGGAAATGGGTGATGAGCACAACCCTCTCACCAGGCCCTGGGGTGGGAATGACCTGGTCTTTGTCTGGAATCCTATGTGCAGTGTCCGCGGAGAGATAGCCCGCGCTCCGGAGATTCTTGACGTCCTTTTCGGTGATGGTGGAGGCCTCCCACTTGCCCTTGGAGCCAGACCCCGGCCATTGCTGGGAAGGGTGGCAGCGGTGGAGGAGATCGGAGTTGTGGGCGCTGGAGCTTGGAGATTGGGAAGCAGAAGCTAGAGGAAGGCGTGAACAAAAAGGAGGGGTCTTTACCCTTTTATGGACGGTGAAAATACCAAGTGTCCCCCTCTAAAGCCATAAAACTTGCCTGTTCCCAATGAGATCATGCGTAAGGTGCGGTTGGATTACCCAAACCATATTGATGAGAATCCCGTAATGGGCGGGCATGATCTCTGTTTTGACAAGACGTGCCAATGGAGGCTAAGCCTCGAAACACGAAGTGAGGAGCGTGAAAATGGTTCGAAGTGTTGAAAAGTCAAGTGTGACGCTTCGTGAGAAGAGTTGTCAGTAAAGGCACTATTTTCGATTACACATGTGCTAGATCCTCGAAACAGAAAGAGATAATGATCCACGATCAACAAAGGACGATACAAACGGTAACTATTTCATCTCCGTGAGGAGGTCTTGAGGGGTCATCCCATGAAGGGGTCTTGAATCCAAGGTGGATCTTCTCCGTATAGGCCGCGGTCTCTCTCGATGGAGTAGATCCGGATGGATGAGCAAAGCTCTATCTCTAAAATGAGCTAAACCTATGCTAACCCTAACTGGGAGGAGGTGGAGGAGTATATATAGTCTAGGGCCACGAAGGGGTAAGTGAGGGGTACATGGGCTTCGGCCCAATACACTGTGCGCAGACAGGCGTCGGACGTCCGACGACTGTCGGTCGTCCGGTCGCTCGCGAGCGTCCGGTCGTCTGGAAGTCTTTGGACTTCTGGCGTTTTGGCTCTGGTCCGATAATGCCGGATGTCCATTCGGCGTCGGTCGTCCAGGTGCTGATGAGTGTCGGACGTCCGGTGTCTGGCGGTCGTCCGAGCGCTGTAGGTTGCCTCGGCTGGAGTCATTTTGGCTGGTGGAGTCTCCAGGCGTCGGACGTCCAGAGATCGTCGGTCGTCTGGAGGTCGTCGGACGTCCGAGAGATGTAGCTTCCTGTAGCTCTTCCTCTTGTTCCTCGCGCTTGGTGTCCTCGCCTTCTTGTCCAATGCTCCTACCTATTCCATGGCCTTCCTCTTGGTTCCTGGTCATGCATAGCACATATGTTTGAGGTAGTAGCCATGTCTCACATGTGGAAAGTGACGATTCGGAGAGGAACGAGTTCACCTTGTGTCCAATGGCTTATACTTGAGGTTTCAGCTTATGTCCTCTTGGGGCTTGGAGAGTAGACGTAGTGTACATGGGGATGATCGTAGGATGCTCCGCATCATCTCCCCCCCCCTTGGGAAAGATCCGACCTCGGATCGTGATCCTCATCACCATGGAAACGGTTGTTGTGGATGAACTTGTCGTTGGACGTAGATGAAGGTATTGCGCAATCCAAGTACTCCAAGGTGTCTCCGGTGTGTGGTACATGCAAAATGAGCGAACACAAAGTACACTCGGAAATACAATGGTTAGCGCACACAAGGTGTCCATCGAGTAAGTATGAGTCTGTTCGGCTAGATTGTTTGTGACAAAGCGCATGAAGCTTATCAAGGTGATATAGAATGATATGCAAAGCATTCATGGGAGCAAAAGCATTTGTAGTGAGCACAAAGTTGTTGGGAATGTGATAAATGCGACCATTGTGCAAAATGATGTCATAAGGGGACGGTGTATCAAAAGCATGAACATGGTAATTGGTGCTCAATGTGATTATGTTATCATGCAATTGATGGTGGGCAATATGATCATGATGTATGAATATGCCATCAAGGAAGATCACAACCAATTTGCTAAGGAAGTGCACAAGCTCATATATCATGGATGACATGGAAATAGATGCAACAAGACAAGCATAATGTGAGTCAATCCATGCACGGGGTGCAAACTTGTGGTGAGTATGATATGTCCATCGAGCATGACATGTGTGAGCACAATCAACAAATATGGAGGTGCTAGTGCAATGTGTCAAAGGAGTGTTGATGTACCAATGCTCGATGTCGTGGCATGAGTGGAGGTGCGAAGGTGCATCCAATAAGTCCGACTGCTCCTCAATGTAAAGGTCCATAGAGTCCATCTCCAATGTCATTCCTCCATCCAATAGATGTATCATGTAGACAAGAAGAAGGAGACAACAATGAAAGAATGACCCATCCAATATGCGTATTTGAGGATGGCTCAAAGGGAAGGAGTTCACCTTTATGAGGATGTTAAAAATGTTGGTGTCGCGCATCATGTAGACCTTTGCATGACTAATATGTCTCATGATGGTACCGCCTTGTGAATCCTTCAAAACGAAAGAACATGACAAACACTCGGAAAAACAAATGAGGTTAGCAGAAGTGCAAAACCTATCATTCGTGTGGTAAGATACCCAACAAGTGTATGCATCATGCTCATCATAAGAAAGGACAAGGGAGTATTTCATAGTATGAAGGCATATGATGCGAGAACAACCAAATACAATAGGCTCAATCAAACAAGCATGCATCACAAGTAAAGTGTCCAGGTCTCCAAGATCAATAAGCATAGATGCAACAATTGGAGGCAAGCAACAATGTACAAGATATATCATGTGAGAGGCATGAACATATATGTCATCAACCCAAGAAAGCGAGTAAGAATGGAACATGGGTGATGCGACAAAGCAAGCAATCATAGCGATCAAGTGGTGCAAGCTAGTAGTGCAAAGATGCAACGTACTAGAGGTAATCATGGCAATCATGTCATGTGTGCAAATAGTGGGCATGAATAATTCACATGACATAGCACAAGCATGAAAGCAAGATATGAGGAAAGTGTCATCATTGTATTGGCAAGAAGTCCTAGGTAAATAGCAATGGAACATCATGACTCTCCCAACACAAGAATCAACAATAGCATGTGGCACAAGGAAAACATGGTAATAGCAACAAGGATCTTCACCAAGCATGCAAATACATATAGGAGTAGGAGAATGGTGAATCATATGTAAGTGCAAGCAATGGTCACAATTGCATGGCAAAAGCATGGAAAGAGGCATAACATGCAAAGTGAACATGATATAATGGGCATAAAGTAACAAGTGATATATAGCCCATAGCCATGTGAGAACCAAGTAGAAGAGATGCGCGTAGTCCTTGCGCGAAGGGAATGGTGGTAAGGATAGTCCACGGGATCCCAAATCATCATTGCTCTCAAGAGCTCGTTTCGTCAACTCATGGGATTGTGAGGTTGATGAGTGTTCATAAGTACCTACACAAAACAAAGGCAGAGGGAAAATTGTGTGTGCATGGTAGATGTACACATCATCCATCATGATGCGCACGTGCATGTGTTGGTTAGCACAAAATAGCCAATGCTCAAATAAATGAGATGCATGATATAGAAACATGTCATCCATCATGATAGGTTTGTTGTTATGTATAGCATAATGGAGACTCAAATTGTGTAATGCATCATGAGAAATATGTAGAGCATTGTTGTTCATGGAATGCATATGGTGCACAAAATCATGGGAATCATGCAAAGTATGGAATGCATCAAAATCTCCTAATATGTATGAGGAAACTATGGGGGTCTTCTCATGAGCATTAGTGGAAACATCACATGGAGAATATCGACAACATCCGAAACAAAGCATATTTGGTTCTATGTGATCATGGCATGGCATAGTAGATGAATTGCGCAAATCATGTAAAGGAAGCATGGCAATATCATTGCATAAAAAACAAAAGCCAATGACCATCATCTCGTCATCTATGCCATAAGTGCAAATGGGATTTATTTTAATGGGGCATGCATAGTTACTATGTTGAGATTGAAACGATGCAATATGGGAGATCTCACTCATAGCATATGACAAGTTTAATGGATTGTCAAACATGAAGTGACCAATAGAATTTTCACATGATATCCTATTGTCGGTGTACTAAGTATTGGCTCATTAGTACCCCGTACTTGTGCACGGGCAGTTGTAGCCATACTCGCGGCAAGGCTTGTCGGGGAAAATGTTCGAGGTTGACTCAGGCCACCAAGGAAATCCTCAAGTCAAAGATCTGAGGATCAGCAGATAAGAAGGGCTGGAATCCGAAGGCCAGCCTCCCCGGCAAGATCTTCCCGGGGTGGCCTGCGAAGCCCGGCAAGATTCGGCGCCCGGCAAGGCTCAGCGCCAGGCAAGATTCTACACCTGGCAAGATTTTGTTGCTGTGCCACCGCTCTGGCACAGCAACAAACCTGACATTCTGGGTCCTTCTTTGGGTGCGTGGTGACGCGCCAGTGGAGGAGAGCTTAAGCGGTGCTGATGGGATGGCCCCTTTTTCCATCCCCAAGAAAGTGAGGACACCTAGACGGACACCTCACGGTGCATTAAATGCGTTCGTCCTAATCCGTCAGGGGTTAGGTATGATGACCCTGTAGCTACTTTACACCTCAATGTATGTACATTTTGCCACTATGGTGACCCCTTTGTGATATAAAAGGAGGCCCAAGGCAACTGCTACAGGAGAGGACGATCTTCTGGCCCATTCCGCACGCGTAGCTGCTCTTTGAATGTACTGTTCACTGTGAGCGCTCCTGGAGTCTGGGCTCAAGACATCGATAATAAAACAAGGCAGGAGTAGGGTTTTACGCTGATTAGCGGCCCGAACCTGGGTAAAATCGCCCCGCGTCGATCATTGGTTCTGCTCTTTGCGCATACCTCTCTCCTTGCCGAATCATAAAGGGGTCCTTTAGGATCCCATAGGTGTCGCACGCCGACATCTATGGCGCGCCAGGTAGGGGTTGTAGGTTGTGTGAACCTGATCCAGTGATCGGCGCCTTAGTTTCTTCATCATCTTCATCATCATGCCACCGAAGAAGAAGAGCGCTGTGACGGCGCAACCATCCACGTCCGTTTTGCCTGTGCCTTCACATGCGGGCGATGGCGTGGGTGCAGAAGGAAGAGGATTAGAGCCTCCATGGCGTTCCGGTGATCCAAGCCAGGCGAGCGGCGTCGTTCGCAGTGGCAGCGGCAACCCACACGCTGCTGGATCCAGATACGGAGCTGTGTTGCCTACGGGTGGCACAACGAATTCCAGAGATCAGAGGACGCCTTCTGGAGCTCCCGCGCCGGTGCAAGCGTCACGGCCTACCCAGGTCGTGCACGACGAGCGACATCATGGCGCTGGTGGTTCATGGCGTCCCCATGAAAAGGTTTCTGTGCATCGATCCCAAGATGCGTGGGCCCAGCATGCACACCGAACTGCCGGCGGAGGTGGCGCGCGGTCACGTGAGCGTGATGGTGCTCCTTCTAACATGGCAAGGAATCAGAGCACCTCACGTACCTCGCACCTGTCACCGCCGCCTACACCAGCGGAAGCCTTGGCACGTGCGCAGCTGCTCCTCGATTTCCCTCCTGCTCCGGAGAAGATGGAGGAGTGGCGAGCTACTATCCAGAGCCTTATTGGCTTCGCCAACAAAGATGGGCCACAAGAGGCAGGGCCCTCACAGCGAAGGCCCGTCGATCCGGCGCGAGCCGATGTGGAGAAAACTGGAGGTGGTGCAACCACGGTGCACTCCCCTCCGCGACACCAGCGGCGAGCGACAACCCAGCAGGTCGATCGCCGTGATGATGATTCCACGGCGTCGTCCGATCCACGGATGCGCCGCGACCAGCGTCAAGTTCTCCAGGAACAAGGCAAAGAGGACGCTCGAACTACCATCGAACGGCGACGGGAAGCGCGCTATCAGTATGATAAGCGCGCAGGGCCGGCTGTCGACGAGCCTGCGCCGGGGGACGCAGGAGACTTACCTTACGAGGTAGGGACTCCAGCGTTTACCCGTGAGCTGCGACAAGTCCAGTGGCCCAATTCCCGAACCTTCAAGCCAGAGGTCCCGGAGAAATATGACGGCAAGACTCATCCCTCGGAGTTCCTGAGCATTTACACCATCGCGGTGCAGGCTGCCGGGGGCCGAGATGACAAGATACTTGCCAACTACTTCCTGTTGGTGCTCAAACCCAACATCAGGTCGTGGTTGATGCATCTGCAGGAGAATTCTATTTCTTCTTGGTCAGATCTGTGCCAGCAGTTTGTTGGCGCCTTTATTGGAGGCCACCAAGCTCCTGGCCAAGAGAGTGATTTGCATATCATCCCTCAGAAGGAGGGCGAGTCCCTGCGCAAGTTTATTCAGAGATTCAGCCGGGTGCAGTACAATATTCCTGACGTTCACCCTGCCGCTGTTGTTAGCGCGTTTCATCAGAACATGCGTAACCGAAAAATGCGGGAAGAGCTGGCAACGAACAAAGTCAGGAGTATCGCCGAGCTTTACGCTTTGGCCGACAAATGCGCTCGAGCTGAAGAGGGGAGGAAACTTCCCGGCGAGGCTGTTGGCGCGGGGAGCGAATCGGAAGATGAAGACGCTGCGACCCCGTCAAGGAAAGGCCGGCGGCAGAATAAGAAACGCAGAGGCAAGGCCGTGCTTGCTGTCGAGGAATCCGGCAACCTCGGCGCCGCCAAGAAGGCCAAGGTTGACGACCCCGGCAAGGAACTTGCCGGGTGCTCTTCCTGTCAGGCCTTGGCGGCGGCCAACAAGTCGGAAAGCTCCGGCAAGCAGTATTGCAAGATGCATCGCACCAAGGGCCACGATCTCCAAAACTGTCGGCAAGTTGAACAGCTTGCCGAGAAACAGAGGGCTGAGTATGAAAGGCGAGATAAGGAGAAGGCCCATGACGGTGCTGATAGATCCGGCAAGAAGCGCGTTGCCCGAGGGGGTCGCCGCGGTAAGGCCAAGCAACAGAGGGAGAGGCCCGCTCTAGGCCGAGACAAGGAAGAAGATGATGACGAAGAAGACGATGAGTCCAGTGAGCAAGAATTCCAGAAAGCTATAGAGGCTATGTGTATCGATGGGGGCGCCTCACTGCATTCTTCCCACCGTCGACTCAAATAGTGGGTGCGAGAAGTCAATGCAACAGAGCCGTCGCCAGATGCATGTAAGCCCCTAAAGTGGTCCAAAGCGCCTATCATTTTCGACGCCGAGGATCACCCTGATCGCACAACCGCGGTCGGGTGCTTGCCATTGTTGGTCTCACCAACAATCCGCAACCTCAAGGTGACGAAAATGCTAGTTAACGGTGGGGCCGGGCTGAACCTAATCTCACCAGATGTGCTCAAGAGGCTTCAAATTCCTGATGAAGATCTCGAAGAAACGGGCATGTTTCAAGGGGTCAATCCAGGAGGAACCCAGCCAAAGGGCAAGATTACGCTACCGGTGACATTTGGTAGCGAGCTCAACTACAGGACCGAGAAGGTAGTGTTTGATGTCACCAAGATCCCTATGTCATACAATGGGATCCTTGGTCGGCCAGTGCTGGCTAAGTTCATGGCGGCATCACACTACGCGTATAATGTTTTGAAGATGCCCGGGCCGTTGAGTGTCATTACTATCCATTCCGATAAGAAGGATGCGCTCATCTGTGTCGACCAACTCTACCGGGAAGCAGTTGCAGCACCTGCCGTCAAGGCATCTACTTCTGTCGCTGGAACTCCCAGGGGGAAGAAGAAGACCGGCGAGAATCTTGGCGCGAACTCTGGTAAGCGCGCCTCCTCGGAGTGTTGCGCTTCCATCGAGGACGCACCAGAGAGTTCCACCGGCAAGAACAAGAAATCCAAGGCTGCTCCACCAGAGACCAAGAAGGTGCCCGTCAGGGAGGACGGAACGGGAGGAACTTTCACCATAAGTTCCACCCTAGATGACAAATAGGAAAGCGCGCTCGTTGCCTTCCTGCGGGCGAATGTCGACGTGTTTGCATGGCAACCGTCTGACATCCCCGGTGTTCCCAGGGAGGTAATTGAGCACCACCTTGCTGTCTGTCCTAACGCGCGGCCCGTCAAGCAGAGGGTCAGGAAGCAAACCTTGGAGCGGCAAGAATTCATTGCCGAGGAAATCAGAAAGCTGGAGGCGGCAGGATTGGTCAGAGGAGTGCTTCACCCAACCTGGTTGGCCAATCCGGTTGTAGTGCGCAAGGCGAATGGGAAATGGAGGCTGTGTATCCATTATACAAATATCAATAAAGCCTGTCCAAAAGATCCCTTTCCCTTGCCGCGCATCGACCAGATTGTGGATTCCACCACTGGTTGTGATCTCCTGTCCTTCCTTGATGCCTACTCAGGGTATCATCAGATCTTCATGGCGAAAGAAGATGAAGAAAAAACCGCATTTATCACCCCATGTGGAACATATTGTTTTATACGAATGCCTTTCGGGTTGAAAAGTGCTAGTTCTACATTTGCGAGAGCGGTCCAAATTGGTTTTGAGCTTCAGCTCCATAGAAATATAGAGGCATATATGGATGATATAGTGGTCAAAACCAAGGACAAAGCGACGCTCATACAAGATTTAGAAGAAACATTTGCAAATCTGCGCAAGATCAACTTAAAGCTCAATCCTGAGAAGTGCGTGTTCGGTGTTCCTTCCGGCAAGCTCCTCGGATTCTTTGTATCTTGTCGGGGAATCGAAGCGAACCCCGACAAGATCAAAGCTATTGAGCAGATTGAAGCGCCAAGACGCGTCAAGGATGTCCGTCGTCTTGCCGGTTGTGTTGCTGCTCTAAGCAGATTTATTTCCAAATCTGCTGAGCGCGCCCTACCCTTTTTCAAAATTTTGAAAAAGGCAGGTATGATGAAATGGACTCCGGAGGCGGAGGCTGCGCTACAAGATTTGAAGAAATACCTTTCTTCTCCGCCGACGCTAGTCGCGCCTAAACCACGAGAGCCGTTGCTGCTATATTTGGCAGTAACAAATCAAGTGATTAGTGCTGCTTTAGTGGTGCAGAGAGAAGCTGATGAGGAAGCAACACCAGCGACAGGACCGTCAGGTGACGCGGCAGGATCTTCCCCGGCAAGGGTTGATCCCGGCAAGACAAGATCTGCGCAGTCAGAAGAATCATTGCAGAAGAAAAAGGTGGTGCAGCGCCTAGTTTATTTTGTTAGAACTCTTTTACAAGGAGCTAGGTCAAGATATTCTGGCGTGCAGAAGTTGCTTTTCGGCCTCCTTATGGCCTCGAGGAAGCTATGCCATTATTTTCAAGCACATGAAATCACCTTCGTCACTCGCTTTCCGTTGCAATGGATTTTGGGAAATCCAGAAGCAACCGGCAGGATTGTGGAGTGGGCGTTGGAGTTGTCAAGCTTTGGTCTCAAGTTTGAAAGCACTTCGACAATTCAGAGCAGGGCCTTGGCAGAGTTCGTTGCGGAATGGACCCCAACGCCAGATGAGGAGGTTCAAGAAACAATTCTCCCCGGCAAGGAAATTGACCAGCAATGGGTTATGTACTTTGACGGGGCTTTTTCGCTGCAAGGCGCCGGTGCTGGCGTGCTGCTTGTCGCACCCACTAGAGAGCACCTCAAGTACGTAGTCCAAATGCATTTTCCCTGGGAGAGTTCAACGAACAACACTGTGAAGTACGAGGGCTTGCTTGCCGGTCTCAGGATCGCGGCAGACCTTGGTATCAAGAAGCTCGTCATCAGAGGCGATTCACAGCTTGTCGTCAGGCAAGTTAATAAGAGTTATCAGAGTCCATTAATGCAAGCCTATGTGGATGAAGTGAGAAAAATGGAAGAGCACTTTGACGGTCTGCAAATGGAGCACATCCCTCGTGCCGAAAACTGTATTGCTGACGACTTGTCAAAGCATGCCACCCTTAAGTTGCCTGTGGAACCAGGAACTTTTGTGCTCCATTTGACTCAACCATCCGTGGTGCCATCAATGCGGCAAGAAAAGAGAAGAAAGTTGAATTCTGGTCAGTACTTCCCGGCAGAGCTCCCGGGAGCCGCCGGCAAGGAAGTTGCCGGGATCAACGACATGCCTGCCGGGGAACAACAGGCTCCAGCAGGGGCTCAGGCCCTTGCCGTTGAGACAAACGTTCCCCCGGCAGAGGAGATACCTTTAGTCCTAGCAGTCGAGCCTCAGGCTCCAGCATGGGCACAGCACATTGTCCATTTCCTTCAAACAGGAGAACTCCCGGAGGAACAGGAAGAAGCGGAAAAAGTAGCCCGTCGGTCTGTTATGTACAAGTTCGTCGATGACGTCCTGTACAGAAAGAGACCAAACGGTGTGAAATTGAAGTGTATTCCTCGGGAGGATGGACTAGAGCTGTTGGCAGAGATACATGGAGGCATATGTGGCTCTCACATAGGATCTAGAGCACTTGTCGGGAAAGCATTCTGGCAAGGTTTCTTTTGGCCCACGGTTCTCCAGGATGCAACTGCACTAGTAACTAAGTGTGAAGCGTGCCAGTTTCATTCGAAGAAATTGCATCAACCAGCTCAAGCTCTTCAAACAATCCCTCTCTCCTGGCCATTTTCGGTCTGGGGGCTCGACATACTGGGCCCTTTCCCCCATGCTACCGGGGGCTTTGAGTACTTGTACGTTGCTATCGACAAGTTCACAAAGTGGCCGGAGGTGGAAGCAGTGAAGAAGGTGACAGCACAATCAGCTGTCAAGTTCTTTAAAGGGATAGTTTGCCGTTTCGGTGTGCCCAACAGGATCATCACCGACAACGGCACACAATTCACAAGTCGCACCTTCATGCAGTACGTCCAAGACCTTGGTGGCAAAATTTGTTTTGCCTCTGTTGCTCACCCGAGAAGCAACGGCCAAGCGGAGAGGGCCAATGCTAAAGTGATGCGCGGTCTCAGGACCAGAACCTTTGACAGGCTGAAAAAGTGCGGAAGACGCTGGATTGATGACTTGCCGGTGGTTCTTTGGTCAATCAGAACGACACCAAATCAAGCCACCGGCCAGACACCCTTTGCTCTGGTCTACGGAGCGGAAGCAGTTCTCCCCACAGAACTCATATACGGATCACCTCGAGTGCTCGCTTATGATGAGCTCGAGCAAGAGCAACTGCGGCAAGATGACGCTGTGCTCCTTGAGGAGAATCGTCTCCAGGCTGCTGTGCGAGCTGCACGCTACCAGCAAGCTTTGCGCCGCTACCATAGCCGTAAAGTTCATGCCCGAAGCCTTGAGGAAGGCGACCTTGTTCTTCGACGGATTCAGTCCGCCAAGAATTCAAACAAGTTGACGCCAAAGTGGGAAGGCCCTTATCGGGTAGTACAAGTCACCAGGTTTGGCGCTGTCCGCCTAGAGACCGAAGATGGCGTTCCAGTGAGCAATTCCTGGAATATCGAACATCTTTGCAAGTTCTACCCATAAGGCGCAGTTGCCGGGGGCCCCCGGCAACCACCCTTTTGTACAAGTCTTGCCGGCAAGGCATATAATCCTTTGTACAAAACCAGGCGCAGACCCTGAGCACAGATGAATAAATTTAAGTGTTGTTGTCGGGGCACGACACCTATGGGATCCCGAGAGACCCCTTTTTGATTCGGCGGGGGGAGAGGTACACGCAAAGAGCAGAACCGGTGACCGACGCGTGAGGTTTTTACCCAGGTTCGGGCCGCTGATCAGCGTAAAACCCTACTCCTGCTTTGTGTTCTTATTGATGTTCTTGAGCCCAGCCTTCAGGAGCGCTCGCAATGAACAGTACGTTCAAAGAGCAGCTACGCATGCAGAATGGGCCAGAAGTTCTCCTCCCCCGTAGCAGTTGCCTTGGGCCTCCTTTTATATGCTCAAAGGGGTCTCCACAGTGGCAAAATGTACATACATTGAGGTGTAAAGTAGCTACAGGGTATCATACCTAACCCCTGATGGATTAGGACAGGCGCATTTAATGCACCGTGAGGTGTCCGTTTAGGTGTCCCCACTTTCTTGGGGATGGAAAAAGGGGCCATCCAATCAGCACCGCTTAAGCTGTCCTCTACTGGCGCGCCGCCACGCATCCATGGAAGGAGCCAGAATGTCAGACTCGTCACTGTGCCGAAGCGATGGCACAGTGGCAGAATCTCGCCAGGCGCCGAAATTTGCTGGGCGCCAAGCCTTGCCGGGCGCCAAGCCTTGCCGGACGCCGAGCCTTGCCGGACGCCGAGCCTTGCCGGGCGCCGATCCTTGCCGGGCTCCTCAGGCCACCCCGGCAAGGATCTTGCCGGGGAGGCCGGCCTTCGATTTCTAGCTTTGCTTATTTGCTGATTCTCAGATCTCTGACTTGACGATTTCCTTGATGACTTAAATCGACCTCGAGCTGATCCCGGCAAGCCTTGCCGCGAGGACGGCTACAACTGCCCGTGCACAAGTAAGGGGTACTAGTGGCCCAATACTTAGTACACCGACAGTTGTGCATTTCCTTATTGATTTCCATGTTCATATATATGCATGTGTGTCTAAGATGTTGTATGACACTTACTCCCGGTAAGTTCTAACGAACCGCCAAGGATTCATGTCTTTATTTTCTCTTCTTTCTTTTTCTCAAAAGACAGAAGGATTCCTCGCGTGCACATTTGTCGGGGGGAAGGAAGATATGAGTATCAGTTGGCGACGTTCAAAATTGACGCTTGCCGGAGGAAGGACAGCGACAGAAAGCTAAGTTCTAAAACTTAGAACAAGTTTCCTTTATCGCAAAGTTATTTTCTTGGATGATTTTGACTTTTGTATGGAAAATCTGCACGTGAAGGAACCCTTGCTGTAATCGGTTGCGCCCTTATTTTGTTTTGAGTCCGCTCAACGATTTAAGTGGCTGCACTGAGAACGCCAAGGAGTCTTGCCGGTCGCTGCGCCTCCAGCAGGCTGCTGAAGTCCCGCACCCATTGATCGCGGCAGGTTGCGCGCCGGCAAGTTTTTCAGTAAGCATAGGGTGAACTCCATACATAAAGGAATCAGACAAGGGAGATAGTATGCATGTACCCAAACATAAGCAAGTTATATTACATTAATAAGTTGCCGCAGTTCTAACTTAAGACTTAATTGTCTTTGGCATGGAATGACGACGGCAAGAAGAGGTGGAGCAGTTAATCTCTACGCTGGCCTTCGACCCTTTTAATTGAATCCACCTTCTCAAGGATAGGCGCGAAAAGCTCTTCAAGCGCCTCGAGGTTTGTGTCCTTTGGCAGGAGGCCAAGCATGTTGGAGATGTCGATGCCAGGATTACTATGCACCACCTCGATAAGTACCTTGCGGAGGATGGCCCGGCAAAGCCGGCGGGACTCGTTGGCCAATTGGGTCGCCCGGTTAGACTAAAGCAACTTCAGGGCATCAATGATGCTTTCGAAGAACATCGTCAACCTGGCACTCGAAGATATCCTTTCCTCGGAAGAATACCTGAAGTTTGACAGGCCCATGGTTGACAGTTCTGCCGTGAGCTTCTCCGCAGCATCGATGAGACGTCCAGTCCAGATTTTCACCCCCTTTTCGTAATCAACTTGGGCGGCGGCAGCACTCTTGAGCAGGTTCCTCTCTTCCTGGAGGTCTTTGAGCAGGGCCTTCTCGCGGGCCCTGCCAGCCCCGAGAGACTTCTCCAACGTGGTCAGCTTCAATTCCAGAACGGCAATATCATCATTTGCTGAGGAAAGCTGCTTGGTCTTGTTAGACATGGCAACTTGAATCTCCGCCAGGGTGTGGTGGGTTTTTTCCCTATCACCTTTGAGCGTCGAGAGCTCCTTGCCGTGTTCTTCGAGATCCACTTCCAGTTTCTTTACTTTGTCACTCAGCTCATTCTTGGCGGCCTCTGCAGCCTCGGCAGCATCGACGGCCTCCGTGAGCTTGCCGGCGTGATCTACAGTTAGAGCTTCGAGCGCCTCTTTGTGTTTCTCCTCCAGCTCCTGGGTCCGCCGCGCGACAAGCTTCTCGATATCTTCATCTTTGCTGTGAAGCTTGGCGGCGAGCGCCTGCTCACGTGCGGCAAGGTCTTCCTCGTGAGCATCAAGCGCAATGCGACGCCCCTTCAGGAGAGCATCTTCAGCAGCAATTCTTTGCGTAGCTTCCTCTTGCGCCTTCTCCATGTCAGATTGTTTCAGGAGGATTTCTGTCCACTATTGGCTCACTTGTTCCCGGCCGGCAATCAGCTCTTGAAGGGCCTCGGCGTACCAGACTTGCATTTGTTCGACGCGCCTCTGAAAATCTGCTTCGGCCACCTCGACAACTGCCATTCTGGAATCCGCTTTCTCTTTCCGGGCGCGGTGAAGAGCCTGGAGCTTGCGGAAATTTTCGCCCATGGCCTGAAGGAGCTGATCCTCTTCAGATTTGCCGCTGTTAGCGCTTGGATCATCAACAACCTCGAGCCCGGCAGCAGCGATGATTTCTTCATCAAAGATTTCCCCTTCGGTTGGTGCCCCAATGCTTGCCGTCCCCGGGAAGTTGACAAACAGGTTCTCGCCAACTTTGAGATATTTGCTGGATGAGGGGACTTCAGATGTTGACGGTTGATCCTCAACAACTGCCTCACCAGTAGCAGGGGGCTCCATGGCCGGCGTAGCGCCTGGCGCTCCTGCGGCAGGAATGCCGTCAGTACGGTCACCAGCCTCCTTGTCGCCCTCTTCAGTAGACTCTTTGGAGGGTTCCTCCTGTGCAGTCTTGGCGGCCTCCTCGGCAAAAGCACCACCGGCTTCTACGGTGGCATCCATGGCGGCCTCGCCGGCAGCGATCTTGTCGGCTTCGGCGGCAACATCCCTGGCGGTCTCCTCGATGATAGCGTCGATGTCCATGTCTTCCATCTCAGGGAATTCTAAAGGACAAGGGGGAGAAACAGAATGAGATCAAGATCGAAGTTCAAGAAGACAAAAGAAAGAGAGATAAAGGAAAGAATAGCAAGTGCGCTGAGGCAATTGGTTACCTGCATCGGGCTGTCGAGAGGTGGCCTCACCCCTCCCGGCAACCTCGGTTGCCGGGGGTGAGATGCCAGCATCCATGGTTGTTGGCTCCTCCTCAACCAAGACAAGCTCGTCGGTGTGATCACTTGCCGGGGACGCGCTTGTGGGCGATGTGGTTGACAGAGGTGGCACGACGAGGGTATCTCCTGATAACTCCCTTTGTTGCCGTCCTTCTCCTGCAAGCCCAAAGATATCAGTGGCAAGGATAGGAACCTCAGCATTCCCCAACCGAAAAGAATAATGAACTTACGCTGGGGGCTGCGCTGGGGGCTGCGTCGAGGACTAAGATCCGAGCTGACGGTAGTAGTTTATGGCGCGCTCACGAAGCCTGCCGGAGGCTCGTCGTGTGTAGAAGTCTTTGTCCTCTTCGCCATCCTCTCCATCAAGGTTTCTGCATCACTGCAGAGACAATACAAGCAAGTCAATAAGATTGATCCAGGATTGGAGGATAAAGGCTGTGGCAAGGTACTCACTCTTCCTCTTCTCGCTCCGGACTGAAGCCGGAGATGTCGAAATCGACCTCCGTTGCAGTGTCTGTGTGGGGAGGCGGAGGAGGGGTCCTAGGTCGTTTGGCTGTAGCAAGCGCCGGGGGTTGGCGTGTTTCCGTCACCTCAGCTTCCGGTGCGGTAGTGCGAGACACTCCTGCCGCCTCAACAGTTGCCGCTGCTGTGGGTCTCGCACGCCGCGCAGGTTGCTGTCGAACTCCTTGCCGCGGTGCAGCCTTGCCAGCCGCTTTCTTGCCGGGAGCCTCGCTGCTCGAGGAAGGTTGGTTTGCCGGGATGCCAGATGCAGCCTTTCGAAGAACACGCTTTGTCTTCTTCGGGGCTGGGAGCTCTTCTTGCGATTCTTCTTCAGCCGCGTCTTCGTCGGACGAGCTCTCAGCGGCCGTGCTGCTCTGTTCCCCGGCAACTTTGTCCTTCCCGACAGGATTTTTCTCCACCACTACCTCTGCGTCACTGGTTTCCCATTCTATGAAGCCGGCGCTGCCAGCCTCCGCGGCAAGATTTGCCTCCTCCGCCCTAGTGGCGATGTATGCCACCTCTTTGTCGGTGGTGGCTCGGATGAAGTGTGCTTCTTCCCGGACGGCCCTCTCCGTCAAGTTATCAAAGAACTTTTGTGCCTCTTCCTCGGATGGCTCAACCCATGTCGCGTCGAGACTGTGGGCATTGAACAGTGGCACGGTAGCGATAATTGACCCCAGGGCAGAGTTGTTGCACAGATGGACAATCCTTGCCGGCAACCGATGCTTGTTGTCGCGCTGGAACAGCTTTTGACGGAGAGCGCCAAGTTGCATAGCAGTCAAATTGTTATTCAACCCGGGGCGCAGTCTCATGATGTCTGCTGCGTTTCGGTATTCCCAAGCTGGTCTTCCTTTATTCTGCAAGGGGGCAATGCGGCGGCGGAGAAAATCGAAGCCAATCATCTCCATTGTTAGCCCGGCAGCTTTCAGGCGAAGAATCCTGGTGGTGGCGATTGTGAGTTTTTCATCTTCAGCAGCAAGACTGCTCCAGCCACTGCCGCGGACCGCTTTCTGCTGTCGAGGCAGACAGAACGGATGGGGATCTGTTTCCTTGATCCAGCACCACTCAGCCCGCCATTCGTCCCACTTCTCGCGGTAAACCCCTTCTGGGTATATTTCCTTATTCCAAGCCCTTGGAATCCAGGTGATAGAACCAGAGAGGGCCTCTCCTTTTTGGATACGAGGGAAAAAGTAGTGGCGGAAAAGGGCAGTATTGGGAACCACTCCGGCAAAGTTTTCACAAAGGTGAGCAAAGATGGACATGCACAATACTGCATTCGGCGTGAAATCGAGAAGATGGAAGCTGTATGTGTACATAATGTCGTTGAAGAAGTCAGAAAATGGAGGACAGAGCCCGCAATAGAAGTATGCAACGAAAAAGGGATATCTGTCTGACCCTCTCTTGGAGCAAGAACCTGGAATCACGCGAGTGGCGGGGTGAGCCTATGTCTCCCTCGCCCACATGCACTGGTACCGCCTCTTCAAAGCTTCCACATCAAGCGACGGGGCGAAGACGACATACTTCTTCCGCATCTTCACCAGCTCGCTCTCCGGGACATCGGCTTTCGTCTCCTTGCCCTTGCCTTTGCTGGTCTTGGGCGGTAAGGCGACTGCAAGGGCGGAAGCCGGGGATGAAGCGGGCGTGGAGGCGACGAGCGGATGAGGGAAAGCTTTGCTCTGAGCTCGAGAGAAGGAAAGCAATGGCGACGGCCAGATTGAGAAGAAGAGGGGGGTAAATAGGCCTGTGCCTCTGCGGTTTCTCCTTTTTATGGGGAAGGAGCGGGTCCGCCTCTTTTACTCCCCAATGTGAATACGCCTCTGCAGGCGCGTTGCAGTTGCAGCTTTTTGATGCACGCTTCCCACGTCACGCATTCAGCGCGCGTAGTGGGGGGCACAGTAAACGGGATATTTACGAGCAGTTAATCCCCTGCCACGTGTGCCCGTGCACTGTTTGGGCCTAGCCCAACAACGCCTCTCACTCGTGTGTGGCCTAGGCCCGGGGGCTCCTGTCGGTGTACTAAGTATTGGGCCATTAGTACCCCGTACTTGTGCACGGGCAGTTGTAGCCATACTCGCGGCAAGGCTTGTCGGGGAACAGTTCGAGGTTGACTCAGGCCACCAAAGAAATCCTCAAGTCAAAGATCTGAGGATTAGCAGATAAGAAGGGCTGGAATCTGAAGGCCAGCCTCCCCGGCAAGATCTTGCCGGGGTGGCCTGCGAAGCCCGGCAAGATTCGGCGCCCGGCAAGGCTCGGCGCCCGGCAAGATTCAGCACCCGGCAAGATTTTGTTGTTGTGCCACCGCTCTGGCACAGCAACAAACCCGACACTCTGGGTCCTTCTTTGGGTGCGTGGCGACGCGCCAGTGGAGGAGAGCTTAAGCGGTGCTGATGGGATGGCCCCTTTTTCCATCCCCAAGAAAGTGAGGACACTTAGACGGACACCTCACGGTGCATTAAATGCGTTTGTCCTAATCCGTCAGGGGTTAGGTATGATGACCCTATAGCTACTTTACACCTCAATGTATGTACATTTTGCCAGTGTGGTGACCCCTTTGTGATATAAAAGGAGGCCCAAGGCAACTGCTACAGGAGAGGACGATCTTCTGGCCCATTCTGCATGCGTAGCTGCTCTTTGAACATACTGTTCACTGTGAGCGCTCCTGGAGCCTGGGCTCAAGAACATTGATAATAAAACAAGGCAGGAGTAGGGTTTTACGCTGGTTAGCAGCCCGAACATGGGTAAAATCGCCCCGTGTCGATCATTGGTTCTGCTTTTTGCGCATACCTCTCTCCCTGCCGAATCGTAAAGGGGTCCTTTAGGATCCCATAGGTGTCGCACGCCGACACCTATGGAGCATAGCATCACAACTAGGCAATTGAACATGCTCATCATCATATTCATCATAAATGGGTGGCATATCGAAACAAGACATAGTATGTGATGAATCCATAAGGTGATCAACATCATGCAAGCAATCATTTGCAAGATAGTCCACTAGTGGGACAAGAGAAGCACCATCACCTATGTTACCTTTGGAGCATCGCTCATGTGTTGTAGGTGAGGTGTCGAAGACCAAGTCGTGGTCATCATCATCTTGATGGAACCATGTGGGGGTGCATCATCGTCCACCATGGCCATCGTCGTCTCCATTGGAGGTATGGACTCGTCGAGGATAGGCATGTCATCATGTAGGAGACCTAGCACCAAAAGGGAAAACACACTCGGAGTAGAGGGTAAGTCGTTAGAAATCATAGTGGCCTCACATGCCGTGTCAACTACCTCACTCACTAAGTGTTGTGGCTCACTCACTCCCTCTTGGATGGTCTCACTCATATGGTTGGTGGAGTCACTCAAATGGCTCTCAACCTCACATATGATGTGTGGCATGCTCTCAAGTGTGGGGCTAGTGGTGGTCACACTCATCCTCTCATAGGAAATGCACTCAATGTCACATATGGTGGAGTCACTCATGTCACTCATGTGGTGGTGGCTCTCCTCACATGGGAATTGGGGCATCTCGTCATATGTGGGTGTCGGAGAGATGTAGGTGCAAACGTCTCCATGCTCAACTCCTATCGCCGCCTCGGTTGAAGGGATAGTCCCATGTTCAACCTCCTCATCCATAACACCTCTGAAGATGAATGCCGTAGGATGTGGCAAAACATCACTCTCCTCCGAGATCAAAGAGAAGGTCTCATGTGCAGTCTCGTAGCTTGACTCGGAGTATGAGTCATATTGGTGCGCCGTCTTCATGTTGTTGAAGCGGTTCGTCCTCGACGCCGTAGTCGAAGGAGATGGCCCTTGCTTGACCGTCTTGTCGCCGTCTTGTTGTAGGAGGCCCATATGAAGTGGCACCTCGTAGCTCGTCTCCATGACCAAAGGGAATTTCCCATGCTCGGTCATCTTCCTTGAGGGGATTCCGAAGATGGAAGTGTCGCCCTCGCTTGTAGGTGGTCGCCTTGTTGTTGAAGATGTTGATGTAGGCGAACTCTTGGGAAGTAGGCGAAGATGTCGTACGTCCAAAGGCGAAGATGCCTTGATAGCACTTGGCGAAGATGCCGAAGTGGTGGTGGTAGTAGCCGTAGCGTCCTCTTGGTGGTGCTTGTCTCGCGGTCTTCTCTTGTGCTCATGAAGGTTGGCTGTAGCTTGATGTAGAGCTTGTTGGGACTTGTAGGTTTGTGCGTCTCGAGCATCTTCATGTTGATGGTGTCGTTGTCGCACTTGAGCTCGTAGTAGATGTCGTTCGTCGTCGTCGTGCACATGATGCTTGGAGGTGACTTGCCCTTCATGACGATGTGGATCACGAATGTGATGGTGGTCACCATGGACATGTGGACGTGGATGAATTGCGCTTGCATCGCGTGGGCGCTCCGAAGATGTTTGACTTGGTCGCCACCGCCTTGAAGATGACGAATGGGAAGATCGGTTGATCAACAAGGTCCGAATCTCCTCCATCCTTGCATCTTCCTCCTCCTTTTGTGCGGAAAGCTTGTTGTCGAGGTAGTCTCTTGTACGCAGCTCGGAGTGTCGTATTTCGATGGCGAGGTTGTCGATGCGCTCTCTCAAGCTTGATTGTGCGCCTTGCATTTGTCATTGTAGATCGAAGATGGACATTTTGGTGATGTAGTTGTTCGCGCCGTTGTTGTCGTGGAAGACCGGAGATGAAATGCCTTGCCTATCCATCACAAGACTCGAGCAAATATGAGTGGGAGAAAGAGAAGAACTAGACCAAATGTACCTTATCCAATGTTGAAAATGGATCAATGATCACTCAATAGTGTAGCAAGGAGATAGCACAATTGGTACCGGATCTTGTCAATTCTCACACCTACACAAGTAAAGCTTATGGAGTAGCTTGGTGAGGATAGTGGCACAAAAATTTGATGCAAAATGTTAGCAAGAGTCAATAATGTTGAAAGAGATTCATAAATTCGCAAGTAAAACAAGTAGACCAATAGCAATATGTGACACACGGAAACACACGCACGAATAGATAAATGTGGTTGTGCAACCAAGGATTGAGTGGAAAATGTGGAATCCACGGAAAATGCTCTTGTCACACAACACTAGAGAGACGCTGGCCGATTGCTCAATAGGCGGATACGAACTTGTGCACTACCTATATGAGACAAAATATAGGGACTTCCTATCACAAGTATGCTATGTATGTATGGTTCCCGGTGTTTCTCTCAAGATGATCCAAGATGATCGTATATGACAATCTTATATGCAATGTGGTATGATGCTATGGCTATTGCTTACAAGCTTCTTTGTTCTTTCTCTCTTTTGCTTAAAAGCTTATTCTTTTTTTTATATGGCCACTATGCGAAATGCATAAACCAAGATAGCAATTGTGTATATGCGGGAACAAACTTGTGACACAAGAGATGATATGATACAAAGATGATACCAATATGGTATGGTATGTATGCAATGGAAGGGTGGATCGATGATCACTAATGTGCACAAGTAACGTTGCCGGCAATACTCAAATGGCTAGTCTCGATAGGCAAGTGACGCAAAATGGGCTAGGGGTTATCAATGCAATGGCAAGGGTAATATACAATGGAGGGATACCACGATACCATGGTGATATTAAGGTTACCATCCGTGGCGATGATGAGTGGCGGTGTTCTTGATGTAGATACCAAGATGATGTAGACCTGTCCCTAATTAGCCGAAACACCTTAGGAAACGGAAAAACCGCGAACTCAAAATCTCAAATGTCAAATGTCAAATGATGGTAGCGGAATGCAGTGGTGGTTTTGTGGAAGCTCAATGGGATTGCGGAAATGCAATGATGGGTTATGGAGTAGGCAATGCGGAAGTGTAGGGTTATTGGGTTATGCGAGTCGGAGTTGAAGGTCACCGTCCCTAAGTAGCCAAAACACCTTAGGAAACACAACTCACAACTCAAACAAAATTGGGTTAAGTTGAGCTGGTGGAAGTGTATGGTAGACAAGCCTATGCGGAAGTTATGGTGGTGGTTGATGAAGAAGCAACCGTCCCTAAGTAGCCAAAACACCTTAGGAGACTCGAATCACTACTCAAGCAACCACTAATGCTATATGGATCAAAATGGGTGAGGTTGCGAAAGTCGGTGGTGGTAATGCGGATGATGTGGTGAAGGCCCTAGGAAAAGATGCCAAAGTTCCAAAATTTGAAGGAGTCAAATGGTGTTGGTGGTATTTTTGTGGTATGGGGGATATCAATAGCTTCAAAACGAGCTAAAGAACGTCAAAATCGGAGTTCGGATGAATTAGTTATGGCCGAAACAAAAATCAGCCGAAGTTAGAATCTACAGGTGTCGGACGTCCGAGAAATGTCAAACTTCCGAGGGCTGGAGCGGGACGGACGTCCAGAAAAGATCGGAAATCCGATGTTTTCGTTCTGGATGGGTGGTTCCGGTCGTCCGGTAATGGTCGGATGTCCGGTGGTTTCGGGGGCTCGGATGTCCGAGAAAACGTCGGTCGTCCGATGGGTCTGGGTCAGCTCGAGATCCGAGTTTCGGGACGCGATTTTGGGCGGAAAATGGAGATTTTGGGGTCAAAACTGATGAGATCTCGTGGATGAAAGATGGGGAAACTTAGGGAGATGCTAGATCCACTCGAAACCAAGCAAATCCATGGATGAAAATCAACAAAACATCATCAAACCAACAAATCACAAAAAAAATTGGGGCTATTTTTTGTGGGGATTTTCGAAATTTAGGACGAAATCAAGCAAAAGAAGGCTAGAAAGTGGGGGTAGGGGCTCCAAATTCATGATCAACATGGCTCATGATACCAAGATGATATAGGGTAGAACCCTACATGCCCGATCTTTCACGATTGGAGCGGATCCCGCGATGAACACGAAGAACACGAGGGGAAATACGAGAGGAATCACTCAAACCAATAAGATTCGATTACACATGTGCTAGATCCTCAAAATACAAAGAGATACAAGATCCACGATCAACAAAGGACGATACGAACGGTAACTAGTTCATCTACGTGAGGAGGTCTTGAGGGGTCATCCCATGAAGGGGTCTTGAATCCAAGGTGGATCTTCTCCGTAGAGGCCGCGGTCTCTCTCGATGGAGTAGATCCGGATGGATGAGCAAAGCTCTATCTCTAAAATGAGCTAAACCAATGCTAACCCTAACTAGGAGGAGGTGGAGGAGTATATATAGTCTAGGGCCACGAAGAGGTAAGTGAGGGGTACATGGGCTTCGGCCCAATACACTATGCGCAGACAGGCGTCGGACGTCCGATGGCTGTCGGTCGTCCGGTCGCTCGCGGGCGTCCGATCGTCCGGAAGTCTTCGGACTTCCGACGTTTTGGCTCTGGTCCGGTAATGCCGGATGTCCGGTCGGCGTCGGTCGTCCGGATGTTGATGAGTGTCGGACGTCCGGTGTCTAGCGGTCGTCCGGGTGCTGTAGGTTGCCTCGGCTGGAGTCGATCTGGCTGGTGGAGTCTCCAGGCGTCGGACGTCCGGAGATCATCGGTCGTCCAGAGGTCGTAGGACGTCCGAGAGCTATAGCTTCCTGGCAGCTCTTCCTCTTGTTCCTCGCGCTTGGTGTCCTCGCCGTCTTGTCCAATGCTCCTAGTTGTTCCATGGCCTTCCTCTTGGTTCCTGGTCATGCATAGCACATATGTTTGAGGTAGTAGCCATGTCTCACATGTGGAAAGTGACGATTCGGAGAGGAGCGAGTTCACCTTGTGTCCAATGGCGTATACTTGAGGTCTCATCTTATGTCCTCTTGGGGCTTGGAGAGTAGACATAGTGTACATGGGGATGATTATAGGATGCTCCGCATCAAGTGGGAAGGCCCTTACCGGGTAGTACGAGTCACCAGACCTGGCACAGTCCGTCTGGAGACCGGAGATGGCATTCAGTTGCAAAACTCATGGAACATTGAGCATCTCCGTAAGTTCTCCCCGTAAGGCGTGGCTGTCGGGCCCTGTCCAGCAGCCACCCTTTTGTACAGGCCTTGCCGATGTTGCATGTAACCCCTTGTACAAAGCCAGACGCAGACCCTGAGCAACAGAAATAAACGATGCGCTGGGAGGCCCCCAAAACTTGCATGCATGCATACGCATATTATGAGCATAGCATGATCATGTAGATAAGGTCGTATGAGGCATTGTTTTCATCTGCATTAAGTTGCAGGGTCCTTGTCGTGGACTTGGTCCCGAAGAAAAGAAATGAAGACAAGCCCATGTGACGATCCCCGGCAAGCCAAACAGATAAGTTCTCTTCTTATCCTTACGTGTTCTGTAAGTAGAAACTTGTGCATATGAAAACCTTGTCACTTTCGAAACTAAGGTGCTCCCATCCTCTGACTCGAACGTTGCTTCGGTCAGGATGGTCGCAGTGGCCTTTGACTGAGAAGGCTTGGCGGGGGGCTGGTCCCTCTTTGTGATTTGTGCCCGGCATGCTTAGCTCAGCGGCAACAAACCGAGGGTACCGGCAGGATAGTCTGCCGGGAAAACTTGTTTACTTGAAGGTAAAGAGGCATTTCAGCTCTGCATGAGTTTGATACATGCACAAGTGCCCGGCAAAGCTTATCTTTTTCATTAATATGCTGATGAACAAGTACAGATCTTACAGAACACCAACATGGATAAAGAAGATTACATAATTTAGATTAAAGTTTGGCAAGTGCCTACATATTTTAGATTGAAAAAAGATAAGTGCTCCGTAATCCCTTTCTTGCCCCTATCCTCCTAGGCACTGTGGTGGAAGAGGAAGAGGGCAAAAGGACTACCTGAGCAGATGCCCAACCCAATCCTGTCAGGACCTGTCGGGCGCAGCCTGACAAGATCGAGAGTGGCGAGGCTGCAAAGGAGAGGGGCGGAAGGAGCAGCTCGGCGGTGCCCTGGTCACCAAATCTAGGACCAGCCAGAAGCCCCAAGGAAAGCACCAGCGGGGAGAACCGCTGGAGCTCAGCTGGAAGACTGCTGGAGGAGGCGAAGGCACCAAGAGAGCGGCCCCCTCCCCGGCAACCAAGAGGCCGGTGATGATGGTGCCGGGGACGGAGGGGAAGAGCGGAAAGATGAGGCAGCAGGTCGGCAATACGAGACGAAGGTGTCGGTGCCATCGTACTCCAACCTGACGCCCTGCCACCCGCCTTCTCCGTCTTCCCTCATTCTTTCTTCATCACCACCACTCGAGGGGGACGCCAGCTCCTCGAGCCGTTGCCTCCCCCGGAGAAGCTGCGGGCGACGACGGCGTCCGAGACGCGCAAGGAGCATCGCTCCCCACCTCAGAGGGCAGGAAGATGCCGCCGTCTTCAACATTCGCCCCGACTTCACCAAAGGGGGCAGTGTTGGGACTACCAAAAGACCCGAGCGCTGCACCCCAGACAGACGCCGGAAACCCTGGGGGCCCCGACGTTAGGTCGACAAGCCGCGGTGACTCACGACAAGGTCTAGTGCTCCCCGCCAGATGACCGACCCGAGTAGAGGAGACAAGCATTCCACCATAGTGGAAAAGCTTGGTACCTCCTGTGCTGCAAGTGGCTCGACCGCCACATCCCTTTCGGCCCCGGACCAGACTCACTCCCCGGGCGCCTACACAAGCTTTCAGCGTCATCAACCCCAAGCTCGAGCCCGGGGCCTGGCCCCAGTCTCTCCCTCTCAACATTGCAAGGAGAAGGAAGGAAATGGTGAGAAGAGGTGCGTGGATGAGCACTTCTGCTTCCCCTCGCCCCCTTTTATAGGCGGGCTGGGGGCTGGTAGCTGATTCCTCGGTGGGTAACCACCGTCACTCTCCACCAACCCCAGAAGACCGGGCCCCTGCCTTGACGCCCTCCCGCACCACGCACCTCCGTAACCTACCCCACACAATGCATGCAGCATACATGGCCAGGGATAAGAGTGTGATGGGAAGAGTGAATTGGCAGTTAATGGCCCGTGCGTTAAAGTCATTCACGGGCCATTACAAAGATGGCCCCACTACAATTGGCATTACATGACGCGTGGGGAAACCGAAAACTGATCCAAGCTCAGATTAATGAAGAAGCAAAGAAGACCTCAAGGGACAAACCGCCGCAAGCCTCCTCGCCCATGTACTTGACAGGGCCTACCCCAACGACGCTCGGCAGCGCGTTCAGGCCAGGCCCGGGGGCTCCTGTCGGTGCAACAAACCCCAGGTATGTTGCCCGAATTGTACACAGGCTTGGAGGCAAGCTCGCAACGTCCAAGTCTAGACCAAGCAAGGAGAGATCAGCTCTTTGAGAGATCAAAGGGCGGAGAAAGAAGACCAAGACAAGCTAAATAAGCAAGACACAACTAAGGAGAAACCTCCCTTGCCGGGCAGGCGAGCCTGGCAAGGACGAGGTTACCCCGAAGACAGAACTCAAGACTGCCCAGGCAGGCTTGCCGGGGACACCAAGGGCGGCCTACCCCGCCAAGGCTCCACCACTCCACCTCACAGCGACGCAAGTCATCGATCGATGCGGTGTCAAGCCCCCAAGTGACTAAGTGACTGTTATTGGACACATGGCAGCCATTTCCAGAGGAAACCACCTCCAAATGACATCCGTCCAGAGACGTGTCAAGCAGGCAGACGAGAAGATGGCCGAACGGCCCGGCAAGGCTTGCCGGACACGCCATGATGTGACACTAAGCGATGCATTTAATGCGCTCTGCTTTGTCTGCAGAGTTAGGTGTGATAGCACTGTTTGCTATCTAATCAGTAAACAATGACTGATTTGCCATTGTGGTGACCCCTTGATCTATAAAAGAAGGGCCATGGCAACCATAAAAGGGATTCGGACCCCTGTACACTCATACGCGCATAGTTCCTCTCGCCCCGAGGCAACCCTGCCAGGCTAGAGCGCTACGTTTCCACCACGGTCCTCACATCAATCCACCAAAGCAGAAGTAGGGTTTTACGCCTCGCGGCGGCCCGAACCCGGGTAAAAACTGCCAGTGTGATCTCTGCCATGCTGTGCTGCTCTCTCCGCTCTTTGTGGAATGTGCCCTTCCCCCCGTCGAACCACAAAGGGGCCGATGGCCCCATAGGTGGCCGTGGTTTCCCACGACAAGCGGTGGTAGCTGGCCTGTGCCTGTCGGGGGCAGGGCTTGCCGAGCCATCTTGGAGGGGTGAGCGCTTTGGTCTCCGGTTGCCCCGGAGGCACCGCTGGTGGGGGTTTGCCTTTGCTCTTGCTTGTGGTATCGACCTTGCCGGCCTCGCCTGGCCGGCAAGGGACACTCCTCTTGGAATCTTGACTTGCATGTTTAGCTTGGTCTTCTTGATACGCTCCTTGATGTCACGAAGAGCGGTTTCTCTGGCTTGGTTTTGCATTGGCTCTGAATGTGCTTGATATATAACTGTCAGCATGCTTGTGTATGGGTCCGGTCAACAAATGCAAATGTTTGTTGCACCAACATGAGCCCCCGGGCCTGGCCCATATGTGCTGCCGGGCATCGTTGGGGTAGGCCCTAATAAATGCACAGGCGAACACTTTGGCCGTACCGCAATGGGATCCATGAATTCCTTAATATCTTCCTTGCTTCTTCATTAATCTGTGACTGGATCAGTTTCCGGTTTCTCTGCGAGTCGTACTGAGCGACGTGGGGCTACCCACGTAATGGCCCATGGGTCGCCCACGTTCACGGGGAGGTAACTGCCATTTTACTCATCCCACTACCACTGCCGTTTCCGCCCCGTACGTTGCATGCATTGCGTAGGGTTGGTGGCAGAGACGCAAGGCGCGGGAATGAGTGCCATGGCAGAAAGCTCGGCGCCGCAGATAGGCGCAGGCGGGCGGTCTGCGATTCCGGACGTTGCCAGTCACGCTGATGGACCGGATTGGTCGATCGTGGCGGTTGCCATGGGGTAGTGGGGAGCCAGCCCCCTGCCACGCTCTGCTATAAAAGGGAGCGCAGAGGTGGGCGAAAGGACTCACCCACGCATCTCCTTCTTCTTCTTGCGTCCTCTTCCACCATGGTGAGGGGGAGAGGGCGCGGTCGTGCTCCTGCGGTGGCGACGAGGACCTCTTCTCGGCAATGCATCCCTACCCCGACCGGGAATGCAGGGGCAGAATCCAGCACACAAGGTGGTGTTGCGGGACGCAGACGTGGCCGGTGAGGCTCTTGGGGCCGGGGAGGATGCGGTGGCGCTCTGGTCGCTCCTCCTCCAGCCACCCTGGCCCCGATGGAGGGCCATGTCGGGGACACGCCGCTGGAGTTCATCGTCAGGCTGCGCGAGCCTCCGTGTAGCCGCCTTCGGCTTCCTACCCCTTTTGCAAGGGTAATGGAGGTGGAACGGCCGCACGGGTTGAAGTTGCACATGAAGGGTTGCTGTAATGGCAACATGCGGGCAGACATTGAGTTCCCCGCACCTCACATGATGCTTCTTTGTCACGGCTGGAAAACTTTCGCACATGCCCATAGCTTGGTGGAGGGGCACGTCCTCCATTTTAAGTTAATGGATGCAGATCTGCTCTCCATTAAGGTCTTCGGGCGTTCGGGTGGTCGCTTAGGGTGCTGCGCTGAGAGCTTTACCAACGATGAAATCTCCTCTTCAAGCGACAGTGATGAAGAGGACACTGACGGGGAAGACGACAGTGCCGAGCGGGAGGACGGCAGCTCGGAGTCCAGCTGAGCGTCGGATGCACTGTCACCGTCAGCTAGGCGCCGGTGGCACCATCATCTGCACCTGGCCTTCTCCCCGACAGAACGATTTGTCAGGGTGTTGGGTCTGGATGCCTTCGCCTCCTCCAGCTGGACCCCGGCAGGCTTCATCGTGGACTCCAGCTTTGTCATCCCTGCCGGTGTCCCTCCTGCCACATTCCGCTGGTCCTGGTGGTGGTGACCAGGGCATCGCCTAGTCGCTCCTTCCGCCCTTCCGGCTTCATCCCCGCCCTCCTGATCTTGTCAGGCTGCGTCCCACAGGCCCTGACGGGGTCAGGCTGGGCTTCTGCCCAGGCACTCCTTTCACCCTCTTCACCTCCCACTGTAGCTCCTAGGAGGAGAGGGACAAGAAAGGCATTACGGGGCACTTATCTTTTTTCAACCTAAAAGATGTAGGCACTTGCCAAACTTTAGCTTAAATTATGTACCCTTTCATCCATGTTTGTACCCTGTATGGTTTGTACTTGTTTACCAGCATATTAATGAAAAAAGATATGCTTGTCGGGCGCTTGTGCATGTATCACGTCCATGCTGAGGAATGGCTCCTCTGTACTTCCAAGTAAACAAGGTTTTCTGGCAAGACACCTTGCCGGTCTCTTCCGTTGCTACCACAGGGCTTAGCCTGACGGGTTAGGAGCATGGAAGAGAACTGGCCCTTTATCAACCCTTTTTTTTAAATGCTACTACAACCATCCTGACTGAAGTAATTCTTCGAGTCAAAGGATGGGAGCACAAATGTTTAAGGGCGACAAAGTTTTTCTATGCACAAGCTTTTCATACAGGGGCATGTTATGGATGGATAAGGGAACTTATCTGCTTTACGCCGTCGGGGATCGATACGCCAGCTTGTCCTCACTTCTCCCTTTTGGGGAGTTTATCCATGGCAGGGGCCCTATTGTTAGTACAGGGGGAAAAATAGCAGCACACAATCTCATCTATATTATTTAAGGACTATAGCAAAGTCAGACTTAAATAAACATGCATGCAGGTTTTAGGCGCCAGCACTTCGTTTTATTATCTTTGCACAGGGTCTGCACCTGGCTTTGTACAAAGGGTTACATGCGCATCGGCAAGGCTTGTACAAAAGGTGGTTGCCGGGAGCTGAGCCTGGCAGCCGCGCCTTACAGGTAGAACTTGCGAAGATGCTCAATGTTCCATGAGTTCTGCATTTTAATGCCATCTTTGGTCTCCAGACGGACTGTGCTAGCTCTGGTGACTTGTACTACCAGGTAAGGGCCTTCCCACTTCAGCGTCAACTTGTTGGAACCCTTGGCAGACTGAACACGCCTAAGGACAAGGTCACCTTCCTCAAGGCTCCGGGCGTGAATCCTACGGCTATGATAGCGGCGTAGAGCTTGCTGGTAGCGTGCAGCACGCATAGCGGCCCAGAGATGATCTTCCTCGAGGAGCATGGCATCGTCATGCCGGAGCTGCTTTTGCTCTACTTCATCATACACAAGTACTCGAGGTGACCGTATATGAGTTCTGTGGGGAGCACTGCTTCTGCCCCATACACTAGGGAGAAGGGAGTCTGACCGGTAGCTCGATTTGGTGTCGTTCGGAGGGACCAAAGAACCACCGGCAGCTCATCAATCCAGCGCCTACCGCATTTCTGCAACTTATCAAAAGTTCTCGTCTTGAGCCCACACAACACTTCAGCATTCATCCTCTTAGCTTGCCCATTGCTCCGGGGATGAGCAACAGAGGCAAAGGAGACCTTGCTCCCAAGGCTTTGGACGTACTGCGTGAAGGTGCGGCTCGTGAACTGGGTGCCGTTATCGGTGATCATTCTGCTGGGTACTCCAAAACGGCACACCAATCCTTTCAAGAACTTGACAGTTGATTGTGCGGTCACCTTCCTCACTGGCTCCACCTCAGGCCACTTTGTAAACTTGTCGATTGCAACGTACAAGAATTCAAAGCCCCCGGTAGCGTGGGGGAGGGGGCCCAAGATATCGAGCCCCCAGATCGAGAATGGCCAGGATAAAGGGATCGTCTAGAGAGCTTGAGCTGGTTGATGAATGTTATTGGAATGGAACTGGCAGGCTTCACACTTGGTGACTAGCTCCATTGCATCCTAGAGGGTTGTGGGCCAGTAGAAACCCTGTCGGAAAGCTTTTCCGACCAGGGCTCTTGATCCAATGTGGGAGCCACACATACCCCCATGTATCTCTGTCAACAGCTTCAGCCCATCTTCTCGGCAGATGCACTTCAATTTGACCCTGTTTGGCCTCTTTCTGTACAGAGTGTCACCGACAAACTAGTAGATACTGGATCGTCGGGCTACTTTTTCAGCTTCTTCATGTTCTTCGCGAAGTTCTCCTGTTTGAAGAAAACAGGCTATGTGCCATGCCCAAGCTGGAGCCTGTGGCTCGACAACAAGGACTAAGCGTACCTCCTCATTCGCGGGAGAGCTCCCTTCTACCGCAAGAACTTGTGGTTCTACATGAGGGTGTGACTCACCAACCGAAGCGGGGCTACCCCCGCCAGCCTCTCTACCTGCAGCTTCGGGGAGCTCTACCGGGAAATGCTTGTCGGGGTTCAACTTTCTTCTTTTCCTGGCCATCATTGAAGGGGATACTGATGGTTGAGTTAGATGGAGGACAAAAGTTCCTGGTTCCATAGGGAGCTTTTGCGCGGCGCACTTTGACAAGTGATCGACGATGCCATTTTCTGCTCGTGGCACATGCTCTGCTTGTAATCCATC
This sequence comes from Thinopyrum elongatum, assembly GCA_011799875.1. Classification (NCBI taxonomy): domain Eukaryota; kingdom Viridiplantae; phylum Streptophyta; class Magnoliopsida; order Poales; family Poaceae; genus Thinopyrum; species Thinopyrum elongatum. The sequence goes on along the minus strand of CM022298.1, from coordinate 336,207,952 downwards.
AAAGTGCTCTTCCAACTTTATCACTTCCTCCACATATGCCTCCATCAACGGACTCTGATAATCTTTGTTGACCTGCCTCACCACTAGTTGAGAATCTCCACGAATAATCAGTTTCTTGATTCCCAACTCCACCGCAATTCTGAGTCCAGCAAGGAGCCCCTCATACTCAGCAGTGTTGTTGGTGGCCTTCTCCTGAGGAAAGTGCATTTGGATCACGTATTTAAGATGCTCTTCGGTGGGCGCAACAAGAAGCACGCCGGCTCCGGCGCCCTACAGTGAGAAAGCACCATCAAAATACATGATCCACTCTTGAGGTGCCTCTTTGCCGGGGAGAACTATCTCTGGCACTTCTTCATCTGGAGTGGGCGTCCATTCTGCAATGAACTCTGCCAATGCCTTGCTCTGAATAGTTGAGGTGCTTTCATACTTTAATCCAAAGCTTGACAATTCTAGTGCCCACTCGACTATTCTGCGTGTGGATTCGGGGTTCCTCAATATGCGCTGTAGTGGAAAATGGGTGACAACTGTGATCTTGTGGGCTTGAAAGTAGTGGCGCAGTTTCCTCGAGGTCATGATGAGGCCGAAGATCAGCTTTTGTACTCCAGAATACCTTGACCTAGCCCCCTGTAACAGGGAGCTGACAAAGTAGACTGGCCGTTGCACCACTTTCTTCCTTGCCGCGGTTTTAGGATCGCATTTGCTACCTTGCTCCGCCTTCTCCTGGTCTGCGTCTAGTCCTGCCACGACTGGTTTAGTTCCATCTCCGGAGGATGCCGTTGCCGCAGTTGCTTCCTCATCCACTTCTCGCTGCACCACCAGCGCCGCATTAACCACTTGATTCGTCGCAGCTAAATATAGCAACAACAGCTCCTGTGGTTTAGGCGCGACTAAGGTGGGAACAGAGGAGAGGTAGGCTTTCAGGTCTTGCAGCGCTGCTTCTGCTTCCGGGGTCCACTTCATTGGGCCAGCTTTCTTCAAGATTCTGAAGAAAGGTAAGGCACACTCGGCAGACTTGGAGATGAGCCTACTCAGCGTGGTAAAGCATCCAGTCAAACGCCTCACATCTTTAATAGTCTTGGGAGCTTGTATTTGCTCGATCACTCTGATCTTGTCAGGGTTGGCCTCTATCCCCGATTGGGACATGTCGCGGGAAACCACGACCACCTATGGGACCAGGAGGCCCCTTGCTGGTTTGGCAGGGGGCGTCGCGTTGCACAAAGAGCAGACGAGCGTGTGGCAGCACGGCAGAGATCACATAGGCATTTTTAGCCAGGTTCGGGCCACCGTGAGGCGTAAAACCCTACTCCTGCTTTGGTGGATTGATGGTGGAAAGGTTGTGGTGGGGTGTAGTACACTTGCCCGGCAAGGGTTGCCTCAGGGCGGCAGTGGCTACGCGCGTATCGGGGTCTGAGTTACCCAACCTTCTAACCCTCTCTACGGTTGCCATGGGCCTCCTTTTATAGATTAAGGGGTCACCACAATGGCAAAACAGTCATTATGCACTGATAAGATAACAAACAGTGCTATCATACCTAACTCTGCGGGCTGACAGGGCGCATTAAATGCACCGCTCAACGTCACATCGTTGGTTGCCCGGCAAGGCTTGCCAGGCTATCTCGCCAGCTCCACGCCTGCTCGCTTGACACGTCGCAGGACGGGTGTCATCTGCAGGTGTTTCCTGTAGGGAGAGGCTGCCATGTGGTGAATGGCTGCCACTTAGTCACTCTGCGGTTTGACACCGCACTGATTGACGACGTGGGTCGTGGTGGAGTAGTTGGTGAGGTGGTTTTGCCTCCGTGTGCCCCGGCAGGCCCTACCGGGACGTCTTGGACGTCGTCTTCCGGGGGTGGCCTCGCCCCTTGCCAAGCTCGCCTGCCCGGCAAAGGAGGCCCTTCTCCTGATGGTGCCTTGCTTCTTTGGCTTGATCTTGGTCCCTCTGATCTGCATGTTAGTCCTTTGAACCTCTTAGTCCCTTGTATTCTGACTTGGGCTGGTGCTTCAATCTCATACCCGTGCCTGTGCACAGTCTGGGCAACAGACCCAGGGTTTGTTGCACCGACAGAAGCCCTCGGGCCTGCCCTGAACACGCTGCCGAGAGTCGTCGGGGTAAGGCCTAATAAGTGCACATGCGGGGTCGCTGAAGAGGCTGGTCTCTTGAGGTCTTCTTTGCTTCTTCATTAGCCTTGATTCCGAACCAGTTTCCGGTTTCTCCACGCGTCGTGTATGGCCAATGGTGGTGGGGGTCGACGGGTCGCCTCCACCGTGCTCTCCATCGATGCGTTCCCCGGTGCTCCCTCTCCCGTCGGGCTACCTCTCGCGGAGCCCGAGGGGGGCGGGCTGGGCTCCCGCTCAGGCACTCCTTTTGCCCTCCTCGCCTTCGACGGCTGTGCCTAGGAGGAGAGGGACAAGAAAGGGCATTACGGGGCACTTATCTTTTTTCAATCTTAAATCCGTAGGCACTTGCCAAATTTTAATTAAAATAATGTAATCTCTCGAGTCCATGTTTGTGTTCTGTAATGCTTGTACTTGTATCAGCATATTAATGAACAAGATGAACCTTGCCGGGAAACCGTGCATGTGTATATCCATGCAGAGGCGAGATGCCTCTTTAGTGTAAATAAACGAGTTTTCCCGGGCAAGCTATCCTGCCGGCACCTTTTCTGTCTGCCGGAGAGCTGTGTCTACCGGGCAACAGGCAAAGGGGTCAGCCCCCCGCCAACTTCTTTTTACCAAAGGCCACTACGACCATCCTTTCCGAAGCAACGTTCGAGTCAGGGATGGGAGCACCTAACTCTCAAAAGAGTGGCGGGGTTTTCTTATGCACAAGTTATAACTTATAGAACACTAATGGACAAGAGGTAGAACTTGTCTGTTTGGCTTGCCGGGGATCACAGTGCCGAGCAATCTTCTCAACTCCTCGTCAAAGCCAAGTTCACGGCAGGAACCTGCAGCTTTATGCGGATGAGAATGAATGCAGGATGCGATCCTATCTATATGCATATGCAAATGCTCATGAAATGCTTATGCAGTGATCTTGGAATGCTCATGCATGCATGCAATCTTGGTCGGGGGCCCCCCACAGCGCTTCTTTATTTTCTCTTGCACAGATTCATCGCCCTGGCTTTGTACAAGGGGTTACATGCAGCTGAGGCAAGGCCTGTACAAAAGGGTGGTTGCCGGGCAGGGCCCGACAGCCACGCCTTACGTGTAGAACTTGCGGAGATGCTCAATATTCCATGAGTTTTGCAACTGAATGCCATCTCCAGTCTCCAGACGGACTGTGCCAGGTCTGGTGATTCGTACTACCTGGTAAGGGCCTTCCCACTTCGGTGATAACTTGTTTTTACCCTTGGCGAACTGAATGCGCCTAAGGACAAGGTCACCTTCCTCAAAACACCGAGCATGAACCCTGCGGCTATGATAGCGACGCAGGGCTTGCTGATAGCGTGCAACACGCGAAGCAGCCCAGAGACGGTTCTCCTCGAGTAGCACAGCGTCGTCACGCCGGTGCTGATCTTGCGCTACTTCATCGTAGGCAAGCACTCGAGGCGACCCGTAAATGAGCTCCGTGGGGATAACTGCTTCTGCCCCGTAGACCAGGGAGAAGGGAGTCTGCCCGGTAGCTCGGTTTGGTGTCATTCTGAGGGACCAGAGAACTATCGGCAGCTCCTCGATCCACCGCCTGCCGTGCTTCTGCAGCGTATCAAAGGTTCTCGTCTTGAGTCCATGCAGCACTTCAGCGTTCGCCCTCTCAGCTTGCCCATTGCTCCGGGGGTGTGCCACAGAGGCAAATGAGATCTTGCATCCGAGGGCATGAACATATTGCATGAAGGCGTGGCTCGTGAACTGGGTGCCGTTGTCGGTAATGATCCTTGCCGGAACTCCAAAACGACAGACCAATTCTTTCAAGAACTTGATAGCTGACTACGCAGTCACCTTTCTCACGGCAGTCACTTCCGACCACTTTGTAAACTTGTCGATAGCAACGAACAAGAATTCAAAGCCCCCGATTGCTTGGGGGAAGGGGCCGAGGATATCGAGCCCCCAGACCGAAAATGGCGATGATAGAGGGATTGTTTGAATAGCCTGGGCAGGCAGGTGGGTTTTCTTGGAATGGAACTGGCAGGTTTCACATTTGGTGACTAGCTCGATCGCATCTTGGAGGGCTGTGGGCCAATAGAATCCTTGTCGGAATACTTTCCCAACTAGTGCCCTAGATCCAATGTGGGAGAAGCACATGCCTTTGTGTATCTCAGCTAGCAGTTCCTTTCCTTCTTCCCAGCAGACACACTTTAATTTCACACCGTTGGGCCTCCTTCTGTACAGAGTGTCATCGACAAACTGATACATACTGGCCCTCCGGGCTACTTTTTCAGCTTCGTCTTGGTGGCCGGGAAGCTCTCCGGTTTGGAGGAAGTGGACAATGTGCCTTGCCCAAGTTGGAGCCTGGGGCTCGGCAACGATGACTAGCGGCACCTCCTCTGCTGCGGGAGCACATGCCTCGTTCACGGGGTCCATGGGCCCGGCTGGAGGGTGTGGTCCGGCAGACTGCGAGGAGTTGTTTCCGGCAGGGTCTCTGCCAGGAGCGGACGGCTCTATCGAGAGAGGCTTACCGGAGTCCAACTTTCTCCTTTCCCGGGCCATTGTTGCTGGGGATACGGAGGGCTGAGTGAGATGGAGAACAAAAGTCCCTGGTTCCACAGGGAGCTTCTGCGCAGCACACTTTGACAGATGATCAGCTATGCTATTTTCCGCACGGGGTACGTGCTCTATTTTCAATCCGTCAAAGTGCTCCTCCAGTCTCCTCACTTCCTCGACGTATGCCTCCATCAATAGACTTTGGTAATCCTTATTAACTTGTCTCACCACAAGTTGTGAATCTCCTCGAATGACCAGCTTCTTAATTCCCAATTCAGCTGCAATCCTGAGCCCAGCAAGGAGCCCTTCATATTCTACTGTGTTGTTGGTTGCTTCTTCCCAGGCAAAATGCATTTGGACGACGTACCTCAAGTGCTCCCTGAAGGGGGCAACAAGAAGCACGCCAGCTCCTGCACCTTGTAGGGAAAAAGCACCATCAAAATACATAATCCATTCTTGGGGCGATTCCTTGCCGGGGATAGCTATCTCTGTCACTTCCTCATCAGGGGTTGGCGTCCATTCTGCAATAAACTCTGCCAATGCCCTGCTCTGAATAGTTGACGTGCTTTCAAACTTCAAACCAAAACTGGATAACTCCAAAGCCCACTCCACTATTCTGCCGGTAGCCTCAGGGTTTCGGAGTATCCGTTGCAATGGGAAACAAGTGACAACCATGATCTCATGGGCTTGGAAGTAGTGGCGCAGTTTCCTTGAGGCCATGATGAGACCAAAAATCAACTTTTGCACGCTAGAGTACCTTGATCTAGCCCCTTGTAATAAGGAGCTGACGAAGTACACTGGGCGCTGCACCACTTTCTTCCTTGCTGCGTCCTTGGGGTTGCTCTCGTTGCCGTGCTCATTGCTGTCCTGGTCCTTCTTTGGCTCTGCCGGTCTCTGCTCACTGTCTGCCTCATCCACTTCTCATTGCGCTACCAAAGCTGCACTGACTACTTGGTTGGTTGCCGCTAGGTATAGCAACAACGGCTCCTGGGGTTTGGGAGTGACCAAGGTAGGCACGGAGGTCAAGTAGGCCTTCAACTCTTGCAAAGCTGCATCTGCTTCCGGGGTCCACTTCATGGGTCCTTCTTCAAAATTTTGAAGAACGGTAGGGCGCGCTCGGCAGACTTGGAGATGAATCTGCTTAGTGCGGCAACACATCCTGTCAGATGCCTCACATCCTTAACTATCCTTGGTGCTTGGATCTGCTCGATAGCCTTGATCTTGTCGGGATTGGCTTCGATCCCGCAATGGGATACAAAGAACCCAAGCAACTTGCCGGAGGGAACACCAAATACACACTTCTCCGGGTTGAGCTTCAAATTGATTTTGCGCAGATTAGCAAACGTCTCCTCCAAATCTTGAATAAGGGTGGCCCTATCCTTGGTCTTGACCACAATATCATCCATATAGGCTTCTATGTTTCTGTGCAACTGTGGCTCAAAACCAATCTGGACTGCCCTTGCAAAAGTGGACACGGCACTCTTTAACCTGAATGGCATGCGGACAAAACAGTACGTACCACATGGAGTGATGAACGATGTCTTCTCTTCATCTTCCTTGGACATGAAGATCTGGTGATACCCAGAATACGCATCCAGAAAGGAGAGCAAATCACAACCTGAAGTGGAATCCACAATCTGATCGATACGCGGCAAGGGAAACGGGTCCTTCGGGCAAGCCTTGTTGAGATCTGTGAAATCTATGCAAAGCCTCCACTTCCCGTTAGCCTTCTGGACTACCACTGGGTTTGCCAACCACGTGGGATGCAGTACTCCTCTGACCAATCCAGCTGCCTCTAGTCTCTGGATCTCTTCTGTAATGAACTGCTGCCTCTCCAAGGCCTGCCTCCGGACTTTCTGCTTGACAGGTCGGGCATGTGGGCAGACAGCAAGGTGGTGCTCGATTACCTCCCTGGGAACACCGGGGATATCAGATGGTTGCCAGGAAAACACATCGATATTCGCCCGTTGGAAGGCAACAAGCGCACTTTCCTATTTGTCATCGAGGGTGGCGCTGATAGTGAAAGTACCATCAACGCCAGCCAGCCCTGTCGGGACCTTCTTCACTTGGGGCGCAGCGACCTTGGATCTCTTGCCATTGGAACACTCCGGCACGTTGTCAACGGGTGCCGTGCACTCGGTGGGGGCACGCTTCCCAGACACTTTTCCGGAGTCTCTGCAATCCCTCTTCTTTCCTTTGCTTTCCTTAGCAGGAGCTGCTGCTGCCGCTGCCTCTGCTGCGACCGCATCCCGGTACATCTTGTCCACACAAATGATTGCATCCTTCTCATCTGATGGGATGGTGATGACTCCCAGTGGCCCAGGCATCTCCAAGGTGTTGTAGGCATAGTGAGATGCTGCCATGAACTTAGCCAGGGCCGGGCGTCCAAGAATCCCATTGTATGGCAGGGGGAGGTCAACCACATCAAACACAATCCTCTCTGTCCGGTAGTTTATTTCTCCCCCAAATGTTACCGGCAACATGATCTTTCCCTTAGGATGGCTCCTGCCGGGATTAACTCCTTGAAACGTGCCGGTAACCTCTAGCTCTTCCTCTGCTATCTAAAGCTTGCTGATAACTGCTGGGGAAATCAGATTCAACCCGGCCCCGACGCCCACCAACATCTTCGTGACCTTGAGGTTGTGGATTGTTGGGGAGACCAACAATGGCAAACACCCTACCGTAGTGGTACGACTAGGATGATCCTCCTTGTCAAAGATGATGGGCGTACGGGACCACTTGAGCGGCTTCCGGGCCTCGGGCACTGGCTCCACGGCATTGACTTCTCGCACCCACCGCTTGAGTTGGCGGTGAGAGGTGTGCAGAGATGCACCCCCGTCAATGCACAGGGCGTTGGTGGCCTTCTGAAAATCTTGCTCACTGGTTTCCTCTTCATCCCCTCCATCACTCTGATCACCACAGGCTTCCTTCTCTCGACCTCTGGTGGGTTTTACTTGGTTCCGAAAGGGTTTGCCGGGGCGATTTACTTCACCACCTCGGCCCTTGCCGCCAGCAACATTCTGACCCTTTTCCTTGTCACGCTTCTCATACTCTGCTTTCTGTCTTTTGACAAGCTGCTCAACCTGATAACACTCTTGAAGGTCGTGGCCCTTGGTCCGATGAATCTTGCAATACGGCCCATCACCTTTTCCAGCTTTCTCGGCAGCAGCGGCTTCCCGGCAGTCAGCGCACATGGCAGCTTCCTTGCCGGGGGCCTCAGCTTTGGCCTTCTTTCCGGTATTAGGCGTACCCGATCCTTCAACAGTCATCACTGCCTTATCCCTTCACTTCTTACGGCGCTTCTTACTCTTCTTCTGACTGGTTGATTCATCCTCATCCTCTGAATCAATACTGGTGCAATCTTCCTCTCCGGGCAACTTTCTTCCCTCCTCCATCCGAGCACACTTATCCACCAACGTGTAGAGCTCCTTCATAGTCTTGGGCAACCGTACGTTCATCTTGGAACGAATCCGGTGGTTGCGCACATTGGACTAGAAGGCGGCTATCATCCACGGCTGCCGGATGGACATTTGGGATATTTCTATGAACTTTGCTGAATCTCTGTAAATACTTACGGAGGGTCTCTCCTTCCTTTTGTTGGAGAAGCTACAAGTCACTGGGTCAGCCCGGCTCTTGGTGGCCACCAGTGAAGGCACCGATGAACTCATGGCACAGGTCTGCCCATGACGAAATGGAGTTCTCCGGCAGGTGCATCAGCCAACACCTCACATTGGACTTGAGGGCCAAAGGAAAGTAGTTGGCGAACACCTTCTCATCTCTTCCCCCGGCATCCTGAACAGCGATGGTGTAGATGCTCAGGAACTCTGCCGGGTTCAGCCTCCCATCGTACTTCTCAGGTATCTCTGGCTTGAACATGCGAACGGACAGCCAACGGACTTGCCGCAGTTCACGGGTAAAGGCAGGGCAGCCAACCTCGAAAGGTAGGCACCCGCCAATACCAAGTGCGGGCTCGTCGACGCCGGGGCCATCGTGCCCATCGGTCCGGCGGAGGTCGTCGCCGCGTTGCTCGACAACGGCGCACGTGTCTCCTCTCCGCCTATCCTCCGGGGCTCGTCGTTGGCCTGGACGCGCTCAAGGGTCAGAAGAGGCTATCGAGACGTCGTCAGGGTCATGATTCTGTTGTGCTTGCGCTGGCTGCCATGGCGGGGACTGCACCGTGGGGACGGCCCCTTCTGTATGGTCAATAGCATGAGCCGTTGCTGTCGCTTGGGGCGGCCATGGCGGGCCAGCTCGCCGTGAGCCCCCAGCTTCGGCGAAACCGAGCAGACTTTGGATGGTGGCACGCCATTCGTCCATTTGCTCGGTCGCTGGCTAAAACCTTAGCAGCAGCTGAGCCTGCGCCATGGCCTCCGAGGCTGTACTTGGCATGGGTGATGATGAAGTCGATCGCACCGTCGCTCGGCTCCTGGCGGTGCCAGTGGCGGCAGCGCTGCGCCCCGCTGCTGTGGGGCGACCACCTGGATGGCAGGGTGGTGCGGCAAAGGCGCTCGAGGGCCAGTGGCTCCGTCGGGCGCAGCGGCTTGGTCGACCTGTCCTGGGGGAGGTGCACGCGCTACGACCGCACCCGTGGTGGGAGCGGTCGGAGGGCGGCGATTCGCCCCGGCCCGAGCGCCGTTGCTGCGGCTGTGCCCGTCGGCCGGTGGAAGGGGCGCAGATGGAGTAACCCCTTCACTCGGACCTTGTGGAGCATGGCCGTCGGGATGTTGCTAATGCTGCTCTCCTCTGATGTCACCTGCTCCTGCGTCGGCCGCGGGGGAAGTGGTGACGGCGCCGCCTGCTCCGACCACATCCCTAGCAGCGTCCGCGTCCTCGCGTGTCTCCGCACCCCCCGCAACATTAGAGGCCGCGGGCGGCGGAGCCTTCGAGGTGGAAGGACGAGCCGAAGAACCGGGTTTCTTCTTGGGCGCCATGGTCGATGGCATCATCGAAGATGCTGATGGTGATGAAGGTGACGCGCTACACACGCCTTCAGGTTCGCGCAAGCGGCCCCCCTACCTGGCGTGCCAAAGATGTCGCGGGAAACCACAACCACCTATGGGACCAGGAGGCCCCTTGCTGGTTCGGCAGGGGGGCGTCGCGTTGCACAAAGAGCAGACAAGCGTGTGGCAGCACGGCAGAGATCACACAGGCATTTTTACCCAGGTTCGGGCTGCCGTGAGGCGTAAAACCCTACTCCTGCTTTGGTGGATTGATGGTGGAAAGGTGGTGGTGGAGCGTAGTACACTTGCCCGGCAAGGGTTGCCTCAGGGCGGCAGTGGCTACGCGCGTATGGGGGTCTGAGTTACCCAACCTTCTAACCCTCTCTACGGTTGCCATGGGCCTCCTTTTATAGATTAAGGGGTCACCACAATGGCAAAACAGTCATTATGCACTGATAAGATAACAAACAGTGCTATCATACCTAACTCTGCGGGCTGACAGGGCGCATTAAATGCACCACTCAACGTCACATCGTTGGTTGCCCGGCAAGGCTTGCCGGGCTATCTCTCCAGCTCCACGCCTACTCGCTTGACACGTCACAAGACAGGTGTCATCTGTAGGTGTTTCCTTTAGGGAGAGGCTGCCATGTGGTGAATGGCTGCCACTTAGTCACTCTGCGATTCGACACCACACTGATTGACAACGTGGGTCGTGGTGGAGTAGTTGGTGAGGTGGTTTTGCCTCCGTGTGCCCCGGCAGGACCTGCCGGGACGTCTTGGATGTCGTCTTCTGGGTGTGGCCTCGCCCCTTGCCGAGCTCGCCTGCCCGGCAAAGGAGGCCCTTCTCCTAATGGTGCCTTGCTTCTTTGGCTTGATCTTGGTCCCTCTGATCTGCATGTTAGTCCTTTGAACCTCTTAGTCCCTAGTATTCTGACTTGGGTTGGTGCTTCAATCTCGTCCCGGTGTCTGTGCACAGTCTAGGCAACAGACCTAGGGTTTGTTGCACCGACAGGACACAAAGAAACCAAGGAGCTTGCCAGATGGGACACCAAACACACATTTCTCAAGGTTTAGTTTCAAATTGATCTTGCCTAAGTTTGCAAAGGTCTCTTCCAAGTCTTGAATGAGCGTTGATCTGTCCTTAGTCTTAACCACTATATCATCCATATAAGTTTCTACATCCTTGTGCAGATGGGGTTCGAAACCAACCTGTACTGCCCTTGCAAAAGTGGATCCGGCGCTCTTTAACCCGAAAGGCATTCGTAAAAAGCAGTACGTGCCACATGGAGTTATGAACGCGGTATTCTCTTCATCTTCTTTGGCCATAAATATCTGATGGTACCTGGAGTACACATCCAAAAAAGATAGCAAATCACATCCGGAAGTGGAATCAACAATTTGATCAATGCACGACAGGGGGAAATGGTCTTTTGGACATGCTTTGTTCAAGTCCGTGAAATCAATGCAAAGCCTCCATTTCCCGTTTGCCTTGTGCACCACCACTGGATTCGCTAACCAAGTTGGATGCAGTACCCCTTTGACCAAACCAGTTGCTTCAAGTTTCTTGATTTCCTTAGCAATAAACTATTGCCGCTCCAAAGCTTGCTTTCTGACCTTCTACTTCACGGGCCGAGCATGAGGACAGACAGCAAGGTGGTGCTCGATTACCTCCCTGGGAACACCGGGGATATCAGACAGTTGCCAAGCAAAAACATTGACATTCGCCCACAGGAAGGTAACGAGCGCGCTTTCCTATTTGTCATCAAGGGTGGCGCTGATGGTGAATGTACCGTTAGCGCCATCCTGCCTTGCCGGAACCCTCTTCACAGCAGGTGAAGCAACCTTGGGTCTCTTGCTAGTGGAACTCTCCGGCAGGTCATCAACAGGCGTGGCGCACTCCGAAGAGGCGCGCTTCCCGGAGTCCTTGCCAGCGTCTCTGCTAGCCTTCTTTCCCTTCTTTGGTTCCTTGGCGGGAGCTGGGGTGTCAGCTGCCTCAGCTGCTACCGCGTCCCGACACATCTTGTCTACACATATCATCGCATCTTTCTTATCTGACGGGATGGAAATGATGCCCATCGGCCCTGACATCTTCAAGGTGTTGTAGGCATAGTGGGATGCTGCCATGAACTTTGCCAGAGCTGGACGACCAAGAATTCCATTGTAAGGCAAAGGAAGCTCAAAAATGTCAAACACGACCCTCTCGGTCCGGTAGTTCAGTCCCCGCCAAATGTCACAGGCAATGTGATCTTCCCTTTAGGACGGCTCTTGCCAGGGTTGATTCCTTGGAATGTACCCGTGGCCTTGAGTTCTTCATCAGGGATTTGTAGCTTCCCAACCACCTTAGGGGAGATCAGGTTCAATCCAGCCCCGCCGTCAACTAGCATCTTTGTTACCTTGAGGTTGCGGATCGTTGGGGAGACCAACAATGGCAAACACCCTACCGCGGTAATACAGTCAGGGTGTTCCTCTTCATCAAAGATGATAGGCGTGCGGGGCCACTTAAGTGGCCTTCGGGAATTTGTAGTTGGCTCCACGGCATTGACTTCACGCGCCCATTGCTTGAGCTATCGATGATAGGAGTGCAAGGATGCACCCCCATCAATGCACATGGCTTCAGTTGCCTTCTGGAATTCTTGTTCGCTGGTTTCTTCTTCATCCTCTTCATCACTCCCGTCATCTCCTTCTTTCTTTTCGCGGCCTCTAGCGGGCTTTTCCTTCTGCTGCGGAGTCTTGCCGCGGCGGCCTCCTCTACTACCACAGCCTTTCCCGCCAGCACCCTCTTGGCCTCTCCCCCTGTCATGCTTCTCATATTCAGCCTTTTGCTTCTTAACAAGCTGCTCAACTTGATGACACTCTTGGAGGTCATGGCCCTTGGTGCGGTGCATTTTGCAGTACGGCCCGTCGGATTACCTGGCCTTTTTCGCTGCCGTGGCCTCCCGGTAATCAACGCACATAGCAGCTCCCTTGCCGGGGGCCTCGGTCTTAGTCTTCTTGCTGGCACTAGGATCACATGAGCTCTCAACGGCCAACATTGTCTTCTCTTTGCGCTTCCTATTGCGCCTCCGGTTCCTCCCCTTCGGGGTGGCGGCACCGTCATCGACATCTGAATCGATTTCAATGCCAGCCTCCTCTCCAGGGATTCGCCTCCCTTATTCAGTCCGAGCACACTTATCCGCCAAGGTGTACAGCTCATTGACGGTCTTGGGCAGCCGAACATTCATCTTGGCCCGCATCCTTCTATTGCGCACATTCGAATGGAACGCGGCAATCACGACTGCAGGGTGTATCTCTCGAATGTTACAGTGCACTCGACTGAACCTCTGTATATACTTACGCAAATCCTCCCCTGCCTTTTGTGGAAGGACCTGCAGATCACTGGGCTGTCCAGGCTCTTGGTGGCCACCTGTGAAGGCACCAACGAACTCATTGCACAAGTCTGCCCATGATGAAATGGAGTTTTCCGGCAAGTGCATCAGCCATGATCTCACATTTGACTTAAGTGCCAAAGGGAAATAGTTGGTGAACACCTTCTCATCTCTGCCTCCAGTGGCTTGAACAGCAATTGTATATATGCTTAGAAACTCTGCCGGGTTTAACTTTCTGTCATATTTTTCTAGCAGTTCATGCTTGAAGACCCAGGCAGATGGCCAGCGGACCTGCCACAGCTCACGAGTGAAGGCAAGACACCCAACCTCGAAAGGCAAGTACCCGCCAACACTGGGCGCGGGCTCGTTATCGTCTGGACCATTGCGCCTGTCAGACTGGCGGCGTGCCTCTCGGCGTCGCTCTATGGTGACGCGTGCATCTTCATTCCGCCGTTCTTCCAGAATTTGCCGCTGATCACGATGGGTTTGCGGGTCAGATGAAGCCATCAATGTCTCGTCGGGCTCATTGACTCATTGAGCTCGTCGAGGTTGCTGCTGGGCCTGCCGCCGAGGAGGGGATTGCTCGATTGGTGCAGCCCCCTCAATATGGCCAACGTCTCGGGGTGCTGTCGCCGTTCGCCGGCATCGTGAGGGCTCCGCATGCTGTGATTTACCGGCCTCAGCATAGCCAATCAAACCCTGGATGGTGAACCTCCACTCATCCATCTTGTCAACCATTTTCGAAAAGTTCAACAGGAACTGGGCTCGCGCCATTGCTTCCGCGGCCGTGCTTGGCATGGCCAGCGAAGCGGACCGCGATGTCGCTCGACTCCTGGTAGAACCAACAGGAGTGTCGCCGCGTTCTTGCCACCGTGGACCAGTCGCCAAGGCGATTTGGTGGTGAGTGGGGCGTGCTTGGGGGTCGATGGCCCCGTTCGGCACCTCGCATTGCTCGTCTCACTCCGGGCAAGGGGTGCGCTTCGTAGCCGCGCCCGTAGCGGGCGGAACTGGAGAATTGCGACTTGCGCCTGAGCGGGTGTCACTGTTGCAACTGCGTCCACCAGTGCGGCAGGGAGGTGGAGACTGGGTGTCCCCTCCACCCGCAGCTTCCGGCACAAGCTTGTCGGGACGCTGCTAATGCTGCCCATCCCCGGCATTTCCTGCTCCAGCTTCGACCGTGGGGGACACAACGGCAGCGCCACCTGCACCAGTTGTGTCGCCAGCAGCACCTACCTCACCTAACACCATTGCGATGCCGACACTATCCACGACCGCGTGTGAGGGGGCTTTCGAAGTGGAGGGATGCGCGGGCGCGCCGGGTTTCTTCTTGGGCACCATGGACGGAGAAGATGATGATGAAGAAGACGATGATGAAGGTCGATGCGTTGTTCACAACTTCGGGTTCGCGCAACCACTTTCCCCCTACCTGGCGTGCCAAAGATGTCGTCGGTGAGCACGATCACCTATGGGTCCATGAGCCCCTTTGTGGTTCGGAAAGGGGGAGATCACGTTGCACAAAGAGCGGAAGCCATGAGGCGGCACGATGATGGGGCTCTGGTCATTTTTACCCAGGTTCGGGCCGCTCGTAAGTGTAAAACCCTACTCCTGCTTTGGGTGGATTGGATGGGTGAAACACAACAGCACGCAGCGCTCAAGCCCAGCAAGGTGGCCTCCGGGAGAGCTGCTACACATGTACAAGTGCGAGGGGGTCCGAATCCCTCTCTAGGTTGCCTTGGGCCTCCTTTTATAGCTCAAGGGGTAACCATAGTGGCAAAACAGACATTATCTCATGATTAGATAGCTAACAGTGCTATCATACCTAACTCTGGCACTTGGGACAAAATGCCATAAATGCTACCTTAGGTGGCATGCAGGGGTGCATCCCCGGCAAGCTTATGTCGCCGCTTAGCCATCTTCTGCTTATCATCTTGACACGCCCTTGGACGGGTGTCAAGTGGGTGTGATCTGCTTATCATTGAGTTGCCACGTGCTTAGTGAGAGCCACTTAATCACCTGGAGGGCTCGACACCATATCGACAAGTGACTGGCGTCACGACGCGGTGGATTTGTGGTAGCTGGCCTGCGCCTGCCGGGGGCAGGGCTTGCCGAGCCATCTTGGAGGGGTGTGCACTTCAGTCTCCGGTTGCCCCGGAGGCGCAGCTGGCGGGGGGTTGCCTTTGCTCTTGCTTGTGGTATCGACCTTGCCGACCTCGCCTGGCTGGCAAGGGACACTCCTCTTGGAATCTTGACTTATATGTTTAGCTTGGTCTTCTTGATACGCTCCTTGATCTCATGAAGAGCGGTTTCTCTGGTTTGGTTTTGCGTTGGCTCTAAATGTGCTTGATATATAACTGTCAGCACGCCTATCTATGGGTCCGGTCAACAAATGCGAATGTTTGTTGCACCGACAACATGCATGCCTCATTCAATCACTATACCCGTTCATCTGGAAAGAATTTCAATGCTTATTCCTATGATTATACTCGCACCTCATCAAGTAACAACTATGGTTACCGAAAGAAACCCTATCCTGCTCGTTCATTTGTTTCGAAGCCACCTGCAAAGATGTGGGTGGTTAAGAAAGCCTAATTCTTCTGCAGGACTATGTCTAAGGGTGTACATAATGGGTAATGGATAGTGGATGCACTAGTCATTTGGCCGGAGACAAGTCATTGTTTGTCGACCCCAACTTAACTTCTTCACCTCTGAAGTATATCACCTTTGGCGAAAACAACAAAGGAAAAGTAATTGGGCTAGGTAAAGTTGCCATATCCAAAGACAAGTCCATTGATGATGTTTTACTGGTTCAGTCTCTTAGATTGAATCTTATGTTAGTTGGCAAGCTATGTGATCTAGGCATGCTAGTTCTCTTTTCCATATCCAAATGCATTGTATTTATGCCCTCTGACAATTCCTTCGTGTTCGAGGGAATTAGAAAAGGTGATCTATATATTGTGGATTTCTCTAAGGGTCCCTCAATCCAAACTTGTTTGCTTGCAAAAGCAACCGAAGGTTGGCTGTGGCACCGTAGGCTTGGTCATGCAGGTATGAGAAACTTGCAGACTCTGGTGAAGAAAAATCATCTCCGTGGCATTCCTGAAGTAAAATTTGACAAGGATCATCTTTATGCTGCTTGTGACGCTGGTAAATTGGCCAAGAAGCATCATTCTTCAAAGACTGTCATGACCACGACAAGACCTCTAGAAATTCTTCACATGGATTTATTCGGTCCTCAAAACTATGCAAGTTTTGGTGGCAGTCATTATGGTTTGGTTATTGTCGATGATTTCTCTCGATACACTTGGGTATTCTTTCTCAAAGACAAAACCTGCACCCAAGACATCTTCAAAAGCTTCGCCAAGAAGGCCCAAAATGAATATGATGTGTGAATTAAGCATGTCAGAAGTGACAATGGGGCTGAGTTCAAAAGTACTCATATCGATGAATTTCTCAACGAAAATGGTATTACTCATGAGTTCTCTGCTGCTTACACTCCCCAACAGAATGGAGTTGTTGAACGAAAGAATAGAACTCTCATTGAAATGGCGAGAACAATGCTCTGTGAGTATAAAACTCCTATTCGCTTCTGGGCTGATGCTATTAATACTGCTTGTCATGTTATCAATCGTGTTTATCTTCACAAGTTCCTTAAGAAAACTTCATATGAGCTTATCACTGGCAAGAGACCAAATGTCTCTTATTTTCATGCTTTTGGTGCACCTTGTTATATTCGTGATATGAATCATTCTTCCAAGTTTGCACCTAAGGCACATGAAGGTTTTCTTCTTGGTTATGGCTCGAACTCGCATACTTATCGTGTCTATAACTCTCACCACAGGAAAGTTATGGAAACGGTAAATGTGCGGTTTGATGAATCTAATGGCTCCCAAAAGGAGCACCTGCCAAATGTGATAAATGAACCATCGATTTTGGATGCTATTCGGCAAATGGCCATCGAGAGCATCAAGCATGTTGAAGAAAATGCACCTGAGTCTTCCGATGATGATGCTCCTATGACTCGAAGCAAAACTCATCAAGCCACTGCCGAAGCAAATGCCACTCCAAATACAAATGGCAACCCGAATCCAAATGCTGAGCAAAATGGCAATCCTAAAGGGAATAGTGATACAAATGCTGATACAGATGAAAACAATGATGATCATCAAGATGAAAATCCTCATCCCCGAGTGGCTAATAGAGTTGATCCTTCATTAATTCTCGATGAACTCGAGAATCCAGGTTATCGACCCATAACTCGTTCACGCACTTGCTTGGCTAACTACTGTGGCAGGTTTTCCTTTGTTTCATTGGTAGAACCTACCAAGTATGAAGAAGCCATGAATGATCCAGATTGGATGAATGCGATGCAAGAGGAGTTGGTGCAATTTGAACTGAATGATGTTTGGGAATTGGTTGACAAACTGACCTAAGAAGCACAATTTCATCGGCACAAAGTGGATTGTTCGCAATAAGCAAGATGAAAATGGCATTGTGGTGAAAAACCAAGCACGCCTTATTGCTCAAGGGTACACACAGGTAGAAGGTATTGATTTCGGTGAAATATATGCTCTGTTGCACGCCTTGAGGCAATTCGTATTCTTCTTGCTTATGCAAATTACAATGATATCTTGCTGTATCAAATGGATGTGAAAAGTGCTTTCCTTAATGGTGAAATTAATGAGGAAGTTTATGTTAGATAGCCACCTAGCTTTGAACACCCTGAGTTTCCTAACAAAGTTTTCATGTTGAAAAAGGCTCTATATGGGCTAAAACAAGCCCCTCGAGCTTGGTATGGCACCTTGAAGAAGTTTCTGCTCGATAAAGGGTTCAAGACAGGATCCACTGATCCCACACTTTTCACTCATGATGTTGATAATGATCTATTCGTATGTCAAATCTATGTGGATGATATTATCTTCGGTTGTATTAACAATGCTTGCAGCTTTGAGTTCGGGAAAATGATGTTCGATAAATATCAAATGTCTATGATGGGTGAACTTAAGTTCTTTCTCGGACTGCAAATTCATCAACAGGCAAATGGAATTTTCATATCTCAGGAGAAATATCTTAAGGAATGCCGAAGAAGTTGAAAATGCAAGATTCCAAAATGAAGGGCTACAAAACACCTATGCCCATGAATGGTAAGCTGGATGCAGATGTGTACGGTAAGGATTACGACTAGAAGGCTTATCGTTCAATGATTGGTTCTCTTCTTTACCTATGTGCATCTAGACGTGACATTATGTTGAGTGTTTGCATGTGTGCCTGCTATCAAGCTACACCAAAAGAATCGCATCACCAAGCGGTTAAGTGTATTCTGAGATATTTGGCTCATACCCCCACCTTAGGTTTATGGTATCCTAAGGGAGCACAGTTTGATCTCGTTGGATATTCAGACTCAGATTACGCAGGTGACTTGGTTGACCGGAAATCTACTTCAGGGACATGTCATTTCCTCGGTAAATCTTTGGTATGTTGGTCATCAAGGAAGCAGAATTGTGTATCTCCTTCTACGGCTGAGGCCGAATATATTGCTATTGGCGCTTGTTGCACTCAGTTATTGTGGATGAAGCAGACTCTGAAGGATTATGGCATCAAGGTCAAGAAGATCCCTTTGTATTGTGACAATGAGAGTGCCATCAAAATTGCACACAAACCAGTACAGCATTCTCACACGAAGCATATTGCCATCAGACATTATTTCATTCGCGATCATGTTGCTTGAGAGGATATTGTCATCAATCACGTCAAGACCGAAGACAATCTTGCTGATATTTTCACCAAGTCTCTTGATGAGAAAAGATTCTGTGTGTTACGGTGTGAGCTAAATTTCCCATACTTCGCAAATGTGCAGTAAGCTGGACTCGGCACCCGTGCTAACACTTTCACATCTTAGAAGGAATGGCTACATAACACTCGTAGAGTTTGAAAATTTTGACAAAGTGAAATTTTCTTTCTGAGAGTGAATACATTAACGAAGAACTAGACTAACCAAGTGCCACGATAATTGTGCGACGCTCGGGGTCATATAGTTCTTATATGGTGGGTCATGCCACCACAATATCCATTCGTTGAGTTTCTTTTTGATCGAAGTTTTTGTGTTAGTCTGAATGCATATCTCTCATAGCTATTTGGTCGGGTGTTTGTGTTTCGTTGTCTAAGTGAAATGCCTAGGACCCTATTTTCCCTCTGTTCTATCTCTTCCAGTCTATGTTCTTCCGTTACAAATGCTAAATTTCACCTGGAACGAAACTTTATCTGTTGTCCTTGACCACGATTAAGATTTGGTCCGAACTTTAATCTATTTTGGCGAAAGCTGTCCAAAATTTGGGGTTTCCCGCCCAAGTTAGGACCATGATCTTTTATGACGGTTGCCACGTGCAATCCATCCACTGCCACCCCATCCTGTCCGTTGAATCGCAATAGTCTCTCGATAGTGGCCGTTCGATCGGATTCACTCTGTGCGTATCTTCCCTCGCATATATATACCGCAGCAACCCACTCCCTCATTCACTCGCCCTCCTTATCGCCCTCATCTCCTCCAAAACCCTTGCCATAGTGCTCCACCTTGAGCTCGACGCCGACGACCCCTTCGCACTTTCACTGCCGAAAAATGGTCATCGGAGTCTTTCCTCGCCGTCGCGGGACATCTTCTTCCCCACGCCACCGTAGTTGCTGCACGACACCAAGCTAGGGTACATGCACTTCAAACTCGGGTCTCCGTCCTTCTCGTTCGAGTTCGTCCGTGATTATTTCTCTCTGATTTTACCGCATAACTTAGATCTTTACTGCTTAGGTAAATCGTGCGGATGTGGTTTGTAGTTGTCCCTCGCAACCAATTTTTTTCAAATCTAGGGTTTGTGTTATGTCTAGCACGAATGGAATGCCTAGCCAGCTGACTAGTATTTTTCTTCGGATCTAGTAGTTCGTTCTACACATTTCTTTCATTCAAAAAATTTCTCAAAGTCTGCATCTAATTTCTTCATCCAAACGTTTTTGCTCAAAAAATCTTCGATGTGAGCATTTGTAACCCTGTCCCCATTTTCCCTCGCATCTATTCTTATTCACAGGTGTATGCAATTAGTTGAGGATTCTGCTCGACCAATGAGCATGGCCGATGAAGATGAGGTAATCTTGGGTATAGCTGATGAGTCAAAAGCTCCAAATGCAAAGGGCCCAACGGTAGGCCCTCCAACTAGATGCAGATGAGCAAGAAGAAGATGCTCCGAAGAAAAAGAAAGGTGGCAGGCAATCGTACGCTAATTCAGCTCAATACATCTCTCATGACAAGTACAACACTGTTCCAGGAGAGTCAAAATGAGAAAGAGATAAGCGTCTGCAAAGGATTCGACGCCACTGGGTGTGCAAGTGGTTCAACTATGAAATGGTTCATTCTCGGTTTGCGAAGAACTTTGCATTTCATCCTCCGTGGGGCGACTGCCATGAAATTGGTCTCATTCGTGCAAGTGATCCCCAGGAGAGACCACCTCCACCACCAGATGCTGATGAGTCATCTCTTCGTACTCCCGCCTCATATCATGATGAATTGGCTAAGCGCCAGAAAAATGCTGAAAAGAGAGCCAAGAAGGCAGAAAAAGAAAGTGCTCGAGAAGAAGAAAATTGTCGCCTTATCAAATCTGATGTTGAGAAGAAAAAGGCTGAAGGAATATCAGAAGGGCATTCTAAGCGCAAACATGATCCCAGCACTGCTACACTAAAGAAAAAGAGTGCACCGAAGAAGAGGCCGGCTGCACCAGTCGATAGAAATGCTGAAAGCAATTCCTCTGATCAATATGATCCTCCACCCACAAGAGAAGAAGTTCAAGCTTCTCTCTCCGAGCAAGTGAACATCACCACATCTATCGTGCTACCTGATCTTCGAGCTCGTACCACTCCAATAGCACCTCCAAAGAAGATCATTCTGAAGAGAAAAACCCCACAGGCCACCCACAAGAGAAGAAGTTCAAGCTTCTCTCTCCGAGCAAGTGAACATCACCACATCTATCGTGCTACCTGATCTTCGAGCTCGTACCACTCCAATAGCACCTCCAAAGAAGATCATTCTGAAGAGAAAAACCCCACAGGCCACTGTCACTATGGTAGATCATGTGAATACAACCCCTCATCCTGCTGCAATCAACTTGCAAGATTTGGTCGTTGATGCCCCTGTTAGCATAGCTAAGCCAGGCGAGCAAATTCCAAAGCCAAAAGTGAAGAAAATCACGGATCCTGCCAAGGCTCCAACCACCGAGCAAACTGCTCCTCGTGATGCTGCACCGAAAGTAAAGGCTGCTCAATTTGCTCCCATCTTGACACAACCATTGGCTTCTATGCCTTCAGCCGAGCAAGTTACTGTGCAACCTACACCTGTTGCACAGACTGATGTCCAATCCGATGCTCCACAATATTTCAATCATGTATTCATTATGAATCAACTTGACAAATTCATTGGAAATCCATTCGATGGTGAAGTGGCATCTTTGCCAATTCCTTCTGAAGTTATTACACAAGCATCTGATGTTGTTCGGGACATGAGAGAAGATTCTATTGGGATCAACAACCTCCAAGCCAAACTCAATGATCTTAATGATCGAATGAAAACAGCATCTTCCAGGTTTGTCATTAAGGAACTTGAAGAATCTTACACGGATATCAATCGGACATTGAACATCCTCTGCAGTAGAAGATTGGGTTTTCACTCAGATCTTGATGATATTGTTCAAAAGATCTGTCTTGAGCATCAAGCACAAGCCACTGGCTATTATGATCATGTCAAGGACACATTGATCCAAATACTCAGCAGAAGAAGCGAAAGAAAATTTCGAAGAAAAATCCTCCTCCTACCACTGCAAAGTCTCCTGATCACTCTGATGCTCAGCATGCAAAAGAGAATTCCCCTGAGCCAACAATTCCTTTGCAACCTACTACTCAAGTTACTGATGCACCTCCCTCGCCAAGGCCAACTGAACCAGTGCCTGTGGCCTCCCCTGTAACAGCTGAAATTCCATCACAACAGGCAGTTTCTGAAGATGGTGAAACCCCTCAGTCCGAACACCAAGTTTCTCCTGCTCGTGACGAACCAAATGTTTCGGTTCCTCCCTCTGCACCACCTCAGACCACCGAAGAACAACCCACTCCTACTCCAGTCCTTGATTCAGGCTCAGTGCCGAATGAAAAAGAATTTGCTCCAACTGTTGTGCCATCAACTCCCTCTCAACTACGGATTTCCATCGACACAGCGAAAAGAATTTGTGAAGATGGTTTGCCTGGACGTTAATCTATTTCTGCTCGTCATACTGACTATAGTTTATGGTGATGAAGTGATCTCAGTTGAGGATGAACTCAAATATCCATTTCCTCCTGAAGAACTGCCATTGTTCTCAACTGGTGCTGGTGCCAAGGGACCGCTATTCAATCAGAATATGCACCCTCAATTCATTCAAGAAAGTCCTTACAATGGGCCACGCACATCTGAATCGCCTCGTTTCTGGACTCAAGAACATGCCATCTATTATTCTCGGATTCTGTATGACAGCAAGAAGATATTCCCTCATGAATTTCCTGATATCACCGCTATGAAGAGTATTGGTTGCTTTGATCAGCTGCTGCAAGATTTGGAAGATTTCTGCCTCACCAGTGTGTTTGCTTTCGAACATCCATGGAACCGAGAGATAATTCTTCAGTTCTATACAACCTTATACATCTCTGGTGATGCATCTGATAGTTCCAAATGATCATGGAATGGATGACCGAAGGAAAACGTATCAAGTGCACCCCCAGGGATTTTGTTTCGCACTTTCATTTCCCTCGTTTTGAGCATGGGAAATCTGAAATCCGAGTGCACAACATTGACGCCATTTCCGATGATATGTTTCAGTGCACCATGGACAAGGAAAAGATTCACGACTACAATGGTCCTCCCAAGCCAGAGCACCTAACCTTCGAAAATCAAACTCTCTATCATATGCTCACTTATACTATCTGCCCTCTGGCCAGGATGAATACTGACGGTACCATCTCAGATGTTCTTCGAAACGCCATCTATGCCATCTCCGAGAAATATGTCTTTGATGTTGAGGATATGTTTCTACAAATATTGAAAGATTCTGCTCAGTATCCGAAAACACATAAAGTATATGGGCCATAGATTTAGAGAGTCGTTGATTATACCATGAAAACCAAGTATTTGGCAAAGGCAAGCCATAGAAGCTTTATTCCTCCTGTTCGGGACACCCTGCAAGTCATACAAGATATTTCTTCGGGTAAATCGCCTTAGTCAAACTCGCAAGATTATCACAAAGGATTTGATGGGCCACATCTGCCTCAGCGCGACCGAATGGTTTCTCATCAACCTCCCTCACATCTTGAAGTCAGTTTGCGTACACAACAATTGTTGCTCAAACACATTGCTAAAGATCGCTAAGAGAAAGAACACCTTGCTGCCAAGCTGAATGCCATCAACAACCGAACAAGAATCATGCATCTTATTGCTGATGAGAACAAGAAAAGGCTCTGGAAACTTCTTCGCAAGTTCGTCTCCAAGAAACAACTCCAAGCTTCTGATCTCAAAGAGCTTTATGAATACATTGACAAAGGCCTCTCAGTTGAAGATTATCAACCTCGTAGTGCTCCTCCACTTCCGGCTTGAGTGCTAACTACTGATCTTCTGCATATAAAGCTTCGCAAGATAATCGAAGAGTCTGAAGCCACCTCACCAACAGTAAAACCAGCCAAAGGAAATGTGCTCTCGCGGACGACTCAAGTGGCCGATCCCAATATGCCTTCATCATCTCAGCCTCAAGCTGCCATTCCTGAAGGAAAATCTGCTGCTGTTGATGATGCAGATCTTCCAGTCACTTCCGAATCAGAAACCTCTTCAGAAAGTTCCTCTGGCGATGCCTTTGAGTGAATCAAGTTCATCGCTTCTGCACTCATGTTATTCATCACCTTTTTGATACTAGTTGGTAAAAAGGGGGAGAATTACATTGAGTTTCGATAGATTTTCCTTTTGCGTTCCATTGGTTTTGGTTTCGCGTGAGATTTGAGACTTCTGCTTCAAAGACTATCTATGCTGATGTAAAACTTCTGTGCTATAATGTTAATAACCCCACCTGCTGCACTATTTCTCTCAAAGCATTTGTTTTGCAGGTGGAATTATTGATAGGAGTTATGAATGATTGCACTACAATCTCGATGGATTATATATTATCAGTGCAAATCAATTTCTCGAATGATTGAAATTTCCTCCACATACTTCAATGAATTGTAGGAGATTTTATATCATATCTATAACCCTGCATACATCTAGGGGGAGTATATTTCATCATCGAGCCAAGTAACGCTAGCTCACTCTTGTTCGATTTAATTTTCACTTATCTATCTTCACTTTGATGATTATCTATTTTGTCAACAACCGTCCAAAAAGGGGGAGATTGTTGGTGCAATGATAGGCCCCTTATGTTTTGGAGTTTGTTGACATAAACAGTATGGGACTTATGTGTTTGCTAGTGCACACAGAGTAACAGGTCCCTGAGATATCGAGGAGTTTGATGCAAACGACGAACATAATCTCCCTGCGGTGCAGCGAAGGTTATCACGGAAGATTATGATAACAAGAGCGACCCCTCAAAAATTGCTGAAGCGAAGCAATTGATTCAGTGCCTGTCCGAGGAAAATGACTGCGTCCGAAGAGATTGAAGACGAAATGAAGACGTAGCATTTATTTCGTTGTTCTTCTTCTCTTTATTGAGTCATAGGACCACCGTACTATTAAGAGGGGTGTAGCGTTTGGAACTTTGATTCTCTGATGCTAAACCCAAATCCTATGAATTTTGTGAGAGAAATCTCTTTGTGTTCCAAGAAAATACTTGCCAGCAAGAGACTGTGATCTTCTTTGCTGCAAGAGATTTGTCTCAAACCGAGGAGTTAGCATTACTTCTTCCTCAATTAATGTTACCGTTGCTCCCAAATCCGACCGTTGCAAATGTGTCGGTTGGCCATTGGCTGGACCTCATGTCCAAAATGGTCATTTCCCATCCGGGAAGGCTGCGGCTATAAATAGCCACTCCGCGCCGGCTTTGTCCGATGGCTGCTTCGTTTAATTCTGAGAAGATTGTTGAGCAACCCACTCTCTGAGCGATTTGAGTTTAAAATCCAACAAGAGAAATGTTGGAAATATGACCTAAAGGCAAAAATAAAGTGGTTATCATTATATTTTATTAATCATGATAAAGGTTTATTATTCATGCTAGAATTGTATTGATTGGAAACTTAAATACATGTGTGAATACATAGGCAAATACAAAGTCCCTAGTATGCCTCTACTAGACTAGCTCGTTGATCAAAAGATGGTTAAGGTTTCCTGACCATAGACATGAGTTGTCATTTGATAACGGGATCACATCATTAGGAGAATGATGTGATGGACAAGACCCAACCGTTAGCTTAGCATATGATCATTCAGTTTATTTCTACCGCTTTCTTAATGTCAAATACATATTCCTTCGACCATGAGATCATGCAACTCCCGGATACCGGAGAAATACCTTGTGTGCTATCAAACGTCACAACATAACTGGGTGATCATAAATATGCTCTATAGGTATCTTCGAAGGTATCTGTTGAGTTGGCGTGGATCGAGATTGGGATTTGTCACTCCGTGTATCGGAGAGGTATCTCTGGGCCCTCTCCGTAATGCAGCATCACAATAAGCTTGCAAGCAAAATGACTAAGGAGTTAGTTACAAGATGATGTATTACGGAACAAGTAAAGAGACTTGCCAGTAACGATATTGAACTAGGTATGGAGATACCAATGATCGAATCTCGGGCAAGTAACATACCGACAGACAAAGGGAACTACGTATGTTGCCATAATGGTTTGACTGATAAAGATCTTTGTAGAATATGTAGGAACCAATATGGGCATCCAGGTCCCGCTATTTGTTATTGATCGGAGAAGCATCTCGGTCATGTCTACATCATTCTCGAACCCGTAGGGTCCACACGCTTAATGTTCGTTGACGATATAGTATTATATGAGTTATGTGAATTGGTGACCGAATGTTGTTCGGAGTACCGGATGACATCACGGACATGATGAGGAGCTCGGGAATGGTCCGAAGGTAAAGAATGATATATAGGACGATACTATTTGGTCTCCGGAAAGGTTTCAGAATGCACCGGGTATTTATCGGATCACTGGAAGGGGTTCCGGGAGGGCCACGGGGAGTTATTGGGCATATTGGGCCAACGAGGGAAATACACCAGCCCACAAGGGGCTGGTGCGCCCCACCTCTAAGCTGTCGGCCCTTAGGGAAGGAAAGGGGGGAGGGCTAGCCCCTCCCGCCTTCTCTTCCACATGAGAGAAAGGAAAGGGGGGCGCCTCGCCTCCTACCTTCTCCCCAAGCGCCAAGAAAGGAAGGGGGCGCGGCCAGGGCAGGATCCCAGGGCGGCCGCCGGCCCTCTTGGGGGCGCCCTAGGCTGCCTCCCCTCCTCCCCCCACCTATATATATGAGAGGAGGGAGAGGGGCAACACACACTATGATCCCCAAGCCATGTGAGTTGCCCCGTCTCCCTCTAGTTCTAGTTCCTCCTCCGTCCATGTCCGTTGTGCTTGGTGAAGCCGTGCGGATAGTTTCACTGCCACTTTCACCATGCCGTCGTGCTGCCGAAACTCATCTACTACTTCGCCTCTCTTGCTGGATCGAGAAGGCGAGGGCGTCATCGAGCTGAGCGTGTGCTGATCGCAGAGGTGCCGTACGTTCGGTACTTGATCGGGACGGATCATGAAGGTGTACGACTACATCAACCTCGTTGATAAACACTTCCGCTTAGTGATCTACAAGGGTATGTAGATGCTCTCCCCCTCTTGTAGCTATACATATCCATGGATAGATCTTGCGTGCGCGTAAAAAAAATTGTTTTCCATGCAACGTTCCCCAACAGTGGCATCAGAGCCAGGTATATGCGTAAATGATATGCACGAGTAAAACACAAAGGAGTTGTGGGCGGTGAGGTTCATATTACTTCCCACCAATGTCTTATTCTGATTCGGCGGCATTGTGGGATGAAGCGGCTCGGACCAACCTTACATGTCCACGCACATGAGACCGGTTCCACCGACTGACGTGCAACTTGTTTTGCATAAAGGTGGCTGGCGGGTGTCTGTTTCTCCTGATGGAAATATGCCCTAGAGGCAATAATAAAATGGTTATTATTATATTTCCTAAATCATGATAAAGGTTTATTATTCATGCTAGAATTGTATTGATCGGAAACCTTAATACATGTGTGAATACATAAACAAACAACGTGTCCCTAGTGAGCCTCTACTAGACTAGCTCGTTGATCAAAGATGGTTAAGGTTTCCGGACCATGGACATGAGTTGTCATTTGATAACAGGATCACATCATTAGGAGAATGATGTGATGGACAAGACCCATCCGTTAGCTTAGCATAATGATCATTCAGTTTTATTGCTATTGCTTTCTTCATGTCAAATACATATTCCTTCGACTATGAGATTATGCAACTCCCGGATACCGTAGGAATGCCTTGTGTGCTATCAAACATCACAACATAACTGGGTGATTATAAAGATGCTCTACAAGTATCTCCGAAGGTGTTTGCTGGGTTGGCATAGATCGAGATTAGGATTTGTCACTCCGAGTATCGGAGAGGTGTCTCTGCGCCCCCTCGGTAATACATATCATAAGAAGCCTTGCAAGCAAAGTGACTAATGAGTTAGTTGCAGGATGATGTATGACGAAACGAGTAAAGAGACTTGCCGGTAACGAGATTGAACTAGGTATGAAAATACCGACGATCGAATCTCGGGCAAGTAACATACCGATGGACAAAGGGAATAACGTATGTTGTCATAACGGTTCGACCGATAAAGATCTTCGTAGAATATGTAGGAGCCAATATGAGCATCTAGGTTCCGCTATTGGTTATTAACCGGAGAGGTGTCTCGGTCATGTCTACATAGTTCTCGAACCCGTAGGGTCCGCACGCTTAATGTTCGATGACGATATAGTATTATATGAGTTATGTGATTTGGTGACCGAATGTTGTTCGGAGTCCCAGATGAGATCACGGAGATGACAAGGAGTCTCGAAATGGTTGAGAGGTAAAGATTGATATATAGGACGATGGTATTCGGACCGGAAGTGTTCCGGAGGGTACCGGGTACATATCGGGTCGCCGGAAGGGGTTCCGGACACCCCCGGCAAAAGATATGGGCCTTATGGGCCAAGAGGGGAAACGCACCAGCCACAAGGGGCTAGTGAGCCCCCCATATGGGCCGGCCAAGAAGGAGAAGGAAAGAGGGGAAGGGAAAGGAAAGAGAGGGAATAGGATTCCCCCTTCCTTCCCTCTCCCCCTCTCTTTCCTTCCCCCTCCGGCAAATAAGGAAGGGAGGGGCGCACCACTTGGGAAACCACCCCTGGCTCTCTCTCCTCCCCTCCCACCTATATATATGTGGCGAGGGGGCGCCTAGAACATACAACATCAACTGTTAGCCGTGTGCGGCGCCCCCCTCCACAGATTACACCCTCGGTCATATTCTTGCGGTGCTTAGGCGAAGCCCTGTGCGGATCACTTCACCATCACCGTCACCACGCCATCGTGCTGACGGAACTCATCTACTTCCTCGACACTATGCTGTATCAAGAGTTCGAGGGACATCATCGAGCTGAACGTGTGAAGAACTCAAAGGTGCCGTACGTTCGGTGCTTGATCGGTCGGAACGAGAAGAAGTTTGACTACATCAACCGCATTGTCAAACGCTTCCGCTTTCGGTCTAAGAGGGTACGTAGACACACTCTCCCCCCTCGTTGCTATGCATCTTCTAGATAGATCTTGCGTGAGCGTAGGAATTTTTTTGAAATTACATGCTACGTTTCCCAACAGTGGCATCCGAGCCAGGTCTATGCGTAGATGATATGCACGAGTAGAACACAAAGAGTTGTGGGCGGTGATCGTCATACTGCTTACCACCAATGTCTTATTTTTGATTCGACGGTATTGTTGGATGAAGCGGCCCGGACCAACCTTACATGACCATGCTCATGAGACCAGTTCCACCGATAGACATGCAACTAGTTTTGCATAAAGGTGGCTGGCGGGTGTCTGTTTCTCCTACTTTAGTTGAATCAAATTTGACTGCGGCCGGTCCTTGTTGAAGGTTAAAACAACAAACTTGATAAATCACCGTTGTGGTTTTGATGCGTAGGTAAGAATGGTTCTTGCTAGAAGCCCGTAGCAGCCACGTAAAACTTCCAACAACAAAGTAGAGGACGTCTAACTTGTTTTTGCAGGGCATGTTGTGATGTGATATGGTCAAGACATGATGTGATATATGTTGTTGTATGAGATGATCATGTTTTGTAAAAGTTATCGGCAACTGGCAGGAGCCTTATGGTTGTCGCTTTATTGTATGAAATGCAAACGCCATGTAATTGCTTTACTTTATCACTATGCGTTAGCAATAGTTGTAGAAGCAATAGTTGGCGAGATGACCACGACACAACGATGGAGATCAAGCTATCAAGCCGGTGATGATGGAGATCATGACGATGCTTTGGAGATGGAGATCAAAAGCACAAGATGATAATGGCCATATCATGTCACATATTTTGATTGCATGTGATGTTTATCCTTTATGCATCTTATTTTGCTTAGAACAACGGTAGCATTATAAGATGATCCCTTATCTAAATTTCAAGGTATAAGTGTTCTCCCTGAGTATGCACCATTGCGACAGTTCGTCGTGTTGAGACACCACGTGATGATTGGGTGTGATAGACTCTACGTTCAAATACAACGTGTGCAAGATAGTTTTGCACATGCGGAATACTCGGGTTAAACTTGATGAGCCTAGCATGTACAGACATGGCCTCGGAACACTGGAGACCGAAAGGTCGAACGTGAATCATATAGTAGATATGATCAACATAGAGATGTTCATGTGATGATCAGACATGGTTTAGTTGATTTGGATCACGTATCACTTAGATGACTTGAGGGATATCTATTTAAGTGGGAGTTCATTAGTAATTTGATTAATTGAACTTAATTTATCATGAACTTAGTCCTGATAGTATTTGCATATCTATGTTTGTAGATCAATAGCTCGCGTATAGCTCCCCTGTTTTATTTTGATATGTTCCTAGAGAAAACTAAGTTGAAAGATGATAGTAGCAATGATGCGGACTGGGTCCGTGATCTGAGGATTATCCTCATTGCTGCAAAGAAGAATTATGTCCTTAATGCACCACTAGGTGACAGACCTATTGCAGGAGCAGATGCAGATGTTATGAACGTTTGGCAAGCTCGATATGATGACTACTTGATAGTTTAGTGCGCCATGCTTTACGGCTTAGAACCGGGACTTCAAAAATGTTTTTGAATGCCACGGAGCATATGAGATGTTCCAAAGAGATGAAATTGGTATTTCAGACTCATGCTCGTGTTGAGAGGTATGAGACCTCTGACAAGTACTTTGCCTACAAGATGGAGGAGAATAGCTCAGCCAGTGAGCACGTGCTCAGAATGTCTAGGTACTACAATCGCTTGAATCAAGTGGGAGTTAATCTTCCAGATAAGATAGTGATTGACAAAGTTCTCTAGTCACTATCACCAAGCTACAAGAACTTCGTGATGAACTATAATATGCAAGGGATGACAAAAACGATTCCCGAGCTCTTCGCGATACTAAAATCGGCGAAGGTAGAAATCAAGAAAGAGCATCAAGTGTTGATGGTTGACAAGACCACTAGTTTCAAGAAAAAGGGCGAGGGAAAGAAAGGGAACTTCAAGAAGAATGGCAAGCAAGTTGTCACTCCCATGAAAAAGCCCAAAGCTAGACCCAAACCTGAAAAATAGTGCTTCTACTGCAAAGGAAATGGTTACTAGAAGCAGAACTGCCCCAAATACTTGGCGGATAAGAAGGATGGCAAAGTGAACAAAGGTATATTTGATATACATGTTATTGATGTGTATTTTACTAGTGTTCATAGTAGCCCCTGGGTATTTGATACCGGTTCAGTTGCTAAGATTAATAACTCGAAATAGGAGTTGCAAAATGAACAGTGACTAGTTAATGACGAGGTGACAATGTGTGTTGGAAGTGATTCCAAGGTTGATAAGATAACCATCGCACACTCCCTCTACCTTCGGGATTAGTGTTGGACCTAAATAAATAAATGTTATTTGGTGTTTGCGTTGAGCATGAATATGATTGGATCATGTTTATTGCGATACGGTTATTCATTTAAGTTAGAGAATAATTGTTGTTCTGTTTATATGAATATACCTTCTATGGTCATACACTCAATGTAAATGGTTTATTGAATCTCGATCGTAGTGATACACATATTCATAATATTGATGCCAAAAGATGCAAAGTTAATAATGATATTGCAACATACTTGTGGCACTGCCGTTTAGGTCATATTGGTGTAAAGCGCATGAAGAAACTCCATGCAGATGGACTTTTGGAATCACTTGATTATGAATCATTTGATACTTGCGAACCATGCCTCATGGGCAAGATGACTAAAACTCCGTTCTCCGGAACAATGGAGCGAGCCAATGACTTATTGGAAATAATACATACCGATGTGTGCGGTCCGATGAGTGTTGAGGCACGTGGCGGGTATCATTATTTTCTGACCTTCACAGATGATTTGAGCAGATATGGGTATATCTACTTAATGAAACACAAGTCTAAAACATTTGAAAAGTTCAAGGAATTTCAGAGTCAAGTGGAGAATCATCGTAACAAGAAAATAAAGTTTCTACGATCTGATCGCGGAGGTGAATATTTGAGTTACAAGTTTGGCCTTCATTTAAAACAATGTGGAATAATTTCACAACTCACGCCACCTGGAACACCACAGCGTAATGGTGTGTTCGAATGTCGTAACCATACTTTATTAGATATGGTGCGATCTATGATGTCTCTTACCGATTTACCACTATCGTTTTGGGGATACGCATTAGAGATAGCTTCATTCACATTAAAAAAGGGCACCGTCTAAATCCGTTGAGATGACACCGTATGAACTGTGGTTTGGCAAGAAACCTAAGCTGTCATTTCTTAAAGTTTGGGGTTGCAATACTTATGTCAAAAGGCTTCAGCCTAATAAGCTTGAACCCAAATCGAAGAAGTGCGTCTTCATAGGATACCCTAAGGAAACAATTGGGTACACCTTCTACCACAGATCCGAAGGCAAGATCTTTGTTGCCAAGAATGGAACCTTTCTAGAGAAGGAGTTTCTCTCGAAAGAAGTGAGTGGGAGGAAAGTAGAATTTGATGAGGTAATCGTACCTTCTCTCGAATTGGAAAGTAGTTCATCAGAGAAAACCGTTCCCGTGAGGCCTACACCAACTAGAGAGGAAGCTAATGATGATGATCATCAAACTTCAGATCAAGTTACTACAGAACTTCGTAGGTCAACCAGAACACAATCCGCACCAGAGTGGTACTGGAAGTCATGTTACTAGACCAAGGCGAACCTACGAACTATGAAGGAGCTATGATGAGCCCAGCTTCCGACAGATGGCTTGAGGCCATGAAATCTGAGATAGGATCCATGTATGAGAACAAAGTGTGGACTTTGGTGGATTTGCCCGATGATCGGCAAGCCATAGAAAATAAATGGATCTTCAAGAGGAAGACGGACGCTGATGGTAGTGTTACTATCTACAAAGCTCGACTTGTCACAAAAAGGTTTTCGACAAAGTTCAAGGTGTTGACTACATTGAGATTTTCTCACTCGTAGCGATGCTTAAGTCTGTCCCAATCATGTTAGCAATTGCCGCATTTTATGAAATCTGGCAAATGGATGTCAAAACTGCATTCCTTAATGGATTTCTTAAAGAAGAGTTGTATATGATGCAACCAAAAGGTTTTGTCAATCCTAAAGGTGCTAACAAAGTGTGCAAACTCCAGCGATCCATCTATGGACTGGTGCAAGCATCTCGGAGTTGGAATATACGCTTTGATAAGGTGATCAAAGCATATGGTTTTATACAGACTTATAGTGAAGCCTGTATTTACAAGAAAGTGAGTGGGAGCTCTGTAGCATTTCTGATATTATATGTGGATGACATATTGCTGATTGGAAATGATATAGAATTTCTGGATAGCATAAAAGGATACTTGAATAAGAATTTTTCAATGAAAGACCTCGGTGAAGCTGTTTACATATTGGGCATCAAGATCTATAGAGATAGATCAAAATGCTTGATAAGATTTTCAATGAGTACATACCTTGACAAGATTTTGAAGGAGTTCAAAATGGATCAGTCAAAGAAGGAGTTCTAGCTTGTATTGTAAGGTGTGAAGTTGAGTAAGACTCAAAGCCCGACCACGGCAGAAGATAGAGAGAGAATGAAAGTCATTCCCTATGCCTCAGCCATAGGTTCTATAAAGTATGCCATGTTGTGTACCAAACCTGTTGTGTACCTTGCCATGAGTTTGTCAAGGGGGTACAATAGTGATCCAGGAGTAGATCACTACACAGCGGTCAAAATTATCCTTAGAGGACTAAGGAAATGTTTCTCAGTTATGGAGGTGATGAAGAGTTCATCGTAAAGAGTTACATCGACGCAAGCTTTGACACTGATCTAGATGACTCTAAGTCTCAATCTAGATACGTATTGAACATGGGAGCAATTAGCTAGAGTAGCTCCGTGCAGAGCATTGTAGACATAGAAATTTGCAAAATACATATAGATCTGAATGTGACAGACCCGTTGACTAAACTTCTCTCACAAGCAAAACATGATCACACCTTAGTACTCTTTGGTTGTTAATCACATGGTGATGTGAACTAGATTATTGACTCTAGTAAACTCTTTGGGTGTTGGTCACATGGCGATGTGAACTATGGGTGTTAAATCACATGGTGATGTGAACTAGATTATTGACTCTAGTGCAAGTGGGAGACTGATGGAAATATGCCCTAGAGGCAATAATAAAATGGTTATTATTATATTTCCTAAATCATGATAAAGGTTTATTATTCATGCTAGAATTGTATTGATCGGAAACCTTAATACATGTGTGAATACATAGACAAACAACGTGTCCCTAGTGAGCCTCTACTAGACTAGCTCGTTGATCAAAGATGGTTAAGGTTTCCTAACCATGGACATGAGTTGTCATTTGATAATGGGATCACATCATTAGGAGAATGATGTGATGGACAAGACCCATCCATTAGCTTAGCATAATGATCGTTCAGTTTTATTGCTATTGCTTTCTTCATGTCAAATACATATTCCTTCGACTATGAGATTATGCAACTCCCGGATACCGGAGGAATGCCTTGTGTGCTATCAAACATCACAACGTAACTGGGTGATTATAAAGATGCTCTATAGGTATCTCCGAACGTGTTTGTTGGGTT
The DNA here is from genome assembly GCA_011799875.1 of Thinopyrum elongatum. Classification (NCBI taxonomy): domain Eukaryota; kingdom Viridiplantae; phylum Streptophyta; class Magnoliopsida; order Poales; family Poaceae; genus Thinopyrum; species Thinopyrum elongatum. The sequence continues at coordinate 336,173,587 of CM022298.1, read as the reverse complement.
GGCATAGATCGAGATTAGGATTTGTCACTCCGAGTATCGGAGAGGTATCTCTGGGCCCTCTCGGTAATACACATCATAAGAAGCCTTGCAAGCAAAGTGACTAATGAGTTAGTTGTAGGATGATGTATTACGAAACGAGTAAAGAGACTTGCCAGTAACGAGATTGAACTAGGTATGAAAATACCGATGATCGAATCTCGGGCAAGTAACATACCGATGGACAAAGGGAATAATGTATGTTGTCATAACGGTTTGACCGATAAAGATCTTCGTAGAATATGTAGGAGCCAATATGAGCATCTAGGTTCCGCTATTGGTTATTGACCGGAGAGGTGTCTCCGTCATGTCTACATAGTTCTCGAACCCGTAGGGTCCGCACGCTTAACGTTCGATGACGATATAGTATTATATGAGTTATGTGATTTGGTGACCGAATGTGTTCGGAGTCCCGGATGAGATCACGGACATGACGAGGAGTCTCGAAATGGTCGAGAGGTAAAGATTGATATATAGGACGATGGTATTCGGGCACCGGAAGTGTTCCGGAGGGTACCGGGTACATATCAGGTTACCGGAAGGGGTTCCGGACACCCTCGGCAAAAGATATGGGCCTTATGGGCCAAGAGGGGAAACGTACCAGCCACAAGGGGCTGGTGAGCCCCCCATATGAGCCGGCCAAGAAGGAGAAGGAAAGAGGGGAAGGGAAAAGAAAGAGAGGGAATAGGATTCCCCCTTCCTTCCCTCTCCCCCTCTCTTTCCTTCCCCCTCCGGCAAATAAGGAAGGGAGGGGCACACCACTTGGGAAACCCCAAGTAGGATTCAAATCCTACTTCGGGCACCCCCTGGCTCTCTCTCCTCCCCTCCCACCTATATATATGTGGGGAGGAGGGCGCCTAGAACATACAACATCAACTGTTAGCCGTGTGCGGCGCCCCCCTCCACAGATTACACCCTCGGTCATATTCTCGCGGTGCTTAGGCGAAGCCCTGCGTGGATCACTTCACCATCACTGTCACCATGCCGTCGTGCTGACGGAACTCATCTACTTCCTCGACACTTTGCTGTATCAAGAGTTCGAGGGACGTTATCAAGCTGAACGTGTGCAGAACTCGGAGGTACCGTACGTTCGGTGCTTGATCGGTCGGAACGAGAAGAAGTTTGACTACATCAACCGCGTTGTCAAACGCTTCCGCTTTTGGTCTACGAGGGTATGTAGACACACTCTCTCCCCCCTCGTTGCTATGCATCTTCTAGATAGATCTTGCGTGAGCGTAGGAAATTTTTTGAAATTACATGCTATGTTTCCCAACATCTCCTACTTTAGTTGAATCGGATTTGACTATGGCGGTCCTTGTAGAAGGTTAAATAGCAACTTGATAATCACCGTTGTGGTTTTGCATAGGTAAGAACGGTTCTTGCTAGTTGCCTGTAGCAGCCACGTAAAACTTGCAACAAAAAAGTAGAGGACGTCTAACTTGTTTTTGCAGGGCATGTTGTGATGTGATATGGTCAAGATATGATGTGATATATGTTGATGTATGAGATGATCATGCTTTGTAATAAGTTCACGACTTGCATGTCGATGAGTACGATAACCAGCAAGACCTTAGGGTTGTGTTTAATTATTGTATGACCTGCGTGTCAATCACTAAGCGCCATGTAATTGCTTTACTTTATCGCTATGCTTTAGCAATAGTAGTAGAAGCAATAGTTGGCGAGACGACCCCGACGCTATGATGGAGATCAAGGTGTCGTGCCGGTGATGATGGATATCATGCCGATGCTTTGGAGATGGAGATCAAAAGCACAAGATGATGATGGCCATATCATGTCACATATTTTTGATTGCATGTGATGTTTATCCTTTATGCATCTTATTTTGCTTAGAACGATGGTAGCATTATAAGATGATCCCTTCACTTAATTTCAAGATAAAAGTGTTCTCCCCGAGTATGCACCGTTGCTAAAGTTCATCATTTTGAAGCACCTCGTGATGATCGGGTGTGATAGACTCTACATTCGCATACAAAGGGTGTAAGCCAGTTTTGCACATGCAGAATACTTGGGTTAAACTTGACAAGCCTAGCATGTACATACATGGTCTCGAAACACAGGAGACCTAAAGGTCGAACGTGAGTCATATAGTAGATATGATCAACATAGATATGTTCACCATTGAAGACTACCCCATCTCACGTGATGATCGGACATGGGTTAGTTGATTTGGATCATGTATCACTTAGACAACTTGAGGGATGTTGATTTTAAGTGGGACTTCATTAGTAATTTGATTCTTTGAACTAAAATTAATCATGAACTTAGTCTTAATAGTTTTTTGCATATCTATGTTGTAGATCAATGGCCCGTGCTACCGTTCCCTTGAATTTTAATGCGTTCCTAGAGAGAGCTAAGTTGAAAGATGATGGTAGCAACTACACGGACTAGGTCCGTAACTTGAGGATTATCCTCATTGCTGCATAGAAGAATTATGTCCATGATGCACCGCTAGGTGACAGACCTACTGCAGGAGCTACTGCTGATGTGATGAACGTCTGGCAGGCTCGATCTAATGACTACTCAATAGTTCAGTGTGCCATGATTTACGGCTTAGAACCGGGACTTCAAAGACGTTTTGAATGTCACGGAGCATATGAGATGTTCCAAGAGCTGAAGTTGATAGTTCAAGCTAATGCCCGGGTTGAGAGATATGAAGTGTCCAACAAGTTCTATAGATGTAAGATGGAGGAGAACAGTTCTGTCAGTGAACACATACTCAAAATGTCTGGGTATCATAACCACTTGACTCAGCTAAGAATTGATCTTCCAGTTGAGAGTGTTATTGACAGAGTTCTTCAGTCACTGCCACCAAGCTACAAAGGCTTCATGATGAACTATAATATGCAAGGGATGATGAAAACGATTCCCGAGCTCTTCGCGATGTCAAAATCGGCGGAGGTAGAAATCAAGAAGGAGCATCAAGTGTTGATGGTTAACAAGATCACTAGTTTCAAGAAAAAGGGCATGGGAAAGAAATGAAACTTCAAGAAGAATGGCAAGCAAGTTGCTGCTCCCGTGAAGAAGCCCAAAGCTGGACCCAAGCCTGAAACTGAGTGCTTCTACTACAAAGGAAATGGTCATTGGAAGCGGAACTGCCCCAAATACTTGGCAGATAAGAAGGATAGCAAAGTGAACAAAGGTATATGTGATATACTCCCTCAGTCCCAAAATAAGTGACTCAACTTTGTACTAGCTCTAGTACAAATTTAGTATAAAGTTGAGTCACTTATTTTGGGATGGAGGGAGTACATGTTATTGATGTGTTCCTTACTAAGGCTCTTAGTAGCACCTGGGTATTTGATACTGGTTCGGTTGCTCATATTTGTAACTCGAAACAGGAGCTGCGGAATAAACGAAGATTGGCTAAGGACAAGGTGACGATGCGCGTCGGGAATGGTTGCAAGGTCGATGTGATAGCCGTCGGCACGCTACCTCTACATCTACCTTCGGGGTTAGTTTTAGACCTCAATAATTGTTATTTGTGCCAGCGTTGAGCATGAACATTATATCTGGATCTTGTTTATTGCGAGATGGTTATTCATTTAAGTCAGAGAATAATGGTTATTATATTTATATGAGTAATATCTTTTATGGTCATGCACCTTTGATGAATGGTCTATTCTTGTTGAATCTCGATCGTAGTGATACACATATTCATAATATTGATGCCAAAAGATGCAAAGTTGATAATGACAGTGCAACATACTTGTGGCACTGCCGTTTAGGTCATATTGGTGTAAAGCGCATGAAGGAACTCCATGCGGATGGACTTTTGGAATCACTTGATTATGAATCATTTGATACATGCGAACCATGCCTCATGGGTAAGATGACTAAAACTCCGTTCTCCGGAACAATGGAGCGAGCTAATGACTTATTGGAAATAATACATCCCGATGTTGCGGTCCGGTGAGTGTTGAGGCACGCGGGGTATCGTTATTTTCTAACCTTCACAGATGATTTAAGTAGGTATGGGTATATCTACATGATGAAACACAAGTCTGAAACAGTTGAAATGTTCAAAGAATTTCAGAGTGAAGTGGAGAATCATTGTAACAAGAAAATAAAGTTTCTACGATCAAATCACGAAGGCGAATATTTGAGTTACGAGTTTGGCCTTCATTTAAAACAATGTGGAATTGTTTTACAACTCATGCCACCTAGAACACCACAGCGCAATGGTGTGTCCGAACGTCGTAACTGTACTTTATTAGATATGGTGCGTTCTATATATGATCTCTCTTACCGATTTACCTTTATCGTTTTGGGGTTATGCATTAGAGACAGCCGCATTCACATTAAATAGGGCACCATCTAAATCCATTGAGACGACACCGTATGAACTATGGTTTGGCAAGAAACCTAAGTTGTTGTTTCTTAAAGTTTGGGGATGTGACGCTTACGTCAAAAGGCTTCAGCCTGATAAGCTCGAACCCAAATTGGAGAAGTGCGTCTTCGTAGGATACCCTAAAAGAAACTATTGGGCACACCTTCTACCATAGATCCGAAGGCAAGATCTTTGTTGCTAAGAATGGATCATTTCTAGAGAAGGAGTTTCTCTTGAAAGAAGTGAGTGGGAGGAAAGTAGAACTTGATGAGGTAATTGTACCTTCTCGAGAATTGGAAAGTAGCACATCAGAGAGAACCGTTCCCATGATGCCTACACAAACTAGAGAGGAAGCTAATGATGATGATCATGAAACTTCAGATCAAGTTACTACTGAACCTCGTAGGTTGACCAGAACACGTTCCGCACCAGAGTGGTACGGGAATCCTATCCTGGAAGTCATGTTGTTAGACAACGGCAAACCTACGAACTATGAAGAAGCTATGATGAGCCCAGATTCTGACAAATGGCTTGAGGCCATGAAATCTGAGATAGGATCCATGTATGAGAACAAAGTGTGGACTTTGGTGGACTTGCCCGATGATTGGTAAGCCATTGAAAATAAATGGATCTTCAAGAGGAAGACGGACGCTGATGGTAATATCACTGTCTACAAAGCTCGACTTGTCATGAAAGGTTTTTGACAAGTTCAAGGGGTTGACTACGATGAGACTTTCTCACCCATAGCGATGCTTAAGTCTGTCCAAATCGTGTTAGGAATTGCCGCATTTTATGATGATGAAATTTGGCAAATGGACGTCAAAACTGCATTCCTTAACGGATTTCTTAAAGATGAGTTGTATATGATGCAACCAGAAGGTTTTGTCGATCCTAAAGGTGCTAACAAAGTATGCAAACTCCAGCGATCCATCTATGGACTGGTGCAAGCATCTCGGAGTTGGAATGTACGCTTTGATGAGGTGATCAAAGCATATGGTTTTATACAGACTTATAGTGAAGCCTGTATTTACAAGAAAGTGAGTGGGAGCTCTATAGCATTTCTGATATTATATGTGGATGACATATTGCTGATTGGAAATGATATAGAATTTCTGGATAGCATAAACGGATACTTGAATACAAATTTTTCAATGAAATACCTCCGTGAAGCTACTTACATATTGGGCATCGAAATCTACAGAGGTAGATCAAGACGCTTAATAGGACTTTCATAAAGCACATACCTTGACAAGATTTTGAAGGAGTTCAAAATGGATCAGTTAAAGAAAGGGTTCTTGCCTGTATTGCAAGGTGTGAAGTTGATTAAGACTCAAAGTCCAACCACAGTAGAAGATAGAGAGAGAATGAAAGTCATTCCCTATGCCTCAGCCATAGGTTCTATTATGTATGCCATGATGTGTACCAGATGTGTGCCTTGCCATGAGTTTGGCAAGGGGGTACAATAGTGATCCAGGAGTGGATCATTGGACAACGGTCAAAATTATCCTCAGGTACCTAAAGAGGACTAAGGAAATGTTTCTCCGTTATGGAGGTGATAAAGAGTTCGTCGTAAAGGGTTACATCAATGCAAGCTTTGACGCCAATCTGGGTGACTCTGAGTCTCAATCTGGATACGTATTGAACGTGGGAGCAATTAGCTAGAGTAGCTACATGCAGAGCATTGTAGACATAGAAATTTGCAAAATACAAACGGATCTGAATGTGGCAGACCCATTGACTAAACTTCTCTAACAAGCAAAACAGGATCACACCTTATAACTCATTGGGTGTTAATCACATGGCGATGTGAACTAGATTATTGACTCTAGTGCAACTGGGAGACTGTTAGAAATATGCCCTAGAGGCAATAATAAAGTGGTTATTATTATATTTCCTTAATCATGGTAAAGTTTTATTATTCATGCTAGAATTGTAATTATTGGAAACTTAAATACATGTGTGAGTACATAAGCAAATACCAAGTCCCTAGTATGCCTCTACGAGACTAGCTCATTGAACAAAAGATTGTTAAGGTTTCCTGACCATAGACATGAGTTGTCATTTGATAACGGGATCACATAATTAGGAGAATGATGTGATGGACAAGACCCATCCGTTAGCTTAGCATATGATCGTTCAGTTTATTGCTACTGCATTCTTAATGTAAAATACATATTCCTTTGACCATGAGATCATGCAACTCCCGGATACTGAAGGAATACCTTGTGTGCTATCAAACACCACAACATGGATCGAGATTGGGATTTGTCACTCCATGTATCGGAGAGGTATCTCTGGGCCCTCTTGGTAATGCAGCATCACAAGAATCTTGCAAGCAAAATGACTAAGGAGTTAGTTACGAGATGATGTATTACAAAATGAGTAAAGAGACTTGCCAGTAACGAGATTGAACTACGTATGGAGATACCGACGATCGAATCTCGGTCAAGTAACATACCGACAGACAAAGGGAACTACGTGTGTTGTCATAAAGGTTCGACCGATAAAGATCTTCGTAGAATATGTAGGAACCAGTATGCACATCCAGGTCCTGCTAATGGTTATTGACCGGAGAAGCGTCTCGGTCATGTCTACATCATTCTCGAACCCGTAGGGTCCACACGCTTAACATTCATTGATGATATAGTATTATATGAGTTATGTGAATTGGTGACCGAATGTTGTTCGGAGTCCCAGATGAGATCATGGACATGACGAGGAGCTCTGGAATGGTCCAGAGGTAAAGACTGATATATAGGACGATACTATTTGGTCTCCGAAAAGGTTTCGGAATGCATCGGGTATTTATCGGATAACCGGAAGGGGTTCCGGGAAGGCCACAGGGAGTTATTGGGCTTATTGGGCCAACGAGGGATGCACACCAACCCACAAGGGGCTGGTGTGCCCCACCTCTAGGCCGTCGGCCCTTAGGGAAGGAAAGGGGGAGGGCTAGCCCCTCCTGCCTTCTCTTCCACATGAGAGAAAGGAAAGGAGGGGCGCCTTCCCTCCTGCCTTCTCCCCAAGCGCCAAGAAAGGAAGGGGGTCGCGGCCAGGGCAGGAGCCCAGGGTGGCCGCCGGCCCTCTTGGTTGCGCCCTAGGCTGCCTTCCCTCCTCCCCCCACCTATATATATGAGAGGAGGGAGAGGGGCAACACACACCATGATCCCCAAGCCGTGTGCGGTGCCCCGTCTCCCTCTAGTTCTAGTTCCTCCTCCGTCCATGTCCGTTTTGCTTGGCAAAGCCCTGTGGATAGTTTCACCACTAGCGTCACCACGCCATTGTGCTGCCGAAACTCATCTACTACTTTGCCTCTCTTGCTGGATCGAGAAGGCGAGGACGCTATCGAGCTGAACGTGTGCTGAACGCGGAGGTGTCGTACATTTGGTACTTGATCGGGACAGATCATGATGGTGTACGACTACATCAACTGCGTTGATAAATGCTTCCCCTTAACGATCTACAAGGTTATGTAGATGCTTTGACCCTCTCGTAGCTATACACCTCCATGGATCGATCTTCCGTGTGCGTAGAATTTTTTTTGTTTTCCATGCAACGTTCCCCAACAAGAAAACCCCTAGAGCCAAAGAATTAGATAGTGGTTCAGCATCACTCGAAGCTAGGTCCAGTATGCTTCGCCTATTACTCTTGAGAGCTGCAAACTCTCTAGATGGTTAGGCGTCTATTTCTTCAGAGACCAATAGTGATTGTGGTTCTTGAAGAAGAAGTCTGTAAAGGTTCGGCGATCGCCTCAAGTATCTACCATGAGTGATCGGCATTGGTTGACGAACCAATTGTCAAGGAGAATAGGGTGAAGAGAGTTTATCTTCCGTGTTAAGTCACGGCCCCTCCAACCAGACATAGTCCTTGTGCAGAAGGACGAAATGGTCGAACAAATACCCTGTTGCCATCGAGCACCACTGGTTAGCTCTGCTACCCATGTTTACATTTGATCTGTTTTCCTTCATGTAATTTGTTTTGATGCATGCTTCTGTTTCCATTCGGTACTTAGTTTTTAGCTCGTTGTAGTTTGTTTTTCATTCGCTCCGCTGCTGGGTTTCGAGAGTTTTGAGTTTTTTGAAGAAAAATTAAAACTCCCATTCACCCCCCCCCCCCCTCTGGTAGACATACATCGTTCCTACACTCGTGCTCTAGTTATTGGTCCATGTGGTGTCATGGGAGACGAAGTTAGGTCCATTGGGATGACCGTAGGATGCTCCGCATCAGGTCGGACATCCGACGCTTGTCTGCATATAGTGTTGCGGGCCAAGGCCCATGTACCCCTTCACTTTGCCCCCAATTGCACTATGACTATAAATAGGACACCCCCTCCTCCTAGCTAGGGTTAGCATTGGTTTAGCTCATATGAGAGATAGAGCTTTGCTCGTCCACTTATACCTACTCCATTGGAGGCCAAGTCCTCCATCTAGGAGAAGATCCCCCAAGTGGATTGAAGACCTCCTCACGGAGAAGATCCCCTAGTGGATTCAAGAACTCCTCCTAGGAGATGAACTAGTGACCTTTGTATCCCCCTTTGTAGGATTTGAATCATGTATCTCTCTTTGTGTTCATGGATCTAGCACATGTGTGATCATTTCTCATTGATTTGAGTGTTTCCTCTCATTTTCCCTCTTGTGTGTTCATCGTTTTCTTCGGGAATCCCCCTCCAAATCGTGAAACATCGGCCCCTAGGGTTCCACCCTACATCACCTATCAACTATCACACTCTATGTGGTGGCTCACTCACTCCCTCAAAATAGGTGCACTCAAAGTCACATATGGTGGAGTCACTCATCTCACTCAAGTGGTGGGGGTTGTGTGGCTCTCCTCACATGGGAATTGGGGCAACTCATCATATATGGGGCTAGTGGTGAACTTGCTATCACTCTCAATATGGGTGCTCATGTCACTCAAGTCATCATACGTCGCCGTGGTCGAAGGAAAAATCGCATGCTCAACCATCTCGTCACCGTCGCAGTGGATGAAGGCCGAAGATGGCACATCATCACTCTCGCCTCCAAAGATGGAAGCATCATCCTTGCTCACCACCTTGTCGCTCGCCTCCAAATCTTGGTCCTTGATTGGCTCTGTAGTCGTAGTCGTCACCGCACCTTCTTCAAAAAGAGTCGTGGTAGACTCGGCATCATCAATGCCACAAAGAGGAATGGCGGTGAAGTCAAACTTGGGAGCATCGTCTTGGAGCTCATCGGGCTTGGACATCTTGTGATGTAGGGTGGAACCCTAGGGGCTGATCTTTCATGATTTGGAGGGGGATTCACGAAGAACACAAGGGGAAAAACAAGAAGAAACACTCAAATTGACTTGATCCAATCACACATGTGCTAGATCCACATACACAAATATGTAACAAAGATCCAAGGATAACAAAGGAGGGTACAAAGGTAACAAGTTCATCCCAATCCTATGAGGAAAGAGGTATTGAATCCACTAGGGGATCTTCCCACAAGGGGGTCTTGAATCCACTTGGGGGATCTTCTCCTAGGAGGCCTTTGTCTCCAATGGAGTAGGGGTACAAGTGGATGAGCAAGGTTCAATCTCCAAAATGAGCTATCACAATGCTAACCCTAAAATGGTGGAGGAGCATGAGTATATATAGTCTAGAGGGGCGAAGGGGTACATGGGCTTCAGCCCAACTCATGCACACAGGCGGTGTCTGGATGATCCAGATGGTGGTCCAAATGATCCAGGCTTCGGGAGTCCGGATGATCCGGGGTGGCATCCGGATGATCCGACCGTGTCGTGGAGGTTGCTGGCTGTCCGGATGTCCGGGTCCTGGTCGGATGTCCGGGTCCTTCCGGATGATCCGGGCCTTGGTCCGAATGATCCGGCTTTGCGATGAGGCTTGATGTAGTTTTCAGGCGTTGCAGCCGGATCATTTGAGCCGGGGTCTGGATCATCCGGGCTGGGGCCAAATCATCCGGACAACGGTCCGGATCGTCCGGGCAAGTCTGGACCTAGCCTTTCTCTTCTCCGTCTTCGCGATTGCTTCTCTTCTTTGATCGTACTTGCTCCTTAGCTTCTCCATGGCTGGCTCCTTGGTACCAGAGTATGCAAAGTGTTTCCGCTTGAGGTAGTAGACATGTCTCATGCGATTCGAAAGGGAGTTGTGAGAGGAGTGATGCCACCTCGGTCTCGAGAGCTCTTGTACGTGCATGTGTCATGGGTCTGCTTGGCACTTGGTGAGATGATGGTGGGTCCATGGGGATGACCTTGGGATGCTCTGCATCATCTCCCCCCCCCCTTGGGAAAGATCTGACCTCGGATCAAAAACCTCATCACCCTGGTAGGGAGAGAGATCCTTGATGTTGAAGATATCACTCATGTTGTACTTGTCGCGTGGTATGTCGATCTTGTAGGCATTGTTGTTGTAGCGTGCGATCACCTTGAAGGGTCTGTTGGCTCGAGGTAGAAGCTTGGACTTGCATTCGTTGTGGAAGCGGTCCTTGCGAAGGTGTAGCAACACAAGATCTCCGATGTTGAATAGCATGGGTTGCATATTGATGTTGAGCTTGGTCTCGAGTCGTTGTACTTGGCGCTCAATGGTGTGCCTTGTATCTTCATGCACCTTCTTGAGATAGCTCGCTCGTGCACTCGCATCCATGTTGATGCGCTCTTGTAGAGGTAGCGATAGAATGTCCAATGGGGACAACGGGTTGAAGCTATAGACGACCTCGAAGGGGGACTTGCCGGTGGTCGAATGTCTTGTGCGGTTGTAGGCGTACTCGGCGATGGGTAAACACTCCTCCCACTCCTTGATGTTCTTCTTGATCAACACGCGTAGGAGAGTAGATAGCGTCCGGTTCGTGACCTCTGTTTGGCCGCAGGTTTGTCGATGGTATGCCGAAGAGAATAAGAGCTTGATTCCGAGCTTGGCGCATAGGGTCTTCCAAAAGTAGCTTAGGAGCTTGACATTGCGGTCTGAGACAATAGTCTTTGGCACTCCATGTAGATGCACAATTTCACTACAAAAGATATTGGCAACATGTGAAGGATCGTGTTGTAGGGTGAAACCCTAGGGAAGATCTTTTCACACTTGGAGGGGGGGAAGGATGAACACATAAGAAAGGGGGAAAATCACTCAAACATACCCAAATCACACATTCACTAGAGTAGCATACATGATATCCATGAGCATACAAGAACAATTCAAGGAAAATAAAACTTGGATAGAGTTCTTCCCACTCCAAGGAGATGAGGTCTTGATGTCGAACTTCTCCAAGAGGAGGCCTTGATAATCCACAAGGATTCTTCCCAAAGAGGGATCTTGATCTCCAAGAGGAGGGGATACAAGGAGCAAAGCTCTCTAATGTCTCTCAAATACTTTGCTAACCCTAAAAATGAGCTAGATGAGGAGTACTTAAAGTCTAGGGACGAAATAAGAGGAAGAGGGGGGGTACAAGGGTCTTTTAGCCCTAATTGCGCCCAGGCAAAACGGTGGAGTCCGAGCACCCGGGGTAAAGTAGCCCGGGCACCCGGAGGGAGAGGAGCCAGCGGGGCGGGCACTGATACGTCTCCAAGGTATCTATAATTTTTGATTGTTCCATGCTTTTATATTATCATTCTTGGATGTTTTACAATCATTTTATAGTCATTTTATAGCATTTTTTGGTACCAACCTATTGACATAGTGCCAAGTGCCAGTTGCTGTTTTTTGCATGTTTTTTACATCACAGGAAATCAATACCAAACGGAGTCCAAACGCAGCAAAACTTTTTGTGGATTTTTTTGGACCAGAAGACATCCAGTGGGCCGGAGAAGCACCTGGGGGTGCTCTGAGGGGAGCACAACCCACCAGGGCGCGCCTGGAGGCCCAGGCGCGCCCTGGTGGGTTGTGCCCACCTCGGGTGCCCCCCGAACCGCCTCTTTGCTCTATAAATACCTCAATATTCCAGAAACCCTAGGAGAGTCGACGTAAATCAATTCCAGCCGCCGCAGAGTCCAGAACCACCAGATCCAATCTAGACACCATCACGGAGGGGTTCACCACTTCCATTGGTGCCTCTCCGATGATGTGTGAGTAGTTCTTTGTAGACCTACGGGTCCTTAGTTAGTAGCTAGATGGCTTTCTCTCTCTCATTTGATTCTCAATACAATGGTCTCTTGGAGATCCATATGATGTAACTCTTTTTTGCGGTGTGTTTGTTGGGATCCGATGAACTTTGATTTTATGATCAGATCTATCTTTTTATCCATGAAAGTTATTTGAGTCTTCTTTGATCTCTTATATGCATGATTGCTTATAGCCTCGTATTTCTTCTCTGATATTTGGGTTTTGTTTGGCCAACTTGATCTATTTATCTTGCAATGGTAAGAGGTGCTTTGTAGTGGGTTCGATCTTACGGTGCTTAATCCCAGTGACAGAAGGGGAACCGACACGTATGTATCGTTGCTACTAAAGATAAAACAATGGGGTCTATTTCTACATAAATAGATCTTGTCTACATCATGTCATCGTTCTTATTGCATTACTCCATTCCTCCATGAACTTAATACACTAGATGCATGCTGGATAGCGGTCGATGTGTGGAGTAATAGTAGTAGATGCAGGCAAGAGTCGGTCTACTAATCTTGGACGTGATGCCTATATAATGATCATTGCCTGGATATCGTCATGATTATTTGAAGTTCTATCAATTGCCCAACAGTAATTTGTTCACCCACCATTTGCTATTTTTCTTGAGAGAAGCCACTAGTGAAACCTACGGCCCCCGGGTCTCTTTTCCAATATATTTGCTTGCAAGATCTGTTTTGCCATTCGCTCTTTTATTTATTTGCAACTTTTATTTTCAGATCTATTAAACCAAAAATACCTTGCTGCACTTTATTTTATTTGGTGTTCGATCTATCAATATTTACTACTCTCTCACGTCCGTTTGCCAATTTTTGGCGCCGTTGCCCGAAAGGGATTGACAACCCCTTTTACACGTCGGGTTGCGAGTATTTGTTATTTGTGTGCAGGTGCTGTTTACGTAGTGTTGCTTGGTTCTCCTACTGGTTCGATAACCTTGGTCTCATCACTGAGGGAAATACCTACCGCCGCTGTGCTGCATCATCCCTTCCTCTTTGGGGAAATACCGACGTAGCTTCAAGCCGCATCAAAAGGAATTTCTGGCGCCATTGTCGGGGAGACATCATCAACATCTACCAGGTTCCTAATCACAAATCTCATCTCCTTGTAATTTATATTATTTGCCATTTGCCTCTCGTTTTCCTCTCCCCCACTTCACAAAAATTTGCCATTTTATTCGCCCTCTTTTTCGTTCGCCTTTTTCTCGTCAGATCTCATGTTTGCTTGTGTTTCCATGTGCCTTCTATTTGCTTGCATCTTCGCTTGCTAAAAAGCTATTGTTATGGATCCTCATCCACTTGCTAATATTTTCAAAAGATCCAATTATGATGAACCAATTGCTAGTGAATTGAGTTCACTAGATTATGTTTATGAAGTTTTGCTTGAGATTCTTGAATCTGAAAATTGTGATGAAGAGATTTATGAAGTGATTCATGATAGCTCCTTGAATGAAAAGCATGATCTCAATAATTTTACTATAAATTCTATTAATGTCAATTGTGCTAATAATATGCAAAACCCCAAGCTTGGGGATGCTAATTTTGATATGTCCACTACTTATTGCAATGATCATGATTGGGGTGATTCTTCTTATGATCTTGAAAATTTAATTAAGCCTCATGATGAATATGATATTGATAATAATGTTTGTGATAATATTGAAAGTGGGTTTGGAAGAGTGTCAACTCTAGGTAATAATGATCCCACTACTTTGGAGAATGATCAATCTTATGAAATTTTTGATAAAAGTGGGCTTGGAGACGTCATGACTTTATTTGATGATCCCACTATTTTGGAAGAGTGTCAACTTTGCATGCATGTGGATCATAAAAGGAAAATTTTATTTGATAGTTATATTGTTGAATTTGATTATGATCCTACATGTAATTATTATGAGAGAGAAAAATATGGTTGTAGAAATTTTCATGTTACTAAATTACCTCTCGTTATGTTGAGATTGTCAATGTTTTATTCCTCTCCTTTGCATATGCTAGATAATCCTTGTCTTGATAATTTGTTTGCTTATAAAATTCCTATGCATAGGAAGTATGCTAGACTTAAATGTGTTTTTCACATGTTTTATGATGCTCTCTTTGTGTTTCAATTCTTGTCTTTCATGCGAGAATCATCAAAATTATCAATGCCTAGCTAGGGGCGTAAAACTATAGCGCTCGTTGGGAGGCAACCCAACTTGTATCTTTTTGCTTTTTGGTTTTCTTGCTGTTTTCAATAAAATACCCAATTATGCCTCTGGTTATATGTGTTTTGTGGTCTAAATTAGTGTTTGTGCCAAGCAAAGCCTTTGGGGTGATTTGGGTGATAGTTGATTTGATCTTGCTGAAAAACAAAAACTTTTGTGCTCAGGAAAACAATTCTTATTTTTTACAGAAGTGTGCTTTTGATTTGATTCTTTTTGCAGAAGATTAATAAAAAAATTATCACGTTGTCCTAATTATTCAGAATTTTTGGAGTTACAGAAGTATTCGAAGTTTTCAGATTGCTACAGACTGTTCTGTTTTTGACAGATTCTTTTTCTTTGCATTGTGTGCTTGTTTTGATGATTCTATGGTTTCCTTTGAAGAGTTTTTGCCATATAAAAGTTGGAATACAGTAGATATAATTCAAAAATAAAATATGAATTGGTTTTCTACAGTACTTATAGTAGTGATTTGCTTTCTTATACTAACGGATCTCACAAAGGTTTTGTTGAGTTTTGTGTGATTGAAGTTTTCAAGTTTTGGGTTATCTTACGATGGATGAAGGAATAAGGAGTAAGAAGAGCGTAAGCTTGGGGATGCCCATGTCATCCCAAGCTATTATCCAAAGAGAATCAAGCAACTAAGCTTGGGGATGCCCCGAGTGGCATCCCCTCTTTCTTCTGACGACCATCGGTATTTTACTCGAAGCTATATCTTTATTCGTCACATACTATGAGTTTTGCTTGGAGCGTCTTGTATGATATGAGTCTTTGCTTGTTTTGCTTTATATTCTAAGTTATGAATACTTGCTGGACACACCTATTTGAGAGAGCCAAAATTATGCCATGACTTGTTAGAATTGCTCTCTATGCTTCACTTAAATTTTTATGAGCTATGGATTTGCTCTAGTGCTTCACTGATATCTTTTTTAGCACAGCGTGCTTTAGTATTTTTGAAGAAATGCTCTCATGCTTCACTTATATTTATTTGTGAGTTAGTAAAATTTTAAAGAAATTCTCTCTTGCTTCACTTAAATTAATTTGAGAGAAAGAAATATCATGCTCATGATCTTCACTTATATTTGTTTGAGCTTATCAAAAGCAACACATGAAAATTAGTCCCAAAGTGATAGATATCCAAGAATGATATAATAAAAACTTTCATGAAGATCATTGGACAAAATAAACTTGATTCCTTGTAATAGTTTTGAGATATGATGATGTGATATGTGAGTTATGTTGATGAGTAATTGTGCTTTAGTAAGAATATTGGTGTTAAGGTTTGTGATTCCCTATGCAAGCACGAAAGTCAATAGTCATGCAATGAAATTATATCCTACTTGTGGTGCATTATTTGGTGTCAATTATGCTTAATGCTCGCTTATGAGATTATTTGTTTTTTGGTTGGTCACTTCTCAATCTTTTGCTAGCCTTCATTTTGCACTAAGTATGATCACAACTTGTGCATCCAAAACCCTTTAAACCAGTTTTGCCACATGAGTCCACTATATCTACCTATATGCAGTATTCTTTTGCCATTCTAAGAAAATTTGTATGTGTCATCTCTAATTTTCAAAATAAACTTCTCTTTTGTGTGTTCGTACCGCTCGCGAGGCAGTGAGGGGTGGCTAATATTTTCCATGCTAGATGTGTTATTCTCACGATGAGTGTTTATTCACTTGTCATTGCATGAGAGTAAGGCAAAGGCATTAGGGATGCCGAGTCCCGAAATGAAAAAATGAATTTATTTTATGTTATCAAATAATAAATTCCTTGGAAAGTGTTGGTATGGAGGGCACCCGTGGATACGGCTAGCCATGGAAAGTGAAAGAAATGGTGGAAAAAGGAATAAACTTTATTTTCTGTTTGGGAACCGCCTATGATATATCTAGCATGGAAAGTGTTGGGAACTCTAAGTCATTTTCGTTGGTGGGAAAAGCACACCTCCCAAAATATTTTTTATCTCTCAATTTTCGCTTTGAGCTCTAGCACCTCTACAAATCCCTATTTCCCTCTGCGAAGGGCCTTTCTTTACCTTAAGCAATTTTTATTTTTAATTTGAGTCTCCATCTTCTCTTATAAAGCACCAACTAGGAGGCACTATGATTGTACTTGAGCATTGGGTGTAGTTAATATTCGAGTGTGTTTCATGAATGGATCAATGGTTGAGCATGATGGGCTAGGGATAACTTATTTTAGCATTGATATTTTGAAAGACATAGTTGCTTGTTGATATGCTTGAGTATTTAAGTTATCATGTCAAAACTAGACTATTGCTTTGAACCATATAAAAGTCCAAATGTCCATGCTATAAAAGAAAGAATATGATATGACATGTTAGGCAGCATTCCACATCAAAAATTCTGTTTTTATCATTTACCTACTTGAGGACGAGCAAGAATTAAGCTTGGGGATGCTGATACATCTCCAATGTATCTATAATTCTTTATTGTTCCATGCTATTATATTATCATTCTTGGATGTTTTACAATCATTTTATAGTCATTTTATATCATTTTTTGGTACTAACCTACTGACATAGTGCCAAGTGCCAGTTGCTGTTTTTTGCATGTTTTTTACATCACAGGAAATCAATACCAAATGGAGTCCAAACGCGGCGAAACTTTTTGTGGATTTTTTTGGACCAGAAGACATCCAGTAGGCCGGAGAAGTGCCTGGGGGGTGCTCCGAGGGGAGCACAGCCCACCAGGGCGTGCCTGGAGGCCCAGGCGCGGCCTGGTGGGTTGTGCCCACCTCGGGTGCCCCCCGAACCGCCTCTTTGCTCTATAAATACCCCAATATTCCAGAAACCCTAGGAGAGTCGACGAAAATCAATTCCAGCCGCCGCAGAGTCCAGAACCACCAGATCCAATCTAGACACCATCACGGAGGGGTTCACCACTTCCATTGGTGCCTCTCTGATGATGCGTGAGTAGTTCTTTGTAGACCTACGGGTCCATAGTTAGTAGCTAGATGGCTTTCTCTCTCTTGTTTGATTCTCAATACAATGGTCTCTTGGAGATCCATATGATGTAACTCTTTTTTGTGGTGTGTTTGTTGGGATCCGATGAACTTTGAGTTTATGATCAGATCTATCTTTTTATCCATGAAAGTTATTTGAGTCTTCTTTGATCTCTTATATGCATGATTGCTTATAGCCTCATATTTCTTCTCCGATATTTGGGTTTTGTTTGGCCAACTTGATCTATTTATCTTGCAATGGGAAGAGGTGCTTTGTAGTGGGTTCGATCTTACGGTGCTTGATCCCAGTGACAGAAGGGGAACCAACACGTATGTATCGTTGCTACTAAGGATAAAATGATGGGGTCTATTTCTACATAAATAGATCTTGTCTACATCATGTCATCATTCTTATTGGATTACTCCGTTTCTCCATGAACTTAATACACTAGATGCATGCTGGATAGCGGTCGATGTGTGGAGTAATAGTAGTTGATGCAGGCAGGAGTCAGTCTACTAATCTTGGACGTGATGCCTATATAATGATCATTGCCTGGATATCGTCATGATTATTTGAAGTTATATCAATTGCCCAATAGTAATTTGTTCACCCACCGTTTGCTATTTTTCTCGAGAGAAGCCACTAGTGAAACCTACGGCCCCCGGGTCTCTTTTCCAATATATTTGCTTTCAAGATCTGTTTTGCTATTCACTCTTTTATTTATTTGCAACTTTTATTTTCAGATCTACTAAACCAAAAATACAAAAATACCTTGCTGCACTTTATTTTATTTGGTTTTCGATCTATCAATATTTACTACTCTCTCATGTCCGTTTGCCAATTTTTGGCGCCGTTGCCCGAAAGGGATTGACAACCCCTTGTACACGTCGGGTTGCGAGTATTTGTTATTTGTGTGCAGTTGTTGTTTACGTAGTGTTGCTTGGTTCTCCTACTGGTTCGATAACCTTGGTCTCATCACTGAGGGAAATACCTACCGCCGCTGTGCTGCATCATCCCTTCCTCTTTGGGGAAATACCGATGTAGCTTCAAGCCGCATCAGGCACCCGGAGGTGGAGGGGCCGGGCACCCAGACTGGTCAGGGGGAGCCACACCCGCGAGACAGGGGGGACCGGGCACCCAGAGGGCGAAAGCCCGGGCACCCAGACCAGCCAGAGACCTTTCCCAGGTTGCGGCTGGAGGAGGCCGAGCACCGGAGGCAGAAGGGCCGGGCACTCGGGGTGGCCGCTAGGTGGAGTGGCCGGGCACCCAGGCCGGTGGAGTCGGGCACCTAGGGGTGCGCCCAGGTAGGGGGGGCGGGCACCCGGGGCTGTAGGGGCCGACACCCGGGGTGTCCAGAGGGTTTGCTCCCCCCCTCGGCCATATGTCCGGGCACCTGGTGCTCTTTTGTCCGGGCACCCGTGGTGTCCAATGGGTCCTTTTCTTCGAGCTTGTCGTGTCTTGCGTTCTCCTCCTCCTCCATGGTTGCTTGGGTCTCCGCGCTAGCCTCTTCATGATCATCTCTTTGGTACCTAAGGATGCATAACATTTCCGTTTGAGGTAGGACCCAACTCTCGTTTGAATTCAAATGAAGTTCAAAGAGGAAGGAGTTAACATCGGTTTCGATGGCACGTGCGCGAGCTCTCATCATTGGTCCTCTTTGTGCTTGCGGTGGTGACAAAATGTTCATGGGGATGGTCGAGGGATGCTCCACATCATCTCCCCCCTTCCTTGGGAGAGATCCGTCTACGAATCGTGATCTTCATCACCATGGTATTTGGCTAAGTCCATGACATTGAAGATGTCGCTTATGTTTTACTTGTCGCGTGGGATGTCGATCTTGTAGGCGTTGTCATTGTAGCGTGCAAGCACATTGAAGGGTCCATTGGCTCGTGGAAGAAGTTTGGACTTGCGTTTGTTGGGGAAGCTGTCCTTGCGAAGATGGAGTCATATGAGGTCTCCCGGTTGGAACACCATTGGTGTCTTGTTGATGTTGAGCTTGGTGGCGAGGCAGTGTACTTGACGCTCGATCGTGGATGTTGTTTCTTCATGCATCTTCTTGAGGTAAGTGGCTCTTGCACTAGCGTCCATGTTCGCTCGTTCTTGGAGCGCTAGAGGAAGGATGTCCAAGGGCGACAAAGGGTTGAAGCCGTAGACAATCTCGAAGGGGGACTTGCTGGTAGTAGAGTGTCTTGCGCGGTTGTATGCGTACTCGGCGATGGGTAAGCACTCCTCCCACTCCTTCATGTTCTTATTGATCAACACGCGTAGGAGAGTGGAGAGCGTCCGGTTGGTGACTTCCGTTTGGCCATCGGTTTGAGGATGATAGGCCGTGGAGAATAGTAGCTTGATGCTGAGCTTGGCGCATAGCGTCTCCCAAAAATAGCTTAGGAACTTGACTTCTCGGTCCGACACAATTGTCTTGGGCACTCCTTGTAACCTCAAGATTTCCCGACAAAAAAGATTGGCAACATGTGAAGCATCGTCTATCTTATTGCATGGGATGAAATGTGCCATTTTAGAGAATCGGTCCACAACAACACATACGGAATCCTTGCCATTTTGAGTCCTAGATAATCCAAGCACAAAATCCATGCTAATACCTTCCCACGGTTGATGTGGAATAGGAAGTGGCATATGTAAACCATTGCATTAAGCTTGTGACTTAGCTTTGCGGCATGTAGAGCACCGGTTGGTGAAGTGTGAGACATCGCGGAACATCTTGGGCCAAAAGTAGTTCTTGGAGAGCGTGGCAAAAGTCCTTTCGCATCCAAAATTTCCCATGAGTCCTCCTCCATGAGCCTCTTGCAAAAGTAACAAACAAAGAGAAGACTCGGGGATGCATAGTTTGTTAGCTCTCACTAGATAACCATTTTTGATATAATATCGTTCCCAAGATGTATGCGTCACACACTTAGCATAAGGAGTAGCAAAAGTAACATCGTGCTAATACAAGTCTTTGATATGTTCGAATCCAACAACATTCAATTCAAATTGAGTAACTAACATGCATTTGCGGGAAAGAGCATCCGCCACAACATTTTCTTTGCCCTTAATGTACTTGATCACATAAGGGAAAGATTCAATAAATTCACTCCATTTAGCATGCCGTTTATTCAACTTGGTTTGACCTTTAAGGTACTTAAGTGTCTCATGATCAGCATGTATGACAAATTCATGTGGGCGAAGATAATGCTCCCAAACATGCAATACACACACTAAAGCATACAATTCTTTGTCATATATGGGATAGTTAAGTTGAGCACCGGAAAGATTTTCGCTAAAATATGCAATGGGTCGCTTTTCTTGCATCAAAACTCCACCAATACCATTGCCACTAGAATCACAATGAACCTCAAAAGTTTTGTCAAAATTAGGCAAAGCAAGAATCAGAGCATAAGCAAAGATTTGAGCTCATCAAATGCGGTAGATTGCGAGGGTCCCCAAACAAAGGGTGCATTTTTCTTACTCAAGGCAATAGGGCTAAATTCTTTCACAAAGCGACGATAAAAACCAGCTAGACCAAGGAAGCTACACACTTGTTGCAAATTAGTGGGTTGTGGCCAAGTTTTAATTGCTTCAATTTTGGACTCATCAACATGAACACCCTTGGAAGAAACAACGAAACCCAAGAAAACAAGCTTGTCAACACCAAAAGTGCATTTTTCCATATTGGCATAAAGACGTTCTTTTTGAAGAGTTTGCAAAACAACCCTAAGATGATTTACACGATCTTTCAGGGATTTGCTAAAGACAAGTATGTTGTCAAAGTATACCACAACAAACACTCCAATATATGGGCGAAGCACAAAATGCATAACACGCATGAAAGTACCGGGAGCTTTCGATAAACCCATAGGCATAACTAACCACTCGTACAAGCCAAATTTGGTTTTAAAAGCTATTTTCCATTCATCACCTTCTTGAATGCGGATTTGGTAATAGCCACTTTTAAGATCAATTTTTGAGAAAATGGTGGCACCGCTAAGCTCATCTAGCATATCGTCAAGGCATGGAATGGGATGCCTATAGTGATCGGTGATAGCATTGATGGGTCTACAATTGGAACACGTGCGAAAACTACCGTCTTTCTTAGGCACGAGAATAGCCGGAACGGCACAAGGGCTTAAGCTTTCACATACATGGCCGTTGTCGATGAGTTGTTGTACTTGCCTTTGTATTTCGTTGGTTTCTTCGGGGTTGACGCGGTATGGAGCCTTGTTAGGAAGAGGTGCGCCGGGGATGAGGTTGATCTGGTGTTCAATGCCACGTAGAGGAGGAAGACCGGGAGGTAGCTCATCGGGGAAGACATCCGCAAATTCCTGCAACAAGTTAGAGAACACTAGAGGGAGAGGATTAGAAGGGTTAGTTTTTGCCACCTCATCTTTGCATAGTAGGACATAGTGGATGACACTCGATGGGTTCTCACACACTTCTCTCATCTCTCTTTCGGTGGCTAGGAGTACTAAGTTTTTCTCTCTCGGTGAAGAGTCAATCATTTTGGGCTTGTGGCGCTCACTCTCTTTGTGGTGGTTCACTCTCTCACTGGTCTATCCATGATGGGTGGATGCTTGCTTGTTGGCAATCACTTGACTTGGTGACATGGGTCGTAACACGTACTCCCTTCCCTTCATCTTGAAGCTATAGTGGTTTGTTCTTCCATTGTGGATGACGCCGCGGTCGAATTGCCAAGGTCTCCCTAAGAGGAGATGGCACACGGACAAAGGAACCACATCACACTCCAAGGTGTCCTCATAGGGGCCGATCTTGAACGAAACTTGCACGGTGTGCTCCACTTGAATGGTGCCGGAGTCGCTAAGCCATTGGACCTTGTAGGGACGAGGATGTTTCTTCTTGACCAATTGTAGCTTGGAACATAGCTCTTCACTTGCCAAATTGTGGCAACTTCCTCCGTCGGTGGTGACCTTCATGGAATGCCCGTTGATGCCCGCTTTGGTGTGGAAGATGTGGCACCGTTGGTCTTCGTCTTGTTGGTGTTGGAGCGTCAAGAACTTGGAGACCACGAGGGCGGTTCTTGAATCATTGTCACAAAAGACTTGGTCATCTTCATCTTCGTTCATGCGCCGGTGCATGGCCACGTGCTCAAGGGCTTCCATTTCTTCTTCACTCATGGAGTCGTATGTGCCATCATCGTTGAAAATCATGGTTCACTTGTTGGTGCATTGGAAGGATTTGTGTCCTCGGCCACCACATGTGAAGCACTTGAGAGAACTTGACTTGACGGGATCATCCGGTTGCGCCGATGATGAGGGAGTTTTGGATTTGTAGTTGCTTGCCAGAGGACGAGTCGAGGAAGGCATGACTTGCTTGGAACTTGACTTGTCTCCAGTACTTGGTGATGCTCTAGTCGAGGTAGGAGGTGCCGAAGCCGTGGGAGCTTGAGTGTAGGAGCCATAGGTCTTGGAAGAGTACTTGGCGTATTTGAAGTCATCTTGTACTTGTCGCTCGGCCTTGGTTGCTTGATGAACTAGCTCGAGAAGGTTGGAGTAGGGTTGGAAGTCGGCAATCCGCTTGATGGGGTGGTTGAGGCCGTTCAAGAATCGTGTCATAGTTTGCTCGTCATCTTCCTTGACATTGACTCTTATCATGGCAATCTCCATTTCTTGGTAGTATTCTTCCACTGTCTTCGTGCCTTGTTTGAGGAGTTATAACTTCTTGAAAATATCGTGGGTGTAGTGTGTAGGCACGAAGCGAGCTCTCATGACATCCTTCACTTGTGTCCAAGTTGTGATGGGTGGTTCGCCTCTCGCCTGTCGTCGCTCGGTCACTTGTTATCACCAAATGAGAACGTAGTCTTGGAACTCGAGAGAGGCCATGGCGATCTTCTTTTCCTCGTCATAGTTGTGTAGACGGAATATCTTGTCGACCTTTAATGCCCATGAGAGATATTCTTCGGGATCATTGCTTCCGAAGAACTTGGGCATGGTGAACTTGAGCTTGCCGTAGCGGAGTTCTTCATCATAGTGGCGGTTTTGATGTCGCTCTTGTCGTGGAGGAAGGTCCTCAAATGCTCGTTCCTCTTGATGTCGCTCTTGGCATGGAGGAGGGTCTTCAAGCACTCGTTCCACTTGGTGTCGCTCTTGTCGTGGAGGAGGACGAGGCATATGCGCTTGGTTTCTCCTTTCTTGTTGCTCTTCATGTCGGGCGGCTTCCTCTTGTCGTGCTTGACGAAGTGCTTCTTCTTGTTCACGCACTTGGCAGTTGCGCTTGTCGATGGCTCTAGTGGCCTCGCGGAGTGCGCGTTGTGCTTTGAGTGCTTGTGCTTCAAAGCGCTCTTGTGCTTGTTGAATTGCATCACCATCTTGAGGTGCTTGACATTGCACTTGTGGAGGTTGCTCTTGGTCCTCGGCATCTTGTGCTTGGCGTCTCGCCCTTTCACGTGCTCGGACTCGGTCTTGCAAACCATTGCCATGGAATGGTTTTTTGAGCTTGGCGATCTTATGGATCGTCACGTCAGTGAAAGCGAGCTCGGGGAGGACTTGCATGGGAAGAAGAGTAGGCCAAAGATTGACGACTTGAGTGGTGGCTTGAGTGGCGCCGTCTTGGCGTGGAGGTTGAGGAAGACGCGCAGCTCATGATCATGTTGAGGAATTCTTCCATTTGTGTGGTGAGCTTGGCGTCTAGGTAGTCACGGTTCCTTGCTTCCGATTGACGAAGGTCGGTGGCGAGTTGCTCGATGTGCTCACCCAAAGCTTCACTCTCTTGATGGAGAGCTTGTTGGGAGACGAAGAACTGGTTCTTGGTGACGTAGTCGCATTCGTCACCTTGCTCCTCGAATAGAGGGTTCGCCGAAGAAGTTGGCCTATCCATCATAACCAAGTGGTGGTGAGTAGGAAAATGAGAGAACAATACCAAAGTTACCTTTTCCAAATATTGTGGATGTATTGAGTATCGCTCAATGTAATGCTACAATAGTAGAATTGGTACCGGGTTTGTTTCTCACACCTACACAATTAAAGCTTATGGAGGAGCTTGGTTAGGATGAGTGGCACAAAATTTCAAGCAAATGTTAGTCAATATATCGATAAGGTTGAGAAGGTCCACAAAATTGCAAGTAAAGCAAATAGATCAAACCCAAGAATATCACTAGGAACACACACACGGAAGATAGATGGGATCCGCACAACCAAGGAGTGAGCTCAAGATGTGTGACCACGGAAATTGCTCTTGTTGTACGGATGCAAGAGAGACCCTAGCTCGATTGCTCAAATGGGCTAGATACGCTTGTGCACCAACCTATGAGAGAAACGTGCCATCTTCAATCCAAAATATGCTATGTATGTAGTGACCAAGATGATGTAGCGATGCAAAATGGCTTAATGCTATTGCTTACAAGCTCTTTGTTTCTCCTCTTTTGCTTAAAAGCTTTTTTTTCAGTATGCTTGATGCTCGAGCCAAGTATGATATGAGACAAGTATGTAAGATATGCATGGGAGAGACTTAGGGCACAATGATGATAGCAAGATAATTTGCACGCTCAAGTGGCTATGCAGAGTAGGCATATCACTAAGGTGCACAATAGCGTGGCCCGGCAATTCTCAACTCGCTAGTCTTGATAGGTAAGTGATGCAAATTGGCTCGGGTTATTAATGCAATGGCAAGGAAATGTACTAAGTGTCGTCGAGGTTACCATCCTTGCTTACGGTTGGTATGACGATGAAGTGGTCATTGTCGATGTCGTTGTCGATGCGATGATGAGGAGCGGTGTCGTCGATGTCAAACCGTTCCCAAGTAGCCGAAACACCTTAGGAAATGGAAACCGCAACTCAAAATTGGTCAAATGTGGAAGGTGGGTGCTATTATGATGAAAAATTTGATGGAGGCAAATGGTGGTGGTAATGATATATTTGGATGGGGTATATGAAGAGCTACAAAACGAGCTAAAGAATACAAAAAACGGACTTGGGAGGTGAAAGTTATGGCCAAAACGGAGGGGGAAAGGATGAACACACAAGAACACAAGGGGGAAAATCACTCAAACATACCCAAATCTCACAGTCACTAGAGTAGCATACATGAGATCCACAAGCATACAAGAACAATTCAAGGAAAATAGCACTAGGATAGAGTTCTTCCCACTCCAAGGAGATGAGGTCTTGATGTTGAACTTCTCCAAGAGGAGGACTTGATAATCCACAAGGATTCTTCCCAAAGAGGGGTCTTGATCTCCAAGAGGAGGGGATACAAGGAGCAAAGCTCTCTAATGTCTCTCAAATACTTTGCTAACCCTAAAAATGAGCTAGATGAGGAGTACTTATAGTCTAGGGACGAAATAAGAGGAAGAGGGGGGTACAAGGGTCTTTTAGCCCTAATTGCGTGTAGGCAAAACGGCGGAGTCCGGGCACCCGGGGTAAAGTGGCCCGGGCACCCGGAGAGAGAGGAGCCAGGGGGGCCGGGCACCCGGAGGTGGAGGGGCCGGGCACCCGAACTGGTCAGGGGGAGCCGCACCCGCGAGACAGGGGGACCGGGCACCCGGACCGGCCAGGGACCTTTCCCAGGTCGTGGCTGGACGAGGCCGGGCACCCAGTGCAGAATGGCCGGGCACCCGGGGTGGCCGCCAGGTGGAGTGGCCGGGCACCCAGGCCGGTGGAGCCGGGCAGGGGGGTCGAGCACCCGGGGCTGTAGGGGCCGGGCACCCGGGGTGTCCAGAGGGTTTGCCCCCCCCCCCTCGGCCATATGTCCGGGCACCCAGTGCCTTTTGTCTGGGCACCCGGGGTGTCCAGTGGGTCCTTTTCTTCGAGCTTCCCGTGTCTTGCGTTCTCCTGCTCCTCCATGGTTGCTTGGGTCTCCGCGCTAGCCTCTTCATGATCATCTCTTTGCCACCTAAAGATGCATAACATTTCTGTTTGAGGTAGGACCCAACTCTCGTTTAAATTCAAATGAAGTTCAAAGAGGAAGGAGTTAACCTCGGTTTCAATGGCACGTGCACGAGCTCTTGTCATTGGTCCTCTTCGTGCTTGCAGTGGTGACGGAACATTCATGGGGATGGTCGAGGGATGGTCTGCATCACATCGTCTATCTTGTTGCATGGGATAAAGTGTGCCATCTTAGAGAAATGGTCCACAACAACAAATACCGAATCTTTTCCATTTCTAGATCTAGGCTAACCAAGCACAAAGTCCATACTAATATCTTCCCATGGGTGATATGGAATAGGAAGTGGCATATAGAGACCATGGGATTGAGCTTTAAACTTAGCTTTGCGACATGTAGAGCATCATTTGGTGTAGCGGGAGACGTCACGAAACATCTTCGGCCAATAGTAGTTCTTGGAGAGTGTAGCGAATGTCTTGTCACATCCAAAGTGTCCCATAAGTCCTCCATGCGCCTCTTGCAAAAGTAACAAACGAAGAGAAGACTCGGGTATACAAAGCTTGTTAGCTCTCATTAGATAATCATCCTTGGTGTAATAGCATTCCCAAGATGTATGTGTCAAGCATTTGGCATAAGGAATAGCAAAAGTAGGGTCATGCACATACAAGTCTTTTATGTCCTCAAAGCCAATGACATTCAATTCAAGTTGAGTTACAAGCATGCATTTACGGGATAAAGCGTCCACCACAACATTTTCCTTACCTTTGATGTACTTGATAACATAAGGAAATGACTCAATAAACTCACTCCATTTAGCATGTCACTTATTCAATTTTGTTTGACCTTTAAGATATTTAAGCATTTCATGATCCGTATGGATGACAAATTCATGAGGGCGAAGACAATGCTCCCACACATGCAAGACTCTCACTAAAGCATATAATTCTTCGTCATAAATGGGATAGTTAAGTTGTGCTCCGATAAGTTTCTGATGCGGAGCATCCTATAGTCATCCCCATGGACCTACCTTCGTCTCCTATGACACCACATGGACCAATGACTAGAGATCGAGCAAGGGCTATTGAAGCTAAGGTGAACTCGCTCCTCTCCGAATTTACACATTCATCATGTGACACGTGCCTACTACCTCAAGCAGAAACCTTGTGTGTGATCAGGTACTTGGAGGAAGGCCGTGAGGCAACTACACCCAATGGACAAGATGGCGAGAACACCAAGTACAAGGACTAGATGGAAGAGCTGTCAGGAATCTATAGACATCGGATGACCGGTACTCGTCGGACGACCGACGCCTAGAAGCCCCACCAGCCAAAAGGCTAAGCTAGTGCATGCTACAGCGGTCGGACGACCGAGAAGGACTGGACGACCGACACTGTCCAGCGACCGGACGTTGAACCGGCACCAGATATCCGACACCGCCCGACCAGAGCCGAAATGTCAGAAGATCGACGCCCTCTGAACGACTGACACACCGGACGTCCGACATCGATCGGAAATCCATCTGTACCCATACAGAGCCGAAATGTCGGAAGTCCGAGCCTTACCGGACGTCTGGTCCCTCACGAGCCACAGGACGACCGGTAATGGTCGGACATCCGACGCGTGTCTGCGCACAATGACTCGGGCCGAAGCCCATGTACCCCTTCGCCCCCTTAGACTATATATACTCCAAGTCCTCCACCATTTTAGGGTTAGCATTGGTTTAGCTCATTTTGGAGATAGAGCATTTCTCATCCACTTGTACCCCTACTCCATCGGAGACAGGGGCCTCCTAGGAGAAGATCCCCCAAGTGGATTCAAGACCCCCTCGTGTGAGAAGATCCCCTAGTGGATTCAAGACCTCCTTCTAGGAGAAGAACTAGTTACCTTTGTATCCACCCTTTGTTGGATTTGAATCATGTACCTCTCTTTGTGTTCATGGATCTATCACATGTGTGATCGTTTCTCGTTGATTTGAGTGTTTCCTCTCGTTTCCCCTCTCGTGTGTTCTTCGTGTTCTTCGGGAATCCCCCCTCCAAATCGTGAGATCGGCCCCTAGGGTTCCACCCTACATCATCTTGGTATCATGAGCCAAGATTGATCACGAATTTGGAGTCCCTACCCCCGTTCTTTAGCCTAATTTTGTGTGTTTTTGTTAAATTTTGAAAATCCCCACAAAAATAGCCATACCAAAAAATTTGTGATTTGTTGGTTTGATGAAGTTTTGTTGGATTTGATCCATGCATTTGATGTGTCGCAGGTGGATCTAGCTTTCCCCCATCCTTCCCATCACTTCCATCCACGTAATTCGAGCAATTTTGACCCCAAAATTTTCTTTTGCCCCGAGTTCTTCAACTTCATCCCACAGCCCGAAATCGCCCAGGCACCGAACATCCGGTAGTTACCGGACGCCCGAAGACCACCGAACGTCCGACGTTTCCTAACGAAACTAAAATTTTCCCAGCGAAAATTTTCAGCCGCCACTACTTCTTCTGCGTTGCCACTCCATAATCCATCATTGCATTTCCACATAGCCATATCACACTTCCACATACCACCTCCGACAATTTTGACACGTGTTCTTGTATGAGAATTTGAGTTGCGGTTTCCTGTTTCCTAACGTGTTTCGGCTACTTAGGGACGGTTCGATGCTGACATCACCACTGCTCATCTTCACCGCAGACTCGTCATCGAGAACGACCACTTCACAATTTTGACACCCTCAACCGTAAGCAAGGACGGTAATTTTGACGACACCTTTGTGTACTCCCTTGGCATCACATTGATAACCCATAGCCCATTTTTGCGTCACCTTCCTATCGATACTAGCCATTAAGTATTGCTGGCAATGTTACTTGTGTACATTAGTGATCATCATTCCCATTGCATACATACCATATCATCTTGGTACAAACATCTTAGTATCATCTCTTGTGTCACAAGGTTGTCACCGTATATATACAATTGCTATCTTGGTTCGTGAAGTTTTGCATAAGAGGCCAAAGAAAGAGATCAAAAGAGAAAGAGCCAAAAAGCTTTTAAGCAAGAACCATAGCATCATACTACATTAAGATTGTCATATTCGATCATCTTGGATCATATCTCCGAAACATCATACATATATAGCATAGTTGGGATAGAAGTCGTTGCATTTTTGCTTTGTAGGTTGTGCACAAGTCTCGTATCCGCCTATTGAGCAATCGTGCTAGCGTCTCTCTTGTGTTGTGTAATAAGAGCATTTTCCGTGGATTCCACATTTTGAGCTCACTCCTCGGTTGCACGACCCCATTTATCTATCCGTGCGTGTGTTTCCGTGTACCTCATATTGCTATTGGTCTACTTGTTGCTTGCAAATTTGTGTATCTTTTTCAACATTATTGAATCTTGCTAACATTCGCACAAATTTTGTGCCACCATCCTCACCAAGCTAATCCAAAAGCCTTTTTTGTGTGGGTGTGAGAAATCGACAAGATCCGGTACCAATTGTGCTATTTCCTTGCTACATTTTGAGTGATCATTGATCCATTTTCAACATCGGGTAAGGTACATTCGGTCAAGTTCTTTCCTTTCTTCCACTCACATACTTGCTTGAGATGATGGATAGGCCAACTACTTCTTCGAATCCACTATTCATCAAGCAAGATGAGGACCCGAACAACTATGTCACCAAGAACCACCTCTACAGCGCGCAAAGAGCTTTGCATCAAGAGAATGAAACATTGAACAATCGCATCAACCTACTCGCCACCGACTTGCGACAATCCGAGCAACGTACAAGAGACTACCTCGACCACAAGCTCTCCACACAAATGGATGAGATTCGTGCCTTGCTGGTCAACCGTTCTTCTACGTCATCGACATCATCAAGACGGAGCCATTCAAGCCGACATCCCTTGTACACCTCTTCGGAAGCAAGTCCTCCACGAGCTCGTCCGCGACATTGTCAAGACCATGAAGATCATCAAGCTCCACAAAACCCATTTCATGGCAATGGTTTACAAGGCCGCCTTCGTGAACGTGAACGCCTACGGAGACAAGTTAATGAACCCCCGGTACAAGATCAAGCTCCAATACGCCAAGATCAACAAGAACAACAAGATGGCGACGCCCTTCGACAAGAGCAACACCATCGCGAGGAACAAGCCCTTGAAGCCCAACGTGCCCTACGCGAATCAACAAAAGCTGTCAATGAGCACAACCGCCAAGTACGTCTACAAGAAGAGGCCCTTCGCCAAGAGCGACAAGAAGAAGCCGCACGTTTTGAAGAGCGCCAAGAAATGAGGAACCGTGCAAGAATTCCACGACCTCAACAACAAAACAATCAAGAGGAGCAACTGGCTCAAGATCCTCCACCACGGCAAGAGCATCATCCCCTTCGACAACAACGAAATGATGAGCAACACTACGGCAAGCTCAAGTTCACCATGCCTAAGTTCTCCGGAAGCAACGATCCCGAAGACTACCTATCATGGGAATTGAAAGTTGACAAGATCTTTCGCTTGCACAACTATGAAGAAGAAAAGAAGATCGCCATGGCATCTCTTGAGTTCCAAGACTATGTCCTCATTTGGTGGGAGCAAGTCATTGAGAGACGACAAGCAAAAGGTGACCCACCCATCACACCATGGAATCAAATGAAGGATGTCATGCGAGCGCTGTACCCACGTACTATAGCCGCGACCTCTTCAAGAAATTGCAACTCCTCAAGCAAGGCACCAAGTCCGTTGAAGAGTACTACAAGGAAATGGAGATCGCCATGATTCGAGCAAATGTCACGGAAGATGAGGAGCAAACCATGCCACGTTTCTTGAACGGACTCAACCATCCTATCAAGAAGATTGCGGATTTCCAACCATACACGAACCTCCTCGAGCTAGTACACCAAGCTACCAAGGCGGAGCGACAAGTGCAAGACAACTACATGTATGCCAAGTACTCTTCCAAGACATACGGTTCATACACTCAAGCTTCAACGACTACACCGCCTTCTACCTCAACCAAACCTTCTACAAGCAACGGCGACAAGTCAAGTTACAAGAAAACTTTGACACCTTCGAGTCGTCCTCCTACTATGAGCAACTTCAAGCCGAGCGCTTCATCATCGACAACTCCACCGGATGAGACCATCAAGATGAGTTCCATCAAATGCTTCACTTGTCAAGGCCGAGGCCACAATACATTCGAGTGCCCCACTCGGCGCACCATGATCGCCAACGGCGACGGCACCTATGACTAGATGAGTGAGGAAGAAATGGAAGCGCTTGAGCACGTGGCCATGCACCGGCGCGTGAATGAAGATGAAGATGACCAAGTCTTTTGTGACAATGATTTGAGCCTCGCTCTCGTTGTATCCAAGGTCTTGACACTTCAACATCAACAAGATGAAGACCAACGTTGCCACATATTCCACACCAAAGCGGGCATCAACGGACGTTCCGTGCAGGTCATCACCGACGGAGGAAGTTGCCACAATTTTGCAAGTGAAGAGCTATGTTCCAAGCTACAATTGGTAAAGATGAAGCATCCTCGTCCCTACAAGGTCCAATGGCTTAGCGACACCGGCACCATTTAAGTGGAGCACACCGTTCAAGTCTCCTTCAAGATTGGAGCATATGAAGACAACTTGGAGTGTGATGTGGTTCCCATGTCCGTTTGCCACCTCCTACTTGGACGACGATGGCAATTTGACCGCGGTGTCATCCACGATGGGCGAACCAATCACCATAGCTTCAAGATGAAGGGAAAGGAGTATGTACTACGACCTATGTCATCGAGCCAAGTGATCGCCGACAAGCAAGCATCCACCCATCGTGGAGAGAATAGTGAGAGAGTAAACCACCAAAAAGAGAGTGAGCGCCACAAGCCAAAATTTTGTGCCTCCACGATGAGCGACAAGAAAAATTTAGTTCTCTTATCCACCAAAAGAGAGATGAGAGAAGTGTGTGAGAACCCATCTAATGTTACCCACTATGTCCTATTGTGCAAAGATGAAGCGGCAAGGACTAACACCTCTCACCATCTACCTTTAGTGTTGTCTACTCTATTGCAGGAATTGAAGGACGTTTTCCCAGATGAGCTACCTCCGGGACTACCTCCACTATGTGGCATCGAACACCGCATCGACCTCATGCCCGGTGCATCCCTACCAAACAAGGCACCGTACCGCGTAACCCCGGACAAGACCAAAGAAATCCAAAGGCAAGTGCAACAACTCATTGACAACAAACATGTATGTGAAAGCTTAAGCCCTTGTGTCGTCCCGGTTATTCTTGTGCCTAAGAAAGATAGTAGTTTTCGCATGTGTTCCGATTTTCGCCCTATCATTGCTATCACCGTTCGTTATCGATATCCCATTTCCACGCCTTGATGATATGCTAGATGAGCTTAGCGGAGCCACCATTTTCTCTACAATTGATCTTAAAGGTGGGTACTACCAAATCCGCATTCAAGAAGATGATAAATGGAAAACCGCTTTTAAAACCAAGTTTGGCTTATATGAATAGTTGGTCATGCCTATGGGCTTATCCGAAGCACCCGACACTTTTATTTGTGTGATGCATTATGTTCTTCGCCCCTACATCAGCGTATTTGTTGTGGTCTACTTTGATGACATACTTGTGTTTAGCGAGTCTCTAGAAGATCGTGTCATCCATCTTAGAACCGTTTTGCAAACTCTTAGAAACGAGCGACTTTATGCTAATATGGAGAAATGCAAATTTGGTGTTGACAAGCTTGTCTTCTTAGGCTTTGTTGTGTCATCTAAGGGTGTTATGTAGATGAAGCTAAAATTGATGCTATTAAAACTTGGCCACAACCAACCAACTTGCAACAAGTGCGAAGTTTCCTTGGCTTAGCCAGTTTCTATCGTAGATTTGTCAAGGACTTTAGCATTATTGCATCACCTTTGCATGCCTTGAGTAATAAGAATGCAACCTTTGTTTGGGGACCATCACAAGATACCGCATTTCATGAGCTTAAAAATTTGCTTACACATACTCCATTGCTTGCATTACCCAACTTTGATAAAACTTTTGAAGTTTATTGTGATGCTAGTGGTAATGGCATAGGAGGTGTGTTGATGCAAGAGAAGCGCCCCATAGCTTACTTTAGTGAGAAACTTTCCGGCGCGCTACTCAATTATCCCATCTATGACAAAGAGTTATATGCTTTAGTGAGAGTCTTGCATGTGTGGGAACATTACCTTCGCCCTCATGAATTTGTCATCTATACGGATCATGAAACGCTTAAATACCTTAAGGGTCAAGCGAAATTGAATATGCGACATGCCAAATGGAGTGAATTTATTGAGTCATTTCCTTATGTTATCAAATACATCAAAGGTAAGGAAAATTTTGTGGCGGACGCTCTTTCTCGCAAATGCGCGCTAGTAACTCAATTTGAATTGAATGTCATTGGCTTTGAGCACATAAAAGACTTGTATGCGCATGATCCTACTTTTGCCATTCCTTATGCCAAATGCTTGATGCATACATCTTGGGAGCACTATTATATAAAGGATGATTATCTAATGAGAGCTAATAAACTTTGTATACCCAAGTCTTCTCTTCGTTTGTTACTTTTGCAAGAGGCTCATGGAGGAGGACTTATGGGTCAATTTGGACGCGACAAGACCTTCGCTACGCTCTCAAAGAACTACTTTTGGCCCAAGATGTTCCGCGACGTGTAACATCCCAAAATTTTCCAAATTTTGGAATGTTAATATTTATTATTACTGAGTGAGTTTCTATGATTTTTAGAGTGAATTAAAACCTTTTTGAGTCTTGTTTAAAAAAATCAAGTTTAGATTTCTTTTCTTTTGGACTCCTATGAAATATTTTGAAACCATATTCAATATTATGGAGTGAGAATAAAATGACTTTCTCACATATGGTGGGTAAATATTTCATAACGGATTTATTTGAACTTTGTAGTTTTCTTTATTGTGGAGTTCATTTGAATTTAGAGACTTAAAATCATTTAAATAT
This sequence comes from Thinopyrum elongatum, assembly GCA_011799875.1. Lineage (NCBI taxonomy): Eukaryota > Viridiplantae > Streptophyta > Magnoliopsida > Poales > Poaceae > Thinopyrum > Thinopyrum elongatum. Next base: position 336,139,144 of record CM022298.1, on the reverse strand, counting down.
TTTTCAAAATATTTCAAATAAATTTATCGAGGGGAGATAATGTGACTTCTCCAAAAAAATACATTTGGAAATGTTTAATATGTCTAATTAATAACCCCCTATTGCATTAATGAGTAGAATCGCACAAAAAATACTTTTGCGATTGATGAAACCATTTTTCTCAAACTCTAAGTAATAATGATGAGTAAACAAACATTTTTAATGCTTATTCTAGTCTGATATGTTTTTTAATAGTTTTGCTTAATTAAAAGGATATCAATTATTTTTCCCTCGGTCAGGCTATGGCCCAAAATCTTAGCCCATCTATTTTTCCCTCTGTTTTCTTTTCTCCTCCTAACCATCTTTCTTCATGGGCCGACCGATCTAGCCCATCTCCCTCGTCTTCCACCTCCTGCTCGTGTTCCACATCACGCACGAACAGGAAAAGGAAAAAGGCCATGGCTTCCTCATGTTCTATCTCTACCATCAATTCTGGTAACAGTTTCACCTCAACTTCAACACGAGAAATACTGCCCACATAATCACGAACCCATTCTGCTAGTTAATCTTTCGTTTCATCTCTTAAATTCCCCAAAAGAAACTGATGAAATAAAACACCAAACATTGACATTCGACGCCCGATCTCCATCTCCCGGCCACCCCTTCCTCTATAAAAGGAACCCTGAGGAGCGCCTCGAATCCTCCTACCTCCTCTCCAGAAACCCCTCTCCGAAACACTCTCCTCCGCGAGCAATTTCTCATCGGAAATCATGCACAACAGCCACCTTCGAAGAGGATTCCGACGAACTTTGCTATGCTCAGGACATCTTTCCCCTCCTATACCTCTTGAATTGTCATGGCGCACCTCCCTGATCGCTTATGTTCTTCTAATATGTACAGGGCACGCGCACCACGGAGCACAAATTCTGCCACCGCTCCGATGAACTCCAGCCACACCTCACCATCGGCCGAGGACGAACCAGATCTCATCATCGTGTTCGTCGATACCTCCATGCCCTCCTCTACACCGTGTGCCTCTCCCCTTCGCTGGAACAAGTCTGATCCGTGCGCCGCCTAACTCCGGCGACATGGCCGCTCAACTCTGGTGAGCTCTCCTTCTATTCTTCATCTATGTTCTGTTAAATAAAACGGAGGGGTAAGGGCCAATCAGAACTTGACACATGGTGGCTCTAGTTAAATCCCGTAATTCATTTCAGAAAAAATATCCAAACTTCAAAAATTCATATCTCCTAAACCGTAAGTCCGATTTGGACAAATTTTATATCTCCGGATTCCTTGGAACATTTAGCTTTGTATAAAATTAAAATAACACAGTTTTGGTAATTTCAAATTTAACTCAAATTTATTACGTGAATTTGAGTATATTTAGTATGTCTCTTAATCTATAATTTATTTGGAAATATTTCCTACACGAAAATTGATCCTTAGTATCATACCTTCTATTAGGACACTTATCACCTTCTTCCAAACATGTTAAGACCCTATTTTGACTTTGAACCTTAATTTTAGCTTCCATTTAGTTATATTTCTTTCCCTTTATAAATTTAATTATGGAATAATTCAATCTTCTCAAGAAGATCATCACAATTCTTATCAGGTCATTTTGTATCCAATCCATGCATGAAATATCTCTTCAAATATCCATATGCTCAAACTAAGTGGGGTTTGACATACTCTCAATCCAACTGATTTTATAATCAAGCTTCGACATACCCTTAATACTAACTTTTATCATTTTGATCCAACCTCGGAATATGATTTATGTCATATTTTCATTCAATCCAACTTGATCATATCTCAACCCTACCACGCCATAGTAACTAGCTTAGTAATAGTAATAACTAAATAATTGTATTGTTAATTGTACCTTTTATTTGGATGTTGTTGTGGTTGTGTTAAAGTACTTTACTTGTCGTTAGATATATCGTAACAAGAAAGCGAGACGACTACGAGTAGAATATTTCATCTTCGGGAATTCAGGCAAGTTGCAACTTGATCATTCCTTGTCCTATGTTTTCGTATATGCATGAACTCTTTTATTAGTATGCATGTTTTGCAAAAGGTTTTGCAAACAACTATTGCTAGTTAAAGCCCTAGGAACTTGTAGCTATGCTTAGCCATGCTTACAAAGAAGAGGGGCTGGGAATCAAAAAGTTTTAAACGAATAAACTTGCCCTCTTTTGGGGGAACATTTTGTGAATTTTTTTGAAAAACAAAACTATATATTTTACTTCTACTCTCTGGGCGGAATGGTATTGACGGGAGCGTCTACAAGTGATTGCGCCCAATCGGGGTCTTGCAGTGAATGCGCCCGACTGGGGTCTTGCACACAGGTTTTGGTGGGGACCGCCGTCCAGGGGACCGAGATCTTCCAAGTACAGTTTGATGTAGCTTCTAGTACAGCTGCATGCTACTATGGCCTCTGGCTTAGCTTAGTACTAACGGGAAACCATACCCTAGGATCGTCATCGTAGAGAGAGGCCTTCATGCCTAAGTTGCGGGCGGCCTAGTCGGTATAGGGAGCTATTACGGAAAGGCTTCATCACAATCTTCTCCTAGTCGTGCACCCAAGTGTGTAACGATAAACAGGGTTGATTGTGTCATGTGGGGAACGTGTACGACCTCTGCAGAGGGTTAAACCTAATCGATTAGCCGTGCCCTGGTTACGGGCAATTTTGAGCAACTGAAGACTTGGACTGAAGAAGAATCTCCCCTTTCTTTTCTAAAAGTCTGTTTAAGGGTTAAAGTTGAGGAATTAGCACAGTGAATGTGTTTCACTTCAACCTTATGTATGTTTTAAACTAATTTGGAGAATGAGCACTGGTGCGTATATCCAAGTGTCTCGCTCCTACCTTTTATACTAAAAAATATTTTTTTTATTTTCAAGGAAGTTACAAATTTTAGTATAGGAGAAAATTGGCTTTATGCAAAGGAAACCTCCACCAATACTTACCCTGCATATATATTCTATTAAACTTTCCTTTGCAACTTGCGAGTACATTCCACGTACTCATCTGCACTTGTCATGTGGAGATCTCGACAGAGTAAGAGACGATAGGGTTATGGTCTACATTCAAAGAGCCCAGTGGCTTTGATGGTGCCCTAACTTAGCGACTATGTATTATTTTGCTGTATTATGTGCCAGCATCGAGGTGTGCCAATGGTATGTATTTTTTTAATTTGGGATCTACCGTTGTAGTAAAATGGTTTATGTTTTACTGGTATTCATTGTTGTTACTGTGTGTGCTAGCTATGATCCAGAAATAGCACAGTAAGCACAGAGACTTGGATTTTGTCAATTCCGGATCGTTACAAAATGGTATCAGAGCATACATTGACTGTAGGTCGTGACCCTAGAAAATGGCTTAGAAATATGAAGACCTTGATAGGAACAACTTATATTTTCAGTAGTACCGACAGACATTCTGGTACCCTCTGATTTTATTTACTAAGTTCTCGCCTACTTTCAAAAACTTAGATGACCAACCTCCTAAACTCCAGACAATGTTATGTGATATGGATTTTTAAGGGCACTAAAGGATACTTCAGGGAGATGATGCTAAGCCAAGGTGTCTCCAATACTGATGTTTACATTCAAGAGGTTGAAAAAGAACTGAAGATACTCAAGACTAAGATGGCTGTGAAGGACAGAAGATTACCACTTCCAAGGAATATCCCACGTACTTCGAATACTATCCTAGCCCACCATGAGAGTTGTGAAATAAATGAAAGAGTGCGAGTAGTGTACCCGACCATGCCAACTCAAGTGGATGAAGGTACCATAGGAATTGTTTGTCTGAAGTCTATGTCTAAAATTTGGAGTTTTGTTGGAGTTCTTCGCCATTGATTTTATTTTTGTTTGAGTTGTGTGAATTAAATCTTGTGTTATTAGGATACGAATTCCGTATGCATGTAATATTTATTCAACCTTGAGAGGTGCAAGTTACAGATGATTAACAAAAGACCTTCATACAGGTGAAGTGTCACACACAGAAGAATTTCAAGAACTGAAGGACTGAAGACTTTGTGATGAAATCGTAGTAAACGAGCCTAATATAATCATTAGAAAACGGTGAGATATGAGTTGTTCAATGATTGATTATATGTGTATTCTTCCTCCTTGCTATCTAAAGCTCTGTCTCATATCCAACCAAGCCTTAAACCCCATAGAAGGATGAGATTATTTTGATGAGACCAGTGACCCGTTTAAAAGTAAAAGAGTGGATTCAGAATATACAAGAAGTAATGGAAGACACCAAAGTAAATCTGAAATAAAAGGTCCATTCCTTCTCAGTATTTCATGCGGTAGGCTGACACTTGGTGGAACATGCATATAGCCATCGATGGATCTCAAAGGCAAACACTTGGGAGCAATTTTAGAAGTTTCTATTTCAATCTCATTGTGTCACACGAAATCTGAAGAAAGCCATGAAGATGCGAGGAAATTTCAGATGCATGTTTTACCGCAACTTTGTAGGGTAATCGCCACCCAAAGATGTTTTATTAGCTTTGCAGGTGAAGACCTCTTAAAGAGGAGTGAGAAAGACTGAGTGTTAGAATACGCGATTCACCTATCTGCATATGAAGTAATGATTTGAGTACGGGATGGATTGGTCCCCATACCGGAGACTCTTATTATATACCTTCGTATGTTTGATTGGTAAATAAGAGAGACTTGAAAACCCTACATGAGTGTCGATACGACAAGCCTAAAACTGTAGAATGGTAAGACGTATTACCCTTGTAGATAGGAAGTTGTGCCTAACATAGATTGGACGGTGAGGAAGAAACATGAAGATCTTCAAAGAGTTCCATCAGAAGCTACTGACCACCATGAGAGTCTCGGTAGCAGTTTTGGAATTTACGGATTTTGAGCAAGCACTGGTGCACGCGTGTGCTAAGCAAACGGAAAAAAGGCCCATCGCACACGCAAATAAAAACCGTCAGCCAGCGAGTGTGGGGGATGAGGGGGGCCTATCCCACACGATAAGAAAACCGTTTGTATTGCAGCCTCAACTAGCACACGTTCTCGACAAAAGACCCGCCTGTGATACGGCACACAGTCTCAACAAAACAGGCGTGTGTGATGCTCCACACGATTTCTACAACACATCCGTGTGCGATGTTGATTTCAGAAACTAAAAAAAAAACTACGCCGCAGCCGCTCCTTGCGTGGCGGCGCTTCTCGTTGTCGGTGTCACTTCTCGTCGCCGGCGTCGCTTCCATGTTTGTGGATGGTCCTCGCTCCATATGTATCGACGAGGCAGAGACACTACTCTGATGCACTGTCCATACAAGGAACTGGACCTCGTTCCCTAGTCGATCTCTAGGCGTAGATCCAATCGGGGATCGGCCATCCACCACCCACCGACGAGCACTGGATCCGCGGGGAAGAGGCTACAGGAGCAGCGGGTCAGCAGCAAGAAGTCGAAGACGACTTCGCGCCGCCGTGTAGCCTCCTTCATGCTGGATCTTGTGAAGAAAAGCCACCACCTCGCATAGCCGGATCCTCTCGGAGTAGTTGACAAAGGAGTCGTGCTCCGTGTGCTGGGCTCCTTCAAGCTGGATCCTGCCAAGAAGAGCGGCAGCCTCCCGTTAGTGCAGCACCGGAAGAGGGGAGGAACTGGAAGGAATCTCACCATGGCAGAAGCAGAACCGCGACGACGACGAGTCCTCTAGTGGCCCGACGACCACGAGATGCTCTGTCGCCTCAACGCCTTGCTGCTGCACTACACATGGGTTGGGTGCTCTAGCTCGTCTTCTGGAAGTAAAAGAAGGAGAAATCTGAACTCAATCAACACCAAGAAAACGAGTCAAGATGACCACTGCCCAGGAGAACCATACCGAAGTAACAACTAGTCGGTCAACACGATTTGATATAGCACCTACCGTGAAAAGGGGATCGAGATCTTGGCTCGCTCATGGCGGTCACATACTCGCATGTGACGAACCAGCCGCTAGATTCATGCCACACTCCTCCTGTATAGGCCACCTAGCTCCTCCTTGAAAGACCGCCGAGCTCCTCGGCGAGCTCCGTCCCGTCGGCGAGTGCACCAGTTCATGGAGATAGTGGATATGAGTGTGTGAGACGTGGATGGATAAGAGAGACCGGCGTGGGTGAGGGAGATCGAGAGATGGGGCGGCGGCTGGGGGGGAGTGCGTAGTGTGTCTGAGAGAGAGATTAGGTCACGTAGGTATTTATACAAAGGGCATGTTTGTGGGCTTTTGGACCCAAAAGCTTCAGGTCGTAACACTAACACAGCTTTTTACGTAAATTAACTAGCTTGCACGCATACTTTTAGCTAGCTAGCTTGCACGCACACTTGTGTCCTTTACGACTCCTAAAAAAATTACTTCCATCCAATTACATTTGAGTGATCACTAATATATGCCTTCCCAAAAAGACAAGCAAGTTAGCTTAAAAAGATTTAAGTCAAACATAATTATCTAAAGAAATATTACCTTGAAATAAATATAAAAAGGGTGTACATATTTTAAAAGGCATGGGATATAAGATTTATTTATGCAGAGAGAGGTTGGATCAGATTGTTGTATGTGTGGACGGACGGATGAATGCCATGTCATCAATCCAAGGCTTCCATCGCTCCACCAATAAGAATGCAGCACACACATGTGTGTTTTCTTGCCATCAGTTTTTTCTTAAGAGTGTTATCAAAACGTTTGTTAAACATTCTCAAATTTTTACCACAACATAAAAAGATCATATCATGACACCATGACAAGTTTCATATTTTTCAGACATCATTTACATTTTCTAGAATTAAAAGATCATTAAATTAGATGTACGTGGTTGATTCCCGGCACCTAGATCTTTGAAATTTCTTTTCATTTCTTGTATATGTCATATAAATATACTCAAGACCCTAAATATGATTTTTCAAACCATTTTTGTGCAATCATTCATGTACTTGTAGTTTGATTTTGAATTATGTCTACTAAATGCTTATAGATGCATTTAATGACTTAAATATAGCAAACGACCTTTGGAAAATGCTAAATTTTAACACGAAGGGTTATATGGTTTGTGTTGAGTGTATAAAAAAATTCAAGGTCAAACGACGAAGAATATGTCAATTTCCCTTCAAACATGACGCATTCCTTGTCGGAACAACGATTCTTCATGTGAGATGGTTCGATTTCTAAAGAGTGTATATCAAAACTTTTGTGAAACATACTCAAATTTTTATCACATTATACTGAGGTCATATCATGATACCATGTCAAGTTTCATCTTTTTTCAGACATTATTTACATTTTATAGAATTAAAAAACCAATAAACTGCATGTTTGTGACTGACTCTTGCCACATAAATGTTTGCTATTTCTTTTAGTTTTTTGTATGAGTTATTAAAATACACTGAAGACTGTAACTATGATTTTTCAAACCATTTTCCTGCACTGTTTCATGTACTCATAGTTCAAATTTGAATTATATCCATTAAATGCTTATAAATGCACTTAATGACTTAAATATAGCAAACAAGCACTGAAAAATGCCAAATTTTAACACAGGGGATTATATGATGTATGTTGGGTGTATAAAAAATTTCAAGGCCAAACGACGAAGGAAATGTCAATTCGCCTTCTAACTTGGTTCATTCACTCTCAAAAGCACGATCATTCCTTGGAGATGGTTCAATTTCTAAAGAGCGTGCATCAAAACTTTTACGTAACATTCTCAAATTTTTATCACAACATATTGAGGTCATATCATGACACCATGTCAAGTTTCATATTTTTCAGACTTCATTTAAATTTTCTAGAATTAATAAACTATTAAATTCCATGTTTCGTGGTTGACTCTTGTTACATAGATCTTTAAAAATTGTTTTCATTTCTTATATATGACATAAAAATATACTCAAGACCCTGAATATGATTTTTGAAACCATTTTTATGCACGATTTCAAGTACTCACAGGTAAAATTTGAATTATGTCCATTAAATGCCTAGAAATAGACTTGAGGACTATAATATAGCAAATGAAGTCAGAAAAATGCCAAATTTTAACATGGAAAATGCTATGGTCTATGGTGGTGCAAAAATCAAGGTTGAAGCAAATATCAATTCACCTACAAACCTATGCCGAAACTACTTTTTTCTAGAAAAAAAGTACGCAAGGCATCACACACGATTACTTTCTGAAAACTGTGTGCGATGACTGTCTATATCACACACATATTTTTTATGAAAAACGTGTGGAAGACATCACACACATTTGCATTTTTAACACTGTGTGCAATGATCTGTTACATCACACACACACTTTTTACAAAAACTATGTGCAGGGTATCACACACACTTGCTTTATTAAAACTGTGTGCAATGATAGATTACATCACACACACATTGTTTGCAAAAACCGTGTGCAAATCATCGCACACGTTTGCGTTTTCATAAACCGTGTGCAATGATAGGTGACATCACACACGTATCTTTTGCAAAAACTGTTTGCGCGACATCGCACACGGTTGCGGTTTTTGAACCGTGTGTGATATAGCGACATCACAAACGTTTATTTCCAGATTTTACATCACACAGTTTGGGTTACATCGCACACAGTTTGGTCGAAGGGTCTCTGATACAAGTGTCATCTTTGGACCTTCCTGCAGTAGTGAAGACTTGTTCTTTTCAGGAAAAGCATAGTTCTAACCCACAAAGAGCTCAATTAAGAACCATGAGGGGATGAAGAAACAAAGGAATTCCCCACAGGTTTGTCTTTAAGGGTGGTAGCTTTCAAACACCCTCGAAGACTAATTGGGTCATATGACAAATCAGCGATGACTCAAGAATGGTGCCAGAAGTCGCACACATGGGCATGTTGAAGAACTAGAAGCCAAGAAATTATATTAACAGAAGACATTCCCTCAAGACAAGAACCAAAAGAATAAACCGCAAGCCTGTAGATGTTATGAAATAACCTCGGAAATTAACTCAAGAGACCTCGGACCCTAACCCATTTCTTGCTAGCCTTCGCAAATCTCAAGGACGAGATTTCTTTTAAGGGTGGTAGTTTGTAACATCCCAAATTTTGGAATGTTAATATTTATTATTATTGAGTGAGTTTCTATGATTTTTAGGGCGAATTAAAACCTTTTTGAGTCTTGTTTCAAAAAAAAAATCAAGTTTAGATTTCTTTTCTTTTGGACTCCTATGAAATATTTTGAAACCATATTCAATATTACGTAGAGAGAATAAAATGACTTCCTCACATATGGTGGGTAAATATTTCATAACAGATTTATTTGAACTTTGTAGTTTTCTTTATTGTGGAGTTCATTTGAATTTGGAGATTTGCAATCATTTAAATATTTTTCAAAATATTTCAGATAAATTTATCGAGGGGAGAAAATGTGACTTCTCCAAAAAAATACGTTTGGAAATGTTTAATATGTCTAATTAATAACCCCCTATTGTATTAATGAGTAGAATCACACAAAAAAATAATTTTGCGATTGATGAAACCAATTTTCTCAAACTCTAAGTAATAATTATGAGTAAACAAACATTTTAATGTTTATTCTAGTCTACGTTTTTTAATAGTTTTGCTTAATTAAAAGGATATCAATTATTTTTCCCTTGGTCAGGCTATGGCCCAAAATCTTAGCCCATCTATTTTTCCCTCTATTTTCTTTTCGCCTCCTAACCATCTTTCTTCATGGGCCGACCAATCTGGCCCATCTCTCTCGTCTTTGACCTGCTCATGTTCCACATCACGTATGAACAGGAAAAGGCAAAAGGCCATGGCTTCCTCATGTTCTATCTCTACCATCAATTCTGGTAACAGTTTCACCTCAACTTCAACATAAGAAATATTGCCCACATAATCACGAACCCATTCTGGTAGTTAATCTTCCGTTTCATCTCCTAAATTCCCCGAAAGAAACTGATGAAATAAAACACCAAACATTGACATTCGATGCCCGATCTCCATCTCCCGGCCTCCCCTTCCCCTATAAAAGGAATCCTGAGGAGCGCCTCGAATCCTCCCACCTCCTCTCCAGAAACCCCTCTCCGAAACGCTCTCCTCCACGAGCAATTTCTCACCGGAAATCACGCACAACTGCCGCCTTCAAAGAGGATTCCGACGAACTTTGATGTGCTCATGACATCTTTCTCCTCCTATACCTCTTGCATTGTCATGGCGCCCCTCCCTGATACCTTATGTTCTTCTAATATGCATACAGGGCACGCGCACCACTCAACACGAATTCCACCACCGCTCCGATGAACTCCAACCACACCTCACCAATGGGCGAGGACGAACCTGATCTCATCGTCGCGTTCGTCGATGCCTCCACGCCCCCCTCTACACCGTGTGCCTCTCCCCTTCGCTGGAACAAGTCCGATCCGTGCGCCGCCTAACTCCGGCGACATGGCCGCTCAACTCCAGTGAGCTCTCCTTCTATTCTTCATCTATGTTCTATTAAAAAACGAAGGGGTACAGGCCAATCAGAACTTGACACATGGTGGCTCTAGTTAAATCCTGTAATTCATTTCAGAAAAAAATATCCAAACTTCAAAAATTCATATCTCCTAAACCGTAAGTCCGATTTGGACAAATTTTATATCTCCGGATTCCTTGGAACATTTAGTTTTTTATAAACTTAAGATAACATAGTTTTCGTAATTTCAAATTTAACTCAAATTTATTACGTGAAAAATTGAGCATATTTAGTATGTCTCTTAATCTATAATTTATTTGGAAATATTTCCTTCACAAAAATTGATCCTTGGTATCATACCTTCTGTTAGGACACTTATCACCTTCTTCCAAACATGTTAAGACCCTATTTTGACTTCAAACCTTAATTTTAGCTTCCATTTAGTTATATTTCTTTCCCTTTATAAATTTAATTATGGAATAATTCAATCTTCTCAAGAAGATCATCACAATTCCTATCGGATCATTTTGTATCCAATCCATGCATGAAATATCTCTTCAAATATCCATATGCTCAAACTAAGTGGGTTTTGACATACTCTCAATCCAATTGATTTTATAATCAAGCTTCGACGTACCCTTAATCCTAACTTTTATCAATTTGATTCAACCTCAGAATATGATTTATGTCATATTTTCATTCAATCCAACTTAATCATATCTCAATCCTACCACGCCATAGTAACTAGCTTAGTAATAGTAATAACTAAATAATTGTATTGCTAACTATACCTTTTATTTGGATGTTGTTGTGGTTGTGTTAAAGTACTTTACTTCTCGTTAGATATATCGTAACGACAAGGCGAGGCGACTACGAGTAGAATATTTCATCTTCAGGAATTCAGGCAAGTTGCAACTTGATCATTCCTTGTCCTATGTTTTCGTAATATGCATGAACTCTTTTATTAGTACACATGTTTTGCTAAAAAGTTTTGCAAACAACTATTGCTAGTTAAAGCCCTAGGAACTTGTAGCTATGCTTAGCCATGCTTACAAAGAAGAGGGGCTGGGAATCAAACAAGTTTTAAACGAATAAACTTGCCCTCTTTTGGGGCAGTGTTTTGTGAAAACTTTTGAAAAACAAAACTATATATTTTACTTCTACTATCTGGGCGGAATGGTATTGACGGGAGCGTCTACAAGTGATTACGCCCAATCGGGGTCTTGCAGTGAATGCGCCCGACTGGGGTCTTGAACACAGGTTTTGGTGGGGACCGCCGTCCAGGGGACCGAGATCTTCCAAGTACAGTGTTGATGTAGCTGCTAGTATAGCCGCATGCAACTATGGGCTCTGGCTTAGCTTAGTACTAACGGGAAACCCTACCCCAGGACCATCATTGTAGAGAGAGGCCTTCATGCCTAAGTTGCGGGAGGCTTGGTCGATAGGGGGCTATTATGGAAAGGCTTCGTCACAATCTCCTCCTACTCGTGCACCCAAGTGTGTAACGATAAACGAGGTTGATTGTGTCATGTGGGGAACATGTACAACCTCTGCAGAGGGTTAAACCTAATCGATTAGCCGTGCCCCCGGTTATGGGCAATTTCGAGCAACTGAATACTTGGACTGAAGAAGAATCTCCCTTTTCTTTTCTAAAAGTTTGTTTAAGGGTTAAAGTTGAGGAATGAGCACAGTGAATGTGTTTCACTTCAACCTTATATATGTTTTAAACTAATTTGGAGAATGAGCACTGGTGCGTATATCCAAGTGTCTCACTCCTGCCTTTTATACAAAAAATATTTTTTTATTTTCAAAGAAGTAACAAAATTTAGTATAGGAGAAAATTGGCTTTATGCAAAGGAAACCTCCACCAATACTTACCCTGGATATATATTATGTTAAAATTTCCTTTGCAACTTGCGAGTACATTCCACGTACTCATCTGCACCTGTCATGTGCAGATCTCGACAGAGTAAGAGACGATAGGGTTATGGTATACACTCAAAGAGCCCAGTGGCGTTGATGGTGACCTAATTTAGCGACTACATATTACTTCGTTGTATTATGTGCCAGCATCGAGCTGTGCCAATGGTATGTATTTGTTTAATTAGGGATCTACCGTTGTAGTAAAATGATGTATGTTTTATTGATATTCATTCTTGTTACTGTGTGTGCTAGCTACGATCCAGGGATAGCACAGTAAGCACAGAGAATTTGATTTTGTCAAATCCGGGTCGTTACACGATGTCTCCCGCTACACCAATCGATGCTCTACATGTCGCAAAGCTAAGTCTAAAGCGCAATCCCATGATCTCTATATGCCACTTCCTATTCCATATCACCCATGGGAAGATATTAGTATGGACTTTTGGAAGACCCTATGCTCCAAGCTCGAAATCTAGCTCTTATTCTCTTTGACATACCATCCACAAACCGACGGCCAAACGGAGGTCACAAACCGGACGCTTTCAATCCTCCTCCGCATGTTGATCAAGAAGAACCTTAAAGGGTGGGAGGAATGCTTACCCATCGCTGAGTATGCCTACAACTGCGCAAGACATTCGACTACCGGCAAGTCCCCCTTCGAGGTCGTCTATGGGTTCAACCTCTTGTCCCCATTGGACATTCTACCACTACGTCTACAAGAGCACATCAACATGGACGCGAGGGCATGAGCGAGCTATCTCAAGAAGGTGCATGAAGATACAAGGCACACCATCGAGCGCCAAGTACAACGCCTCGCGACCAAGCTCAACCTCAACAAGCAACCCATGATATTCCAAGTTGGAGATATTGTGTGGCCACACCTTCGCAAGGAACGCTTCACCAACGAACACAAGTCCAACATACTACCGCGAGCAGATGTACCTTTCAAGGTGCTAGAACGCTACAACAACAACGCTTACAAGATCGACATCCCACGAGACAAGTACTCCGTAAGCGACATCTTCAACGTCAAGGATCTCTCACCCTTCCATGGTGATGAGGTTTTCGATCCGAGGTCAGATCTTTCCCAAGGGGGGGAGATGATGCGGAGCATCCTATGGTCATCCCCATGGACCTACGTTCGTATCCTATGACACCACATGGACCAATGGCTAGAGATCGAGAAGGGCTATCGAAGCTAAGGTGAACTCGCTCCTCTCCGAACTTACACATTCATCATGTGAGACATGGCTACTACCTCAAGCGGAAACCTTGTGTGTGATCAGGTACTTGGAGAAAGGCTGTGAGGTAACTACACCCAATGGACAAGATAGCGAGAACACCAAGTACAAGGACCAAATGGAAGAGCTGTCAGGAATCTACAACCATCGGACAACCGGTACTCGTCGGACGTTCGACGCCTAGAAGCCCCACCAGCCAGAAGGCCTAGCCAGTGAATGCTACAGCGGTCGGACGACTGACAAGGACCGGATGACCGACACTCTCCAGCGACCGGATGTCCAACCGGCACCGGATATCCGACACCGCCCGACCAGAGCCGAAACATCAGAAGACCGACACCCTCCGGACGACCGGTGCACCGGACGTCCGACATCCACCGGAAATCCGTCCGTACCCCCACAGAGCCGAAATGTCGGAAGACCGAGCCTTACCGGAGGTCCGGACCCTCGCGAGCCACCGGACGACCAGTAACGGTCGGATGTCCGACGCCTGTCTGCGCACAGTGACTCGGGTCGAAGCCCATGTACCCCTTCACCCCCTTAGACTATATATACTCCAAGTCCGCCCCCGTTTTAGGGTTAGCATTGGTTTAGCTCATTTTGGAGATAGAGCATTGCTCATCCACTTGTACCCCTACTCCATCAGAGACCGAGGCCTCCTAGGAGAAGATCCACCAAGTGGATTCAAGACCCCCTCGTGTGGGAAGATCCCCTAGTGGATTCAAGACCTCCTTCTACGAGAAGAACTAGTTACCTTTGTATCCCACTTTGTTTGATTTGAATCATGTATCTCTCTTTGTGTTCATGGATGTAGCACATGTGTGACTGTTTCTCATTGAATTGAGTGTTTCCTCTCGTTTCCCCTCTCGTGTGCTCTCCGTGTTCTTCGGGAATCCCCCCTCCAAATCGTGAAAGATCAGCCCCTAGGGTTCCACCCTACATCAGTTTCTCACTAAAGTAAGCAATTGGGCGCTTCTCTTGCATTAACAAACCTCCGATGACATTACCGCTAGCGTCGCAATGGACCTCAAAAGTTTTATCAAAGTTGGGTAATGCAAGCAATGGAGCATGTGTAAGAAAAGTCTTAAGCTCATGAAATGCGGTATCTTGGGATGATCCCCAAACAAATGGTGCATTCTTTTTACTCAAGGCCTGCAAAGGTGATAAAATAGTGCTAAAGTCCTTAACGAATTGACGATAGAAACCGGCTAAGCCAAGGAAGCTACGCACTTGTTGCAAGTTGGTTGGTTGTGGCCAAGTTATAATTGCATCAATTTTAGCTTCGTCCAGATGCACGCCCTTAGAAGACACAACAAAACCCAAGAAAACAAGCTTGTCAACACCAAATGTGCATTTCTCCATATTAGCATAAAGGCTCGTTTCTAAGAGTTTGCAAAACGACTCTAAGATGGGTGGCATGATCTTATAGAGACTCGCTAAAACAAGTATATCATCAAAGTAGACCACAACAAATATGCCAATGTAGGGTCGAAGAACATAATGCATCACATGCATGAAAGTACCGGGTGCTTCAGATAAGTCCATAGGCATAACTAGTCATTCATACAAGCCAAATTTTGTTTTAAAAACAGTTTTCCATTCATCACCTTCTTGAATGTGAATTTGGTAATAGCCACTTTTAAGATCAATTTTAGAGAAAATTGTGGTTCCACTAAGCTCATCTAGCATATCGTCGAGGCATGGAATGGGATGCCTATAGCGAACGGTGACAGCATTTATGGGATGGCAATTGGAACACATGCGAAAACGAACATCCCTCTTAGGCACGAGAATAACCGGAATGGCACAAGGACTTAAGCTTTCACGTACATGCCCATTGTCAATGAGTTGTTGTACTTGCCTTTATATTTCCTTGGTTTCTTCGGGGTTGACGCGGTAGGGTGCCTTGTTCGGTAACGGTGCACCGGGGATGAGGTTGATGCGGTGTTCGATGCCTCGTAGTAGAGGTAGTCCCGGAGGTAGCTCATCAGGGAAAACGCACGTGAATTCCTGCACTAGATTAGACAACACTAAAGGTAGATGACGAGAGGTGTTAGTTCTTGCCACTTCGTCCTTGCACACTAGGACATAGTGCATAACTCTGATAGAGGCGAGGGTCCCGATCTTTTGATGAGATGATAACTATCGATTTGGTGGAGACGACTTTGACGATCCGACTACAAACGTGCAACGACGTTGCACCTTAGCATTCGCTAAACCAACTCCGGGGGATTATTGACCACGCTAGAGCATGATCAACCTGACCACGAAGGTCTATTCCTGCAAGCAATCGAAGAACAAGCAAGAATATGATTAAGCAATCTGAATATTACGAATATGGATGAAGTATTGATAAAAGTGGGGTTTCATAAGCGGCCTTGGTCTGGTCGTTGGACACAAACGAAGTACACGAAGTTGCAGTGATGGCTAACTTTTAACTAAATAAAACCCAAGTCTAAACGGTGCCTTAAGGGCTGTATTTATAGGGGAAAAGAGAGGGGATTTCGTCCACCCTTGGCAAGGTGGGACTAAAACACCTCCTAAGTCGTTTCCCCTACAATATGGACTCTAAAAATAGCCAAATGAGAGGTATTTCGAAAATACATGGGCCTAGCCCAAAACTAAGGTGACACAACACCAATAATAAGCTATGGACGAAATTTATGAAAGACATTTTGTATATTTCGTCCATCTTCTTGTATGTCATCATGGTGGCTTCAAAGTGCGGAAATCTCCTTCAGAAAGTCCGTTCTTGTTCCGTTCGCGCGCGCCTTCATCATAGTGCTTGATCATGCTCCAATGTTCATTCTTCTTGTCCATGCTAGGTGCTTCAACTGTAACCAACACAAATATATCTAAGTTAGGCAGCATCACATTCTCATGAACATTAGAAACATTAACAAGAAACGAAAGTACCTGCTAATTTAACTGGCGTGCGCGAGGTCTAGTAATTGGTCCAATAGGTATAGTAGCAGGGGTTGTGGGTGTAACTATGCTAGCCATGTCCTCATCATCCTCCCCTTCTTGAAAACAAAGTCGTCCTCGGCGTTGCTTAATTGAAATATGGCTAACAAAAGAGACAAGGTGTACATGTTGTATATGTATATGTCATCCATTTTTACTGATCTTAGTTGTGGCACATATGACACAGTTATACAAGAGCACCCTTCAAAAGTCGTGAAATATAAAGCCAATATATTATCACAAGAAGTCAAAGGCATGAAAATATTGCAACTCAGTTTGCACATATAAGTGAAGCTCTTAATCGTAACAAAAGATTGGCAATGCTCATCATTAAACCATCCCAACCTTGATGAACCATCACCAAGATTAGAGGTCATATCAAAATGATTAAACATTGGCACAACTATTTTCAAACATATTTGATCCAAATCTGATTTATTCCCTGATTCACATGGTTCTTTCGCATCAATGGTTAATTCAATGGGTTCACTCAAAATTGTTTGATCACATGGCAAAGTCAAATCATGAACATAGTCCTCTAAAATAGCTGGTGTGATCAAAGTAGTGGGTAGCTTATCGCATGGTTCATTTAAATTGACAAGGCATTCATCATACTCATGTGGAGGTGGAAGATCGGTACCTTTGTCATTACCTCTTATGATCAACTCAGATGATGTAGGCACTCTCGGAGGTGATGTGTCACATGGTGTAGGTGATGTAGTCCTCACAATAACAGATGTTGTTGTCATAGTACGCCTAGTAGTGGAAGGAACAACCGTATCATCTCTTGGAATGTGCACCAGGCGCTTATTCTCCTTATGGATAACACGTCGTTTTATTTCCTGTTCAGCATTGCAAGCAAGACGAAACAAACGGTCCATAGGATAACACTCTTCATGAATTAGTATCTCCTGAATGTCACGGTTTAATCCTCCCCAAAATCTATCCATAAAATCATCTTCACTTTCTTCTAAAGAGGAATGCAACAAGGTAATTTGTAAATCATCATAATATTTCGTTATAGTGTCACTACCTTGTTTTAAGTGTTGCAACTTTTTAATCATGTCATGAGTATAATAAGCGGGGACGAATGTATGTCGCATGACAAGTTTCAAATCATCCCAAGTAATAGGTATATAATCAGATTGTAATCGACAATATTCACTCCACCAAACTAAAGCATAACCAGTGAAAGAACCAACCGCAACCTTAACTTTTTTACGTTCGTTAAAATTATGGGAAGCAAATATATTATTTATGTCGAACTCCCATTCAATATATAAAGCAGGTCTAAAGTGGCCATTAAATGGTGGTATAGAAACATTAACCTGATCATGTGCATTTGGATGTTTGTGCACCTCTCGTGACGGTTGTGGTATTTGCATAGGTGGTGGCACGTCTCCGGCGATCGACTAAGCCCATGAATTGACTCTGGATCCTGTCATGATTAGTAGAAAACAAGAAACAAAATCCGAGAATAATGTTCCTATGAACTACTAGGATGTGGTGGTAAAACGCTCACAGTATAGCAAATATCAAAGTCTTACAAGTTCTTACCCTGCAGCAGGTGGTGACCGGCAACCAGCGGTGTCAAATAACTCCAAAAGTTGGGTAAAGCGATTGCCAGGTGAACGTATGTATGCATGGTGTAGAAATATGTGGGGCTGGGTTGGATTTATATGTGTGAAAAAAATGCTACAACCACATTAATTAATGCAAGCTGAAAATTCGTTCAAAATGGTCGAGTGCTGGTCCTAGGCTAGACTGTACTAAAGACGCGAGCCTAAGACACAGATGAATATTCACGCAAAGACAAGGATCCCCATTGCTCTTTTCTCCAAATAAAAATGACTAGCACGTATTATCTCCTTTGTTTGCTTCTCAAAATCATCTTTCCAAACGAGCCAAAATTAGATTAGTAATTTTTTTTTGGAACTCCACTTCTCCCTAGACGAATCTGCTCTTTTTTTATAACGTGGATGGATGGCGCTTGTCCACCAAACAAAAAGATGCACACCAGAATCAGCACGAAAATTGCCTTTCCTAGCTTTTCTCTCTAATTTTCCTTACGCAAATCGGATTCCAAAGGCAATAAATATCAACAGAATAAACTTGCAATTAGTACACCAGATTTTCAATGCACACGTCCCACCTTTGAAAGTTACCTTTCTTTCTCATCTCGCTTTCCAAACATGCATGCATGCACGGCCAACCAGGATTTTTTCTCTTCAATTTCCAAACGTGGCAACTATGATTCTTTTGTCAACAAACTAGTTAAGATAAAATAGATTAATTCTGCTGCGGTCAAACAAACTTGCCTTCTATCTTCTTTCCAAAAGAAAAACTCCCACACGTGGAAACAGCCAATAAAATCTTTCACTATTTTTTAAAAGGGCGAAAAAGAATCTGGTATCTTTCTCTTTCCTAATACCATATTACTTGGAAAAAACTAACGCTCACACGTGTGGCATCTTGCATATCACCCACACGCCTCCTTTAGCACTCATTTTGTCACATGTGAACAGATGACATCAGCAGGAATCTTTTTGGTTTTTCGGCTTAAAAATATTTTATCTCCTAATTAAAAAATCGAATTAAAAAACGGTTTTCACCATTAAATCCGTCTCGACGAGATCTTCAAAACTAGATCCCATGTTGATATGTTTCGACGAATTTTTTTTTGCCCAAAAGTTGCCATGATGTTTACACTGTAGTTATCATCGTGCTTAAACTAAAGTTGCCATGTGGCAATTTCAGTTTGTAGAGCATGGCAATTTTAGTTTTTTGATGATGGCAACTCCAGTACTTTGACCATGAAAATTATGTTTTGTATGAACCATGGCAATTTTAAGTGCATGTATAATGGCAATTTTAGTTTATGGTTCATGGCAAGTCTAGTTTCTTAATTCCCCGTTTTATAAATGTCAAAATTTACTTTTAAGTGTAGAAGAAAATAGCTGAAATATATCATGGCAACTTCAGTGTAAACACCATGGCAATTCATGTGCAATAGACATGGCAATTTTTAACCAAAAAAAAAAATTTCGTCGAAATATATTGATATGAGATCTAGTTTCGAAGATCTCGTCGCGAGGGATTTAATGGTGAAAACGGATCTTCAATCGAATTTTTCATTTAAAAGATAAAACATTTTAAAAACTGAAAATCCAAAAAAATTCTCAAATACATGCATGCGATGACGTGATGCAGTCTGTGTGTTATAGGACGTGTGGACAGGTTTCGGTCCCACCATACGTGTGGGCGTTAACATTGTCCTATTACTTCCCTAAAACAATCCACGTAATGTTTCCAAACGAACTTGCCTTTTATTTTATTTTATTTTGCTTTTTTCCTTTCCTTATTCCCTTGGCATGGAGAGACCAAACTGCAGATTTTCTTTTTTCGTTCGGAATCCAAACTTGCCAAAACAAACTACTCCTTCCAGATCTCACGTCAACATCCTCAACAAACCACGTTTTCCTTTATAGTAGGCACAGATCTCACGAATCCCCAGGGATCAATCCAAATCAGACCAACCGAACCCTTTAATTCTTTTTTTGTTAGCCTGATTGGACTTGCCTTTGTTTCTCTCACGGTGGATCAGTCCGAAAAAATAACATCCAGCAAACGTGAATGGCTAGGACTCCACCCCACGTGAACCTTTCCTTGGAACCCAAACCGAAAAGAAGTCCTGCCAAAACGTGAAAGGTGAGGAGACTTTCCAAGTAGTACTGAACTCACGTGAGTTCCATATATTTTTTCTCTTCTTCTATTTACTACTACCACGTCCCAACTTTCCAAGTCAGGTCCTCCTCTTCTTCCAATCGGTGAACAACTTTTTTTTTTTACAACTGAATTAGATTTGACAGCTGGTTTTGGATCGGAGTATATGACTTGTATTATAAGATAGGAAAGAGGGGATACCGAGCTGGACACGTTTATGAGCCGGCCGGGATTCTGTGAACCGCCGGGCGTCAACCTGTGTATATAAAGGGACGACCCGGCGGCGGTTGAGGGACGAGAGACAACAGATCGAGAGCTAGATTAAGTGTATTCGCTCCCTGGTCATCGAAACCCTAGCAATACCACCTTAAACTGGATTAGGCCTTTACCTTCACCGCAAGGGGCCGAACCAGCATAAACTCCCCGTGTCCTTTGTCCTGATTAAACCCTTTAAGCTAACCTCATTGCGATGGCTCCACAACTAAGTCCTCACACTAGGACATCTGCCATGACGATTCCACGACAGTTGGCGCCCACCGTGGGGCCAGCACATGGTGGTTTCGAGTTCTTGAAGGGCAACTTCGAAGGGACCAAGGGATACGCTGTGGGCCGGATGACCAAGAGTCGTCGCGGCAAGCTCTACATCGATGACGAAGGCTGGGGCCCCGAGGCCGGCTCAATTGAGTACGGGTACCGGGTCCCCTTCGGTGGAATTCACGTCTTCATTGGCAAGATCGGCGAACCGGGCCCTGAGCCGGACACCTGCACCGACATCATCGAGATGGCTCAGCGTGCAAAACCTGCCCGAGTTCAGCCCGCCATGAGTCGTGCCTTCGTGGGATTCATCAATGGTGCGGAATCTGGGGATAAATCGGTATCTGACAGTGAGACAGTTGTCTATTCTGATGACGAGTCATCCACCGGTGAAACCGAGTCATTGTACCAACTGCAAGACGGTCGGCTTGGGGGCTGTTCCGATGGCGATAGTATTCCGGACCCCTACGAGCCGCCGAACTAGGTTGCAATCTTCATGGCCGGTACGCAGCCAGTGCAGCACTCTTCAACTGCAGCGGCATTGATTTCTAGGTCAGCAGCGGCGACGGCAGCCGGGGCAGGAGGCCCTGCGCGCCCGCCGGCTCAAGTCTTGTCCGGTTTACTAGACGCCTTGGCAATACTGCTGACGACAGAGGTTAACCCAGATAATCAAGACCAGCATAACGCGGAAGTCGTGAAATTGCGAGATCAGATAGCTCAAGCTAAGGAGGACCTGGCAGCTGAAGATGCCAGGATGGCTGCGGAGCGGGTTACGTTGGATGCTCAGGCGCAGCGGATTCAGTCGGAGTCTTACCGGCTCATGCTAGATCAGAACGCTTCAAACGAAGTCATGAGGAGGAGGCATCAATCTCGCCTGCCACCGGTTTACGAGGCGAGGAACCTCTTTAACACGCCAGGAGCAGGAACCAGTAACCCACCAGTGGCGGACCAGGTTGAAGCGCCTGGGACGGGAGCGCCGGTTCAGCCGCGCACCACGGATCCGCCTCGTGAGAACAATATCCCGCCGCAGCACATGCCAACACCATCGGGTCATTACTCTAACCCTTTGGATAACATGATCGCTGCGGCGTCATGATTGGCGGCTATCCCGGTAGAAGGTGAGTCTCCAACGGCGGTTGAGATGCGGAGGGCTAGAGAGCTCCTTCAGACAGCATTGGTTCAGCAGCAGGCTTATTCTTACAGTCGAAGCCGGATTCATTCCACCCCTCGCCCAAGCCGGAGTTACAGTAGGCATATTGATGAACCAGTTGTGTCAAGCAGTGGGCGGAACCATAACCAGCCTCGTGGACATAACCCGGCGGGCGGTGGTGCTGATGCTCAGAATGTGGTGGATCAAGGTAGAGCACGTCGAGAGGCCGAGCTGGCGGCGCAATATGCGGCCCGTCAACCTTCTCCGGTTCGTCCAACAACTTCGGTGGAGCCAGGTGTAACCTTTAGGAATTTGGGCGTGCCATGTTTAGCGCCGGCCATACGTAATGAGCGTCTGCCCAAAGACTTTAAGGGCCCTCGCAAGGTGCCTAACTATACAGCCGATTTACCTCCTGAAGCATGGATCGAGAGTTATGAGATGGCCATGGAATTACTAGATGTTAGCGATGCGACATGTGCTAAATATTTCCACCTGATGTTGGATGGAACGGCTCGCACTTGGTTGAAGGGGCTCCCTGCAACTCCATTGGGTCATGGGCCGAGTTAAAGGCCCGGTTTATCCAGAATTTCAAAGATACGTGCAAGCAGCCTATGTCAATTGTGGATCTAGATGCCTGTGTCCAAGAAGAGGGTGAGTCCACAACCCATTGGGTGCGCCGGGTTTCGACCATCTTACATTCATCGGATCGCATTAATGCCGGTTCAGCGGTCATAATGTTGGAGAAGAATTGCCGGTTTACGCCTCTTAAGCAGAAGTTGGGTCGGCTCAAGCGCCACTGCAAGGACATGGGAGAGCTGATGACGGCTCTGGTTAAGTACGCTGACTCTGATGGTACCAAGGACCCCGAGTTTGATGATGACAAGCCGGGAAAGGGAAAGAAGAGCAGCAGCACCAGAGGACAGCAGCATAATCCGGCGAATCAGGGAGGCAATGGTAAGCGCAAAGCTGATAATAGTTTGGACTTTGTGGCTAACACCAACGCATAGAATAATGGCCAGCGTCGTAAAGGTAAACCGCCCCCACGGGCCGGAGGGTCAGGCTTTAATCTTGAGCAGATGCTAAATCAGCCCTGCCCAAGGCATGGGATGCGAGAAAGACCGTCTGGCCACCTCTGGAAGGATTGCTACATCATGAAGGAGTATAAAAATTCCAATCTTTTTCAAGACAATCACGGACTGGGTGGTGGTTCAGGGTCCGGTTCTCATGGGCCGGATTACGGCGGTGGTGGTTCTAGTTCTGGATTCCATGGTAATCAGGGCAATCAAGGCAATGAGGGTGGCTACCATCAACAGTCAGGTCAGGGGAATCAGCAGCGGCAATCTGGGTATCAGAGTAACCCAAAGCAGTTGAATAGTGGGCAGTACCACGTCTTCACCACAAATTTATGCAAACGGGATCAGAAGCTTCACAAAAGGGCAGTGAACACCGTTGAACCGGCGGTTCCCCGTTACTTGCGCTGGTCTGAGCAGCCCATCGTGTGGAGTCGGGAAGATCACCCGCCCCAGGTTGATAATCCGGGTCACCTAGCATTGGTGGTTACACCCCAGGTTGGAGGGTATAAGTTTACCAAGGTACTCATGGACGGAGGGAGCAGCATCAATATCCTTTATTACGAAACTTTCCGTCGCATGGGGTTGACAGATAAAAATCTTAAACCGTCGAATACAGTTTTCCATGGTGTGGTGCCTGGTAAGTCGGCGTACCCTGTTGGTAAGATAGCTCTGGAAGTTGCCTTTGGAGATGATCATGACTCTAGGTCAGAGACATTGACCTTTGAAGTAGTCAAAATTCACAGCCCGTATCACGCTCTGTTTGGACGGCCGGCTTATTCCAAGTTCATGGCACGGCCTTGTTATGTTTATCTGTAACTCAAGATGCTGGGTTACAAGGGGACCATCACAGTACATGGGAGCCGAAGGATAGCCTTGGAATGTGAAGAGGGTGATGCGGCTTATGCTAAGTTGGTTTGTGCAACGGAGGAGTTAAAATTTTACAAGGACAATGTTGATCCGGCGGATATGACGTCTTTGAAAAAGCCAACTACAGAGCATGATCCGGTTTTGAAGTTTAAATCGGCAGATGACACTAAGATGGTTGATTTTGTTCCTGGCGATTCATCCAAGCAGTTCAGCATCAGTGCTAATATGGATCTGAAATAGGAAAGCGCGCTCATCGAGTTCATCCGTGAGAACCGGGACATCTTTGCATGGAAACCTTCTGACATGCCAGGTGTACCGAGGGAACTCGCTGAGCACACTCTCAATATTGATCCCAAGTTTAAACCGGTCAAGCAGTTTCTTCGTCGTTTCAATGAAGAAAGGCGTAAGGCCATTGGTGAGGAGGTAGCCCGGCTCTTGGCGGCTGGGTTTATTGTTGAAGTTTTTCATCCTGAGTGGTTGGCTAACCCGGTGCTGGTACTTAAGAAGAACGGCACTTG